>OZ023333.1:4388415-4497791 GCA_964007535.1 Brachyptera risi
ATATATATATATATATATATATATATATATATATATATATATATATATATATATATATATATATATATATATATATATATATATATATATATATATATATATATATATTATATATATATATATATATATATATATATATATATATATATATATATATATATATATATATATATATATATATATATATATATATATATATATATATATATATATATATATATATATATATATATATATATATATATATATATATATATATATATATATATATATATATATATATATATATATATATATATATATATATATATATATATATATATATATATATATATATATATATATATATATATATATATATATATATATATATATATATATATATATATATATATATATATATATATATATATATATATATATATATATATATATATATATATATATATATATATATATATATATATATATATATATATATATATATATATATATATATATATATATATATATATATATATATATATATATATATATATATATATATATATATATATATATATATATATATATATATATATATATATATATATATATATATATATATATATATATATATATATATATATATATATATATATATATATATATATATATATATATATATATATATATATATATATATATATATATATATATATATATATATATATATATATATATATATATATATATATATATATATATATATATATATATATATATATATATATATATATATATATATATATATATATATATATATATATATATATATATATATATATATATATATATATATATATATATATATATATATATATATATATATATATATATATATATAGATATATAGATATAGATATATAGATATATAGATATATAGATATATAGATATATAGATATATAGATATATAGATATATAGATATATAGATATATAGATATATAGATATATAGATATATAGATATATAGATATATAGATATATAGATATATAGATATATAGATATATAGATATATAGATATATAGATATATAGATATATAGATATATAGATATATAGATATATAGATATATAGATATATAGATATATAGATATATAGATATATAGATATATAGATATATAGATATATAGATATATAGATATATAGATATATAGATATATAGATATATAGATATATATATATATATATATATATATATATTTAATTATTAATCCTATTATATCGATATTTTCCATATTCATATCCATATATTCATCCATATTGTCCAGAATATGAGCCGAGGGTTTTTCTCGAAATTTCGAGCCAAAAAATCAACTTCGGCTGAAATCCGAATCTCGGCCTATAATCGGTCTAAAATACGTTTTTTCTCATTTAAATTGGGCGTACTACACCCGCACACTCATAACAAAGGAATCAACTTGAAACCGCGAGATATTCCACTAAAAACACGTTTAATAAATGTTTTATCTTGAAGAAGCATGATTTTCCCAATTTCTAATATTTTCATTTGACGCGCAGTAATAAACATAATAAGCACGTTGAGCTGTTGACTGCATGGTGTGTGTCATCTACTGTGTGTGGTCTAAGGTCATCAGATCTTGAGGTCTTGAGGAGCACTCGTAGACTATAACTACGACGTAGCGTGAAAACGTCTCCGACTCGAGACGGCCGTGCGCCAATCGAATGGACCGCGCCGTAGTCTATATTCTCTTCTATTCTTGCGCATACCAACTCTGACGTCAATGCAGACAGCGTTTCTCATTGGCTTTCGACTGCCCAATAGAAACCAAGAACTTTCGCGCCACATGCACTGATTGGAGCAATTACGTAAAGGGAAAAAAATTAGTTTGAAAAGGAAATAATGTTCATTTCGATGATTGAAAATAATCATATTGATATTGTATCGCCGAAATTCAATCGATTATCGTATCGTTTGAAAAAATATCGATCTATATTGATATATCGATTATTGTTGGCAACCCTAATATATATACGGTATACACCTTGAGATCCAAACAACTATGTCACTGCCATCCTATCTCCTTATTAATTTCTACGTTAATTGAGAAGGCTTTGTTTTAATCGGTTAGAATCAATTGGTGACACCTGTTGCTTGGATTTAATTGGTATCTTAATAGGTTCGAGTGATTTACAAAAATTACATTATATATTTTTTTACATCAAAACGGCTGATCCGATCGAGTGAAAGTTCGAAATGGTGTGTATCATTATTATATTGAAATTTCCTGAGAATTTGAATTCTCTCAAATAAAATATTTTCAACGATTTTTTTCCTCTGGGTTATTTTTATGGGATTTTTGAAAACTTTGAAATGAGTTTTCTCAGAAGTGGCTCAACTGATTACGCCTGAAAATTATACAGTATCGAATTAGATAAGGACACTTGTTAATGCCAAGTTTCAACTGATTTTGAATTTTCGTTTTACTCTGGAGAGCGAAAAAAAGCACCTTTTTTTCGAATATGGTGAAATTGAGTGTTTGCTTTGCTCATCCAACTAACGAGAAGAGAATGTTTCAAGTAACTTACGGCACGCCATCTTGAAGGCCGGCGATAACGAACTGGCACCACAGTGGGTTCATCTTTGAACGGCGGTTATACAGGATCCGAGTCAGCCAGTTGTACAACGCTTTCGGTTTGATCGAGAATCCATCGTCTTGATTCTCTTCGTCAATGCTGAACATTCAACAAATAAACAGAAGATTGAATAAAGCACGGTGGTTCTGTAGAAAGATGCAAGGCTAATCGACTGCCCGTCTACTGGTATTGAAGAAAACAAAAATCACTCGTTATGAAACATTTTTAGTGTCAACATAAAAATGTTATTGATTGCATGCGGTCGAAATCTCCATCCCATCAATGACTACGTATACCACAAGGTTGGGAAACAGTTTAAGCAAACCGATTCACGCTGAAACAGTTCAACAAATGTGTGTACATCACA
The DNA here is from genome assembly GCA_964007535.1 of Brachyptera risi. Lineage (NCBI taxonomy): Eukaryota > Metazoa > Arthropoda > Insecta > Plecoptera > Taeniopterygidae > Brachyptera > Brachyptera risi. The sequence continues at coordinate 4,391,421 of OZ023333.1, forward strand.
ACAATTCAGCAAAACGTTTCAACGCCAGCCATTTTGAATATTGGCAGCGCCTTGTGAATTGGTCAAGATTACCTTGAGCACGACCATCTATATTATTACAATAATATAGAAGATCTTGTCTTGAATCGGTTTGACGTGTATACCAATTGTATCGAGTTATCCAATTCACTTACCAAACTGGGTTGGAACCAAAGTGTTTTACACCAAAACTGACAGGTATATCACCATCTGTTAATTGTTTCCCGACCATTTTGTATATGTAGTCAATGTTGAAAATATGTACCAATTGATCGGCCGAATATCTGAACCTACCGATTTTGAGTCATCTAGAAATGATACAAGAAACGAACTTTGTTTACACATACACACAAAATAAGGTTCAAATTTGCTTAGCTATATGTAGAGACATGTACCTAAATATAGCTTCTATTTTTTCTTCTCATAGCATTTGGAATTTGAAAAGTAGCACTTTGATACATCAATGATTTTTAAACATCGTGTTTTGTAGTGCAACAACGTTCTGTAGCACAGCAACAGTACAGTACAGGTGGCATACAAGCAAAACATCCCAATTGATATTTTTTAGAAGAATAGTCTCTACAAGCGGGTTAAACCTACCGGGTTAATCTGCCGCCTGCAATTGCAACTGCACTTTTTTCTCAGATTCCCCAACTAACTGCAACTGTTTACATCTAAATTGGAATAATTTTGGTAAAAATGGCATCCAAAATGCTTCTATTCTGAATATAGCTTCTATATCGCCAATACATTAGAACTTGGCAGATTCAGATGTTTGTAGCGCTTTGTCGCCTTTTCGAAAACAAAACATGATGGAACCACATCAAACGTATTGAAACATGAAGAAATATCAGAAAAACAGGTGGAAAAGCACTTTTAGGTTTCATCGCTTTTATAGCAATTACTATTTTCACAAGTCTCTAACTATATGCTACAGTCTCTGGCTATATTCTACAGTCTCTAACTATATGCTACAGTCTCTAGCTATATGCTACAGTCTCTAGCTATATGCTACAGTCTCTAGCTATATGCTACAGTCTCTAGCTATATGCTAGAGTCTCTAGCTATATGCAATAGTACAGTCTCTAGCTATATGCTACAGTCTCTAGCTATATGCTACAGTCTCTAGCTATATGCTACAGTCTCTAGCTATATGCTACAGTCTCTAGCAATATGCTACAGTCTCTAGCTATATGCTACAGTCTCTAGCTATATGCTACAGTCTCTAGCAATATGCAATAGTCTCTAGCTATATGCCACAGTCTCTAGCTATATGCTACAGTCTCTAGCTATATGCTACAGTCTCTACCTATATGCTACAGTCTCTAGCTATATGCTACAGTCTCTAGCTATATACTACAGTCTCTAGCTATATGCTACAGTCTCTAGCTATATGCTACAGTCTCTACCTATATGCTACAGTCTCTAGCTATATGCTACAGTCTCTAGCTATATACTACAGTCTCTAGCTATATGCTACAGTCTCTAGCTATATGCTACAGTCTCTAGCTATATGCTACAGTCTCTAGCTATATGCTACAGTCTCTAGCTATATGCTACAGTCTCTAGCTATATGCTACAGTCTCTAGCTATATACTACAGTCTCTAGCTATATGCTACAGTCTCTGGCTATATGCTACAGTCTCTAGCTATATGCCACAGTCTCTAGCTATATGCTACAGTCTCTAGCTATATGCTACAGTCTCTAGCTATATACTACAGTCTCTAGCTATATGCTACAGTCTCTAGCTATATGCTACAGTCTCTAGCTATATGCTACAGTCTCTAGCTATATGCTACAGTCTCTAGCTATATGCTACAGTCTCTAGCTATATGCTACAGTCTCTAGCTATATACTACAGTCTCTAGCTATATACTACAGTCTCTAGCTATATGCTACAGTCTCTAGCTATATGCTACAGTCTCTAGCTATATACTACAGTCTCTAGCAATATGCTACAGTCTCTAGCTATATGCTACAGTATCTAGCTATATACTACAGTCTCTAGCTATATGCCACAGTCTCTAGCTATATGCTACAGTCTCTAGCTATATGCTACAGTCTCTAGCTATATGCTACAGTCTCTACCTATATGCTACAGTCTCTAGCTATATGCTACAGTCTCTAGCTATATACTACAGTCTCTAGCTATATGCTACAGTCTCTAGCTATATGCTACAGTCTCTACCTATATGCTACAGTCTCTAGCTATATGCTACAGTCTCTAGCTATATACTACAGTCTCTAGCTATATGCTACAGTCTCTAGCTATATGCTACAGTCTCTAGCTATATGCTACAGTCTCTAGCTATATGCTACAGTCTCTAGCTATATACTGCAGTCTCTAGCTATATGCTACAGTCTCTAGCTATATGCTACAGTCTCTAGCTATATGCTACAGTCTCTAGCTATATGCTACAGTCTCTGATATATGCTACAGTCTCTAGCTATATGCTACAGTCTCTAGCTATATGCTACAGTCTCTAGCTATATACTGCAGTCTCTAGCTAAATGCTACAGTCTCTAACTATATACTACAGTCTCTAGCTATATGCTACAGTCTCTAGCTATATACTACAGTCTCTAGCTATATACTACAGTCTCTAGCTATATGCTACAGTCTCTAGCTATATGCTACAGTCTCTAGCTATATACTACAGTCTCTAGCTATATGCTACAGTCTCTAGCTATATGCTACAGTCTCTAGCTATATGCTACAGTCTCTAGCTATATGCTACAGTCTCTAGCTATATACTACAGTCTCTAGCTATATACTACAGTCTCTAGCTATATGCTACAGTCTCTAGCTATATGCTACAGTCTCTAACTATATACTACAGTCTCTAGCTATATGCTACAGTCTCTAGCTATATACTACAGTCTCTAGCTATATACTACGGTCTCTAGCTATATGCTACAGTCTCTAGCTATATGCTACAGTCTCTAGCTATATACTACAGTCTCTAGCTATATGCTACAGTCTCTAGCTATATGCTACAGTCTCTAGCTATATGCTACAGTCTCTAGCTATATGCTACAGTCTCTAGCTATATGCTACAGTCTCTAGCTATATACTACAGTCTCTAGCTATATGCTACAGTCTCTAGCTATATGCTACAGTCTCTAGCTATATGCTACAGTCTCTAGCTATATACTACAGTCTCTAACTATATGCTACAGTCTCTAGCTATATACTACAGTCTCTAGCTATATGCTACAGTCTCTAGCTATATGCTGCAGTCTCTAGCTATATGCTACAGTCTCTAGCTATATGCTACAGTCTCTAGCTATATGCTACAGTCTCTAGCTATATGCTACAGTCTCTAACTATATGCTACAGTCTCTAGCTATATGCTACAGTCTCTAGCTATATACTACAGTCTCTAACTATATGCTACAGTCTCTAGCTATATACTACAGTCTCTAGCTATATGCTACAGTCTCTAGCTATATGCTGCAGTCTCTAGCTATATGCTACAGTCTCTAGCTATATGCTACAGTCTCTAGCTATATGCTACAGTCTCTAGCTATATGCTACAGTCTCTAGCTATATGCTACAGTCTCTAGCTATATGCTACAGTCTCTAGCTATATGCTACAGTCTCTAGCTATATACTACAGTCTCTAGCTATATACTACAGTCTCTAGCTATATGCTACAGTCTCTAGCTATATGCTACAGTCTCTAGCTATATACTACAGTCTCTAGCAATATGCTACAGTCTCTAGCTATATGCTACAGTATCTAGCTATATACTACAGTCTCTAGCTATATGCCACAGTCTCTAGCTATATGCTACAGTCTCTAGCTATATGCTACAGTCTCTAGCTATATGCCACAGTCTCTAGCTATATGCTACAGTTTCTACCTATATGCTACAGTCTCTAGCTATATGCCACAGTCTCTAGCTATATGCCACAGTCTCTAGCTATATGCTACAGTCTCTAGCTATATGCTACAGTCTCTAGCTATATGCCACAGTCTCTAGCTATATGCTACAGTCTCTAGCTATATGCCACAGTCTCTAGCTATATGCTACAGTCTCTACCTATATGCTACAGTCTCTAGCTATATGCTACAGTCTCTAGCTATATGCCACAGTCTCTAGCTATATGCCAGTCTCTAGCTATATGCTACAGTCTCTAGCTATATGCCACAGTCTCTAGCTATATGCTACAGTTTCTACCTATATGCCACAGTCTCTAGCTATATGCTACAGTTTCTACCTATATGCTACAGTCTCTAGCTGGGTGATTCTTGAAAAATACGCATAATCTATTAATAAATTTTATTGAAATTAATACTTAATTTAAAAATCTGAAAAAAAATAGGCATATTGTATCAGTATGTGTGAACAGTAATATATAGGTAGGCACACACTTTGTGTAATATTGCATGCTTGACCACTCTTTTAAAATTTTGACCTTCCAGGAGACTGACATGGATCCAGGAGACTGACAAAAAGTTTTACTCACTGAGTCCTACAAGTATACCATGTATTTATTATTTTATTTTCATATTCATTTTAAATATAAACAATATATATTTAGACATAAGAGTCTTTAGCAGCTAAATTCAAAATGTAGATTCAAAGTAGAACTGGCTTGCTCGCGTTCCGCAAGGGATTGGGGGTAAGATGTGTTTTACGATATCTTGTGCCATGTACGCATGAACATCTTTCTTCAGTGGCCACTTGAAACGGTTTTTTCCTATTGGCTCCATGGCTTCTATGATCCAATTATTGTCGTTGTCTGGTCCCTCGACTACTGTGCCGGGGTAAAGCTGCTGGTTGTAGGTGACAAGCACCCAGTCACCCACCTTGACTTCCATTACGCCTGGAAAAAATCATTCCATTTATTATCCTACTGTAGTAAAATGTAAATTATGTGTATTATACTTGTATAGGGTACATGGAGGCACCAACTGAGCTGTTATTAAAAAATTAAATGCTTACCTGGAAGCAAGTTTCTCAATGGTGCATCATCCTCTGAGCTAAAGTCGTCAGTTTCTTCAGTCGGACGTGGTACGATTCGCCACAGCCCCCCCTTCCCAATACCATAGTGGCAGCATACAGATCCTGGTTCACAGCCAACTTCAAAACAGCTGAGAGATCTCATACTGAGGAAGTCTCTGTTGTCTGCGTTCCAAGTAGCTTGGTGTACTTTCATAGTACCCTTAAAGGGCTGAACTAAATGACCCTGCAGCACAAAATCTACCTCGACAATAGCAGCTTCAGTGACTGTTTCAATTATTATTTTCTTGGTGTTTTCACGTAGAACACCTACAAGTTCATTGAAGCTTGTAATATCCACGCCGTGTGCAACAATTTGGTCCGCCGTACGTTTAAGTGTACCTCCGATACCATCGGGTGCCCCCTTTCCATGGCCTGACTCTGAGAAATTCCAAGTTGATTTTGCAATTGACGGAAAATAAGTTTTTAGAAGACGAGTTATAAGGAAAAAGTTATTTTTATTGCGGTACTGTGTTGACGGGCTGTCGCTGAGGAAATGAATGGTGTTGATTCCAGGATAAGTGACATGAATATGCTTAAGTATTGGAGAAAGATGGGCCCAGATAGCAGCCGGGTCATGACGCATGCTGTCAGAAACTGTACAGAATGAAACGGGGCGTAATTTTTCATCCAGTGTTGGTTTGACATAAAAAACTCCTGTATGAAGTGTGACTTGCTGCCTTGCAGCACCAAAGTGAACAGACTGCACTTCTTCAGCATATTTACACCCGTAGTTTTCACTGAAGTCGATGTGTACAATAGCTTCAGATTCACGTAAATGTTTCTTCAACAAATCCATTGCGCAATATTGATTTTTTATATTAGCCACATGCACCATGAACTTAGGGAAAGTATCTTCAAAAATCTGGATAATATCTCCAATTGTCGACTCAATGTTAACTTTTGCCGTAAACTTGACATCTGATTCTTTGCCACGTATAATTCTCGTCTCCTTTTTTAGAATCCACCTCGAGTAGTTAACTGAATCAAGCGCATTAAATTCATTGTAAATAATCAACTTATTGCAGCAGGTTTGACATTTGCGAAGCATGCACTCTATTGCACTCTCGCCTTCACAGCACAGATCTTTAATGAGTTCATTTGTTGTTTTGTAGCTAATGACTTTGAGGACTTTCAATTTTCCCATTAACAAACACATATTGGCGTGTATCGTGCATGCACATGTATCTCGGTTGTTTACACTAGGATGTAAAATCCAAAATGGGCGCAAAGCGCAAAATCGAGAGTAACTTACGTTTTTGAATGGCAACAGTGGATATTTAAGAATAAATTTCTTGTGCAGATTGAGTAAAGAATCGTTAAGTAACCGCTTCTGTTTTTTTACTTTTTTCCTTGTAACTGTGTCCTTTTTTCCAGGGCACATGCGACTGCTTTCATCACTTTCAAGAAATCTTTGGATCTTTTGCTTTATTATATCATTGTCTTTATTGCGTTTTCCCTCATAAAGCAGCCCCTTTGACCTCTGATCAGAAGTAAGTGTTCTGTACTTTAAGAAATGTTTAGCTGTAGATCTGCATCTGTAAGCTTTCAAAATTGTACTGCCGTTAAACATTCTACGGAAATCTTTCTTGTCTCTATCAGTCTTAAGATGATTGTAACTTGTTTCCATTTGAAGGTGCAACACTTCCCCATAAACTAGTTTTTTCTTCACTGCATGCGACACTAATCTGTGATCCTTCAACAGATGACGCACCTTGGATCTCGGGGTCAAAATTGTCTTCGCACGCGAGTCAGAACTCAAAAGTCTATAATATCTCTGTTTATATTTACTGGTTTTCTTTTCAGCAGCTTTTAAAGATTTCAGTGCTGATTGCAGTTTACGGTATGTCTTAGTCTTCTCTCTCCTTACTTTTTTCCTCCCACATAACTTGCGACCATCTTCGCATGACGAAGTTTTTCGTGACGACCGCCTAGGTGACGGGCGTGGACTACTAATTCCATCACGCTCAACATCAGGTCTGTCTTCTGATAATTCAGACTCGGGGCTACTAGGTGGTGAATTATCTCTCAACTGCGCCTCGAATTTTTCATTTTTTTTCTTATCCGCTCGGTATTTTTTGGAAGATTTCCTCCAACGACTTAATTGAAGGCGCTTTTCTCTTTGGCTTAGATCATTAACAAGTTTTCGTTGCCCTTTTGCTAAACGATTAAGATATTTTTGATGACGCTTCTCTTTTTCCGCTTGAAGAAGATGTGGATTGGCAGCTATCTTAGCTTGTCTTTTTTTCTCGGATTCTCGTTTCTTCTCTGAACGCTGATTTGCTGATGGCATCTTAGAAGTTGAGAATATCCCTACAAATGATAATATAACACATTATAACTAGACATAGGCACCTATTCATAATAAATAATTCTAATCATAATGAGTCAGTCTCCTGTGTAGCAAAAGACAGGAGACTGACTCCAGGAGACTGACGAAAAGTTAGGTTATTGGGCTGTTCAAGTCCTGTGGTTGGTTTCAAATATGAAGTATCATTACTATTGTCAAGAAACACCCAAATCAAACAGATTTCTTGGTTGAAAATTAAAAATATTCAAGAACAATTGTAATCACAGAATGCAGGAGACTGATTTTGTAAAAGAATACTTACCAAAATTAAATCTTTAATCAACTCCAGCCAACTGAGAATCCATCTTCAACTCGACAACATGTGTTCAAATGATGATGTCATCACAAAGCTTCACTCTGATGTAAAAAGTCCGACTGTCATACCATCTAGTGGCAAATTATGGCAACATTTTCTTAAAGCCAGGAGACTGATTCTGCCCTTCAGTGACTACATTTCAAATTATATTTAAGGGTAGGAAATTGATTAAAGTGAAGCAAACTACATTATTAAAGATATAACAATAGTATTGGCAAGAGTTTACAGATAAAACAGAATGAAAATAGATGCAGCCAAGATCATTCTAGTCATCGGATAACTCTTATTGGTAGCGAGTGACAACCAGGAGACTGATGAAACTGCACACATTTTAATTTGGTCTGCTATTAATTGAAGTTGTGGAACTTAATAGTATCATTAAAAATTAAGAAGACAATTAGGAGAGTAGAACAAACTAAAAAGTTTGCAAATCGGACCATCGGCTGAATAGTTATGTGCTAGTGACACCTTTTATTGAATTTTTCAAGAATCACCCAGCTATATGCCACAGTCTCTAGCTATATGCTACAGTCTCTAACTATATACTACAGTCTCTAACTATATGCTACAGTCTCTAGCTATATGCTACAGTCTCTAGCTATATGCTACAATCTCTGGCTATATGCTACAGTCTCTAGCTATATGCTACAGTCTCTAACTATATGCTACAGTCTCTAACTATATGCTACAGTCTCTAACTATATGCTACAGTCTCTAGCTATATACTACAGTCTCTAGCTATATACTACGGTCTCTAGCTATATGCTACAGTCTCTAGCTATATGCTACAGTCTCTAGCTATATGCTACAGTCTCTGGCTATATACTACAGTCTCTAGCTATATGCTACAGTCTCTAGCTATATACTACAGTCTCTAGCTATATGCTACAGTCTCTAGCTATATGCTACAGTCTCTAGCTATATGCTACAGTCTCTAGCTATATACTACAGTCTCTAGCTATATGCTACAGTCTCTAGCTATATGCTACAGTCTCTAGCTATATGCTACAGTCTCTAGCTATATGCTACAGTCTCTAGCTATATGCTACAGTCTCTAGCAATATGCTACAGTCTCTAGCTATATACTACAGTCTCTGATATAAGGCATGATGAGAAATTGTGATTGGAATTGAACTGGGCATCATTGAATTGTGGAGTGAATAATGTAATGCGAGTTAATTGCAAGTGAATGACGTGACGATGATTAATCAAGAGGGGACTGCAAGCCTCAAACAAATATGTACTCACATAAAATACAATTACACTATCAGTACATATATCTCAACGCATGACCATATTTCACTACATCGTAGCTGCCAATATGCACTCCATCGTAGCTGCCAATATGCACTACATCGTAGCTGCCAATATGCACTCCATCGTAGCTGCCAATATGCACTACATCGTAGCTGCCAATATGCACTACATCGTAGCTGCCAATATGCACTCCATCGTAGCTGCCAATATGCACTCCATCGTAGCTGCCAATATGCACTACATCGTAGCTGCCAATATGCACAACATCGTAGCTCCCAATATGAACTCCATCGTAGCTGCCAATATGCACTACATCGTAGCTGCCAATATGCACTCCATCGTAGCTGCCAATATGCACTCCATCGTAGCTGCCAATATGCACTACATCGTAGCTGCCAATATGCACTACATCGTAGCTGCCAATATGCACTCCATCGTAGCTGCCAATATGCACTACATCGTAGCTGCCAATATGCACTCCATCGTAGCTGCCAATATGCACTACATCGTAGCTGCCAATATGCACTTCATCGTAGCTGCCAATATGCACTACATCTTAGCTGCCAAAATGCTCTCCATCGTAGCTGCCAATATGCACTACATCGTAGCTGCCAAAATGCTCTCCAACATAGCTGCCAATATGCACTACATCGTAGCTGCCCAAAATGCTCTCCATCGTAGCTGCCAATATGCACTCCATCGTAGCTGCCAATATGCACTACATCGTAGCTGCCAATATGCACTACATCGTAGCTGCCAATATGCACTACATCGTAGCTGCCAATATGCACTCCATCGTAGCTGCCAATATGCACCACATCGTAGCTGCCAATATGCACTCCATCGTAGCTGCCAATATGCACTCCATCGTAGCTGCCAATATGCTCTCCATCGTAGCTGCCAATATGCACTACATCGTAGCTGCCAATATGCACTACATCGTAGCTGCCAAAATGCTCTCCATCGTAGCTGCCAATATGCACTACATCGTAGCTGCCAATATGCACTACATCGTAGCTGCCAATATGCACTTCATCGTAGCTGCCAATATACACTACATCGTAGCTGCCAAAATGCTCTCCATCGTAGCTGCCAATATGCACTACATCGTAGCTGCCAAAATGCTCTCCATCGTAGCTGCCAATATGCACTACATCGTAGCTGCCCAAAATGCTCTCCATCGTAGCTGCCAATATGCACTCCATCGTAGCTGCCAATATGCACAACATCGTAGCTGCCAATATGCACTCCATCGTAGCTGCCAATATGCACTACATCGTAGCTGCCAATATGCACTCCATCGTAGCTGCCAATATGCACCACATCGTAGCTGCCAATATGCACTCCATCGTAGCTGCCAATATGCACTCCATCGTAGCTGCCAATATGCTCTCCATCGTAGCTGCCAATATGCACTACATCGTAGCTGCCAATATGCACTACATCGTAGCTGCCAAAATGCTCTCCATCGTAGCTGCCAATATGCACTACATCGTAGCTGCCAATATGCACAACATCGTAGCTGCCAATTTGCTATATGCTACAGTCTCTAGCTATATGCTACAGTCTCTAGCTATATGCTACAGTCTCTAGCTATATACTACAGTCTCTGATATATGCTACAGTCTCTAGCTATATGCTACAGTCTCTAGCTATATGCTACAGTCTCTGATATATGCTACAGTCTCTAGCTATATGCTACAGTCTCTGATATATGCTAGAGTCTCTAGCTATATGCTACAGTCTCTAGCTATATACTACAGTCTCTAGCTATATGATACAGTCTCTAGCTATATGCAATAGTCTCTAGCTATATGTTACAGTCTCAAGCTATATGCTACAGTCTCTAGCTATATGCTACAGTCTCTAGCTATATGCTACAGTCTCTAGCTATATGCTACAGTCTCTAGCTATATGCTACAGTCTCTAGCTATATGCTACAGTCTCTAGCTATATGCTACAGTCTCTAGCTATATGCTACAGTCTCTAGCTATATGCTACAGTCTCTGGCTATATGCTACAGTCTCTAGCTATATGCTACAGTCTCTAGCTATATGCTACAGTCTCTAGCTATATGCTACAGTCTCTAGCTATATGCCACAGTCTCTAGCTATATGCTACAGTCTCTAGCTATATGCTACAGTCTCTAGCTATATGCTACAGTCTCTAGCTATATGCTACAGTCTCTAGCTATATACTACAGTCTCTAACTATATACTACAGTCTCTAGCTATATGCTACAGTCTCTAGCTATATGCTACAGTCTCTAGCCATATACTACAGTCTCTACCTATATGCTACAGTCTCTAGCTATATGCTACAGTCTCTAGCTATATGCCACAGTCTCTAGCTATATGCTACAGTCTCTAGCTATATGCTACAGTCTCTAGCTATATGCTACAGTCTCTAGCTATATGCTACAGTCTCTAGCTATATGCTACAGTCTCTAACTATATACTACAGTCTCTAGCTATATGCTACAGTCTCTAGCTATATGCAATAGTCTCTAGCTATATGCTACAGTCTCTAGCTATATGCTACAGTCTCTAGCTATATGCTACAGTCTCTAGCTATATGCTACAGTCTCTAGCTATATACTGCAGTCTCTAACTATATGCTACAGTCTCTAGCTATATGCTACAGTCTCTAGCTATATGCTACAGTCTCTAGCTATATACTACAGTCTATAGCTATATGCTACAGTCTCTAGCTATATGCTACAGTCTCTAGCTATATGCTACAGTCTCTAGCTATATGCTACAGTCTCTAGCTATATGCTACAGTCTCTGGCTATATGCTACAGTCTCTAACTATATACTACCGTCTCTAGCTATATGCTACAGTCTCTAGCTATATGCTACAGTCTCTAGCTATATGCAATAGTCTCTAGCTATATGCTACAGTCTCTAGCTATATGCTACAGTCTCTAGCTATATACTACAGTCTCTAGCTATATGCAATAGTCTCTAGCTATATGCCACAGTCTCTAGCTATATGCTACAGTCTCTAGCTATATGCTACAGTCTCTACCTATATGCTACAGTCTCTAGCTATATGCTACAGTCTCTAGCTATATACTACAGTCTCTAGCTATATGCTACAGTCTCTAGCTATATGCTACAGTCTCTAGCTATATGCTACAGTCTCTAGCTATATGCTACAGTCTCTAGCTATATGCTACAGTCTCTAGCTATATGCTACAGTCTCTAGCAATATGCTACAGTCTCTAGCTATATGCTACAGTCTCTAGCTATATGCTACAGTCTCTAGCTATATGCTACAGTCTATAGCTATATACTACAATCTCTAGCTATATGCTACAGTCTCTAGCTATATGCTACAGTCTCTGGCTATATGCTACAGTCTCTAGCTATATACTACAGTCTCTAGCTATATGCTACAGTCTCTAGCTATATGCTACAGTCTCTAGCTATATGCTACAGTCTCTAGCTATATACTACAGTCTCTAGCTATATGCTACAGTCTCTAGCTATATGCTACAGTCTCTAGCTATATGCTACAGTCTCTAGCTATATGCTACAGTCTCTAGCTATATGCTACAGTCTCTAGCAATATGCTACAGTCTCTAGCTATATGATACAGTCTCTAGCTATATGCTACAGTCTCTAGCTATATACTACAGTCTCTAGCTATATGCTACAGTCTCTAGCTATATGCTACAGTCTCTAGCTATATGCTACAGTCTCTAGCTATATGCTACAGTCTCTAGCTATATGCTACAGTCTCTAGCTATATGCTACAGTCTCTAGCAATATGCTACAGTCTCTAGCTATATGCTACAGTCTCTAGCTATATGCTACAGTCTCTAGCTATATGCTACAGTCTATAGCTATATACTACAATCTCTAGCTATATGCTACAGTCTCTAGCTATATGCTACAGTCTCTGGCTATATGCTACAGTCTCTAGCTATATACTACAGTCTCTAGCTATATGCTACAGTCTCTAGCTATATGCTACAGTCTCTAGCTATATGCTACAGTCTCTAGCTATATGCTACAGTCTCTAGCTATATGCTACAGTCTCTAGCTATATGCTACAGTCTCTAGCTATATGCTACAGTCTCTAGCTATATGCTACAGTCTCTAGCTATATGCTACAGTCTCTAGCAATATGCTACAGTCTCTAGCTATATACTAGAGTCTCTGATATAAGGCATGATGAGAAATTGTGATTGGAATTGAACTGGGCATCATTGAATTGTGGAGTGAATAATGTAATGCGAGTTAATTGCAAGTGAATGACGTGACGATGATTAATCAAGAGGGGACTGCAAGCCTCAAACAAATATGTACTCACATAAAATACAATTACACTATCAGTACATATATCTCAACGCATGACCATATTTCACTACATCGTAGCTGCCAATATGCACTCCATCGTAGCTGCCAATATGCACTACATCGTAGCTGCCAATATGCACTCCATCGTAGCTGCCAATATGCACTACATCGTAGCTGCCAATATGCACTACAGCGTAGCTCCCAATATGAACTCCATCGTAGCTGCCAATATGCACTCCATCGTAGCTGCCAATATGCACTACATCGTAGCTGCCAATATGCACAACATCGTAGCTCCCAATATGCACTCCATCGTAGCTGCCAATATGCACTACATCGTAGCTGCCAATATGCACTCCATCGTAGCTGCCAATATGCACTGCATCGTAGCTGCCAATATGCACTACATCGTAGCTGCCAATATGCACTACATCGTAGCTGCCGATATGCACTGCATCGTAGCTGCCGAAATGCACTACATCGTAGCTGCCAATATGCACTCCATCGTAGCTGCCAATATGCACAACATCGTAGCTCCCAATATGCACTCCATCGTAGCTGCCAATATGCACTACATCGTAGCTGCCAATATGCACTACATCGTAGCTGCCAATATGCACTGCATCGTAGCTGCCAATATGCACTACATCGTAGCTGCCAATATGCACTGCATCGTAGCTGCCGAAATGCACTACATCGTAGCTGCCAATATGCACTCCATCGTAGCTGCCAATATGCACTACATCGTAGCTGCCAATATGCACTACATCGTAGCTGCCAATATGCACTGCATCGTAGCTGCCGAAATGCACTACATCGTAGCTGCCAATATGCACTACATCGTAGCTGCCAATATGCACTACATCGTAGCTGCCAATATGCACTACATCGTAGCTGCCAATATGCACTACATCGTAGCTGCCAATATGCACTACATCGTAGCTGCCAATATGCACTCCATCGTAGCTGCCAATATGCACTACATCGTAGCTGCCAATATGCACAACATCGTAGCTCCCAATATGCACTCCATCGTAGCTGCCAATATGCACTACATCGTAGCTGCCAATATGCACTCCAACGTAGCTGCCAATATGCACTCCATCGTAGCTGCCGAAATGCACTACATCGTAGCTGCCAATATGCACTACATCGTAGCTGCCAATATGCACTACATCGTAGCTGCCAATATGCACTCCATCGTAGCTGCCAATATGCACTACATCGTAGCTGCCAATATGCACTGCATCGTAGCTGCCGAAATGCACTACATCGTAGCTGCCAATATGCACTACATCTTAGCTGCCAATATGCACTACATCGTAGCTGCCAATATGCACTGCATCGTAGCTGTCAATATGCACTGCATCGTAGCTGTCAATATGCACTGCATCGTAGCTGCCAATATGCACTACATCGTAGCTGCCAATATGCACTACATCGTAGCAGCCAATATGCACTACATCGTAGCTGCCAATATGCACTACATCGTAGCTGCCAATATGCACTACATCGTGGCTGCCAATATGCACTCCATCGTAGCTGCCAATATGCACTGCATCGTAGCTGCCAAAATGCACTACATCGTAGCTGCCAATATGCACTACATCGTAGAAGCCAATATGCACTACATCGCAGCTGCCAATATGCACTACATCGTAGCTGCCAATATGCTCTACATCGTAGCTGCCAATATGCACTACATCGAAGCTGCCAATAAGCACTACATCGAAGCTGCCAACATGCACTACATCGTAGCTGCCAATATGCACTCCATCGTAGCTGCCAATATGCACTACAGCGTAGCTGCCAATATGCACTACATCGTAGAAGCCGATATGCTCTCCATCGTAGCTGCCAATATGCACTACATCGTAGCTGCCAATATGCACTACATCGTAGCTGCCAATATGCACTACATCGTAGCTGCCAAAATGCACTACATCGTAGCTGCCAATATGCACTACATCGTAGCTGCCAATATGCACTACATCGTAGTTAAGCCAATATGCACTCCATCGTAGCTGCCAATATGCACTACAGCATAGCTGCCAATATGCACTCCATCGTAGCTGCCAATATGCACTACATCGTAGCTGCCAATATGCACTATATCGTAGCTGCCAATATGCACTACATCGTAGAAGCCAATATGCACTACATCGCAGCTACCAATATGCACTACATCGTAGCTGCCAATATGCACTAAATCGTAGCTGCCAATATGCACTACATCGTAGCTGCCAATATGCACTCCATCGTAGCTGCCAATATGCACTACATCGTAGCTGCCAATATGCACTACATCGTAGCTGCCAATCTGCACTACATCGTAGTTAAGCCAATATGCACTCCATCGTAGCTGCCAATATGCACTACAGCATAGCTGCCAATATGCACTACATCGTAGCTGCCAATATGCACTACATCGTAGTTAAGCCAATATGCACTCCATCGCAGTTAAGCCAATATGCACTCCATCGCAGCTGCCAATATGCACTACAGCATAGCTGCCAATATGCACTACATCGTAGCTGCCAATATGCACTACATCGTAGCTGCCAATATGCACTACATCGTAGTTAAGCCAATATGCACTACATCGTAGCTGCCAATATGCACTACATCGCAGCTGCCAATATGCACTCCATCGTAGCTGCCAATATGCACTGCAACGTAGCTGCCAAAATGCACTCCATCGTAGCTGCCAATATGCACTGCATCGTAGCTGCCAATTTGCACTACATCGTAGCTGCCAATATGCACTACATCGTAGCTTCCAATATGCACTACATCGTAGCTGCCAATATGCACTGCATCGTAGCTGCCAATATGCACTGCATCGTAGCTGCCAATATGCACTACATCGTAGCTGCCAATATGCACTGCATCGTAGCTGCCAATATGCACTGCATCGTAGCTGCCAATATGCACTGAATCGTAGTTGCCAATATGCACTGCATCTTGGAGGCCAATATGCACTGCATTGTAGCTGCCAATATTTGTGGTATAGAAGGCATGATACAGAGTTTCAAAGTGCACACAAGGTAGAGCAGCTATCTGTGGGCTCAAGGGCATCTTGGAGGCCAATATGCACTGCATCATAGCTGCCAATATTTGTGGTATAGAAGGCATGATACAGAGTTTCAAAGTGCACACAAGGTAGAGCAGCTATCTGTGGGCTCAAGGGCATCTTGGAGGCTAATATGCACTGCATCGTAGCTGTCAATATTTGTGGTATGGAAGGCATGATACAGAGTTTCAAAGTGCACACAAGGTAGAGCAGCTATCTGTGGGCTCAAGGGCATCTTGGAGGCCAATATGCACTGCATCGTAGCTGCCAATATGCACTGCATCGTAGCTGCCAATATGCACTGCATCGTAGCTGCCAATATTTGTGGTATGGAAGGCATGATACAGAGTTTCAAAGTGCACACAAGGTAGAGCAGCTATCTGTGGGCTCAAGGGCATCTTGGAGGCCAATATGCACTGCATCGTAGCTGTCAATATTTGTGGTATGGAAGGCATGATACAGAGTTTCAAAGTGCACACAAGGTAGAGCAGCTATCTGTGGGCTCAAGGGCATCTTGGAGGCCAATATGCACTGCATCATAGCAGCCAATATTTGTGGTATAGAAGGCATGATACAGAGTTTCAAAGTGCACACAATGTAGAGCAGCTATCTGTGGGCTCAAGGGCATCTTGGAGGCCAATATGCACTGCATCATAGCTGTCAATATTTGTGGTATGGAAGGCATGATACAGAGTTTCAAAGTGCACACAAGGTAGAGCAGCTATCTGTGGGCTCAAGGGCATCTTGGAGGCCAATATGCACTGCATCGTAGCTGCCCATATTTGTGGTATGGAAGGCATGATACAGAGTTTCAAAGTGCACACAAGGTAGAGCAGCTATCTGTGGGCTCAAGGGCATCTTGGAGGCCAATATGCACTGCATCGTAGCTGCCCATATTTGTGGTATGGAAGGCATGATACAGAGTTTCAAAGTGCACACAAGGTAGAGCAGCTATCTGTGGGCTCAAGGGCATCTTGGAGGCCAATATGCACTGCATCATAGCTGCCAATATTTGTGGTATGGAAGGCATGATACAGAGTTTCAAAGTGCACACAAGGTAGAGTAGCTATCTGTGGGCTCAAGGGCATCTTGGAGGCCAATATGCACTGCATCGTAGCTGCCCATATTTGTGGTATAGAAGGCATGATACAGAGTTTCAAAGTGCACACAAGGTAGAGTAGCTATCTGTGGGCTCAAGGGCATCTTGGAGGCCAATATGCACTGCATCGTAGCTGCCCATATTTGTGGTATAGAAGGCATGATACAGAGTTTCAAAGTGCACACAAGGTAGAGTAGCTATCTGTGGGCTCAAGGGCATCTTGGAGGCCAAGATGCACTGCATCGTAGCTGCCAATATTTGTGGTATGGAAGGCATGATACAGAGTTTCAAAGTGCACACAAGGTAGAGCAGCTATCTGTGGGCTCAAGGGCATCTTGGAGGCCAATATGCACTGCATCGTAGCTGCCAATATTTGTGGTATGGAAGGCATGATACAGAGTTTCAAAGTGCACACAAGGTAGAGTAGCTATCTGTGGGCTCAAGGGCATCTTGGAGGCCAATATGCACTGCATCGTAGCTGCCCATATTTGTGGTATAGAAGGCATGATACAGAGTTTCAAAGTGCACACAAGGTAGAGCAGCTATCTGTGGGCTCAAGGGCATCTTGGAGGCCAATATGCACTGCATCGTAGCTGCCAATATTTGTGGTATGGAAGGCATGATACAGAGTTTCAAAGTGCACACAAGGTAGAGCAGCTATCTGTGGGCTCAAGGGCATCTTGGAGGCCAATATGCACTGCATCATAGCTGCCAATATTTGTGGTATGGAAGGCATGATACAGAGTTTCAAAGTGCACACAAGGTAGAGCAGCTATCTGTGGGCTCAAAGGCATCTTGGAGGCCAATATGCACTGCATCATGGCTGCCAATATGCACTGCATCGTAGCTGTCAATATTTGTGGTATAGAAGGCATGATACAGAGTTTCAAAGTGCACACAAGGTAGAGCAGCTATCTGTGGGCTCAACGGCATCTTGGAGGCCAATATGCACTGCATCATAGCTGCCAATATTTGTGGTATAGAAGGCATGATACAGAGTTTCAAAGTGCACACAAGGTAGAGCAGCTATCTGTGGGCTCAAGGGCATCTTGGAGGCCAATATGCACTGCATCATGGCTGCCAATATGCACTGCATCGTAGCTGCCAATATTTGTGGTATAGAAGGCATGATACAGAGTTTCAAAGTGCACACAAGGTGGAGCAGCTATCCGTGGGGTTTAGGGCATCTTGGAGGCCAATATGCACTGCATCATAGCTGCCAATATTTGTGGTATAGAAGGCATGATACAGAGTTTCAAAGTGCACACAAGGTAGAGCAGCTATCTGTGGGCTCAAGGGCATCTTGGAGGCCAATATGCACTGCATCATGGCTGCCAATATGCACTGCATCGTAGCTGTCAATATTTGTGGTATAGAAGGCATGATACAGAGTTTCAAAGTGCACACAAGGTAGAGCAGCTATCTGTGGGCTCAAGGGCATCTTGGAGGCCAATATGCAATGCATCGTAGCTGCCAATATTTGTGGTATAGAAGGCATGATACAGAGTTTCAAAGTGCACACAAGGTAGAGCAGCTATCTGTGGGCTCAAGGGCATCTTGGAGGCCAATATGCACTGCATCGTAGCTGCCCATATTTGTGGTATAGAAGGCATGATACAGAGTTTCAAAGTGCACACAAGGTAGAGCAGCTATCTGTGGGCTCAAGGGCATCTTGGAGGCCAATATGCACTGCATCGTAGCTGCCAATATTTGTGGTATGGAAGGCATGATACAGAGTTTCAAAGTGCACACAAGGTAGAGCAGCTATCTGTGGGCTCAAGGGCATCTTGGAGGCCAATATGCACTGCATCATAGCTGCCAATATTTGTGGTATAGAAGGCATGATACAGAGTTTCAAAGTGCACACAAGGTAGAGCAGCTATCTGTGGGCTCAAGGGCATCTTGGAGGCCAATATGCACTGCATCGTAGCTGTCAATATTTGTGGTATGGAAGGCATGATACAGAGTTTCAAAGTGCACACAAGGTAGAGCAGCTATCTGTGGGCTCAAGGGCATCTTGGAGGCCAATATGCACTGCATCGTAGCTGCCAATATTTGTGGTATGGAAGGCATGATACAGAGTTTCAAAGTGCACACAAGGTAGAGCAGCTATCTGTGGGCTCAAGGGCATCTTGGAGGCCAATATGCACTGCATCATAGCTGCCAATATTTGTGGTTTGGAAGGCATGATACAGAGTTTCAAAGTGCACACAAGGTAGAGCAGCTATCTGTGGGCTCAAGGGCATCTTGGAGGCCAATATGCACTGCATCATAGCTGCCAATATTTGTGGTATGGAAGGCATGATACAGAGTTTCAAAGTGCACACAAGGTAGAGCAGCTATCTGTGGGCTCAAGGGCATCTTTTAGGCCAATATGCACTGCATCGTAGCTGCCAATATTTGTGGTATGGAAGGCATGATACAGAGTTTCAAAGTGCACACAAGGTAGAGCAGCTATCTGTGGGCTCAAGGGCATCTTGGAGGCCAATATGCACTGCATCGTAGCTGCCAATATTTGTGGTATAGAAGGCATGATACAGAGTTTCAAAGTGCACACAAGGTAGAGCAGCTATCTGTGGGCTCAAGGGCATCTTGGAGGCCAATATGCACTGCATCGTAGCTGCCAATATTTGTGGTATGGAAGGCATGATACAGAGTTTCAAAGTGCACACAAGGTAGAGCAGCTATCTGTGGGCTCAAGGGCATCTTGGAGGCCAATATGCACTGCATCGTAGCTGCCAATATTTGTGGTATGGAAGGCATGATACAGAGTTTCAAAGTGCACACAAGGTAGAGCAGCTATCTGTGGGCTCAAGGGCATCTTGGAGGCCATTATGCACTGCATCATAGCTGCCAATATTTGTGGTATGGAAGGCATGATACAGAGTTTCAAAGTGCACACAAGGTAGAGCAGCTATCTGTGGGCTCAAGGGCATCTTGGAGGCCAATATGCACTGCATCGTAGCTGCCAATATTTGTGGTATAGAAGGCATGATACAGAGTTTCAAAGTGCACACAAGGTAGAGCAGCTATCTGTGGGCTCAAGGGCATCTTGGAGGCCAATATGCACTGCATCGTAGCTGCCAATATTTGTGGTATAGAAGGCATGATACAGAGTTTCAAAGTGCACACAAGGTAGAGCAGCTATCTGTGGGCTCAAGGGCATCTTGGAGGCCAATATGCACTGCATCGTAGCTGCCCATATTTGTGGTATAGAAGGCATGATACAGAGTTTCAAAGTGCACACAAGGTAGAGTAGCTATCTGTGGGCTCAAGGGCATCTTGGAGGCCAATATGCACTGCATTGTAGCTGCCAATATTTGTGGTATGGAAGGCATGATACAGAGTTTCAAAGTGCACACAAGGTGGAGCAGCTATCTGTGGGCTCAAGGGCATCTTGGAGGCCAATATGCACTGCATCATAGCTGCCAATATTTGTGGTATAGAAGGCATGATACAGAGTTTCAAAGTGCACACAAGGTAGAGTAGCTATCTGTGGGCTCAAGGGCATCTTGGAGGCCAATATGCACTGCATCATAGCTGCCAATATTTGTGGTATGGAAGGCATGATACAGAGTTTCAAAGTGCACACAAGGTAGAGCAGCTATCTGTGGGCTCAAGGGCATCTTGGAGGCCAATATGCACTGCATCATAGCTGCCAATATTTGTGGTATAGAAGGCATGATACAGAGTTTCAAAGTGCACACAAGGTAGAGCAGCTATCTGTGGGCTCAAGGGCATCTTGGAGGCCAATATGCACTGCATCATAGCTGCCAATATTTGTGGTATAGAAGGCATGATACAGAGTTTCAAAGTGCACACAAGGTAGAGCAGCTATCTGTGGGCTCAAGGGCATCTTGGAGGCCAATATGCACTGCATCATAGCTGCCAATATTTGTGGTATGGAAGGCATGATACAGAGTTTCAAAGTGCACACAAGGTAGAGCAGCTATCTGTGGGCTCAAGGGCATCTTGGAGGCCAATATGCACTGCATCATAGCTGCCAATATTTGTGGTATGGAAGGCATGATACAGAGTTTCAAAGTGCACACAAGGTAGAGCAGCTATCTGTGGGCTCAAGGGCATCTTGGAGGCCAATATGCACTGCATCGTAGCTGCCCATATTTGTGGTATAGAAGGCATGATACAGAGTTTCAAAGTGCACACAAGGTAGAGCAGCTATCTGTGGGCTCAAGGGCATCTTGGAGGCCAATATGCACTGCATCGTAGCTGCCCATATGCACTGCATCGTAGCTGCCAATATGCACTGCATCGTAGCTGCCAATATTTGTGGTATGGAAGGCATGATACAGAGTTTCAAAGTGCACACAAGGTAGAATGGCGATCTGTAGGCTCAAGGGCAGTACTCTTGAAATAGAACAGTTTTGACAGGTGAGTCCTACCACCATGTAACATTGATAAATCTTGGCCTTAATGTTTGCCAAAGTTATGTAATTCGTAGGTACGAATTGGGTGATTATTGATTTTTCACTCTTCGTCTTGAACATATCACCTGTACCCCAGTTTGTCACAGTTAGAATGTCTAGCATCAAAAGAACTTCCTTCAACAACATGCTGTAGTGATGGGCGCACGTCGAATGATCCATTTTTTTATATTGGGTTTTAACAACGCACTATACTGATGGCTACGATCTATTGGCGTCGGTGGATGATGAATGAGATGATGGGATGATGAGATGAAAGGTAATTTAATTAGGTGTTTTGGATGGTGAGAAGGAGTCGGTCGTGGCCTGTTGTTAAGGAACCATGGTTCAGTGTGTTATCACTCGGCCACACGTCTCGGTAATGAAAGTTTGTTCTATCAACAGGTAATTCCCTCCCAATCCCATTTGTTTGCAAGTTTGTTTGATTGACAAGGCATGGAAACTGATGGGTGGTGCTGCAAACATACAGTCATTGCCCACAGCAGTTACAAAATGTATACTTTACTAGGGGTGTCGGCGGGGACCTGGGTCGGGTATCAGAGGCGGCTCGTGCATGAAATTTGAAGTGAGGCGAGATAGAAATTGAAAAGTGGGTGCCTACGGAAAGGGTCGTGATTTCGAGGTGAAGAGGGGGTCTGGGGGGCGGAATCCCCCCAGGTGTACCCCGTAGAGGATTTAAATTCGAATTTTCACCATTCTGGACCCGAAGAAATGCGTTTCGAGAAAGATTCAAGTTTTCGGAGCACGCGTCCATTATTATATACATAATACAATTTCAGACTTTAGATCACCGACTTCATTCCTCATAGTGTTAAAGTCCAACACCCGTTCGGTCAGCAGAGTCAAAAAGTAATTTTAAAATAATTCTACATTGGCGAAATTTGAGTAAAGCTTTATTGAACATGTGTATTCTTGAATTGAAATTACATCAAAAACACTGTCATATTTTTTTGGCCGAAGTTACAGCGCTTTAATGAAATTACATTTTGATTGAAATGCCAAAACGATGTGAGGTTAGTCAAATTGCAAATTTTCAGGTTTCATGACATTTTATTGGTTCAAATTATTTTCAAAACCCCGTTGTGTTGTTCAATCATTTATTCCTCTGCTGCAAGTTTGCATCATTTATGTATGAATTTCCTGTGATATTTTTATTAAATTTTGTCAGAGCAATTTCAAGATAAAGGTACATTTATACTAAAAATTCTTCTTCCGAAATAACGGGCGTTGAGTGGTGAAATGTGGGCAATAGCAGGCCTAACCTAAGCCTATGGGAATAGCGCTGCGCATGCGACTGAAGATAATTCCTGGATCCAAATATCATGAATGTGTTCAAACAAATTATATCCATATATTTTGTATCTTGTCACACTTGTTTATTTTTATTCCTTTATTCACACATTTTTCGTACAAATTATAAAATAAGGAGCTCTGATGATGTAACTTCATGTGTCATTGTACCACATTTTACACAAACTCAAACATATTAAACACAATTTACTTGAAATTCAAATTGTACAAAACACTGAAATAAAAATAAAAGGGTTCATTCTAAGAAAATAATTCGAAAATTTCTTTACGTGGTTCAAATTTCCAAATAAAAACAATCCGTCGATTACCACAAAAATATATAAACACAACTCAATTCGAGAAAATTATCATCTCGGAATTCTTCTCGTGTTACGTCAGTTATACAATTAAGAAACCCATGTTCCCTTGTATCTTCCTCAGTTCTGGTATCAATATCGGAATCCCCTAACACGATGGCAATATTACTCGTTACTTGCCCCAACAATTGGTCTAGTTCACTGTTGAAGGTGACCTTGCTCAAACTTGGCGGCCTATAGTACGTTATCATTGTAAATACTTTCCATCTGTCAATTTAAGTTATTTAACTGTACCAACAATACTTTCAAAACTTATGAATGTATGCTTTTTCAATTCTTCGAATATCAAATTGTTTCTGATAAATATAGCTAAGCCTTCACCACGCTGAGTAGCTCGCAATTTGGAAATAGAATAATAACCTTCTAACCTGTACACATCTTTCTCAAACACCCTCGAAACCTCTGATAGGGCAAGTAATTATCAAATTTACCAATCTGATTATTCAACAAAATTAGCAATTGGCTCCAATTTTTCTTCATAAACCTTACATTTAAATGCAATACTGATAACCCTTTACATCTGTTTATCCAGCTGTCAATATCAACTGAAACTTCCTTCGAAACAATATCATTATCAAAGTTATTATAGTCACAGAATAATGTCACACTTGATAATAATGTGGAAAAAACTGAAAACCAGAGAAAAAAATGCGAGGTCTGGTAAGTATAGTCAGTTGAATAACTAGTACAGATTGATGGACTGATTTGTTTTTCGAGGGCTGAAACTTTTCCCTGATCGTGAATGTTCTGGTAATTTCGATAACGGGCTGAGGGCGACCCAACCATAATATCACTTTTTTTAATTCCCGCTATCTTGATCTAATGGTACTTCGAGTAAAGCTGGTATTTGATCTGGTTTAGAATATTAATACAGATGGTCGAGTAATTATAACAATGAACTGTCATTTATGTAACCGGAGTTCGATTCCCGCCGGAGTCGACCATCGTGACAGGATATTTTCGTGCTTTCCCTCTGTCTTTTTTTTTTTTTTTTTTTTTTTATTAATCTTTTTTTTTCACATACAAAAATACACATGGCAGTCAAAAAATCCACAAAGTCTTCAAAGAAGACTTGACTGTGGGAGAAACAAAGAATATTATAATCTGTATATTTTTTTAATTTTTATGTTGAATTTATGAAGAATTTATGAAGAAGGTGATCAAGAAAATGTAAATATGATGATGAATTGAGTGGCAACTATGAAAGCATAAGTAAGAGATCTAATTTTTAGATTGAACAATATTTAAAAAAAAAAAAAAGAAGAGAAATACCTGAGAATATACTATCACAAAATAAATTACAAGGAACAAAACACCACTGAAAAATAAAATTGACATACTTCTTTGCATTATGAATGAATAATAATATTGTGAAAGTGAAAAATGAACATAATAATAGCACCTGAACAAGAGTCTTGAAATAACTTAACTGGTGCATCGAGAAATAGTAAATATGAATACATTATATTAGGAACAAAACACTACTGAAAAATAAAATTGGCATAATTGTGTACATTATGAATGAATAATAATATTGTTAATGTGAAAAATGAACATAATAATAACAACTAAACAAGAGAGATGACTTCTGATGCATCGAAAAATAATTAATAAGATTGCATTATATTATATAGAGGGTGACATGATGATGATTACATGAACAAAATATAACAATATTATGATGTCAGTAATATGAATAATGAATGATGTGAATGCCGAAAAAAAAAAAAAAATATATCATGTTGGAGTCTTATGTCTTATCAGTACAACAATACACAGAAATACATCAGTATTGGCAATGTAAATTGAGACTGATTGAATGTAAGTCGAGACTAATAATGATAAATGTATTAAAACAGAAACCTACACGAAATTATAACAAAAGGATTCAATATAAGGTCTACTATGGGAATATGAAATTAATAGAGCCTAAATTATTTTATTGACCAACCATGTTTTGATTTCTGATTTGACATTTTTATAAGAATCGAAATTACGTAAACTTGGAGGAATTTGATTAAATTTGGAAGGTACAGCGTATTCGAGACGACGTTTACCATATTTATTTATATAAGTAGGAATATTATAATTTCCAAGGAGCCTATATCTAGTGTTTGCTTCATGGTCATTCAATGTTTTAAAAGAAGGGTCGTAATAATATTTTAGAATGAATTTATAATCGAATAAGTAAGTGACGGGGAGAATATTACAATACTGAAATAATGTAGGAATGTCATTATCAATCGTATTTTTCACCTGATCGGGTGTTATACATTTTATCATGTTAATTTGGAGGTTGATAATTTGTTGTAGATGTGAGTTCGAAGCGTCCCCCCCAGGCTAAAATACCATATGAAATTAAAGATTCAGCCAATGCTAAATAAACAGTACGCAACAATTGAAAAGGTAATATGAACTTGAGTGTGTATAATTTAAATGCACAAGACCGGAGTTTAGTACACAAAATATTTATATGAGGTTTCCATGTGAAATGGCTGTCAATTGTTAAACCCAAGTAAACGTAATTGGATACATTTTCGATTTTTGTATTACAATTTGAACAATTATCACCCTTGCTCAAGCCATGTAAACATTGATAAGAATGATAAATCGTATTGATGGTTAAATTTTTTTCTCTATTAAATGGGGAGCAAATATGTACCAGTTTGGTTTTATTTGAATTAATTACGAGGTCATGATCGTGAGTCCATGAAAGTAAGTGACTAAAATCTTCTTGTAGATATGACTCGGCTACTTTTAAATTTTGGTGAGAGGAGAGCAATACAGTGTCATCTGCGTACATGTATATTTTACATTTACCAATGAAATTAGGCATGTTATTAACATAAATTAGGTATAATATGGGTCCAAGAATTGAGCCCTGAGGTACGCCCGTTGTGATGTTCCTCCTGACGCTCAAAGTGTCTCCAATTTTAACTACAATATGTCTATTCATCAAATAGTTTTCAAACCAATTCAACAATGAACCTCCGATACCGATATTAGTTAAAGCGAGTAAAAGTTTTGCATGATTGAGAGTATCAAAGGCTTTAGAGAAATCAATGAATAAACAAATTACGTGAGAATTGATATTTAACTGAGAGTTTATGTAATCTGTGAATAAAACTAATAAATCGGATGTACTTTTATCTTTTTGAAATCCAAATTGATTTGCATGAATAATTTTGAATTTGAACAAATAATCAGTTAGCTTGACCGCTACACATCGTTCCATGATTTTTTCTATTGAAGGTAAAAGAGCAATAGGTCTGTAGTTGGAATATTCAATGTGCGAACCTTTTTTATAAATTGGACGGACAACAGAAATTTTCAATTTATTAGGAACAATGCCAGTTTTCAGCGATAAGTTAATTAATTTGGATATAACAGGACTTACACAATCGACTAATAATTTCAAATCCTTCACTCGTATCCCGTCAATTCCAGGCTGCTTATTTTCATCCATCCCATTTATAATATTTTTAATAAAATTTACGTTAACAGAAGGCATATGCATGGACGTACATCTATTAATATCATGCATTTGATTTATAGTAATTATATTACATTTATGACTAATATGATTGATTTCATCGATAAAAGAATTCACGAAGTTATTTGCAATGATATCATTAGAATATGATTTACCAAGAAATTTCATTATTACTTCATCTACCGTTTTCTTTCTACTTCTACCTACTATATCGTTAATGGTCTGCCAAGTACTTTTCAAGCTATTTCTCGATTTAATTAATTTCACTTTAAAATAAACATTCTTTGCTTTAATTATTTTTACATTAACTGAATTTCTGCACTTTTTGAACTCATCACGATATACAGTTTTGAGAGAATTATTACAATTTTTCCATTTTTTAAATAATGCATCACGCTCTTTCAAAAGTAATTTCAAATCGGTCGTGATCCAATCTTTCTGAACTCTCTTCTTGGCTGTTTCACTTTCGTGCCGCCTATAAGTAGCAAGGTCATAACATTCTTTGAATTTAGAAATTAAAACTTCATAAATCTCATTGCAATCATTTAATAATAGCTCTGAGTCCCACCTTAGGAGTTTAAGTTTGTTTGCAAGAATATATTCATTTAAACTGTTTTTATAAACACCGGTTTCCTCTTTTTGATTTTCAATAATTTTGTCAAAGTTAATGTCCGCAGCTATCATATAATGATCTGTTATTTTTGTTGTATATATAACTGATGTTATTTCATTGGCCGATCCTCTTATAAATATGTGATCTATACACGTACCAGATACACTGTCAAGTCTGAATTCTTCTCTTGTTATTCCAAATATTCCTTTATAAAAACCATATGTAGCGAACATATTTTCATAAGATTGAATAATAATATCATCTTTGTTCAATAGATTCAAGTTCATATCACCAATTACAATTGCATTTAAATGTCCAATAATTTTAATACACTGCTCCAATTCTGATATAAAACCTACTTTATGTGTCCAAAGGTGTTTCAGGTCAATACTGGGATGATTCCTCAACAATAGGCCACGGCCGACTCCCACCCACTATTCAAAAAACTCATAATAAAATAACCTCTCATCTCACCATCCCACCATCTCATACATCATTCACCGACGCCAATCGATCTCAGTGACAAGTACAGTGCGTCGTTTCATCCAATATTAATCAATAAATACGTTGTTTAAAACAAGAAATACTTGGAAAGGCGTAGGCCTAGACGCACCATTAGCAGTTGAACCCGGCGACGCATCGCGCTCACAAATATATACACTTGAATTTAATAGAATGACGTTTATATTATACAAAATCAAACAAAATCACACAAATCACACAATTCGACAAAAGCATCATACGCTGGGCCCAGAGATTTTAATAGGTAATAGATGAGAAAGATGTAATAGTTAATCACTTTTTATCATCACCTACTTCCAGTATAACTTGAGTAGGCCTACTCTACTAACTAACTGACCGTGGCTCCACACGCGTTTCATTGTATGCTCTGTTGCCACATGCAGATTCACTATCGCCATTAGAAAATAGAAATCCTTTGTTTCATCACCTATTCGAGTACACGTGCGATGAGGAATAGTCGGCATGAATTTTGGCACCGTTGCATGCGCAATAGACATAATTTCCGTATACTGAATGTCCGTGGATACTCGAGACACACGAAGGGATAGTCTCGAGATCATCGTTCGTCTCATATCCTTATTAACAACCTCAAACTACTCGAATTGAGCCTGGTTCACCATCTGTCTCGTGAATTTCCATACGATCGCACGTGTAGCCGATGACCGATGAAGCTGAATAGGAATACGTCTCGGGAGTCGAAATCGAGCGTAGAGTGCAACGCGTGTTTATATGAAGTATTTCTAGTTGACTCAGGCGCGACTCGTGTAGAAAAGTGCACGTGGGGCTTTTTTAAAAATTTATTTAAAATTTTTTTTTCGAGTGGAATTTCTGATCATTCTAATATTTGCTGAATATTCAGAATAAAATTATCATGATTATTTTTTCTTCATTTTTTTTCCTTTCTTTTTTTTCTGATGAGTAACTGCGGCGTCGCCTCAGTTGCTTCACTGGACGAGCCGCCACTGTCGGGTATGGGTACGCCACTACCCGACTCCAATATTCCTTACCCGGGTACCCGCCACTTTTTACGACGCGGGCTTTTGTTCTTCATTTTCACTGACAGATAACTTTTACACAAAGCGCGCTTGTGTGGCGGGAAAAACAAAAGGATTTAGGCCTCCTCTACTACTCTCTAGACCATAGATATCACCAGTCACATCTGGCTCGCACATGCTGCTCCCCCTCCCCCCCCCTCCAACACTCTGGCACTCGTAGCAACCACAATTCTAACACTTCTGCATACTGCTTAAACACATGGCCATTTGTTTACAAAAAAGAGGGACATTCACTCAAGTTGACTCAACCAATGTGTTTGGGTAGATTATGTTGCGCTGAGAGGGTCAGTGATATGGTATGAGCAGAGTGTTTATAGTTGCAATCATTAATAATGGTAACCTAAAGATGGTAAATGAGACGATAAAATACATTAAAATGAAAAGAAGATAACAATTTAGTTAAAATTTAAAAAACTTTCGATTTTGACCCGGGTAATGCTCGGGTAATGATGACGGGTACCTGACTCCAAAAATTGCTACCCGCCGACATTCCTATACTTTACGTGTGTGGTCAAGTCGGATATTTAAAATGAAAAAAAAAAAAACGTAAAACTCTTACATTTTCTGCTCGATAACGGCCTTCAGGTACTGGTAATCGGCATAATCCCCGGTGCATCCCAGGACGATGTTGTCGTTCACTTTCAGAATTCTTTCGCAGTCGCGAAACCTTGCCATGGAGCCGTAGGAGCACAGCATGTCTGCGGCGAGCAACACCCCACCATCGTACGTCACACCGAGCACGGAGGCACCAACTACACTTGGGCTACTATAAACGGACAAAAACACATGTTTGAGTAGATATATAGATTGGGTAGAAGGGAAAGAAAGAACAGCTGCTCACCAAGGTATACAAGTAGATACTCATAAAGCCCAATGATAGAGCACACAAGATTTTGACGTTTCGGCAGTTGTCTTGGTCACAGTAAAGTAGGGTAGTTTGAAAATATCTAGGAGCTAGGACCAAGGTTAAGTCTCCAGCAGAGTACCAACGTATTTTAACGTATGTCTTAATATCAATTACTGGAAATGGATGTACTCTTTGTGAAGGTCTCGAACCTTCCTCGTTGCCTCTAGACTTATGAAGACCGTGAATGAGCCATTAGTTTCAACTAGGCATTGGATTGTTTTAATCCTTGTAAACCAATGTTCCTATTAGTTTGTCTAGGCTAATCCTTTAATCAGTTTAGTGTAGGCCTATTCTGGATTACACAGTGGCAAGACTGAAGGCAGGACCTAGGGTATATATAATACTACAAGGTCAGCTCAGAGGTGTTGCTGTGATGTCTCAAGGCGATCTGAACACAGCTGGTATTAGAATCTGCTCGTAAGCGTACTGTACACAAGGTCGCCAAGCAATATACCGCGGGAAAACACGTCAATAATCTAGCCTTGTACCTTGGCACCAGTACCTTGGGCAGGACCACAATTGTTGGAGTGACTATGGTTTAGTGTTCAAGCAAAGTGGATGATAGCACTTCCACATAACCATTCTCCATTAGAAACTGTGGCAGGCACTGGTAGACCTATAGTGTTTATGGTATTTGAAATGAAAACATCTATTTCTTATGACTATTCTTTATTAGGCCTACCTGGTATGACCTGCCAAACTCTCACCAATCAAAAGATGTGTACTCCTCTAGCTGAATGATTGCTGGTTAAATGTTGTAACATTTGGTTTTGTCCTATAAGTAATTATAGTGTTTTTACAGTCATCACACATCAATTTTGATTTTTGCAATGTAAATTGTTCTATAATTTTGTAAACTGTAGTATTCAACTATGTTGTCTCTCTCAGAGTACTCATGTATTTTCGTAATAAATAGAATTCAGAGAAATAATGCCAATAATGAGTTCTAAAGAATCCATTAGCGCGGAAGTCAATGAGTCGTCAGTTCTATACTGAAACCAAGTAAGTTGTCCGCTCGCAACTGTCAACCTACTGCGAAAGCACTGGGTTCCGCCCGACAACTAACTAAGTACAGCCTCTATAAACATATACCTCGATGCATCATTCTCGAAGCCAGACCAAAACTACACACTTTTCGAGGGGATGACCAGTGACGTCAATCGAACGTTCGAGAGTATATTCGAGAAATATATATATTGAAAACGCGTGATCAGACGGAAAAGAGAACACTTCTAGACTTCCAACCCAGCGTTCGACACCAGCCTGCAGACACTTGACGTAAGGGTACCGGACGCGCACGAAGCGAGGGGGGCTGAGGCTAGTAACTGCATCAGAGGGATGGAACAGTGAAGAAGCACAAGAATAACATCAAGCCACGTCAGCCAGGCCAATTAATTACGATGGAGCCGGCGTCTCCGCGTCCGCGCCAAAGGAGGACCGCGCCCGGAGGCGAAGAAAGACCAGTCGTCATCGTAACTGCACAACCACGTAACGTTTTCGCATTTTGTATTGTACTTTGTATTTTCATATTCGAATTTGGAATGTAAAGTAATGAACTACTAGCAGTGCTCACTTTAAAATCCAGCACGTTAAAATTTCAACTATTTAGACGTGATGCGGTAGGCCACCGGAATTACGAAAGTAAATGTAATATTTTCTTGGATGTTGGATTAAACATAGTAATCTTTTAGCATTTCACTTTATTTTGTGATGCACTAGCTGTTTCATTTGTGTTTCAAGATGTAAGATTTTTTAAGCAGTAAACGTGTACATTTTGATTTGGAGTTTTGTATGTACCGGTAGTTGTACCTGTTGCAATTACTTCCAATCTCCAACTAATTCCTACAGTTTTTTTTTTGATTCTGCGAGTTGTTGATTTTCGTTTAAAAAAGCCCAAACTTGTGGTTCGCAAGGGCAGGAACTTTAGGCGGTAACTGAATTGATTTGTAGTTTAAATTCAATCGGTTTCAATGTGTTTTGATTACCAGTATTTTATTTTATTGAGAAAGTTGAATCAGAAACTTCACCGAGCCTATTCTTCCTAAAGTGGAGGAATATGTTTGATGCTGACGTTGAGTTTGAACAGACAACCCAGACAGCGTCAAGAGCTATATTCTCAAGACCAACTGTGTTGCGCTCAGACAAGATGTCGGGAGGACTTTTTTCCAAGGGATTGATGCGTTCGATGCAGCAATAAAACGTGTTTTTTGTGGGGGTTTACCTGGATAAGATTGCTACTGCACGGCCAGGGTTTATAACAATACAAATGAGTTGCGCCGTGAGTATTACGGTATCATCGTTAAGGTTGTCGTGGAAAACAGTATTTTTAACGGTACTGATGAATTAATGTTATCTTTCTTTTTGTGCCTACTTTGTTGAATAGAATAAATGGGAATTGTCCAAAATGACATTTTTCGTGATAATTCGTTCAATAGAAAACCCCCTTAAAATGCATCTGAACACTAGGCCTAGATGAAACATGAAGAAAATGTGAAAGAACATGTTTCATAGATTTCAATGTCGTTTTAATACCCGTTTTGTCATTTGAAAAAAGAGTTTTGTTCATATTCGATCGTTCTGTCAGCCATTTTTGTACAATACTACGTATGCACACCAACGATGTAGGCCTAGGCCTACTGCCATGCTATCGCCACTATATACTCAATGCTACCGCCTACGCCTTTATACGATTCAAAATATTGACCATTCCATGCTTGTATATCTATAATGTTATTCTATTCATATTTGACAATCAAAATCTGACCCTTGCTCAAAGCTCTGTTCATAACCATGATACAAGAAATAAAAATGACTTGGCCATTCAGAGCCATAATCTCAATATGTATAAAAAGGGACCAATATACGCTGGAACTAAGTTAATGAATAGCCTCCCACAAGAGCTCAAAAGTATCACGGAACAGAATTTTAAATACAAATTGAAGACCTATCTAACAAACCATTGCTTTTATTCTATTGGCGACTGCCTGTATTATAATAGTAAAAATTGTAATATCTGTAGGCCTATGAAATGTTAAATATTTTCATACATGGTTTAATATAGTCTGACATGTAATATACTGACATATGTGTGTAATAATTATTTTATGTATAAGCACGTTTATTCTAACTCATTTCTGTTTTGTATAATATGACTGTCTTATATCATTTTATGATCATACAAAGGACAATAAAGAGATTATTATTATTATTACCCACCGTCGCTATCCTACAGGGCGGAATTGCGCACTTCAAAGTGAGTAAAAACATTAATACACAATACAATGTCGACGTTTGGAGTCGATTTGTTAAATGTCACATCGGATATCTTCATATTCCGGCAATTTCGTCAGAAAAATTCCCAAAATATGCGTTTTCTCCATTATGCATATTTGCCAAGTCAAATTGTGACGGAGCTTAAGGCATTGAGTGTGTACATCAAGCTTGCGGTAATTATGAAGAATACGGAACTCGTCTATTTGTAAACCAACTTTTTTGGTGATGGTATTTTGTAATTAAGGTATTAGTTCCCTACTAGGGCACATGTGCAAAGTTGAGTTTCCATGTCATTTTAATGCTTGTTTCGTCATTTGTAATCACCGTTTTGTTGATATTTCATCGTTCTGACAGCCATTCCATTGCACAACTGTTTTGGCATTTACTAGCGGTGTTGCCAAGAGCATTGTGCGCAGTTAGGATTTATTAGTTCTTGGTAGGGTAGATAGGGTCACTAGGGTTGTGCAGTTAATGTTTAGTCGTGCTTCGTAATGGGTTGTGCGTCGTGTGAGGAGGAAGTCATGAGTTTTACATGTATTACAAATGACAATGCGCGTTTGCGTGAGTGGTTACAGGACAGTGGGGTGTTGAGGCGTAATATAAATTGTATCATTATTACGGTACTTGTGCGAGTTCTTATGGAAACGAACTGTCCCCATGCATAGACAGAGAATTCACAATTTCTTCTGGATGATCGCTGGACTGTACGGTCCAGAGAGGCGGGACTGTTAGTGTGTGTTTGGCCATGTTGCGGACAGAGAAAGCAAGACCGAGAGTTTTTTTATTGAGATCTATATTGTGTGGACAAAGCCAGTCGGGGTGGGAGCTACGTTTAGTGTGGCAACGCCGCTATCCAACATGGCGGACATATTACAGGATTTTCACAGTTTGCGCACTTGAAGTGAGTACAAATATTGAACTGTAATAAAATGTCACTCCGTGCACAGTCGGATTATGAAACGGTACATCGAATATCACTATATTCACGCATTTGCGTCCAAAAATTTCCTAAAATAGGCCAGTTCCGTATTATGTAGTTTTACGAAGCTTGCTTCAAGTTTCTAACAATTCATCATAGGAATGTTGAAGTGACATCTATTAAGTACAGGAATTCGCCCAGGCCTGGGCATCGAGATATTATAGGCCTAAAGTCAATGGCATATAGGCCCAGTCATGACATGACAAGCAAGATTTCGGGACACTTCCCGGTAGGCTGACTCCTTTAGAATGTTTAAAGGTAAGGTTACGTGTCCAAACTTACTTTGTACGCTGAGAAGTATTGACTTCAGCATCTACAGGAATGTGTGGAAAGTTATATATAGCACCAGGAGCTGGCCCATTTTGCCAAAATTGAGGAGCAGAGAAACCGTCATTACCAAAGAACGCCATGTTTATTATGATCTGCATTCTGCCGGACGGAAAACCGGAATCGGATAAAATTTAATAAAGGTCAAAATATTTCTACTTTCATAATGCATTTCTTGCAATCAACGTTCACGAATACTGACTGGTTACTGAACATCCCTCAAGTAATACATATTTTGTTCCTATGATATTATCTATCATCAACCGTTAAATTGTGGTGATAGTAAGAGTTTGGAGAACGTCGTAATTTAAAATTGTTCTCTTGAGTAAATAATCATATTATTGCATCATGGCGACTATTTGAGTTTTTACTTTTCGGAGGCGCAGATTATTTCGCATTTGATTTCATATTAGGCCTACGTGATTAATTAAATAATCGGTAAGTTGTTGACCATATATTGTACTAATCGTTAACTTGGTTTGATCAGACTAAATCAATGCATGATATCGATGGCTAGGCCTACAATGTCTACGGTTGGATGGCTAGGAAGTTACCTAACCTAAAATTAGCTTCGGCCTCGGTCTTTGATTTTGCAACTCAATGGCCTAGGGCCTAGGCCTATTCCGCGGAGCTTAAATCGATGTTGTGTCTTGGATTTGTTATCTTGGCCATTGGTGTTAACTGACAATAATTGACAATAACAATGCCGTGCCTAAGCATAGACTAAATATAATGATAGGCCTAGGCCCATTGTCAAGGCCAAACCATTAGGCCCAGAGAGGAAATCTACAAAGTCAATGGCCAACCCATTGAGTTTATAGTGTTCCTAACTGCGTGGGGCAGAAAGGTATTTGGTACTCGGGCAAGGTCTAGTTTGGGTATAAAATTGTCATATAGGCCTAGATTAGCACATCGCAACCAATTTTAATTTCAATCCTGAAATTGGTGTTTTCTATTAGATCTTGATTATCTATTATTACTCTTCATAGATCTTCATCTTTGATTGCCTAGATCTGTTGAATGAAGTCACCACATAATAAGAATTGTTATTATTTAATAGCTTGAAACTTCTTAGAGCATGATGGATTATGGATGAAGGTACGTCTGTAAAGGACGAGTCTCACACTCGGGAGACATGTGGTTGAGCAAAATAGTTGTAATTTTCACTGCCAGAGTGCACCAGTTACCTATAAATGAACATGATCCTTTATGAATAAAAACTTCTGCTACAGATCCCATTAAAAAAAACGTAAATTCACTGATTAACGTACCACACCTATTTTTTAAATGTAGGGCCTATTTAAAAGAAAAAAATTGAAGTTTTTAAGCTCCGTTCCGCCTGCCGGCAGTAAACGCGTGGTTTGGACACTAACCTAACCTCAAAAACCTAACCTACTGTCTGCAACCTGGCTTTGTCCACATAATTGACCATGTTCCTTTATAGGCCTATATATAAACTCTGGAGACATCAATTTGAAAAAGTAAAGAAACAAGTCACAGACGAGATGCAATGAGAGGCACCCTGGCATAGGAGTGAGTTGTGCTAACCATTGAGCTGCAGGGATCACATTGCTTTCAAGCGTAATTTTGGCCACTTGACTACATAGTAACACTATTCGGTGAATGAGACACCTAGTGGCAAAGATTATGACTATTTTGTACTAACCATATGTCTCCCGAGTGCAAGACTCGTAAAGATCTGCCATCAATGGGTTGCTAAAAGAAATGAACCTCACTCAAAACCTTTGACCAAAAAGTTTTATAGTCCGAGGGCATATATAGTTTGAAAAAAAGTGAAAAAACAACTTGTAAATGAAATTGGTTGCACTGCACTATATGACAATATTACCCTAGTTTGGACCCAAAGCCTAGCGTGGGCATATAGGTGAATGAAGAGTGTCAGACAGTCAGACTCCAGAAGACTGAAAGCCGGGCAACGGAATGTGATTTTGCATACACTAGGCCTGGTTCACATGCTCCCCAAAGAAAAATTCAATGTTAGAGGAGTTAGAAACTTGAGCCCAGTATCTGCACCACTAAATCCTAGTTCCCACTAAAATGACCGGATAACATTCGGGAAAGCAATTGATAAGTATTAGTCCCTAAGTAGGATAACTCGTATTTTTCAACTGAAACTACAAACAGTCTTATGCGGAATGGCCCAGTGATTAGTTGACTGAATTGAGATCTTTTTCGTCTGCAAATCATGCTGCCTTCAACTTTAAGGAATATTAATATATATATATATATATATCTTTCCCAGATAACCAATTAAATTGGGCCAGGGGGTGTTTCCACCGATTCATCTAGGGCAGGATTCATCTCTCCATCGGTTCCTGCCAGTTCCGACCTCTTCCTCTTCTTCTTCACCACTACTTTCCTCTGCTTCTTCTTCTCTTCCTACGAGTTCCTTCCACCGTTCCCTATCCTCCCACCATCTCTCATCTCTCACTACCTCCCATTTTTCTCCTCGATTGACTACACCGCATTCTACTCCCTCCTGCCACCTTTCTCTCGGCCTTCCAACTCTTCTCTTAGCTCCATCTTTTTCCGCTAACTCGAACATAACTCTCGGAATTCTTCCCTTATCCATTCGCCGCATATGTCCATACCACCTGAGTCTCTCTCTCTCCATTTTGAATGCTAACCTTTCCACTTCCACTTCTTTCCTTATCATTCTGCTTCTCTTCTTCTCCAACTTTGACACTCCTGCTATGCTCCTCACAAACTTCATTTCTGCTGCCTCCATTTTTTTCTCATCTCTCCAATTCAATGTCCATGTCACTGCTCCATATGTTAAAATTGGCAAGTAGTATACATTATAAATGAGTGTCTTCCCACTCATCGGAAAGTCTTGGTTCCAAATCAGCTTCCTTACTTTTTGGAATAGTCCGTCCGCCTTTGCTATTCTCTTATTCACCTCAAGCTCCACTTTTGCCGTATTACTTACTACACTTCCCAAGTATGCAAACTCTTCTACTTCCTCCAGTTCCTGACCTTGCAGTTTTATTTTCTCTCGACTTTTTCTCTTCTCTCTGCTCATCACCATAGCTTTGCTCTTTTCCGCACTAATCTTCATCCCAAACTCCTCGGTAATTTTTTCCCATCTCTCAACTTTGTCTTGCACCTCTTCCCTACTGTCTCCCCACACCAGGATATCATCAGCGTATATCATTGTCTTTGCATCTGCCCCTTCCTTCACTGGTTCCACTTTTCTCATCATCTCATCCATTACCAACACAAACAACATAGGTGATAGGACACTGCCCTGCCTAACTCCACTCTTGACATCGAACCACTCCGTCCTGCCTCCATTTGTTTGCACTGAAGCCTTACATTCTCGATATAAACTTTTCACACGATCTATCATCCCCACATGTATGCCCTTTGCCCTGAGACTCTCCCACACCCTTTCTCTGGGAAGATGGTCGTATGCTTTCTCCAAATCTAGAAAAGCCATGTACACTTTTCTTCCCTCCTCCCACCTTGTTTCTACCAGTTGCCTGACAGCAAATATCAAATCTACTGTTGATCGGCCTGTTCTGAACCCATAGTGCTCTTCCCTTAACATGGGTTCCACTAGCACTCGCATCCTTCTTTCAATAATTCGTTCATACAGCTTGGCTGCCTGGCTCATCAGCGTCACTCCTCTGTAATTCTTACTTCTTTTTCTGTCTCCTTTCTTGAATATTACTGTTATTACTCCTTTCACCCAATCTTCCGGCACTCTCTTCTGCTGCCATGCTGCCTCCATCACACGATACACCCAATCCACCCCCCACTGTCCTGCTGCCTTCATCATCTATACCACTATCTCATCTGCTCCTGCTGATTTACCATTTTTCATCCTTTTTATTGCCTGTGCTACCTCCTCTCTTGACACCCTCTCCACACAGTCCTCTCCTCCCTTCGCCGCTTCCTCCACTTCTTCTGCCCGTGTATCTTTTGCATTCAATAGCTCTTCAAAATGTTCTTTCCACATTCTCTTCAGTTCACTAGGTTCTCGAATCAGTTTATTATTCTTATCATACATGATCTTCTGCTCCTCCTTGTCTCTCCGCTTTTCTTTCATAATTCCATACAACATTTTCTTATTTCCCTGGCTATCTTTCTCCAACTTCTCGGCAAGCTCTACCATTGTCCTCTTCTTCTCCTTCTCAATTATGCTCCTAACCTCTCTCTTCCTCTCTAAGTAATCCAATATATTTCTCGCCGATCTATCTTTCTCCTTCCTGATCCAAGCTTCCTGTTTCTGCTTAACTACCCTCCTCACCTCCTCGCTCCACCATGCCGTCTCCTTTGCCTTCCTCTTCCCACTTGACCTTCCACACACTTCGTTTGTTATCTGTATCATTACTTCTTTAAACTCTCTCCATTCTTCTTCTACGTCCCTTATTTCACCTCCTGGTACTCTCCCCTTGATCAACTTTTGAAATTCCCTTTTAACACTCGCTTCTTGCAGTTTCCATATCTTCAATTTTGCTTGTTTTCTCCCTATTTTTCTTGTGGCGTGCTCTTTGTTCCACTCCTGTCCGCCCCTTATTGTGGCCACTATGAGTCTGTGATCTCCATCCAATGCCACTGTTGGATTCACAGCTGTATCACTAACCCATCTTCTTACCTCCCTACTCGCTATAATGTAGTCGATCACCGTTTTCTTTTCTCCATCCCAACTGACGCGTGTTACCTTTTTATCCGCTCCCTTTTCGAACAGTGTGTTACATATGATCAATTCTTTTCTTACACACATCTCTATCAAATTAATTCCATCTTGATCTCTACTCCCGTATCCAAATTTACCCAACACACCTTCGTAGCCTTTCCACTCCTTTCCCACTTTTGCATTCAGGTCCCCTATGATTAGCACCCTTTCTGCCGTAATGACGTTTTCTAGTTCCTTCAGAAAATGTTCCTTCTCTACCATCGGTCTTCCCGTTTGAGGTGCATATACTTGGATAATCTCCGTTGTCTTTTTTTCCATCTGCACTGTCATCTTCATTATACAATATTCGAATATTAATATAAAAGATATTTAGACTATAGTAGGCCTATGTTCAAAGGTTATTGTTTTTTTAAACAACATCAAATATATATTAGGAAAAAAGACAAATCACACATTTAAAAATTCTTCAAACATGGCATGTACCGGTAGCCCCACAGGCTACGTATAAGACAATTACAGCTGGTCCAGTAAATTTCTCTATCCAGGGCTCAGCTGCCGTGGCCTGAGACACTCCTCGAGGCTTGTAGGGTACAGCCCTGCAGTGCTAGCAAGGGTTTTGATTGATATACAAATTAAATGCAGGCTCTGATTCTAGTGTCGAGCTTTATACATATGGTTTGTTGAACTAAGTTTTAAATTTGATCACTCAAAGTAGATTATTTCTCTCATTTTATTTCAGAAGACTGACTACAGTAGGCATACAGCTTTGCTACTTCTCATTAGCCTAGGGCCTTCAGAAAAATGTTACGGTTAAATCGTTTGTTTTCATTGGGAAAAGGACTTGAATCGGGACAGAAATTGAATCGTAACTATGTTTTTGAAGGGCAGAAAACCATATCCCTAATTCAAACAAAGTTTTCGTCATCAGCTAAGACTGTTCCTAAACATTCTACGCAACCATTGGAGGAAGCTAGTAAGAAATCTACTTCTACAAACTCTGTAATCTTGAAAGATCTGCGTGAAGGACTGGAACTCGAGGGATTTGTTGTGCAGCAAATTAGCAAAGTCCCAGATTTCCATCTCACGGCCGTGCGCTTACTACACTCGGCTACCGGTGCCCAATACTTGCACGTGCATCGTGAAGATTCAAACAATGTGTTTTCTATCGGCTTTCGAACGACTCCCGATAACTCTACTGGACTACCTCACATTCTTGAGCACACAACTCTTTGCGGAAGTCATCTCTACCCGTGCCGAGATCCGTTCTTTAAGATGTTGAACCGTTCAATGGCTACGTTCATGAACGCAATGACAGGACCAGACTATACAATGTACCCGTTCTCGACGCAAAATCCTCGAGATTATAACAACTTGATGTCAGTTTATTTGGATGCGGTTTTCAAACCCAAACTGCAGGAATCCGACTTCAGGCAAGAAGGATGGCGACTGGAACACGAAGACGTAAAAGACCTCAACTCGCCGATCATTTTCAAAGGAGTTGTCTTCAATGAGATGAAGGGTGTTTTTGCAGAGAATCAATCTTTGTTTGGCCAACAACTTTTGAACAGTATTCTCCCTGGACACACATACGGCTACGTTTCCGGAGGAGATCCGTTGGTTATTCCGTCGCTGACTTATGCAGACTTGAAAGACTTCCACAAAAACTATTACAATCCATCAAACGCCCGTTTCTACTCGTATGGCAATTTCCCTCTAGTCGATCACTTGAAATATGTCAATACCAACTACCTAGCTGGCTCCAAAGTCACCCCAGAACTTGGAAAAGAAACAGCTGTGCCGCCCGAGAAGCGGTGGAGCTCGAAGAAGCATAAGCACATCTCGTGCCGGTCTGACCCAATGGCTACTGATCCTCAAAAACAATCATCGCTTGCCGTCAGTTATTTATGCTCCGATATTAATAATATAGAAGAAACGTTTGTTCTTCAAGTTCTTGCCGAACTGCTCACCAAGGGTCCGAACTCTGCATTTTACAAAAGTCTTGTCGAGCCGAATATTGGCGCTGGGTTTTCTCCTGCTACTGGATTTGAACCTCATACCAGAGACACAATATTCTCGGTTGGACTTCAAGGTTTGAACGAAGCAGATTTTGAGAAAGTCGTGGAGATCATTGACCAAACCGTGAATAACGTTATTGAAAAGGGTTTTGAGAAGGAGCATATCGAAGGAGTGTTGCATGGAATTGAATTAAACATGAAACACCAGTCGTCGGACTTCGGGCTCGGACTTCTGTTCGGACTTACTCCTCTGTGGAACCATGACGGCGACTTGGTCAAATCACTTCAGGTTGGAGAGCTCGTTTCAAGACTCCGAATTAACTTGAAAAATAATCCCAAGTATTTACAAGAGAAAGTGGCGTTCCACTTGAAAAACAACACGCATCGACTGATCTTGACCATGTCACCCGAAGAAAATTACGAAGCCAAACAGATTCAAGCAGAAAAAGAAATCCTCGAGTCTAGGCTATCAAAACTTACAGATAAAGATAAAGAAGCAATTCACTTTCAAGGTCTTCGGTTGATGGAAGAACAACAGAAAATGGAGGACACCGCTTGTCTACCGACACTCAAAGTTTCTGATTTGAAGAAAGACCTCGAAAGAACTGAAACACTTGATTCGACGCTGGCCTCGGTTCCTGTTCAACTTTGCTCCCAGCCGACCAATGGTATCACATATTTCCGTGGTATTTTGAATACGTCAAAACTCAGTGAGGAATTGAAACTTCTATTGCCGCTGTTCAATCAAGTTGCCGCCAAAATGGGTACAAAGAACTACGATTATCGGCAGTTTGATCAGTTGGTACACCTGGAAACTGGCGGCCTTGGGATAAGCAATCATGTTGCCGAAGATGCTAAGGATA
Source organism: Brachyptera risi (assembly GCA_964007535.1). Lineage (NCBI taxonomy): Eukaryota > Metazoa > Arthropoda > Insecta > Plecoptera > Taeniopterygidae > Brachyptera > Brachyptera risi. Next base: position 4,433,674 of record OZ023333.1, read on the forward strand.
TGTCAAAGTATGAAGAAGGACTGATGTTTTCTACGTACTGTCTTGATAGAAATATTGAGAAAATGTATGTAATTTGGACAGAGCTATTGAACAATGTCACATTAAACGATATCAAGCGTTTCGACACGTTGGTTAGGGTGATAGCTGGTGAACTGCCCAACGGTATCGCCGATATGGGGCATCATTATGCCATGTCTTCGGCCGCATCTCTCGTAAATCCATCGGCAAAACGAAAAGAGCTTTCGAGCGGTCTGAGTTACATTGCCAAGATGCGACAGTTGGCTCAACTTTCTGACTTGCAGCCCGTCTTGAATCAAATGCAAGATATTTCTCAGCATGTCTTCAATAAAACCAATCTTCGTTGTTCCATCAATATGTCCCCTGAAAGCGTACCTGTCGTGCTTGAAAGAACGGAATCTTTTATAAAGAAACTTCGTAGCACAACAGAATCGGTATTTGAGAAAACTCAGAATCTTCAGACAATCCAAACTAAATCAGTCCATCACGTTATTCCAATTCCTGTCAACTTCGCAGCCAAATCTATCCCTACCGTTCCATACAGTCATCCTCACTTTGCGCCACTGAGAATTATGTCACGTCTTATAACCTCAAAATATCTCCATCCGAATGTCAGAGAAAAGGGCGGAGCATATGGTTCAGGTTTGTCGTTAGCTTCTTCAGGAATTCTGAATTTCTATTCTTATCGCGATCCGAATACGACCGCCACATTTGATATATTTGACAAATCGAAAGATTGGGTTTCCGAGAACCGATTCACCGATCAAGACATCGAGGAAGCTAAGCTCGGCGTGTTCCAGAACATTGATGCACCTATTCCTCCCGGATCAAGAGGCTTGGCCAAGTTTTTGTATAGAATGGATGATGATTTGAGGCAAAGTCATCGAGTTGCGTTGATGAACGTTAGTCGGGAAGATATTCTTGAAGTTGCGAGTATGTATCTATGTACGGACGGTAAATGCGGCAGAGCTCTTATTGGGCCGGAGAATCCAGCTTTATTAACAAGAAAAGAACAAAACTGGGAGGTTATTGTTCAAGAATCCTGAACAGCTAATTCTTGTACATAAACATTCTTCAAGCTGTATCATTTGGCAATCAATTATAGTTAGGGCCTATTAGCCTGAATGATATGTAAACATACAGCATTTCTTGATTACTTGTGATTCCCTCTGTTGAAAATGTGTCTAAATATGTTACTACATATATATGTTGATAAAAATGATAATATTGTAGAGATTGTATTTATTATTGCTAGTGACACTAGTTTTAATAAAAATAAAATGTGAGTACTGTATGTAATTGATGAAAATATCTGTTTAATTTGTGACATTTCCTTTCAACTAGGCCTACTGTAGAAAATACCTGTATGTGCGGTATCACTCAAGTGATTATTTCTTTTACTTTCTTCTACTCGTACAGTTATCTAAAATTAATTACTCTGACAGGTGTACAATTTATTAAATATCACAATTGGTAGTATCCACCATCCAACAATACTAATTGTTTACGTACCTGAAGTGATGGTAATTGTTTAGGCGGTTAGGAACAACTACTGTTGAAGTGAGCACATGTGTGGGACAAGAAATAGTCTTAGTCTTATCTTCTGAGAGATGTTAGAGAGAGGTTTAGGAAGGAGGAAACGACCCCTTCACCCCATTCCATAGGCCTATGCCTCAACTACCTCACAATTCACTCACTTTCGTCAGCTTACATTCGCTCTGCCGCAGACCCCGCATGTTCAAGAAACTCTGGATATATATTACATTTTTATTCACAAGTAGACATACTCCCCCCTCCCCCTTTCAGATCAAAGCTCATATGCATCTGATGGGCGGCATCTAATGAATGAATGGAAGCAATGAAGATGAAGATGTGGCCTAATCAATATAGAAAGCAAGAATTCACGCCTTAACCATTCAATTCCTACTTTCAATCAGTCTTGAAGATTTTCTCATTTCATCATATAATATTAGTTCTCATTTATATTTCTCATTCAATTTGATGAAGTTCATATCTCCACAATCATCCTCACAAGAATGTAGTTTGAAGCAAACAAAAGTATTCAATTTACACTTCTTTTTTGATCAGATTTCCTTTACAACATCTGTATTCTCATAAAATGTTTTCCTCTTCGAGGTTTACCTTTATCCTGTATGTTTTGTCATTTCTCTGTCTTTTTCATTGCATTTCAATGTATATTGAACATTAAACTGGATCAATGAGGTCAGGGGCAGCAGCGCCGGGGGTCATAGGGTCGGCTGACCCCTCAAAATCATGTGATTTTGAAAAAAAAAACTAGGCCCAAAACAAGCGTGAAAATTTTATCAATCTTTATTAATAATTTTAGGGTTCATGCCGCCTATGCTTGAGGTCACTGACGACTGAGCGAACAGTATGACGAATAAAGTTTGCTTACTTCTGTCTCAAAGAAACTTTTATAAATCATATTTGTTACTAGTTGGTGAATTATGCGCAGGCAGGGTCAATTGTTCCAGATAAACATATACAGGTACGCGTTTACTTTTTTTTCAGGCAACTTTCTTTGGTAATTATTGAATATAGAGGAATCGCCCGTTTTCGCATATTTTTTGACGAAAATGCCAGGATGTGATGTATTTCGATGTAACAATTATTGAAACGAAGGCATATTTTGACATTTTTGCATGATACTATTTCTGTGCTCACTGTAAGTGGGATTACAATGAAAAACATGTACTTGGTCAGCCATGTTGGAGGCAGTCAGCTATTGATGTTGCTAGTATATGTGCCTGAACCAGTGGTCGAATTGGGGGGGTATGCGGGGGGATGCCATCCCCCCAAAGAGAAATAGTCACTTACACCATCCCCCAAAGAGAAAACGTTGCTTACACCATCCCCCCAAAGAGAAAAGGTGGCATACACCATCCCCCCCAAAATAATGTATTTTGACTATTCTATTTTCATATTTTTCTTACGTGTTTAAAAACGATACCATTCCAGTTATTACTTTTCCTTCTATATAGTACTTCGATTATTAATTAATAGTTTATTAACACAGTTATTTTGAAATCTTTTTTTTTCTTTCAATAACATCGAAATTTGATACAAAATCATTGTTCCTCAATTAAAGCTATGGATGAAAGATAGAATCGTTTTAAAATCTAGCGTTTTACTTCCATAATTTGTGTGTATTTACATGTTATACTTCATAGTCCAGTTTACCAGTGTCGCGGTAGGCCTACTTTTGAGCGAAAACATGCACATTTTGCGGTAATTCATCAGTGAGGCGGTGGCTCATCGTTATGCTATATATACAAAATCAGGGCCGTCGTTGGACGGTCTCGGGGGGGGGGGGGGGGGGGGGGCGCCCTCCCCAATCGACATTTGCACCCCCAATAACTTATCCTCCTTTAAAAATGTATAATGTTGACCCATGAATAAACACACAATAAAACATGATGAGTGTTGTATTTATACGTAGTAATTAATACCACATGTTATGTATTATAATATTTACAATATCATGTAGATTATCTTTATTAGTTTTATAATCTATTAGTCTCTACATTTTTATCTAACAACAATCGAGCTAACTATGGGTAACCATGGTTACATCATAACCATGGTTACCTGATAACCATGGTTACATAACAAGCATAATATGCTACATCTCTTCACTATGTCTTTACTTTCAAAGACTTCCTAATTTAATCAAATTAACCAACACAAATGAATCTACATTAATCTGTAACAATTCTGAATATACATTTCTCCTTCCTCTTGTTTAATCTTTATAACGTGCAGGTTTATTGATAGTCCTGCCACACCTAGTCGTAACATGGGTTTCCCTAACATTTTTGTGGCTTGCACCACTATCCACAGGCCTAGGTAAGCTAGTAGCCTGTTCGTGATTCTTCGGTTGAATTACTTCAAAATCCAGATCTTCATCGAACTCTCTAATCGTACCTTGCACATCAACAGTTGGTGGTTTATACTCGGGTGGTGAGTTCTGGGACTCTTGTAAGAATCTTCGGTTACGTCGTAGCACTGTATTGTTGTTATCCCTAATAAAATACGATCTAGGGCTATTATGTCGACTGATTACCTAAGCCGGTTCCCATACCTTCTCCTTTCTGACTAAAATGTTTGAACCCGGTTCTAGTGGTTTTTGGGTCTTTGCTGTCAGATCGTAGTATGCCTTTTGACGAAGCTGTTTTAGTTCCAGGTTTGATTTAACATTACTGTTCTTAACAGCAGGGCTCAGGCTAGGAGTACAAATGGGTAATTTCGTTTTAAGGTTGCGACTAAACATGATTTGAGCCGGTGACAAATTCAAGTCTTTAATGGGTGTACTTCGGTATGCTAGTAATGCTGTGTACACATCCTTTCCCTCATGACTAGTCTTTTTCAACATATTCTTCACAATTGACACTGCTTTTTCAGCTAAGCCATTCGACTGGGGATATTTCGGACTGGACGTTATCAGTTCAAAGTCCCAATCTTTGGCAAATGCTTTAAATTCATAGCCATTGAATGGCATGTTATCTGATACAAAACGATCAGGTATTCCATATCGTGCAAATATAGATTTCAATCTGAATATTACTTCTGGGGCGGCTTTGCCTTTAAGTTCGAGTAGTTCTACCCATTTACTGTAATAATCCATTACCACGAGATAGTTACGCGACTTATATTCCAAGATGTCTGCGGCAATCTTTTCCCATGCTCTATTCGGTATCTCATGTGGAATCATAGTCTCCTTTTGTTTTCTGTTTCTAAATCTCTCGCATGTGGAACATTTTGAAACGACTGAGTCGATATCCCTAGACATTCCTGGCCAAGAGATGACTTCTCTTGCTCTAGCTTTGCACTTATCCATTCCTGCGTGTCCCTCATGTATGACATCTAACATCAACTTTCTTAGCTCAGTTGGGATGATCAATTTATCTTCTAGAAACACTAGACCTTCTGATTCGTGAATATTGTCTTTAACATTCCAGTAATATTTGATGTTATCTGGGATGCTTTGTTTATGGGAAGGCCAGCCACTCTTAGCATAACGAGTAAGGTTTTGTAATACATCATCTTCCTGTGTAGCTTGTTTAAATTGTAATTTTCGTTCTTCTGTCATTGGTAAGTATTTTACCAGGGTGTGAACTATGTACTTCAGTTCTGGGTCTTCTTCTACGGGGTCTTTTAAGTAGGCTCTGGACAATGTATCGGCTATGTTCAACAATTTGCCTGGCACATAAGTAATTGTTAAATCATACTTCAGTAATCGTAACATCATTCTCTGTAGTCTTGCTGACACTTTATCTATACTCTTTTTATGTATTGCCTTGAGAGGGCGGTGATCTGAATGTACTGATACTCTATTGCCATATGTATAGTTATTAAACCGTTCTAGCCCAAATACAATCGCGAGCAATTCTTTTTCTATGGTTGCATAGTTCTGTTCGCAAGGTGTTAAACTTCTAGATGCGTATCCTAGAGGGTGCGCATACGGACGGGCTAGGCGCATGCCTAGAGCATGCGCCTAGCCCGTCTTTTGATGCATCTGTCTGAAGGATGAGAGGTTTTTTATTATCATAAATTCCCAAAGTCTGCTTACTCACGAGATGGTACTTGATTTGTTCTATGGCCTTGTCATGCTCTGGATACCATTGCCATTGGATATCATGGCGAGTTAAGTTCCTGAGAGGCGCGCTTATTTGTGACAGGTTAGGAATGAATGGGGCCAAATGCTTAGCCATTCCTAACAATCTCATTAATTCAGTCTTATTTGTTGGGGTTTCCATTTCCACTATCGGTCTTATGTGACTGTCATCTGCAGTTATTCCGTTGCCCGATATTCGACGTCCCAAGTATTTAACTTCCGAAACACGAAATTGAAATTTCGATTGGTTAAATTTTACTCCTACTTCTCTTGCTCTTTTAAAAACTTCACCTAAAGCCTTGTCGTGTTCCTCTGCTGAGCTCCCTGAGATTATTAAATCATCAAAATAGACTTGCACATTGTCAATGTCTCCAAATGTTTGCTCGTTTGACTTCTGGAAAACTTCCGGGTCTGAACATATTCCAAAAGGTAATCGTAAGAATTTGAAGCGACCGAAGGGAGTATTAAACGTACATAGGTCAGAACTTTCATCTGAAAGAGGTATTTGCCAAAACCCGTCCTTCATGTCTAGTACCGAGAAAATATTCTGGCCTAACAATCTAGCCGTGATATCCTCCGTTTTTGGAATCATATGATGCTCTCTTTTGATACTTTTATTAAGATCCCTGGGGTCAAGACACAATCTCAATGAACCGTCTTGTTTCTCCACAACAACTGAACTATTTACCCATTCCGTGGGTTTATTAATTCTCTCAATTATTTTCCGAGACTCTAAATCGACCAACGTCTTTTTAAGTCTTCCATGTACACTTAAAGGGACTCTCTTGGGCGAGTGCACTACTGGGATAGCATCATCTTTTAGAACTATTGTATGTTTCCCTGACATTGTTCCTAAGCCAGTAAACAAGTCAATATTCTTGTTCACAATTTCCGCTTTTGTGGAGTTTATTCCTATAGCTGATATCCTAGCCATTAAGTTCAATTTTACACAGTCCCGCAATCCTAGTAAAGGTTCCATATTCCAATCAACTACCATGAATTGAACATAGGCTACTGTTCCTTTCTTCGTTTTACATTTTAGCATCACTGTACCAATAGGACTGATATCATCTTTCATAGAATTTCCAAAAGGAATTAATCTCGTTTTAGTTTCAACTATTTTTGCTTCAGGTTCTATTTTCCTGAGCATGTTTTCTGCTAGTACACTGACTTCAGCACCTGAATCAAGCTTGAACTTGATTTCATTATTTGTCTCTGTCCCTATAATAACTAGGTTCTCATACCATGCATTCTTACTTGCTTCGGTTCTAATTATTTTTGTGGCTTTCTTCTTGCATTTATTTGCCACCACAGTACCCACGTACAATTCATTGTTTCTGTCTTCTTCCTCGACTTGATTATTCGGATCCCCTTCATCTTCTTCTGATTCCTCTGATTCTTCCACTAGTGTATGGACTTTCTTTGATGATCTCTGTTTTGTATGACATCCTTTCGCAAAATGGTTCTTCTGGAAGCAAATTGCACACATTTTTCCATAGGCTGGGCAGTTTCTTGCCTTGTGAGTATAACAACATTTTTTACATGAATACGATGCTGCACCACCGCCACTGTTTACACTCTTATGTCGATAGTTATTCGGTTTATCGACATAATGTCCTTGTTTCTTATAGTTGATGGCATAAACTGAAGCTTCCTCCTTCTTCCGTATTTCTTTAAATTTTGATTTCGTTTCTTCTGAAGCGCGGCACAAATCTGCTGCTCGATCCAAATTGATATTCGATTCTCCTATAAGTCTCTCCTGAAGATGTTCGTCTCGCAGGCCTAGCACTAGTCGATCACGAATCAATTTCTCCTGTTGATTTTCTGTGTTGAACTCGCACTGGGATGCTGCTATCTTCAGCTCAGTTAGGTATTGGTCTATTGTTTGATGTTCTTTCTGCTTAAGTTTGAAAAATTTTGAACGTTCATACAATTCGTTTTTTCGTGGCAAACAATATTTCTCGAATTCTTCTATGACCCTAGATGATATATTTTTATCACCTTCGATTGTAAATTTCAATGTGTTATACACTTCAAGAGCTTCGTCTCCAATAATACTCAGAAATGTCGCAACTTTCACATCTTCTTGGTCTTCGTTGGCTTTCGATGCTTTCATATAAATTAGAAATTTTTGTTTCCATCTTCGCCAATTTTCTGATACATTGCCTGTTAAATCAAGCTCTGACGGTGGCTTATGAATGCGGGCTTGCGACACAGTTATGTTCTGCATTATTGAGTTATTAGGCGTACCTTGTCTTTCCTGGTTACAACCATTAGGTGAGGCTTCAGCCATGACAAGGATCAATCCTTGTTATTTCAGTAGTCTTCTTATTTATACTAGGCCTACCGTTCTTTTTCCTTAAATGTTCACTTCTGACACCATGTTGTATTTATACGTAGTAATTAATACCACATGTTATGTATTATAATATTTACAATATCATGTAGATTATCTTTATTAGTTTTATAATCTATTAGTCTCTACATTTTTATCTAACAACAATCGAGCTAACTATGGGTAACCATGGTTACATCATAACCATGGTTACCTGATAACCATGGTTACATAACAAGCATAATATGCTACAATGAGTTGATGACTTATTGAAATGAATTGTATCAGTATTCACTCTACTACTTTACACTTCCTCTTTTCTTTTCGATAGTGATTCAATTATTAGATTCCGAAACTGCTCGTGAATCGCAAAAATCACTTTAGAATGGCCATATTTAAAAAAATCACTGCTGGGAATTTTGCTGAGAGAAATCGCAAAAATAGCTTTGAAAATGTCCATAATGATTATACTATTAAAAATAACTCTGGTAATGTCCTCAGTGATTCAATCATTGGACTTCAAAACCGCTTGTAAATATCAAAAATCACTTGAAAAATGACATGGGTCTATTTCAAAAAATTCCCTGCGGGGCTTTGCTGGGAGAAATCGTGAAAGTGAAGCTTTGAAAATGTTCATGATGATGCAATTATAAGACTCCAAAACCACTCATGAATCGCAAAAATCTCTTGAAAAATGTCCATATTTTCAAAATTTGCCTGCAGAGCTCTGCTGGGAGGCTTCTGCCCCCAGATCCCTTTTTCTTGCGCGGCAGGTGTCCAGCTGGGCGGTCATTTTATTCATGTAGTCTGTGCGTCCCCCAATACACAAATCCTAATGACGCTCCTGTACAAAATATTGGTTCCTGCTCGCTTCATTATACGTAAAGCCTATCCTAACAATTGATTTAATTTATAAAATACTTGAATACATATAGTAAAATAGTGTATGACTACCTACAGACTTCCAAAACTTGGGAAACAGGACAAAAAACATGATTTTTGTAAACTCTGTAAACTCTGTAAACTCCCATTTATCCTTTTAGCGCTTCCTTTTGTGACACAAGTTACCATCCCCCCATAAGAAATTTCCCAATTCGACCACTGACTATAACCAAGAAATATTAATAAAACAGGATTTTCATATTACGAAAAAACCATGAACACAACATAAAAATTAGAATGTGCCACCACTTCTGGATAACATAGTGTCGCCTTAATTAGGAAATAGCAAGATGGGAAATGCGTTGCTTCAAACAGACAAGTTCTCTTTATTCAATCATTACCCTTTCTTTAACCGTCGAGAAGATAATGTTTCTTCTGTTCCAGACAATGATGATCCTTCCTCCAAAGTTTGACGACTACGAGTCTTATTTCCAAGCTGCCATCGACTTTCTAAACGAGTTTCAGTGGCTCTACAATTTTCCGAATACTGAACTACTTGTGCATGACGTTCTATCGAAAATACCTGATGATTGGGCGAAATCATTGCTTTGTTTGACAAATGAAGAGTTCAACCAATTTCCCAGTGGACTAATTAAGGTAGTTTATGTTTTATAAATTGTGGATTTTATCTGTATTAGAAATTTAAGAGCAAGCAGGCATTCGAGACTCGACCCTAAGCTAACATGAACATATTAATTGGGTGAAAGGGAAAGAAAGAACAGCAGCTTACCGCGATTCATGAGTAGATAAAGGCCTACTCATAGTGGAGAGCCCGTAGATAGAACACAGAGATGAAAGGTACACACAAGATTCACAACATGTTCTTTATAAATATTTCAACTCTCATTTGCTTTGACGTCTTTTGAAACCTGTATGTAAGTTATGTTTCATAACCTCTACGTATGTATACTGGTGAAGTGAAAGGCAAATAAAAACTAAACTAAAGTAAACTAAACCAATAGTTCGTGTAATCACGCACGCCAAGCTCTGTACATTGGCATGAACCCAGCTTATTTAAGTTTTATGTATCAACTTGAAAAACTGGTGAACAATTATATTGGTGGAAATGGAGCTATGTGTATGAATTTGGTAACCAAAGCTTACCAAAGTTAATGAGTTGAAAAACTCACTGTGGAGAGCCCGTTGATAGAACACACATAGGCCTACTTATTTACGATAAGACAAAGATATTTTACGTTTTGCCTACTGCCTTGTGGTCACGACTCACGAGTAATTGTAGAAGATAGAGATGAAAAATGCTGAATGTGAAGCTAAATAATTGAGCTAATGCTAAAGTGTGCATACAAACCAAACCAAATCAACCGTTTTTTTTTGTTGCCAAAGTTCAGTGTGAATGCATATTTTATCCAAATTCCATGTTGGTGTAAATCTAGTTTATTTCTTTAGAATCAAAATGGAAACGACCAAATTTATATTTTCAAAACTATGGTCAATTGCGAGTTCTAGGCGTGACAGCGTACACGCTAGCACACCTTGCAGCCTTCAAGTTGAAATTAGGTGAACAAATCTCTTTCTTTCTTGCATCGCATTTCTTGTGAAACTGGATTTATTACGTTTGTGCTGTAAAACAACTCGTGGAGCAGTTTTTGTGTAGGACTCAATGTTAGTCTCTGAAGACTGTCAGAGCAGCATGTATATTTTTGGGGAGAAATATGCAGTCATACCACATTTTAGAGAAGGGGTGGAAATTTAGAAAAACCTCGCAAGATACGCAACATGTAGAAAAATTATTAACACAATGAATAAAACTAGGTAATTATTTTTCCACCCTTTAAGATTACTAGTTGATCAATTATTCAGCGACTTCATAAGCCGTTCAAATTAATCCACATGCTTTTCAACTAGCTCATCAATAGATAAACATATTTGAAAATAATCAAACTACAGTACATAACCAAAATGCTCAAAGCTGCGGCTTCAAACCCGAAGTTATGATTAATTGAAAAATAATATTGAACATGGCAAATCAAACAAATTAGAAGACTAGCAATACTTATCTGGTTTCTGAATTCAATAGAAATCCAATGAAAAATTTGAATTTCTTTCTCTAATCCCTTAAATAGGCTTACTTTTATCTTCTTCTTCACTGGTAGTTCTGTGTTTCTCGTAGTGCTTACAGTTATTTGATTAAAATATCATGAAAACGTGCTAAACGAGTACGAGTAATGAGTTTGTCGTGTGTCAGGACGATTGGCCGCCGTCGCTTGTCGACTTCAGTCGTCGGTGTCTGTCTCTGTGCGTCCCGGTTGCCGATATACCGCTGGCCGATCTCGACGTGCCGCAGCTGTGCCAGAAGCTGAGACGCGGTCTGACGCCCAAGAAGCAGCACGAAGTTTGCAGAATGGCGGCTTTCATTCATAAGGAATGTCGAGCGCAGGGGATCACGCGTGTGCTCGACGTGGGCTCGGGACTGGTAAGCATGAGTCGAGATGTCCCCAGTCTCCGTAGGACAAAAGGTTCCCGCTAGGGGGATTTCACAAATATGAATGATCATTAAACTCGGACCATGCAAGATTGAAAAATTAACAAATACATCACAAGATGCCGATAACATTTGTCAAAAATGCTAATGAATAATACGTCAAATTTCATAATAACAAAGGTGGAAAGATCACTCCAAAGTTGTATGTGACAGTAGCATCTTGTCATAAATTTTTACCTCACAATTTTACCTTTAATTTTTACATTTTTGTTTACCGTTACAAACAAATAACACGTAACATATTGTGAATGTTTATTATGGATTGACCTTATTTTATAAGATACTTCTCTGCACTGTGTGAAGCAGTTTCACTACAATATGTTCATCCAGAAAGTCACTGTGATCATTTATATGTTGTGTGGACACTAGAAATGTTTCACTGTGGCACACGTTCACCTTGAATAAAAATTAAATAACATGGCAAGCTATTTTGTAAATTAAGTTGGAAACACTTCTTTCATATCACAGTAGGCCTACTAACGCGTCGTCTACTTGAAAATCTGGATCTGATCTACTCCAATCATTCTAGCTAAAAAAATAGCCTGACCCACCACTAATTGCAACAAAACGTCTTAAGATTGGATTCCATTCAGAAAAATGTGCTGATTAACATACTTGGAATCGCCCAAAATCTCATTCACCGTTTTTGAGTAAATCGAGGTCAAAGGTCAAAAATCACGTTTTTTACCAAAATAAAATTCATATCTTTTGTTCTAAACACAATAATGAAATTTTTGTGGAGTTATAAATTAAAGTTCACAAAATTACAGACCGAATGAAAGAAAAATTGTGGAGATCGCATGAAAATTGAGAGGTCAGTCGAAGGTCAAAATATGACCTTATTTGAGCAGTTCAGAGAAATGGATAGAACTACTCAATTTCGAACAGGTTTTGATGCAAGGTTTTCACCCACATATCATTATCTATTCTAGTATAATGATCGTGAAATAACTTCTTCACCTCCCCCGAGGTCAAAGGTCAATCACAATGTTTTCTCAAGTGTGACAGGTCAAACGATGCACACCCTCATTCTGCGTCCAGATAATCACTTTCCGACCTGAGATGCGTTTGAGGATATATTTTGGAATACTGGTCGTTTTTTTTTAATATGTTCGAAAATTGAAATGTTGAAAGTCTCCCTCCGTGCCTCAGTCAACTATGGCAGCGCTTCATAAACTCAAGTCACCTTGGGTGTGCATCAAATCAGATGTGGTTCTTAACAAAACAATATCATTTAAGTGGAGTTATGAAGTGGAACTCATACAATGATGGAATCATTGAAGACAAATGTGATAATCGCATGATAATTGAGAGGTCAGTCAAAGGTCAAATTCGACCTCATTCAAGCAGTTCAGAAAAATAGAGAGAGAACTTTTTTTTTTTTTTTAATAACATCGAAACTTGATACAAAATCATTGTTCCCCAATTAAGGCTATGGATGAAAGATAGGATCGTTTGGACGGGGCACCACAAGGGCGATCTTACCACCCCATTTTGGTTATTTAAAACTAATGGTCTTCAACACCAGGACTGCGCTGTCTGTGACCATAATTTTTCGCAGTAGATAAAAGTCTTTCAGTATAAACACACGAATGTTGATATCTTCCACTTTGAACTAAGTCTCTTGGGCAATGATTAATTACTTCTTTCCCTTGACAGCAGATGTAAAATTGATCATTATACAAGAAGCACAAATTAAATTAGTGATAGGCCTATAATGTTATAATTAGGCCTATCGCTCTACTAATTAATGGTCGTGGCCAATTAGTACTTCATCCAAGCATTTGCTTCGAGGACTGTGGGAAACCACGAAAAACCACGTCAGGATGGATAAAAAAAGGTGTTTGTTGGTCTTGAGCTTTTTCTTCCAACTTCTTCTCTTCTTTTCTTCTCTTCTTGTTGTGTTTGATATATATGTTTTTTTTTTCTTCTTCTTACTTCTTTTTTCTTTCTCTTTTTTTCTCTCTTTCTCTTTTTTCCCCCTCTCTTTTCCTTTATTCATTCATTCATTTCTTCTCCTCATTCCATTTCATTTTTTTACTTCATCTTCCTTTTGTCTTTCATTCATTAATTAATTTATTTTTATTTTTATTCTTTTTCATTTTTTATTTTCTTTTTTTTCTTTTTTTTCTTTTAATTTTTTTTTCATTTTTCTTCATTTTCCTTCATTTTTTTCATTTTTTTTCATTTTTTTCATTTTTCTTTTAATTTCTTTTCATTTTTTTTTATTATTTTTCATTTTTTTTATTATTCTATTTTTTCTTTTTCTTTCTTTCTTCTTTTCATTTTTTTTTCTTTTTCATTTCATTCATTCTAGTTATTGTATTTGATTATTATGCAACCCTTTTTTCTTTCTTTTCTTGTTTTTTCTTGTTTTTTCTTTTCTTTTTCTCTTTTTTTCTTTTTCTGATTTTCTCAATATTGAATGCTTGTGAATTCTTGAACGTCTGAGGGAAACCATGGAAAACCATCAATCAGGATGAAAAAAAAAAATGTTTCAAGCTGTTGATGCAACTTGATGTCCGGTAGTCAGAACTGCTTCTCCTTGAGAATATATTCGTCACGATTGTAGTAGGAACTCTACTTCTGATATGTCTCTTCTCGTCTGCCAGTACAAAGCTGCCATTAGACAATCCCCAGACAAACCTTGATTTTTCAACAGAGCTCGGTGTTGATCAAGTGCTGGGCATACAAGTAGGTGTTCTGCATTTTGATCTTCCAGCTTGCACAGGGGACACATGGAACTTGCTTTAACTCCCATTCTCTTCAGATGTTTGTAAAGAAAATCATGGCCTGTTGTAATCCTGAAGATCGCGACTGCAGTAGAACGAGGCAGGGTATTGCAATGTATCGGTTTTTTCAGCAAAGACTCCCATCTCTTTCCTCTAGCGACATCTTCTTGGGCCTGATTTAAAATAGTTTTGGATTTGATTTTGAGCATATTTTTGTAGGAAGCTATCGACATTGGTATTGTGTGCTGCCTCTGATTGGATCCCAATTTGGCGAGTTCGTCAGCCTTTTCATTTCCTTCGATTCCGCAGTGACTCGGGATCCATTGTAAAATCAATGACCAACCATCCTCTATCAGATCGTGGGATAGTTTTTGACATTGATTGGTGATTGAACAATCAGTTGCCTTTGATGTAATAGCTTGAATAGCTGCTCTGGAGTCGACAAAAACCACAATTTTCCGAGGAATGGTACGCTCGATTTTCGATTTTTACGATCGAGAACTACTCGATTTTGAACAGATTTTGATGCAGCATTCGTACAAACCTAATCAGTATACAGTCTGGTATCATGATCGTCAGATAACATGGCTCGCTCGAGGTCAAAGGTCAACTACAATGTGTTTTACAGATGTGACAGGTCATACGATGCATACTCTTACTCTGCGGCCAGACTATCACTTTCTGACCTGAGATGTGGTCAATGATGATATATTTTCAAATATCGTTTGGTTTTCTCATTCAACCATATAATTACACAAACCGAATCAATATTATTGATGAACCTACAATTTATATATATATCTACAGATCATTCGCATATGGTCGAACGTGTTATTCGGAAATCAGGATTGTCTCCAAAATCGGTTTCACCGTATATTATAGAATGGAGTTGATGTGAGGAGGTAGACCAGATGTGACAGGCCTAATTTTTCCACTAATCAACTGCCAATCCTTGATATCTGCGCTTATTTTTCCACTTTTTTCATGTCTACCTCAAGACAATCTGATATATGTCATTAAATATATACTGTTATTTTCTTTTCAGTAAAATGACAAAATGTTTTCAGAGTGTAAAGTGACGTTTATAGTCACTTTTGCGTTTTGTAAATACTACGCTTCAGTGAGTAACTACGAGAAGTGCAACCTCAGCAAAGTGTATAAAAAACTTGAAAACGATGGACTTCAACCAGATGAGAACGTTCCAAGTGATACATTATATGACAATGATTTGAATGGAAAGTTTCATTTTGCTGAACTGGAGAGTGCACTTCGATTGACAAAACTCAAGAAATCTCCTGGAGTTGATGGTATCACGTCAGAGATGTTGATTCATTTGGGACCCATGGCTAAGAATACTATTCTCAGGTTGATGAACATAATGTGGGATACTTCCATACCTGCTGTATGTAGAAAGGCGGAAGTAGTTCCTCTCGCAAAAAAAGACAAAACAGCAGATAAACTTGAAAACTACAGACCCATTGCACTAACAAGTACTTTCTGCAAAGTTTTAGAAAGAATGGTGATGTCCCGTCTGAATTCTTTCCTTGAAGAACACAATCTCGTCGCCCCTGAGCAGTCTGGATTTAGAAAACACAGATCGACGATCGACCAAATTGTGCGTGTTTCTCAAGATGTGAAGGATGGTTTTCAAAGGAAAGAATCCACATTGGCAGTTTTAGTGGATTTCAAAGCTGCATATGATACGGTGTGTCGACAAATTCTCATAGAAAAGTTATGGAGAATGAATGTCCCACGGAAGATCATTCGATGGGTTATGCAGTTTCTCGCACAAAGATTTATAAGAGTTAGAGTTAATCAGTCATGCTCAGGATACCGTCAAACACACCAAGGTCTACCACAGGGAGCAGTTTCCAGTCCCACATTGTTTAACGTGATGGTTAACGATCTCCCGAATAAAATCAAAAGCATTGGAGGAGCTAATGCACTGATGTATGCTGATGATCTTATCATATGGACAACGGGATCATGCATAGTAACAATGCAAACTAAGATCAATGAAGCTCTCTCAACACTGAAAAACTGGACGGAGGCGAATAAGATGACTGTTAACACCGAAAAAACTACATACCAATTGTTTTCAATGTGTACAGCACAACATCAGATACAGCTTCAATATAATGGACTACAGTTAAGTTCAGTTAAAAGCAAGTATTTGGGAGTGCATATGGACAACAAACTAACGTGGAAAGAACATACCCAGAAACTAGCTGACATTGGAAAAGCCCGTTTGAAAATACTGCGAAGACTAAGTTCCACTCGGTGGGGTGCTACACAAGATGTTCTTTCTACAACGTATAAGACATACGTCAGACCGGTGCTGGAATATGGCCGAGAGGCCTTTTGTACTGCTAGTCAAACCAATATTAAAATTCTCGATTTAGTTCAAAATCAAGCTCTTAGAATGATATGTGGCGCCGCAAAGTCTACTCCAATCACAGCGATGGAAATTCAAACGCAAATCAAGCCACTATCTATTCGAAGAGAAAGAGCTGCTATTGTTCAACAAGAGAAACAATTGAGACCTAACGACTCGTACTGGGAATCGTATGAGCCACCAGTATTACGAATACCATCCCAGATAGGTTTCAGTGCTGCTGTCAATAACATGAAGACCAAGTTTGAGATAGAAGTTGACGTGGCCTCAAGGAAACCTTTTCCACCTCCTTCATCGTCATTGCTTTTATTACCCAAGACGAGAATAAAGCTGATTGACGAGATGAATAAGAAAGATACGATGAATGTATTCACACTGAAGCAACTGTCTCTACGTACAATACATACTTTATACCCTTCAAATGAGTGGCTTCATGTTTTCACCGACGGTTCGGCAGATGCTGTTCAATCGAATGCTGGTGCTGGAGTATACAGCATCATGTTCCAAAAATCGGCTGCAGCAGGAAGATATGGTTCATGCTTTGATGGGGAAATGGAAGCGATTAAGATAGCATTTGAGTTAATACGCGAGCGTACCATTCCTCGGAAAATTGTGGTTTTTGTCGACTCCAGAGCAGCTATTCAAGCTATTACATCAAAGGCAACTGATTGTTCAATCACCAATCAATGTCAAAAACTATCCCACGATCTGATAGAGGATGGTTGGTCATTGATTTTACAATGGATCCCGAGTCACTGCGGAATCGAAGGAAATGAAAAGGCTGACGAACTCGCCAAATTGGGATCCAATCAGAGTCAGCACACAATACCAATGTCGATAGCTTCCTACAAAAATATGCTCAAAATCAAATCCAAAACTATTTTAAATCAGGCCCAAGAAGATGTCGCTAGAGGAAAGAGATGGGAGTCTTTGCTGGAAAAACCGATACATTGCAATACCCTGCCTCGTTCTACTGCAGTCGCGATCTTCAGGATTACAACAGGCCATGATTTTCTTTACAAACATCTGAAGAGAATGGGAGTTAAAGCAAGTTCCATGTGTCCCCTGTGCAAGCTGGAAGATCAAGATGCAGAACACCTACTTGTATGCCCAGCACTTGATCAACACCGAGCTCTGTTGAAAAATCAAGGTTTGTCTGGGGATTGTCTAATGGCAGCTTTGTACTGGCAGACGAGAAGAGACATATCAGAAGTAGAGTTCCTACTACAATCGTGACGAATATATTCTCAAGGAGAAGCAGTTCTGACGACCGTACATCAAGTTGCATCAACAGCTTGAAACATTTTTTTTCATCCTGATTGATGGTTTTCCATGGTTTCCCTCAGATGTCCAAGAATTCACAAGCATTTAATATTGAGAAAATCAGAAAAAAGAAAAAAAAGAGAAATAAAAGAAGAAAAAACAAGAAAAAACAAGAAAAGAAAGAAAAAAAGGGTTGAATAATAATCAAATACAATAACCAGAATGAATGAAATGAAAAAGAAAAAAAAAATGAAAAGAAGAAAGAAAGAAAAAGAAAAAATAGAATGAAAAAAAAAAAAAAAATGAAAATAAAAATGAAAAAAAAAAGTAGAAAAAGAAGGAAAAAAAATGAAGAAAAATAGAGAAAAAAAGAAGAAAAAGAAGAAAATAAAAAATGAAAAAAAAATGAAAAAATAAATAAAAATAAATTAATTAATGAATGAAAGACAAAAGGAAGATGAAGTAAAAAAATGAAATGGAATGAGAAGAAGAAATGAATGAATGAATAAAGGAAAAGAGAGGGGAAAAAAGAGAGAAAGAGAGAAAAAAAGAGAAAGAAAAAAGAAGTAAGAAGAAGAAAAAAAAAATATATATCAAACACAACAAGAAGAGAAGAAAAGAAGAGAAGAAGTTGGAAGAAAAAGCTCAAGACCAACAAACACCTTTTTTTATCCATCCTGACGTGGTTTTTCGTGGTTTCCCACAGTCCTCGAAGCAAATGCTTGGATGAAGTACTAATTGGCCACGACCATTAATCAGTAGAGCGATAGGCCCAATTATAACATTATAGGCCTATTACTAATTTAATTTGTGCTTTGTGTATAATGATCAATTTTACATCTACTGTCAAGGGAAAGAAGTAATCATTGCCCAAGAGACTTAGTTCAAAGTGGAAGATATCAACATTCGTGTGTTTATACTGAAAGACTTTTATCTACGGCGAAAAATTATGGTCACAGACAGCGCAGTCCTGGTGTTGAAGACCATTAGCTTTAAATAATCAAAATGGGGTGGTAAGATCGCCCTTGTGGTGCCCCGTCCAAACGATCCTATCTTTCATCCATAGCTTTAATTGGGGAACAATGATTTTGTATCAAGTTTTGATGTTATTAAAAAAAAAAAACAGTGAAAACTGACGTTGATAACTCACGAACCAGGTTTTCTTGCAGCTGCTGAGGAAGGTGGTAGAATCTCTGGCCAAACGTGAGAGGTATTTGTTACCATCTCTTCTAGATAAAAATCGAAGCGTTTGTCGTCCAACCGTATGTCATCTTTTCTCTTTTCTGTACCGGAACCAAGTAACCTTCCAATGTCATCAATGTTTCACATCTTTTTTTGTTGATTCCCTTCGACTTCAGATTTGAGGAAAATGGCGTTCGATTCAGAATTGGCAGGGAAGCATAGTAATATCACTGGGTCAGTGTCTTGACCAATGACAACTGTTGGATGAGATGGGGCTCTTCAAATCCCGTGTTTCACAATCGACATATCTGCATCTCCCGTGGAATGGTTGTCTTCAATTTGTCTCTCTTTTATAACTGTTTTCCTAGTCAATCGATGAAACTGTGTATTTGTGATATTAGATGGGAATATTTGTTGAGGGATTGGTATTACCGTGTCGTCTCAAAAACAGATGGTCAGTGCAACTATCTGTTTTGAAGAAGACATGGTAATACCAATCCCCAGAAAATATTTCAATCCAATACCACAAATAAACAAAGTCCTACGTAAAAGTGCATTTTTCTTATGTGGGTACAATTTTCAGATGAGGGTCCACCAACTTGGCTGTCATACCAATAACACATCACCGTGATGTTTTTCAACCTCACAACGTACACTTCATGATCACACTTTCATAGATACTTCAACGAGGCCATGGAATTCTTCGCAATAAGTGACCTTCATCAACTACAATTCTTTATTCAGGACCAAGAAATGTGGTGTTCTGTAGATTACTCTTCTTTTTCATTGCGTTGACCAACTGAAGTTGATTCACTGTTCTTGATAGACCTGACGTTTCAAAAATAGAAGGAGGATATTGAGCCATCTCGTATTGAAAGCATGATGCACCGTGTTCTCCAGATAACTCTGCAGCTTTTAAGAGACGTTGACACAAAAGCTGTGTTCATATGTATTTCTTCATCGACAATTCTGATTGTCTTTTCTTATCCCATTGTGACATTGTTTGTAACATCAGTATACGGTCGAATTCAAATATCGAGAGCTTGTATTTGAAAATAATAATTTTGAAAACATGAAATTGAAGGTATATCAATAATATTGATTCGGTTTGTATAATTATATGGTTGAATGAGAAAACCGAACGATATTTGAAAATATATCATCATTGACCACATCTCAGGTCAGAAAGTGATAGTCTGGCCGCAGAGTAAGAGTATGCAACGTATGACCTGTCACATGTGTAAAACACATTGTAGTTGACCTTTGAACTCGAGTGAAGCCATGTTATCTGACGACCATGATACCAAACTGTATACTGATTAGGTTTGTACAAACTGCATCAAAATCTGTTCAAAATCGAGTAGTTCTCTCTCTATTTTTCTGAACTGCTCGAATGAGGTCGAATTTGACCTTTGACTGACCTCTCAATTATCATGCGATTATCACATTTGTCTTCAATGATTCCGTCATTGTATGGGTTCCACTTCATAACTCCACTTAAATGATATTGTTTTGTTAAGAACCACATCTGATTTGACGCACACCCAAGGTGACTTGAGTTTATGAAGCGTTGCCATAGTTGACTGAGGCACGGAGGGAGACTTTCAACATTTCAATTTTCGAACATATTAAAAAAAACGACCAGTATTCCAAAATATATCCTCAAACGCATCTCAGGTCGTAAAGTGATTATCTGGACGCAGAATGAGGGTGTGCATCGTTTGACCAGTCACACTTGAGAAAACATTGTGATTGACCTTTGACCTCGGTTGAGGTGAAGAAGTTATTTCACGATCATTATACTAGAATAGATAATGATATGTGGGTGAAAACCTTGCATCAAAACCTGTTCAAAATTGAGTAGTTCTATCCATTTCTCTGAACTGCTCAAATAAGGTCATATTTTGACCTTCGACTGACCTCTCAAATTTCATGCAATCTCCACAATTTTTCTTTCATTCGGTCTGTAATTTTGTGAACTTTAATTTATAACTCCACAAAAATTTCATTATTGTGTTTAGAACAAAAGATATGAATTTTATTTTGGTAAAAAACTTGATTTTTGACCTTTGACCTCGAATTACTCGAAAACGGTGAATGAGATTCTAGGCGATTCCAAGTATGTTAATCAGCACATTTTTCTGAATGGAATCCAATCTTAAGACCTTTTGTTGCAATTAGTGGTGGGTCAAAAGCTAGAATGATTGGAGTATTTGGAATATTTGTATTTTGTATACGGTACTGTACAGTCAAACCTCTATCCAACGTCTTTCAAGAGACCAGAAAAATAAAAACCATCCATCCAGGATAATTTAACATTGATTATATGGAAGTGGGGTGAGAAAAAGAGAATGATACAAGCAGGAAAATGATGGATCCGGGAACGATGCATAGAGGTTTCACTGTATATACTTCATTGCCGGATGCTTTTATTTTCTTTACCGGTATGGGTCTTTGCATTTGTTCATTTATTTCAAACTTATATATTTTCATGTTTTTGCTTTGTTTCAGGGTTACATGGGACAGCTTTTACACCACTGCTACGGATACAAAATACTAGGACTCGAATCAAACTACAAACTAGTAAGCAAATCTTATCTCAACCAGACGAATCTGTGTCCTTCGTCGAATTCAGTCAAATCGATCTCGTTCAAAGTAACCAACGATTCGGCCGCATCAATTCAAACGGCTCTAGACGAATATCTCGTCTCGACCGATACAGACTGCCGATGTGGCTCGGTGGAATGCAATACGGATATTTATAATTGCCAACAAAGGGTGCACAAACTAGATGATTTCAATTCAATAGACGAGACCGATACTTGTGATTATAAGGATGGCTGTGATAAGGAAGTTGTTTTAGATTTAAAAGATATTAGCAATAGTATTACCGATCCTGTTTGCATGATTGGTCTTCATGCGTGCGGCGATCTGGCAGTCGACTCGACGCAAGTATTCCGTCGATTGCCGTCGATACGTACGATGATTCTCGTCCCGTGTTGTTACCACAAGATGACGATGCTACCCAAAGAATCGGATATCACAGACGATAGCGAAACGTTTCATAATTTTCCGTTGAGTAGAGTGTTGCAACAGATCGTCGGGGAGACCTTACCTCATCCGAGCACTTTCTTACGGAGACCGTTCCTGAGACTCGCTTCGCAGATCTCGTCGGCCCAGTGGAGTAACGGAAGTAAAGAGCATCATGAAATGCATAGCGTTCATTTGATGGGGCGCGCCATGCTAGAGCTGTTTGCGCAACAAGGTGAGAGACTAGTGATAGGAGGAAACAAAACTAGTTGATTGTTTATTATCTAGTTAGGATGTTACAAGGAGTATGGTAAGTAGGCCTACCATAGTCTATTGGAGCGAGCAAAAAACTCAACATTCTTATTGGCTTTGTATATTATTGTGGGAGTTAATGATGGTGTACAACAGTGGTGACCAACCCATGGCCTGCGGGCGTTATTTCAGTGGCTCGCTGAGGAATTGCATGAATTATATCACTATTTACCATGTCGAAATCAAATGGCCCGCAGGCCAATTAAGACGTGGGTGCATTCAGTTCAGAGTGTCAAAGACGGGGTGATTCTCCAGCTAGCCACTACTGAATTGATAAAAATAATGATCAACGTTATGTCGTGTGAATCAAAACAAAACAGTATATCAAAAACATTACCACATGCGGGACCAAACACGCGCAAAAGACTAGCTCGCTACCACTATACGCTACCGGTGAGATTGGAAATCCAAGCACAAAATCACATTCACATTGAGGGAGTCATTGTCCCTTGGTCACTATTTTTCTTTTGGTTCTATTATAAGTGTTGTCGGCAAGACGTGTTTCAGAGCGAAATTAGCATTATGTCAAAGCTCAAAGCAACCAATAATGAATGTCGATTATTTCAGGAAAAGTGGACAAATATGTACTCTTTCACCTACTTCAAAGGCAAATCGGTGTGTTGTCAGTGATTTTGCATTTAAACAAATTAAAATACTTCAAGCAAAGGCCTACCATCAAAAACGTAATGTTTTTCTTTTTGTCCTTTGTTTTCTCATCTGAATTCATTCCTACGTTCCATCGAAAGTCGACAAAATGCACCTAAAATCATGATTTGAAAAAAATTCCCTGCGGGGCTTAAAATGGGGGGCCTTGCTCCTCAAACTCCCCGCGGGTCACCGGCTTCGCACATACCACCCTGTGTGTGCTAATCGTTCATATCAAGAGAAGCATACCCAGCAAAATAATCACCGAACGCCGCTGATATAATACATACATCTTTTTTAGTGAACTTGTGTGGCCCGCGGTGATATTTGGAAAATTTAAATGGCCCCCTGCCCAAAAAGGTTGGTCACCACTGGTGTACAAGGTTAGGTAGTCACTGTTCACTGTTACTACAAGTAGCACTGTATAGGCCCCAATCAATAATATTTTAACTGGATATTTATTGGCAGTTATTAGAAGAATACATGAATGTTAATAGAGACATCTGATTGTTCCAATGAAGTTTAATGATTACATGAAGACTGTCAACTGTCAGCTAGATCATGGGAAGTCCCTTGCAGGATTTTCCTCCTAGGCTACTGCAGCAGGAATCCTAGGAGTCCAGGAGTCCCCTGGCCTGTACTAGCCTATACGTAGTATATTAGGCTCACTGGGCAAACCCGTTACGTGTTGCCGCGTTCATGGATGAGCTAGAACATATCAACTTATATCTTTGGATTGGTTATTATATATATGGGTCATTCTGTTGAAACGGTGGAATTGTCGTCCCTGAGCAATATCTCTGTACATAGTTTAGCTAGAGGAATATTTTTTTTCCCTACTTGTGTATTTTGGTAACCCTTACATGACCAACTCAACTGAAAGGTTAGATAAATGAAACATACCTATTAGAAATTGCAACTACATACCATGTCTGTCCCTACCAACATATTCTCTCGGTTCTTCATAATAAGCACGTGAAATTGAAATAATTCCAGATAAATCGCAGTGTACTACCATTTTTAGTTAGTCATTGAATATACCGTAGTTCAATAACATTTATTTAGAAAAATTAATAATAGTATGTGTTATTAGAAGGTTCAAATTTGCCCATGGGGTTCTCTAACATTACCATGTCATTAACTGTACTTCTAGAAATCAGACCAGTGGGAGATTTTTTTTCTGAAGTTGGCACTATTGTGAAACTTACTTCTCAATGCAGCAAGTTTCACTTATCAGAAGCAATTTTGGATTTGAGCTCTTGCTTGAAATGTAATTATAATTTGATATTTCATTATAATATGCTTATTAGTTAACATTAGGCTACCATTTTTTTTAAATTTTTTTTATTGGTCACATACACTGATACAGAATGAAAAACACAATTACAGCAAAAAAAACATCCACAAAGCCCTTCAAAAAAGGCTTAACTGTGGGTTAAAATAGTGAATTATAAGTACAATTCGAATTCGGACGTATTTCTCAAACATTAAAAATATTAAGGTAGTTGAAGTAAAAAGAAAAAAAGAAAAACATTGAGTGATTTGTTACATTCTACTTACGAAGTATAAGGTTTCTCTGATTACTATTGATTTTGAGCAATCAAGTTACATCAAGTAATGAAAAAAGTAGACAGTTGTACAAGATTGTAAGAAAAAAAAATAATTACATAAAAACCAGTATTAAGACACTTTGATTAGAGAAGTATTTTGGCTAAAAGACACATAATACAGAATATTTTTTAAATTGATAAGTCATAATAATTTTGATAGTATAAATAGTACATAATTATCAATCAGAAATTGAAGAAATTGGGTATTGACACCCTTCTAATTTCAACAGTTTGAACTGCAAGGCACAACAACATTCATGATAATGAAAAAAAAAGAAGCAATATAAGACCATTTAGAATAATCATGATCTAGACACCGAGAGTAATTGTCCGGATGTCAATTTCCTAAATCCCATTGAAATAATGGAATATTAATAAATTAGCAAATTTTGGTAGGCCCATTTGAATATTCACCAATCACCACCTCAGTTATCATGCCTATTTTTATTTTCTAATAACCACACTTTTATTTCTCGTTCAACATCTTTGTATTTTTCTAATTTTTTTAAATGTAATTCCAAACAATTGAAATTATATGGAATTTAATATTCTAGTCTCCTAACGCCATGTTTATTATTGAATGATGGTAATTTGAATTTGTCATGTATCTGAAGTCTGGTATTTATATAAATGTTTCATTAGGTATTTTATGAAGGTCATTGAAATAATATTTCAAGATGAGTGTATACGTGAATAGTTTTGAGATAGGAAGGACATTACAATATTGATTCATTCTATCTAAATCATTATTCAATGTAATTACCATGGAAGAGGGGATCATACATTTTATAATCTTATTTTGCAACAATTGGATTTGTTTTATATGTGAATTAGATGCATTTCCCCAAGCTAGTAAACCGTAAGATATTATAGACTCAACCAAGGCCAAATAAACGGTACGAAGAAGAGAAAAAGGAAGAATATATTTAAGACTATACATTTGATATGCACATGAACGCAATCTATTACAAAGTTTACCAATACTGTATGAATATTCCAAGAGAAGGAGCTTTCTATGTTGAGACCTAAATATACATGACTATTTACAAATTCAATTTTTGTGGTACATTCAATACAACTACTCACATTATTGGGTTTATGTAAACATTCGTAAGAATGACACTCAATATTTATTTGATCTTTTCTCTCTTTATTCAGGGGTGTACAGAAATGCATAATCGTGGTTTTGTCAGTGTTAATGACCAACTTCAAATCATGAGTTATTTTTAAAATATTCAAATTATTTTGCTTGTAAGTTGCTGCTAATTGTAAAGATCTATGCTCACTCAAGATAAGTGTATCTTCAGCATAGGTATATATAGTTCCATTAATCATGCAATCTGATATTTTATTTGTGTATATTAGATACAACATAGGGCCTAATATGGATCCTTGAGGCACTCCAGAAGTTACTCTCACACGCGAGCTCGAAATATTTCTTATCTTTACTACCATATATCGGTTACAGAAATAGCTCTCAAACCAACGTAGTATATGGCCTCTTATACCTATGGACTCTAAAGATGATAATAATTTTGCATGATTCAATGTATCAAATGCTTTCAAAAAATCTATGAATAAAGCCAAAATGTGAGAATTGGAATTTAACCCCGAATTAACATAATCGGAAAAAAGTGTAAGGAGGTCCGTAGTACTCTTTCCTTGTTGAAATCCGAATTGTTGTGAATTAATGTTACAGTCTTTCAAGTACGAGTTTAAGTTGCGAGAAATCCAACGTTCCATAATTTTTTCTATTGTTGGTAGTATTGCTATGGGTCTGTAGTTTGAGTAATTCGAATGGTCACCTTTTTTTGTAAACCGGACGTATTATCGAAATCTTTAAGTTGTCTGGAACAACGCCTTCAATAATAGATAGATTGATAAATTTAGATATAACCGGACTTATAGAATCTGAAATAAGCTTCAAATCTTGAATACGTATCCCATCTGCACCGGGTTGTTTTGAAATATCCATTGAATCAATGATACTTCTAACATCACTTGATCGTGGTATGAACATTGATTGTTGAGCTGTAGACATATCGGCTGTTATAATATCAAAATCCTGTATGAGATCAACAATTCCTCCAACAAAGACCTCAGAAAAAGTGGCAACAATGACTTCATCGGAATAATTTGTGCCTAAATGTTTATTTATTACTTCGTCAATTGATAATTTTGTTCTTTTTCCTCTCATTTCGTTAATTGACTGCCAAGTATTTTTAAGACTACTTTTAGCTTTCGCGATTTCATTCCTGTAATAACTACTTTTTTGATTTATTCATCTCCATATTCACTCTATTCCGTTGCTTATTATATTCCTGACGTAAATATGTTTTCGAGTGATTTGTACAATCACGCCATATACGGAATATTTGATCTCTATCTCGGATTAATTGTGATAGTCCCGCATTCATCCATCCCTTGTTCACTCTTTTAGCTTTAGGTGACTCATCACGTATGTACGACGAAGTTTTGTAACAATTGTCAAAAGTGTATTTAATGTAGTTGTACAATTCAACACAGTTGTTGATTTTCAAAGAATCATTCCAGTCAATTGACTTCAAGTTTCTTTCTAATTTGTTTTCATTAATACACCATTTTCTGTTCACTTTATCAGAAGATTCGGTTAAAGATTTCCTGAAAATTAAATCAGCCGCCACTAAATAATGATCAGAAATTTTGGTTTTATATATGGCCGAATTAATATGTTGTGCTGAATTTCGTACAAATATATGATCTAAACATGAGACAGCTAGGTTTTCACCATAAAATTCCTCTCTAGTAATACCATTGATAGCTTTATAGAAACCAGTTACCGCAAAAATATTTTCATATCGATGGTGGAAAGCCAAAATGTCGTAAGCGACATGTTTTCATTTTTTTTTTTTTTCGGTAAATATAAGCTAGAAAGTCATGTCCATCGATGTGCAAAGTGTCGTAAGCGACATTTCAATACTTTTTTCGTAGTCACTAATATAATTTTTTTGTAAGCGCGATGCCCAGTTCTCTTTTGCACATATTTGTCGTAAGCGCCATCTATTAGCAGGCAAATAGTATTGTGATTAAGTCACCAGTTATTGAGCCAAGTTATCGAAGATAGTGGTACATGCGGAGATTTATCTGATGATTGATCAGGATGAAGTTTTAAATACAAAGACCTGGTAAACTTGTGTGACAAGAACGTAATCCCCTCGAAGTTTCACGCAGAATATCATTCATTCTCTTCTAGTCCAAACGTACCAGGGGCCAGACCAGTTACACGAAACAGACGAAGAAGATATCCTGGACGATTGAAGTGATTCCAAATAATGTGTATTGTTTCAATTTTAAGACCAATTATTTTTCTTCTCGTGTTTCATAATCATTATCTTTGTACGTTCATTGATTCTTATATTTCAATCATTCACTTTTAGTGGAATACTCTTGATATTAGGTTGCATTATTGAGCAACTTCATCCTAATCAATCATCAGATGGAAGTTGGATTCATCCCTCAGGATGGATGTATGATTATTATAGTACCTAATTTTTTTCAATAGAAGTATGGAATTTGATGAATGTATTCTATTTTAACAATTTATCTGGGCCTATCATTGATATTATAACGACACAGATATTGTAACGAAATATCATGGGATCTATCGAAAGGAATGACCTGGATGAACTGGAAGCACGTCTGAAGATGAGACACAATTCTAGAAGATAACTATAGGAGAACATGTCGTAAGCGCCAAATATGTTATGCAATTTTCCATAAGGAGAACAACATTTTGTCGTAAGCGCCAAAAGTTCGTGAAAACTCGACGCATTTCCATGAAAATTGGTGACGATCTGAGAACGTATGCACAGATATCACATATGAATTTTGAGAATCATATCTCTAATACTGAATTTATTAAACGTTTTTAACCTCCTGTGAACAAGATTCAAAATGGCGCTTACGACATTTTAGCTTTCCAGCATCGATATGCTTGTGTATTGTTGTCCCCTTCCGACAATAAGTTAATGTTTACATCGCCGACTACAATAGAGTTCTCAAAACCTATATTACTTAGTTATTACGTTTTCTAGTTCGTGAATAAAAGTCAAGTTTATTACCTGACGGGGGCCTGTATAATGCCAGTAAAAAGATAGAAGTGAATCTATTTAAGGTTAGGACACCACTGATACCTTCAAATTCAGTATAATTGTTCTTAATTATTTCAAAATTTATATCATCCTTGACAAATATCAGAATCCCTCCACCCTTTCTGTTCTTACGTGGTAAAGATGTCGGCAATCGCAATAATATCCAAGATGGCGGACCAATATGTAATATTATTTTAGATTTCATTTTAGTTGATGCATAGATTAACTCTCCAAAGTTTTGATTTCCAAGGACTTGGTCATGCTGGCCCTAGGACCATATAACCTCATTTTTAACAGTACCATGTTTAACATTACCATGTCGTACCCATATCCAAAATGCCCATTAAATCCAAAATGATCAAAAACATCTCTGCTGATAATTTATTTATTTATTTATTGATAATTTTTTTGTTTTGAATAACTTAGAGTATATCCTAATCTTTTTCCAGATTTTCACAACAACATTCAATCTTCCATTTTTACTAACTTGAATTCCACCGTTTGAACAGAATGACCCATATATACACCCTGAGATCCAAACAACTATGTCACTGCCATCCTATTTCCTAATCAATTTCTAAGATAATGAAGAAGGCTTTGTTTTAATCGTTTTCAATCAATTGGTGACACCTGTTGCTTGGATTTAATTGGTTTCTTAATAGCTTTGAGTGATTAAAAAAATTGGATTACATATTTTGTTACATCAAAACAGCTGATCTGATTGGACTGAAAGTTTGGAATAAGGTGTAAAATTATTTTATTGAAATTCCCTGAGAATTTGAATTCTCTCGAAGGAAATATTTTTGACGATTTTTCCTCTGGGTTATTCTTATGGGATTTTTGAAAATTTTGAAATGAGTTCTCAGAAGTGGTTGGACCGATTGCACCTCAAAACTATACAGTATCGAATTAGATAAAGACACTTGTGTATGCCAAGTTTCAACTGATTTTGAATTTTCGTTTGACCTGTAGAGCGCAAAAAAAAAAAAAAAACGGGCACTTTTTTTCGGGTATGGTGAAATTGGTCTGCTTCGCTCATTCAACAAGTTAATATTTCAATCTGTACGGGTACCATCCATATGCATTGAGTGCAAGTAGTAGTTATTTCAATAATTGTGTTTATATTCATGTTGCAATGTCATTTTAATTTTATTTATTACGGTAGTTTGTTACATGATACGATGTTTGAACAGTTTCAACGTAAGTGACTGATAAGTTACACCTTAACAATAACATGAGAATAATTATGTGTGAATTATCTTGCATATAAGTCTCAAAATAGGAGTGAAAGTTATGAACAAAGTTGAACTCACTGATAATGCTCATCTATCAACTTGATTGAAGTACATAATTCAATTGATTTCCAATTGATAGTGTAGGCCCTAGAATGGTGCTATATAATTGGTAAGTTTGTGTGATACCATTATTGCGTACAGCCACTCTGGTAATTTGTTTGTGGTTCTTCACTGCAATTGCGCATGTTTGCGCGGTGGCAGCTGTTTTTCATTCTCAAGACTCTTCTTGGACTCATCCAGGCTCTTTGATCCTCTGGCCTCCATACTCAGATCGTTCCACTCCCTCAAAGTTCTTTGAGTGATACCACTCCTCCCCAATTCTGTGTTGGCCCTCTCCACAGCAAGCTGTTTTCCTCCTCTCCCACATCTCTGAACTCTCATCCCTATCCTGTCTCTCTTTTTCATCCCACCCCATAAAGCCATTCCTAGCACCTAGCCCTATAAAAGTTCAGGAGTCTATCCCTTTTCCTCCTTTTATCCAAATTTCCCACCCTTATTCTTTCACCATCTCACTGGGTCTTTCTCTTAATTTTTCAACTCTATCCTGTTCATTTATTTCTATTCTAAATCTTGTCACTCTTCCTAGAACCCTTCTTGCAGCCACCCTTCGCTGCAGTTGCAGTCAGCTGCACCCCTAATTCATGTGCAAGGTCTAGGATCTAGGGACATGCATATTATTCTCTGTTACAGAGGGACTTTATCTTAAGAAGAAGAAGAGAAGAGGCTTTCTTGGAACCCAGTTTTCCACATTTGAGAGCTATCTTGATGCTGAATTACCCAGATTTGAATTTATCCACACCAATACCTCAGCCAATCAAAATACGACAGAATTCAATACAACAGTTCGCTCCCAGGTGGCAGCACTGTGGGCGACACACGCGTCGTCGCGGCAACTAGCCGAAGTTCTTAGTGGTTTCCATGCGATGTTTCAGTCGATAAGCGAACAATTGGTCATTTACGATAGAGCGCGATATTTAGAAGAAAATTGTGATACAGTGTTATTGTATGATGTTGCTCTTATTAAAGTAATGGATGAAGTAATTTCTCCCCGATGTATTGCTCTAGTGTCCAGGAAATCGAGTAAATACGCTACTCGAGGGTCGAAATGTTGATGTTTCCATTTTAATCCCTTCAATCATTCTGTACATTCTTCAATCTTGTCAACGATTTATTTTCAAGGTATGTGCATTTTTTGTATCAGGAATTTTTACCGTACGATGTTGATATGATGGTGGCAATGAATAAGAGTTTGGATCTCGCATCCGTATTATATTACGAATATTTCTCCACGTATTAGGGCCTTAATGACAGTCTTAGCCAGTTGATGACTTTCGAAGAAACATGAAAAAATATTTAAATTCATATTAGGGCCCATATCGTCACCGTGAGAATTCGATTCTTTAGTATTAGAACCAATCTCTTGAGTATCTTGAATATTTTTTACTTCGTTCGAATCTCTTTTCCATCTCTTCTTACTACTCAAAATCCATTTTTAATCTGTTCACTATAAAATATAATTGTTACATGCTATTTGTTGAAGTTAATGATGTAATAAATATTTTGCATTGTTGAAAAACTTATTTGTCTCTGTCTTGTTTCATATCAAAGAACCTGATCATAATGCACCTAATTCCTTTGGTAGACCAGGGTAGACCAATGTTTGACTACATACTATTGCAGTAGGTTACGAACAAAAATAAAGCCATGCCATGAATAATTGATTTTATAATATTTGCTCATGAAAAAAATTATCATCTCTTGAAATACTGCTGAGTAAAATATAAGCAAACTCAAGTAAAACCAGGTAGATTATTTCAATCCGTTTTGTCGACTTTATTCTGAGTAGTATAAATCGATAGGAATATCCACAATATCCTCAAACAAATGGGACAAAATTCCGGTACCGGGAATCGAACACCTGATGGGTGAGAGCCAGCTATCCTCCTAATCACTAGACCATACCGGATTATTGGTGAATTAAGTCAGACCACAAAATGGGTAACATCCTTTCGAAAAGTTTAAGCGCTTTTTGGTTTAGAATCTAATAAAATCGTTCGTGACGTCGACGGTTGTCTCATGCAAGCGTAGCCTATCCATATGGTACGTGATGACTTGAGTGGCTTGTCAGATACTGCTTTTTCCGCATCGACTATTACAGTCCTCGGTAGTATAGTGGTCAGTATCCCCGCCTGTCACGCGGGAGACCGGGGTTCGATTCCCCGCCGGGGAGACTTTTTGTTTTTCTCGAATATGATCGTCTTTGTTCTTTTTCCTTTGTTCAATCGAATTTTTCTGAATTGAGAACTCACAGGAGATGAATTAGCGAAATAAGAGTGTTTTTTTGCATGCGTTGTAGGCATACATAAAAATTCTAATAATACGGGATAAAAATATTTTGTTCAACATCTTCAAAACGGTTCAAGTATCGTGATGGAAATATTTCACTTGAATCGCATTATTTCCTCGAGTATAGCTGAAACAATCCCTCCCAAAACAACTTGAAAACCTAGTTTTTAGCTGTAGGCCCATAGCCGTGGAAAACACATTTCATAACTTTATATACCTTCGAATACCTGCAGAACCCATTTGATATAAAATTGCATTTTACATCAAATGAAGGTAATGAGTAGATAGCTGTGTTTCTCATCCATTAGAATTTTGATTTTGATGTTGATCTCATACCGTTCAATAAACTGCTGTTTCGCTAAATCGACTCCCATAATTGAGCGTAAATAGTTTACCATAAATCAATTTGTACTCTTATTTTTGTAGCCTTCTGACGTATTCGAATGTTTTACCCATGTCTTACACACATTCCCCCCTCGAATGTTGGCGGTTTGCCCCACCCAGTCGTTCGTTAACAAGAGACGAATTCTGAGTTGTATATATTATGCATACAATAAAATATGACTTGTTCACAATGACACATTCTTATATTTGTCTTTTAATTCACCACACTGAAGATAACATCACAATGTAAAGCACATGGTCAATTTTGTTGAATTAATTCATTATTAGGCCTATTGTTATTATTATTACTAGGCAAACGCGAAATATGCGTTGTAAGATGAGCGAGACATCTCAATAAGGTATAAAAGTCCTTAAAGTAGTTCTACCCTTGCTACTTTATCGACTCTGGTATTCTACACACCTTGATATCTGAATAAGCTATTAAAGTCGAGTAGTTCTACTCTTGCCACTTCATTGACTCTGGTGTTCTACACACCTTGACGCATATAAAAAATACTTCATTGTTGGTCAACTCTTGAATCTAGAAAGCAGTGAATCTCGACAACTTAATTCTGTCACAATTTTTATGATATATTTTATGAATATTATCAGTCATTTTATTTTTTTTTCTTCAAAACGACTGATCAGAATTGCTTTAAAAATCGTAATAATGTGTAAAATCCATGTATACACATTTAGAGAGAATTTCATTCCATTTGGAGAGATTTTATTTTTCAACATTTTCTACCCAGCCAAATCTTATGGGGTTTTTAGAAACTTTGAGATGATGATTCTCAAAATCGGTCCGACCGATTCATCCCCAAAACTCTACAGTTCTAAGTTGGCTGAGTTTGCGTGTACAAAAGAAGTTTCATGTTGATCAGTCAACCCTTGCGACCTGTGGAGTGCTTACAAAAAAAAACAAAAAAACACACAGACAAAGCCCTATAAGAGTGGGATGGAGACTTCGCTACGCTCATCAATAACATAATGATAACAGTGATAATAACAGTCCTACATTTGCTACTTTATCGACTCTGGTATTCTACACATCTTTGTCCTTCATTTAATTGCTACTTTATATTCTCTGGTATTCTACACACCTTGACGAAGATAAAGAATATTTAATGCTTGGGCAAATATCGAATCTAGGAAGCAGTGAATCATGGCTCATTTCCATATATTTGATGAATAAAAACAGTTATTTGAATTTTTTTCTTCGAAACGGCTGGTTCGAATTGCTTACAAAATGATGGTATCATTCATGTTTGAACACTCAGAGAAAATTTTATTTCTTTCGGAGAGGTTTCATTTTTTCAAATTTTCTTACCCAGCCTAATCTTACGGGGTTATCAAAAACTTTGACATGATATTTCTCAAAATCTATCCGACCGATTTATTCCAAAAACTATACAGTTCTAAGTTGTAAAAGTTGGCCCGTACAAAAAAGTTCCATGGTGATCAGTCAAACCATGCGACCTGTGCAGTGCCCACAAAAAAAAACAAAAAAAAAACACACATACCATAAGAGTGGGATGGAATCTTCGCTACGCTCATCTAATTATCATTAATATTATTATTATTGTTGAGAGACATTGTTGAGAAAAAGTGAGAAACAGTGAAGCTGCTATACTTCTAAGCTATGCCAAGTTATATTTTTGTGTGTATTCATTAATCTTTGATTTTGATTCCAGTAGGAGTGGAACACGATATGTTGAAACATGTGATCTCACCCCTATACAGTCAAGCCAGCATTACAGGCTTTGTAGGGTTTTATGATGAATGTTTCATGCAATGATGTATTCAACGTGTGACTAATAGAAAAATACAGGAATAAGTTTTACACTATTTGAATTGTTGGTGTTTTTGAGATAAATTATTTCACACATTTTTCTCGCCCATCCAAATTATCCTTTTTTTTAAACTTTTGAGATGGCGTTTCTCAGAATCAGTCCAACCGATTCACAGTTCTAAGTTGAATGAGTTCGCCTGTACACAGAAAGTTTTCATGAAGATCTGTCAAATCCTGCGACCTGTGCAGTGCTTACAAAAATAAACAAGAACAAAAAATACAGACAAAGCTCTCTAAGAGTGGGATGGAGTTTTCGCTACCGCTCACCTAATTATATATTGTGAATATACAGATCGCAGGGTACCTGATTTTCGAACGAGTACTGTGTCCATTTTCCAAACGTTAACTGAATCATTTCAAATGATAACTTTCATAACATTTTTGTCGAAATATCAACAGGTTTACAAAGTTACAAATGTAATATTTCATATCCTTTTTATATATGTATATATACATGTATGTATGTAATATGTATACAGGGCCTACTTATGAATATTAAAATACTCATATAGAAAATGAAATGCATAGGCTATTTTATCAATGTAGAGAAAAATAGGCTCAGATAATTAAAGGAGAATATGATTAAATTCTGAACATCAACTCTCTTTTCGTGCACTGCCTAGCCCTAATACATTACCACTGTCCTGAACATATACACAAACAGTAAATATGTCGAATCTTTAGTTTTGTAATTATTCTTGTTTCCCATTTGTATAATTGAAGTGA
This sequence comes from Brachyptera risi, assembly GCA_964007535.1. Taxonomy (NCBI): domain Eukaryota; kingdom Metazoa; phylum Arthropoda; class Insecta; order Plecoptera; family Taeniopterygidae; genus Brachyptera; species Brachyptera risi. The sequence goes on from OZ023333.1 coordinate 4,469,009, forward strand.
TTATTCTGCATGGGTGGTTCATTTTTATACGATACACAATGTAGGCCTTTACTTAATCGCGCAAAAATAATGAGAACAAATATTTATCCGCCTGAAACGATGAAATTAGTTCTGCCCATATCATTGATTTTCATATAATTAATTTTATATAATCATATAATTTATATATAATATATAATATATATATATATATATATATATATATATATATATATATATATATATATATATATATATATACATATATATATATATATATATATATATATATATATATATATATATATATATATATATATATATATATATATATACATATATATATATATATATATATATATATATATATATATATATATATATATATATATATATATAGAGAGAGAGAGAGAGAGAGAGAGAGAGAGAGAGAGAGAGAGAGAGAGAGAGAGAATGACAATTTATTGACGGCTGTCCGCATAGCGGGATACCAAGATGGTACAGCCTGATATAGTCAATACAATATAGTACAGTGGTTATTTACAAAAGTGATAAAAAATTGAATACAGAAAAATCCTGAAATATTATAAAACTAACCTAATTGAGGGTAGATAACAAAAGTATGGAAAAAATATGAAAATGGAACAAGGTAATAGAAAAAGAAGGTATTATTAATATTATTAAAGAGATTGAAATTATTTGAAAGAATATAAATGTGCTGTAAAAGACCTACCGAATCTATCAAAACTGAGTTTACAATATTTCTTAATAATACCTTCTTTGGGATTTTTTGATTATCGAGAAAAGTCCATAAAAATTCAGGAATGGTGCCGCGAGCTCCCACCATCAATCCCACTACATCCCAGTACTTCGCATCAATGTGGTATTTCGTTGACAGGTCTTTGATGCATGGAATGTAGTGTTTTCTCTTTTCAGTGTTTATATGAGATGGTTGTTCATATTCAGTCTCATATCTGATAGTGGGGTCCATAATGATAATATAATATATATATAATATAATAATATATAATAATAATATATAATATGATATAATATAATATATATAATATTATATAATATAATATATAATATTATATATATATATATATATATATATATATATATATATATATATATATATATATATATATATATGTATATATATATATATATATATATATATATATATATATATATATATATATATATATATATGTATCTATTCTATATATATATATATATTCATATAAATATATATATATATATATATATATATATATATATATATATATATATTCAATTTAATTCAATATAATTAATTTTATATAATATAATTAATTTTTAATTAAATAATTCACTAATTCAATTCATAATTTTCATTCTTATATGATTAATCTCAATTTTTAATATAATTATTGTTAATGGTAGGTTCATTTAGTGGGTTGTCATTGTCTTAGAACTTAAAGAACATTAAATCCTGAAATTAGATTTAAACAATATTTAATGTATTCAACAATGATTTATTCAATTATGATTCTTTTTACCTAATTTCAGAGAATACTAGATATTATGATCGATTTTTCTGTCGTTCAGAGTCTATGATTCATGACTTAGGCCTAATTGATTCTGTGTGGAAACATGCACAGAATCGAGCAATGTCTACGTCACGACTCAGATAAACGGTCGGGTCCTGGAGGTCAAATGGAGAACTTCTAATTCCTGAAATTGAGATAATGATTTCTAGTTTTGTCTGAAATTATAGAAATATAATATATAGTCATTATTTGTTGAAATCTAGTTTCAGGATTGACTGTTCTTGAGGCTATTCGTCCGAGAATTTCTTCTTCTGACAAATAACTAGGTTTTGAGTTAACTAATGCATGACCATTACATTGAAGGGAATTGATATTGAAATGATAAAATAAAATCGAAATATTTTTCCCTGTTTTTTCCCGCGTGCCGGAAAAATAACCCAAAACGCTCGCTAAATACGTGAATGCCACAAAAATGATTGTAGAGATTTGAAACTTGCCAAAGTTATTAATGATAATAATAATAAGTTTATTGTCTCCAAATTGATCACTCACATGATATTCAGACAGACAGTCAACAATGAAAATTCAATAATCAAAAGTGATAAAACAATAACAATCTATAACAATCATGAGTGGTTTAAGAATGCATCAATGGTATAAAAGCAATTAGTCGTCAGGAAAGTGTTGAGTGATCTGGTGGAAGAGCTATTGTGAAGACCGAGCTGCTTCAGGTCATATGGTAATGAGTTGAACAATTCACTTCCTGCATCTATTGGGCTTTTCGAAAATAAGTTTAAATTATGATTGGCCAAACAGAACGACTCCTTATTTCTCGTATTGTGGCAGTGGCAGCGTTAGTAGTGGCTAGATGAGAGTTGTTTTTTAAAAACATAATGCAGTTGAAAATATTAAGGCATTGTTAACACTATTATATTGTTAACACTATTGGGCATTCATAAGATAATTAGAATTTTCATAAGTCCCACCGTTTGATTATCATCAGAGTTGCCTGAAAGTTTTTACTAAATTTTATGCGATTCTAATTGAATCTGTATCGATAGAACGGCAAGACCAGTGGCGGCCCGAAGTAGCCCAAGCACGCGGGGCCAGATAAGTAAGACACCACCACCCACCACTACAGGGGTGGATCGAGTAAATATTCCTGAGGGTTGGGGGGGGGGCGATTTCAGTTCGTATAGAAGAAAATGCCATATGAGATCAAGATCGCGAAGCCGGCGACCCGCGGGGGGTAAGGGGGGAAGGCCCCCTTACGGCCCCGCAGGGAATTTTTTGAAATCACACCCATTTTCAATACTGTTTAGCGTGTTTCAGATAACGTTTAGATGCCGAAATCATTTTACCTATGGAAATCAAAATAGTGGCAGAATCAATATTTGTAGCTGCAGGGTTCGTTTCGTGACATTTCAGCGCCCCAGGCAAGCACTCAATTGTGCGCCCCCAAAACTGAGTGAGCATATAAAAGTGAATGCAAGGGGGGAGCCATGCCCCGCAGGGATATTTTTGAAAATTCCATATTTTCAATACGATTCTACGGGTTTCGGGAACTATACGAAATTTCTGGAATACATGGATTCTTTACTGTGATAACAAGACTTATTGACTGTTCCAAGCAAATAAAACTCTGAATAAATCTGCCATTCAATAACTATGATATTTGAATGAGAACATTTAATTACATTCAGTGATGTGAATAGAATGGGATAAAATTTATAGGATACGCACTGAAAGAAAGTCACAAATGGGTCCCGATAGCACCTCTCAAATTTGGCCACCGGACAGCATCCTTCTTCGCCCCCCCCCCCCCCCCTCACAAACGACCCTCGTCGTTATTATCATCGTTATTTACAAAACTCAAGATACATTCACAACCTGAAAAAGCACGGTATAGTGTTGTTCGTTGATTTTTGCTAACTAAACTACATAGGCCTACTAGATCTGACATTTCGAAACAGTACGGAGTCCCAGAATGCTCAATGCAATTATGTAAAATACGAAATCGTGGCATAAACAGTCTTGAGAGATATTTATTTCCTTCCTTCTCTCTTCCTATTTTCTTTCTTCCTTTCTCCTGTTTTTGTCACTACTAATTCATGAGGGTAGGGGTAATTGCCCCTATATCGCACACCTTTATATCCGCGATTGAACCGACTGAGTTCGGGCTACCGACTATGGCCACGGTTTTAAATACGGTAAATTTGTCTCTGTTGTATTTAATTGAGTAACTGACAATGAATTATGAGCGCTCTACAGAAACACAAGGATATCGTCAGGATTTCCGTATTGAGGCTTCGTAAGTGAGAAATCCAAATAGAACATTGGACAAATGCAATAATTGCAGAAAACACGAATGAAGGGGTTAGAGACACAACAGCCCCGCAGGGAGATTTTTCAGAAAATATTATATTTTTTGCACTTTCAACATATTCTGGAGAAAGATTCTGTTACATATTCATGGTATACTATATACAGCTTAGCCTATTCTTCACCTATTCCTGACAGAGCCCCGTAGGCATTTTTTTCATAAGGTATGGTATTTTAAGTGGTTGTGATCTTTGAAGTCTTTTTAAAAATATTATTTTCTGTTTGTGAGATATTTCAAGCCCTTACTTCATAATTACCCACCCTGAATTGAAGGAGGGCCCCGCATGGAATTTTTCCAAAAATGATGTAGGTACGTATTTGGAGTGTTTTTCGGAGTAGTTTTTGAACAGTGATTTTCTGTTCGTGAGATATTATGAACCTTCAATATTGTGTTTGAGTTATTTTTTGAAGTCATTTTGAATATGTAATTTTTGTTTTGTGAGATATTTCGATCTTTTACGTGACAACCACTCAATTAAAATGGAGTCGCCCTGCAGGAGAGTATTTTGAGATTATAATATTTCAATAATTTTTTCTCAGCACATTTTCAAAGATGTAGTCCCATTGTTTTATGGAGTATGCAGAAGCATTGCTTCCTTATAGTTCTTACCTGATCCAAATTTGATGGAAGGAGTGCTTAACAAATTCCACTTCTCATATAACCTTAGCCAATGGCCATGTGTTTGAGATTATAAGCATATTCGTGAGAAATTGTCGACTACTCAGAAACAAAACAAAAAAGTTTTTCGCTCTTTTGATTTCCTTCTTCCTTTTGCAACCCTTCCTCATCCTTTCCCTTACCAACGTCCACAAGATATGGAAAAACTAGACATCCACCTCAACACGATGAGTGAACGTTTGATGGTTTCCTTCAAAATCATAATTATGAGTAGATAAAATGAATTTCGCACACATTGCATGTGTACCTTTTGGAGTCTACGTCTTTATAACTGCATACATTCGCATTTGTTTTCAGCTGAAATATGTAGACATACGACATACATGGGCACAATGTTAACACATCTTTTAATTCAGTATGACGATCTACGTTAAAACTCATCAAATAATGTCTGGTCAGGTAGGTCCTTCTGAGACCCACCTGACCAGACACCCACCCACCCCTTTCGGGCGCGGGGCCATGGACCTGAATTTGTATTGTCGGGCCGCCACTGGGCAAGACTTATGGTAATCCCGATCATCTGATGACATGCTCAATAGGCTGAACAATAACTTTGGCAAGTTTCAAAACTCTACAATCATTTTTGTGACATTCACGTATTTAGCGAGCGTTTTTCGTTATTTTGCCGGCAAGCGGGAAAAACAGGGAAAAATATATCGAATTATTTTTATCATTCTAATATCAATTCCCTTCAATGGTCATTAAGCCCCGTTTACACGGTTCAATTTTTCATCAAAACAATTTTACTCAATACTTGTTATCAATTATTTGGACAGAAACATTGAATGTTCGTTTCCACTGTTCAATAAGTTGGGTCAAATGATGACGTCAGCTGAACATGTTTGACTGGCCGTGATCACTCAGCTGTTCGTAATACAACATTCAGACTCGGACAACAAAAGTGGGGTTATATATGACCAATTGCATGGATAATATTACTACTTTCATTATTTACACATGAAATGTTGATAAGTTGAAACTGTAATTATCTGTTACGGAAGTCAGGAGAGGTTACGATGTGGAGACATGGCTCTACTTCGTACAGACTCATTGAAATAGTGGCAGCATCTCACATCCATGGTGTTCAGCTGGCAGCCATTTTAACTAGTGATACCAAAGAACGATACGTCACAAGAATGGTGAGCTGTGATTGGCCAGTTTTTATTCAACATGTTATGAAATTAGAACCTGTCCTAAACGAAAAGTATTGAATGTCAATATGAAATACAATACTTTCGCTCAAAAGTTTTCGTTCAATGATAGCATTTACACGATCAAATTTCTTCAACTCCATATGAAATACAAATAATTTGATGAAAAATTGAATCTTGTAAACTTGTAACTAGGCTTTAGTTGACTCAAAATCTAGTTTCTTGTCAGAATAAGAAATTCTCATTTTTAGATGGATGAATAGCCTTAAAGTTTTAAGACAATGACAACTCACTAACGTCAGGATGTGTAGTCACTAAACTCTATTGTCATTCATAATGAACCAATGAACCTATCATTTATAGATTTGCTCAAGAAGAAGGATCGAACCAGCCGTGAGCCAGTTGTGTAGGATAGGGGAGACGGTCGATGTCACCTCCATATCTCGTGGAGACAACATCATTCTGAACAAAGTCACAATGCCAGTTGAGAGTTATATTCAGGGGTTTTATTGCAAAATAAGTAATTAATTCATCTCATCATAATAATAACTGTAAATCAATACATATCTTATGTAAGTTATAACTTGACCATATACAATCAACGGTTGCATTTAACCACCTTTCATTGAATCATGTCAAGCAAGATAACATGAGACGTTATTGGTCACCCGTCAAAAACAAAATTGTAATATTCTTCATATAATAAATAATTAAATATTAATATAATGACTATTCATAATTCAATATTGTACAGTATTTTCTTTTATATCATGATGATATCAATTATTTTGCACGGTTGCATCTTCGCTGACGTTGTCTTTCCTGAAAAAAGAATTACACAATTAAAATTCAATATCCAACAATTTTATTCAACAATATACAACGAATATTTTAAAAATGATTAAAGATGCAATTTTTGAAACTCCAATAATCAAAACCATTTGTGAAGATATTGTCACGCCGGGCTTATTTTGACAATCTTATTTTCACATTTTTTGTTCAATCTTCGTTATTTTAGTAAGTGCAGCTGAAGATAGGATCTGCAGGTAGTAAAATCTGAGATACATTCTCATAATGGTCCAACTGATACGTGTGTGTCTCCTTTTACAGCATGTATACGCAGTTGTTCCATAAAGAGTATCGAGACAAGACATTGTCTCACGCGGGCTTCTTGTATCGTCAATATACTCACATTTAGAATAAATTGTAAAATGTAACTGCAAAATTTAGATAGGTAACAAATAATAATTAAGAAAAACATTATTATTTTCAATAGTTGATACCATTAAATATAGTTCTGATACTAGAATTTGATACTAGAATATAGAATTTGATACTATTTGCCACTGATAATAATGGTTCTTCATTACTACCGTATATATCATCATTATTATTTGTTTATATTTTATTAGTGTTGTATCTCTATATGTATATGCATATATGTGGAAGCAAGAATAAAATGATTTGAAATCGAATTGAATTGCCATCATGGGGTATACGGTGGGTCGAGTGCCATAACAGCTATATTGAAGTCTAATCTCGCATGTACAACATTGTATTTCTCAAGCTGCCGCTGAAGTACCTGTTCCAATTGATGCATTGAGGGTTGCGTTAATTCGCCGCTTCCTTATGGTATCTTCATCCAACTCTAAATATCGTTCCATTTCCTGAATACTTTCCTTGGAATTACCGATCGCTGCCCCATCTAGTGTTGTTTTGTAGAGACTGGATGTTTTGTATAGAGCCTTCTATATGTCAAATATTGGCATCTAAGATGCGGTGGAAGGCAACAAATGTGCTAGGCTTATAAGAAAGGATATTTACTGATAATGCAATAAAATATGAATACTAATTTGTTTGGGGTTTGCCGACTTCTCACACGATTTCGATTACATATATAATAAATGTTTTAAATACAATTACTAGGATAATATGACTGGCTGAGCGAGACAGCGAGAACACGTATAGCACTATAGACACTATAGCACTATAGCACGTATAGACGGGAAGGGACGAGCGGCGGCGGACGCGCTCACGGCCGCACTTCAACATGTCCAATAATTATTTGTGTAACAACTAATTGCGTCAATGTAACATATCATATATTATATTATCATGCAAAAATAATGAGGGATCTAAATTTAGTTTTTTTTTTAAATGATGAGTTCTTATTGTTTCAACTTTTCTTGAGCAAAAACTGAAAGTCTGAGATGCAGTAATTTTGTTTAACATTTTTTTTCTCCAACCTAGTTGGCCTAATCCTCACGAATTGAATACTGTTATGAAGAACCACTCTTCTTTCGTTTCATATCGAACATTTTTCTGTAACATATATAGTTGATGAGATAATGAATAAAAACCTAGCGCGCGCGTAGTGACAATTGGGGGCGGCGTACCGCCCTCCGGGGGCAGAACCCAGCCGACGTCCATATCCAAAATCATGTTTTTTTATGTCAAGAACAAGTCCCGAAAGTTTCATGCTTTAGTCACAAAATGCACAATAAAAGCTTTAAAACATATACTATAAATAAATCGTCCAGATGTAAGTTACTTGCAATTTAACTTGCGTTATTATGAATTACTTGACAATTTAATTAATGCACAATTTAACCTCGCTATTTTCGTTCTACTTCATATAAGAGTGAAAGTAAATGTCACTTTGCGTGTATTTGTGAACAAAGTTAGTTCCTTTTATCACTACTACCTACGCACGATCGGTATTTCTGAAGATGTGGCCGGTAAATTGGTACACATTTTCAACATGGGAGGAATAGGAAGTTTGTAAACAGAAAAGAAACGGCAAATTAACGCAACCTCAATGCACCTTGACCTCTACTGTAGTCTCTCTTTGGGGATGAACCCCAGCCCGCGCAGCACTTACTAAAATAACGAAAAATAAGCTTTGGGTTCTGGATGAACCTGTGGGATGTATATTAGTCCGCAGGGAACCCGATGATGGCTGAATATTATGTACATGTACAGTATTTTAGTATTTGAACATGAATGTAAATATATATATATATATATATATATATATATATATAATAATGATATATATTTAATAGGAAGATTAAAGTCGTGTATGAAATTGTGAAATATTTTTAATATCTCTACGTTTCAACCATTATGTTATGGCCTTTTATATATATATATATATATATATATATATATATATATATATATATATATATATATATATATATATATAATATATTTAATTTATATATATATATATATATATATATATATATATATATATATATATATATATATATATATATATATACACATCATATATACAATTAATCATACGCTTACACCAAAGTACTGCAACTTGATTAAAGGATACCTAGACGCTAGCTATTTTTCGTATGAAGGGCAACTGTATAATCAGAGAGATGGTCTAGCTATGGGTAGCCTATTATCGCCCCTAATAGCAAACCTGTTCATGGAAATTGTCGAAAAGAAGGCCATAGAGACATCAATATATAAGCCAAAATGTTGGTTCCGTTACGTAAATGATTGTTTCATTCTCTTTGGAGATGGTGGAGGTGAAATTCACAATTTTCTCGCACATCTAAATTCGATATACCCTAAGATACAGTTCACCACGGAATTGGAAGAGAACAACAAACTGCCATTCTTAAATTTGTTGATCGAGCGAAACGACGATGGTTCATGGGGTCATTCAGTATACAGAAAGAAAACGCATGCAAACCGGTACCTACAAGGCAGTTCATATCACCATCCATCTCAGAAGAAATCCGTGTTGACTAATCTAGTTCAACGTTCTACTGCTCTTTCTGATGACAATACTTCAATTTCTGAATTGAACTATCTGAGGAAAATTTTTTCTCAGAATGGTTACTCGAAAAAAGAAGTTGATGAAGCGTTTAAGATCAACGCAAAAAAACCAAAAGAGACAGAAGAGCAAAGTCCCACAACTATACTTCTTCCTTACCACTAATGGAACAACGGATAAGATTGGAAGAATGCTGAAGAAGCATAATATAAAAACTATCTTCACAACAACAAGAAAACTAAATTCCTTTTTTACACCCGTCAAAGACGTTATTCCACAGGAGAATTGTAGTGTATACAGGATACCTTGTGACTGCGGTTTGTGTTATATAGGTCAAACAAAGAAACCACTGATACAACGCCTTAAAGAACATAAAAAGAGTTCACCTAATCTATCAGCTGTTGCCACACATGCAACACTGGTAGATGAAGGTGGAAGAATCCATAACATCTTATATGACAAGGCCAAAATAATCAATCATGAAAGCCATCGTTGGAAGAGAGCAATCAGCGAGGGTCTCGAAATTATCAAACATCCTTCAAATATTGACGGTCTCGATTGCGGATACAGCTTTTCTGATTCTTGGGCAACAGCTATTGCATTGATAAAGAAGAAAGAAGTAAAACAAAATGAACCGGTAGCTGAACCCGAGAATCAGAAGAAAGTTCAATCCATAAACTCTGGTTTTAAAGAAATATACAATCTGAGAAGCCGTGTTTAGTATACCACAGCCACTAGTGTTTATTTAAATGTTTTTCTTGATTGTTTTGTAATTGTTGTTTTTCTAATATTTTTAATTCTTGTCATTGCTCCTGAAGAGGTGACCGATGAAACGTTCATGAAACGTCATGAAACGTTGAGCTTTCGAAAATAAAACTGATTATTTTAAATATAAAATTAAAAGAGTTTGTTCTATTTTATCATTATTACACAACTTCATCCAGAAATATTCAATTCATAGCATATATATATATATATATATATATATATATATATATATATATATATATATATATATATATATATATACATATATATATATATATATATATATATACACATATATATATATATATATATATATATGTATATATATATATATATATATATATATATATATATATATATATATATATATATATATATATATATATATATATATATATATAATAAATATATATATATATATATATATATATTTATATATATATATATATATATATATATATATATATATATATATATATATATAAATATATATATATATATATATATATATATATATATATATATATATGTAATTATGTTTTCGACTAACATTTTGATGTGTTCACTAATATGTTAATGTGTTCACTATGTGTTCACTAATAATTAGCGAGCATATTGCGATAACAAAGGGATAACAGCTGTGCTGGAAAACGCGGGCCGCACGTTTTGAAACATTCTACGCACGCCTCTGGTTATGTGTAGGTAGAGGTTTACATACAAGTGTAATGCATTCTCTCGTAGAGGCGTATTAGAGGGGTATATAGTAGAGGGGTATTGGAATTAAAAAAATTTATTAAGCGTCATTTCATTTGTTGTTATCTTCATGTACAATTCGTTCGACATTGTCTTCTATTTCACTAATCAACTTCGAAAGTTTTCTCATTTTCTCATTTCATCGATTCAATATGTGCTAGATTTTCTTTGATTTTTTTCTGAAATGAGCCAAAATGGCCGAAGACTCAGTTTCACTACACTCGATTTTTTTGTTCTTCTTCTCATTTTTTTTTTTGTTCGCGCTCCTCAGGTCAAACAAAAATTTAAAATCAGTATGAAACTTGGCATACACAAGTGTCCTTATCTGATTCGATACTGTATAGTTTTGAGGCGCAATCAGGTCGAACACTTGTGTTGACTGTTTGTGTTTTGAACTCATTTCAAAGTTTTGAAAAATCCCGTAAAAAACACCCAGAGGAAAAAATTCGTAAAAAATATTTCCTTCAAGAGAATTCAAATTCTCAAGGAATTCTAATACAATAATAATTAATACACATTATTCCGAGCTTTCAATCAAATCGGATCAGCCTTTTTGATTTAAAAAAATATTTAATGTAATTTTTTTAAATCACACAGCTATTTAAATACCAATCAAATCCAAGCAACAGGTGTCACCAATTAATTGGAAACGAATGGAACAAGGCCTTCTTTATTATTAAAGAAATTAATTAGGAAATATGATGGCAGTGACATAATTGTTTGGATCTCAAGATGGATATGTATATAACCAATCCAGAGATTGTTGATATGTACTAGCTCTACAAACAGTAAATACATATACTCGTAAATACATTCAATAATGAGCTAAATTGCAGAATTTGCTGAACATTTAAATTGCAAACATGGGATTATGTGGAAAACTAAGAGTCACGTTGAAAAAAATCATTCGACTTGAATATTCATCTTTTTGATATTCTTGAAAATACAAATTCATTCTCATTTATTTAATTATTCACAGCTATATTTTTATCCACCGAAAAAGAAAATCATCTACCAACTGAACAATTCTGAGCACTTGGTGAATTATATTCTATCACTGCAACCATAAGGAATTGTTGTTTTTCAAAGACGTAGTTTATTTCGAAGTGTAAACTTCGTCCTGTAAAATCCCAATACCCTGAAATTACTAAAATCATACAAATGTAGCGATGATATTCGTTTTTATCATGTTAGTAGACGATTCCTTCTTCTTTAACAAATACAAACATGTCTTTATACAAGAATACCTAATTTCAGATAACCATAATGCTGAAAAACGTAAAATCAATTATTTATACTCCTATAAATTTACTCATTATGTAGCACTTTCCCCATTCATCCATCAACGCGAGAATATATTGCTCTTTCCTATATTCAGTAAACGAAAAAGAAACAATTTTCATGTGAGATGCTTGGGTAAGCATCATCACATTCTCATTATGAAATGCACCGCAATACCTTCTAATTGACTAGACAGCGAACAACAATTGATTTAATCACCGAGCCTGTGAGATTCCTTTATTGTACGCCAGCTGTTTTTCATCTCCAAGGGGGATGTTTTTCTAATTGATACATCATTGTTATCTTTAGAACAATGCTTTAGTTTTGATAACATTATAGTAGAACAACGCGACGGGGAATCGAGAAGTAGTCTAGTGGAACAGATGTCATCCGTGGGTGTAAATGTTTACATATACATATTATATATATATATATATATATATATATATATATATATATATATATATATATATATATATATATATATATATATACATAAATATTCATATATATATATATATATATATATATATATATATATTCATATATATATTTATATAAACATATATATATATATATATATATATATATATATATATATATATATATATATATATATATATATATATATATATATATATATATATATAAACATATATATTTATATATATATATATATATATATATATATATATATATACATATATATATATATATATATATATATATATATATATATATATATATATATATATATATATATATATTGTTTGCGCCAATCCTATTATGACGACCAACTAGGTCTTTCCCCTTGTGTTTTGTTTTCGCATCCCTTACCCCTAGTTGTAATACGCAATATGCCTCCAGTTATTATGTCGTCATCCGTTGACCTTTAGATACCACAAACAGGCACATCATGTACCTGTCATTGCAGTTCGATCTCAGGTCACTTATTTGTCGTCTCTCGTGTCGTATGGTTGGGCCTATATTGCCTGCGTAAGTCGTCATTTCGGACACCCGTTCGTCAGTGTCTTTTCTCGTGTATGCAAGTTGCATAGTGTATCTCCTCGTAAAGCAGTGAAGTTTATTTAGTTAAATCAAGCCTTACTATTCCTTTTCTATCATTTATTCATCACCAATTCCCAAACCATTTCGTTAGTTCCAAATCCAACCTCCAATACGTACGTACTTCTTTCTCCCACCCAACGTCTTCACAAAGTGCATTCTCTCAAACATCGTCGCGACGCTTCAAGACGCTTCAAGACGAATACCTCAGGGGAAACACAGGTATCGTGCTATTTATTATAAACTTCTTCCCAATTACCCTACATACAGTCCACTCATCAAATTCACTCGTCGATAGTCGTAAGATTATCATCCCGCGTCACAAATAAATCCTATTGGACTTTTAACGGCGCCAACATTTTGGTCCCTTGAGCCGGAGTCTTGCATCAGCTAGTTTTCGCCGTGGAAGTTTAGTTTCGTGATACATGCTCCCCTTGACTTGTGTTTTCATTCCCTGTGGAATTATTTCGGTGCATTCTCATTATGCACATTTTCGTACTAGCTATGTTCTCTGATCTCCTGATCATCTCAGCTTATTTTCGACGCTCGTGAATAAGTCTCGGTAGGTCTAGCGTCGTTGTAGCCGTGTCTAGCGTCGTTTTAGTCCGTCATTTTCACATTGCTGTGCCATTTCTTGTATATACCACGTCATTCTCGTTGGTTTTTCGCTAGGTGACCTCGTGATAGTCACTACCCGCATTCCCTCTCGCTTGGGACGCTCGACCGTTTCGAGTTGGTTGTCCTTTGCCCTATTCTCGTGCATTTTTGCATTAACGTTGATTCACGTGTCTGTTTCAATATACGCTCGGTTATTATTAAGAAAGAAATTCTTTCATTTCGGTTTTCGTCATGGATGAACAAATCCGTGCACAAAGGTTGTTCATAGTTCAGCGTGAAGAACTGTTTGCTGAAATTCAGCGAACCTATGACAAATTCAAGTCGTTGAAGCCGGACGATGTAAACGCAGTGCGGGATAGGTTCGAACGTCTTGCCGTGATTCGAACCGAATTCAACGCCGTGCAGCAAAAAATAATGCAGCACAACGTTTCGCTGGACTCAACCGTGAAGCCACTCGACGTAGTACAGGTTAATGCCAGCTTCGACGATTTGATATACGCTGCTCAATCAGCCTTCAGGAAAGCTGAATCCAAGGTTATTCCAGTGGTTAGTCAGGCCATGCCAGACCTTCACGCAAGCACGGCAATGCAAGCAGTCTCTTTGCCTAGCATCAACGTTCCTAGCTTCTCTGGTGATATTGTTGAGTGGACGGAATATTATTCCTTATTCAAGTCTCTAATGGACGAGAATGAGTCACTGAATGCCATTCAAAAGTTTCATTACTTGAGGTCCACGCTTCAGGGAACTGCGTTAGCTGTTATTTCTGGTCTCCCAATAACTCCAGTGAATTATCCACTTGCTCTTCAAGCACTGGTAACTCGCTATCAAAACCCTCGCGTGATAGCAAGTTTGTACATTCGTCAGATTTTAGAATTTACGCCTCTAAAGTCAAATTCACACTCTGGCTTTCAAAGCTTTCTACGAGTTCATAAAAACTCGATTAATGCGCTCAAAGCGCTAGCTCTCCCCGATTTAGCGGATTATATCCTGCTTTCGTTGACAGCCAGAAATCTCGATGTTTCTACGCGTAAGGCTTTTGAAGCCAAGCATTCGTCGCAAAGTGTTCCTACGTACTTCTTTGATCGAGTTCATTGAAGATCACTCTCGGACATTAGAACTGTGTGGCCTCGACGTGCCAACTTCAAGCCAGCATCAGGCTGGTACCTCATCGCCCGTCAAACGGGCCAATTCATTGCTTGCATCTCACTCGAAGATGACGTCACCTCACCCTGGTCAACAGAAGAAGTCATGTCCGTTATGCTCGCAAAGCCACACCCTTTACAACTGTGACATGTTTCTCAATCAAACTCGTGATGAGAAATACCAAACTTTAAGGCGTCTTCACCGATGTTTTAATTGTTTAGGCGCACATACACGTGAGCAGTGCAAGTCAAAACGGGCTTGTACAAGTTGTCAGAGCAATCAACATCACTCGCTATTGCACTCCCCTCGAGTGAAACCCCTCCCTACCCCGAGTGTCAGTGCCGCAACCGCCGTGGCCACCCCCGCTGCGCACGCGAACCCTCTAGTGTTAACCTGTCAATCGAATGACACCCCAGTTGTCAAGACTGTGCTATTAGGTACTGTCCGCGCATTTATCGGTGACGCGGAAGGAAACCTCCAACCCTTTCGTGCCGTAATCGATTCTGGATCTCAGATCTCGGCGGTCACTCACTCTTTAATCAAGAAGCTTGGCCTGAAATTTGAATCTAAGCAATCTGAACTGGTCGGCATCGGAAACTCGGCTGCGCGTGTCTTTGGCACGGTTAACTGCAAGATCACCTCTCGCGTCCTCCCCCACGAACCTATATGCGTTCAAACTATAGTGTTATCATCAATCTCGACCGAACTTCCCAACAGCGATGTTCCTATCGATGTCTACAACCAGTATCGTGGTCTAACTCTAGCCGGTCATCAGTTTCACCTTCCCGGCAAGGTTGATTTTCTCATAGGCGCTGATCTCTACCCGAGCATTTTGATGAGATCAGGCGACACGCTGATAGGACACGCCCCCTCAGCTCTCAACACCCTATTCGGCTGGGTGGTGCTTGGTCCTATTCACTCTGAGAAGCCCACCTCACCCACTCTCACTCTTCTCGCGTGTTCGACTCCGACGTTGGACCGAACACTTCGTCTTTTTTGGGAATCCGAGGAAGTTCGACGTCCTCCCCAGCAAAGTCCTGAGGATGAATGGTGCGAAGAACATTTGGTCGCTACGCACGAACGTGACGCCACCGGACGGTATTCGGTAGCGCTTCCGTTTACATCATCCCCCCCTCCCCTCGGCGATAATCGGGACGTTGCTATGCAGAACTTTCTTGCGCTAGAACGTCGTTTGAAACGCACTCCTGACCATGCTGACGCCTATCAGCAATTCATGACTGATTATTGCCAGGCTCGACACATGCAACTCGCCACCACTTCGTCGTCGTATGTGATACCTCACCACTGTGGGCACAAAGTTGCCAGCACCAGTACGAAGCTTCGAGTCGTTTACAATGCCTCCGCTCCCGATAAAGCGGGAGTTTCGCTCAATCAGCTCTTGTTGAGTGGTCCGAAGCTTCAACGTGACTTGTCCAATATTCTCACCGGTTTTCGCACTCATCCCGTCGCCGTCTGCGCGGACATACGTCAAATGTACCGCCAAATTTGCATCCAGCCGTCTGATCGCCATTATCAACACATATTCTGGCGCCCTACGCCTGACTCACCCGTTCAGGAGTACGAACTGAACACAGTCACGTACGGTCTTACTCCTTCCGCATTTCTCGCTCAGAGAGTTCTGCGCCAACTCGTCGCCGACGAAGGAACCCGGTTTCCGCTCGCATCCCTCGCTTTAACTGCACACACGTACATCGATGACGTCGTGTCTGGTGCTGAAACCCTCGAGCAAGCACATACCTTGCAAGAAGAACTGACAGCTCTCCTCTCCTTAGGAGGTTTCGAGCTACGAAAATGGTCTAGCAATGATCCTAACGCACTGCGCAACCTTCCGGCCGATCATCTGGAAACTCCCCTCGTATTTTCCAACGACGACCTGGGCATCAAAATCCTCGGTCTTCTATGGGACCCTCGTGCGGACTCCTTCTCGTTTAATACTCAATCCTTTGAAGGAGCCGTCACCAAACGTTCAGTGCTATCCTACATAGCCCGAATCTTCGACCCGCTCGGCTTTCTTACGCCTTTCGTGTGCTGGATGAAGATGTTCCTCCAGCAGCTATGGCTCACTCCTCTCGCGTGGGACGACACTCTACCTCCGCATCTCTGTGACGCCTGGTTGTGTGCCGTCGCCGAAGTGCACGAACTATCCCTCTTCAGGATTCCGCGCATCTTCTCCAACGGCACAGGACTCCGTCGACTGATCGGGTTTTGCGACGCCTCCGAGAAAGCCTATGCAGCTGTGTTGTACGTGCTCATCGAAGCCTCGCCAACCTCTTCGTCTTCAATCAGCATCTTGCGTGCCCGAAGTAAGGTAGCCCCTGTCAAACCATTGACAATACCCAAGTTGGAACTCTCTGCCGCCGTGCTGCTCACTCGGCTGTTAAAGGATGTCTCCAACTCTGAAATCGATTTGTCCATCTCTTCGGTGCATTTATTCACGGATTCCACTATTGTTTTAGCCTGGTTGGCCACCCCTCCTTACCGGCTCAAAACATTTGTCGCCAACCGTGTAGTGGAAATCACCGAAGATTCGTCTCCCGACTCCTGGGCCCATGTACCTTCGGCTGACAACCCAGACAAACCAACCCGTGTTTCTCGTGGTTTGACACCCGCAGAATTGATGAACCACCGCCTGTGGATGTCCGGCCTCGCTTTCTTGCACGACTCATCGGCGTCGTGGCCACGCTTTTCTCCTTCACTCGTATCGGACACTGCGCTGCCGGAGGTCAGACCTGCTACGGTCAGCCTCAACGCTCACGTCCCCGTCGACACTCTACTTGACAATCTCTGCAAGTTTTCAAGCCTACGCAAGGCCCAACGCGTTTATGGTCACGTAGTCCGTTTTGCTCGTATCCTACTGGCGACGCGTTCGCGAACAGCTGTTCCAACCGGCCCGCTGTCGCCTCCGGAACTGAATGATGCCCTCGACCTGTTCATTCGCGCAACTCAACGACGTTACTACCTCACCGAGCTGCGTCAACTAGAACACCATCAGCCAGTCAAATCCAGCCTTGCAGCTCTCAAGCCTTTTCTCGACCCCTCCGGGTTTCTCAGGGTAGGCGGCCGGCTACGTCACTCGTCTCTACCCGCTGACGCTCGTCACCCTCTCCTCCTTCCAAAGGAAGCGCATCTTTCAGCACTACTCTGTGATCACTATCACCTGCTTTCTCTACATTCTGGTCCCCGAACGGTCCAGTCCCTTATTCAACAACGGTACTGGATCGTGTCGCTCCGTGGGCTGTTACGTCAGCGTATTCATCGGTGTCTGACGTGTCACAAGTTTCGCAGCAAACCCATGCAGCCCCCGATGGGTGATCTACCTTCCCCACGTGTGCAGCTCTCTCGCGCCTTCGCCCACGTGGGCACGGACTTCGCCGGCCCTTTTCTCGTGAAGACTAGTACTCGTCGAAACGCGCCCCGCACTAAAGGATATTTGTGCCTCTTCATATGCATGGCCACCAAAGCTGTTCATCTGGAGATGGTGTCGGACTTGACCACCGCAGCTTTCCTTGCTTGCCTGGACCGTTTTTGCTCGCGACGAGGGCTTCCCGCGCATATTTATTCAGATTGTGGCCTTAACTTCGTAGGAGCCGCCAGGCATCTTCGCGAGATTTTCGCTTTTCTATCCGAGGACAAGACCTCCATTTCTGACGCCCTCTCGGCCCGCCAAATACACTGGCATTTTAACCCCCCTCATGCTCCGAATTTCGGTGGTTTATGGGAAGCCGGCGTCAAGTCTGCAAAGGCTTTACTTCATCGCCTCATTTCCGACGACGCATATACTCAAGAAGAGTCTTCTGTCGTATAGAAGCCGTATTGAACAGTCGGCCACTATGCGCCACTGCATCGGACCCCGAAGAGTCCTCCGATTACTTGACACCCGGTCACTTCCTCATAGGCACGTCTTTGCTCGCACCCCCTGAATCGCACTTTTCTGTTGACAAGTCGATCTTGACTCGTTGGGACCGCGTTCGTCATTTGCACCAAACGTTCTGGACCCGCTGGTCCCGAGAGTATTTGAACTCCCAAATGCAACGTGGGAAGTGGTTGCGCGGCTCCCCCAATCTTCAAATAGGCGACGTCGTTTTCCTTTTTGAACCCCAACGCTCCCCTCTTTCATGGCCTATCGGTCGGGTAACTCATGTACATCCCGGCCCGGACGAAGTAGTCCGTGTGGTGACCTTGCGCACTCCTACCGGAGTGTACAAGAGACCAGTGAACAAACTGGTCTCTCTCCCCGTCGATTGTTAATTTGGGTGCTTTTCCCAAGTTTTTTTCGTATCATTTTCGTTTTCTTTATGCAAAACATTGTTTTCCATGGTAGGCGGTATATTTGCGCCAATCCTATTATGACGACCAACTAGGTCTTTCCCCCTTGTGTTTTGTTTTCGCATCCCTTACCCCTAGTTGTAATACGCAATATGCCTCCAGTTATTATGTCGTCATCCGTTGACCTTTAGATACCACAAACAGGCACATCATGTACCTGTCATTGCAGTTCGATCTCAGGTCACTTATTTGTCGTCTTTCGTGTCGTATGGTTGGGCCTATATTGCCTGCTTAAGTCGTCATTTCGGACACCCGTTCGTCAGTGTCTTTTCTCGTGTATGCAAGTTGCATAGTGTATCTCCTCGTAAAGCAGTGAAGTTTATTTAGTTAAATCAAGCCTTACTATTCCTTTTCTATCATTTATTCATCACCAATTCCCAAACCATTTCGTTAGTTCCAAATCCAACCTCCAATACGTACGTACTTCTTTCTCCCACCCAACGTCTTCACAAAGTGCATTCTCTCAAACATCGTCGCGACGCTTCAAGACGCTTCAAGACGAATACCTCAGGGGAAACACAGGTATCGTGCTATTTATTATAAACTTCTTCCCAATTACCCTATACATACAGTCCACTCATCAAATTCACTCGTCGATAGTCGTAAGATTATCATCCCGCGTCACAAATAAATCCTATTGGACTTATAACGGCGCCAACATATATATATATATATATATATATATATATATATATATCTATATATATATATATATATAAATATATATATATATATATATATATATATATATATATATATATATATATATATATATATATATATATATATATATATATATATATATATATATATATATATGTATATATATATATATATATATATATATATATATATATATATATATATATATATATATATATATATATATATACATATGAGGAATACAATTATTTTCGGAAATACCATGTTCTTTAGTTAATTTGTTTTTCCACCAACGTTTCGATCCCCTTACTGTGATCATTATAGAGGTGTTAATGACAAATTATGAATGATAACAATTTAAAAAAAACAAGAAAATCAAAATTGAGAGAAAAAAATTAAAAGAAAAGAAAAAACGAAAATGTTGTCAGGTAAAGAAGGTATCTTAACTAGCTTCAATACAAATTGAAAAGGTAGCCATCTTTCGGGAAGTAACAAATCTACCACTCATCTTGACTGTCAATGCGTTTACGAACTTCCCTGTGGAACTTGTGACCGAACCTACATTGGGCAAACAGGTAGGACAATTGCTTTGAGAGTGACTGAACATGAGAGGGCCGTCAAATACAGGCAGTTTGATAACGCATTAGCTCTACAACTACATACAATGGAAACGGGCCATAGAATAGACTTCCATAGAACATCTGAGCTTTCTCGCAGTAACCATCTCTACCCGAGACTAGTGCGAGAGGCAGTGGAGATTGCCAAACGTCCACGTAATCTAAACACAAGGGATGACGGGAAGAGTCAACCTGCTGCTTGGAAACCAATTTTGTCCATCATCAATACAAGGAACAATAATCATGAAAATGATACACTTGGTGTAGTCAGGCCACCTGATACTTCTACCTCAGCATCATCCAGAGAGGAAGAGGAGAGCAGTGGGATGATTACCAGAAACCAGTTGAAGACAAATAAGTTTTAGTAACTTTGTATTTGATTATGACTATGAGCCTGTTGGAGTTGAGTTTTTATGCCTTCTTTACCTGACAACATTAGCGTTTTTTCTCTTCTTTTAATTTTTTTCTCTTAACTTTGATTTGATTTTTTTTTTCAATTGTTATTAATCATAATCTGTCATTAACACCTTGATAATGACCACAGTAAGGGGATCGAAACGTTGGTGGAAAGATAAATCAACCAAGAACATGGTATTTCTGAAAATAATTTTATTTCTCATAATATTAACCATGAAAGTCTCTCTCTCTCGAAAAAAAAAAAAATAAATGAATAAAAATAAAAAAAAAATATATATATTATATATATATATATATATATATATATATATATATATATATATATATATATATATATATATACATATATATATATTTGAATAATGACACATTTTGTGTATATTCATGGATATCTTCTTTAATAAGTAACCGACGTTTCGCCCAGATTAGTCTGGGCATCATCAGGGTCAAATTACAGTATTCAAGAGAAAAAATGAAACTTGATTACTATTTTCAAAGAAAATATATAAATCTAATCATATTGAAAAGACAAGATAAATTCACTGCCTTCTCGCACACATTCTGTCTTGGCCTTCTATAAAATGAACTTGCTCCGGCCATCTATATCAAAATATTATGTAAAAAATCAAATCTATTATAAAACTAATTCTAAAATCAAAGTCAAAGTGAGAAAAAGAAAGAAAATATTACAAAAAAGTGTTGAGAAAGTTGATAAAAGTTCAAAAGCATCTCTCTCTCTCTCTCTCTCTCTATATATATATATATATATATATATATATATATATTTATATATATATATATATATATATATATATATATATATATATATATATATATATATATATATATATATATATATATATATATATATATATATATATATATATATATATATATATATATATATATATATATATATATATATATATATATATGTATATATATATATATATATATATATATATATATATATATATATATATATATATATAAATATATATATATATATATATATATATATATATATATATATATATATATCCACCTATATATTTATATATATATATATATATATATATATATATATATATATATATATAAATATATATATATATATATATATATATATATATATATATATATATATATATATATATATATATATATATATAAATATATATAATTATATATGTGTATATAATACGATTTTGTTTTAGCGGTATAGGCCTACTCAAGAATCCTGAACATCTAGAATAAGAATCAATCATTTGGAAATATAGGAAAAGAATGATAACATAACAAAAATAGAAGGAGAAACAAAATATAAGTTGTATGAATGAGTAAAATCCAGAATAACTGTGATATATATATCGAATAATGATGCTAACATTAGAGAACTCTGAAAATACACAGTGGGATAATAAAATAAAAATAATAATAATATATACATCAATAATAATATTCAATAATAATACATAATAAATAACATGAATAATAAATAATTGATAGTCGGAAGGAAAATATATTGTATATATATCTATACAAAAAATGCGTGCTAAAAGAATGCAAATCAATCCCGAAGGATTTTTACTATATATCGGCAATCGACGTTTTCTAGCTCGCAAGCTTTCACGCCGTGAACTATCACGCATGAAGATTTAAATTGTCTAAAGCTGGTCTTCCATGAACGTGGTATTTGCTTAGCAAATTCGCCAAGAGGTTTTCATAGCTGCCATGTTGATAAAACAACCAATCAGAGACGAGAGTGACACGAGTTCTGATTGTTGAGCTCGCCTCAATTCCACCGCCTTGCGGAAGCGAAACGCAAATCGCGTTCTTGGAAGGCCAGCTCTGATGATTATTGTCTAATTTTCTCACATTGTTATGATTAATATCGGAAGCTCGGTACGGCAAATCAGTGTTTCCCAAATAGGGCAAAGGATGAAGAGTTAGGATCGTTTGAACCAGCAAGGGCGGTCTACTACCCCATAGAAATAATCATATATAATAAAAATTCAAACTCAAAATACAATGACAATTTTTAATATATATTAAATTCTGTTCCTAAATGTCGATATTTACGCCAATACAGAATTTATAATTTGATAATTTTCTACCTATTTTAACTTAGGCCTATGCATCTGTAACATGGATAATAACGGAAAAGGAAAGAAATCGGCCTGCAGCCTAACAGATGAAATTTGTAAGGAGTATTATGGGCGTAACAAAGATGGACAGAATGAGAAGTAGTGAGATTAGGGATAGGTTGAGCATCAGAAGTATTGGAAATAAGATAGACTAGTCAAACGCGAAATATGCGTTGTAAGATGAGCGAGATATCCTATTAAGGTATAAACGTCGTTGAAGTAGTTCTACCCTTGCTACTTTATCGACTCTGGTATTCTACACACCTTGATATCTGAATAAGCTATAAAAGTCGTTAAAGTAGTTCTAATCTTGCCACCTTATTGACTCTGGTAATCTACACACCTTGACGCATATAAAAAATACCTCATTGTTGGTCAACTCTTGAATCTAGAAAGCAGTGAATCTCAACAACTTAATTCTGTCACAATTTTTATGATATATTTGATGAATATTATCAGTTATTTTTATTTTTTTCTTCAAAACGACTGATCAGAATTGCTTAAAAAATCGTAATAATGTGTAAAATCCATGTTTACACATTTAGAGAAAATTCTATCCTATTTGGAGAGATTTTATTTTTCAACATTTTCTGCCCAGCCAAATCTTATGGGGTTTTTAGAAACTTTGAGATAATTTTTCTCAAAATCGGTCTGACCGATTCATTCCAAAAACTATACAGTTCTAAGTTGGATGAGTTTGCGTGTACAAAAAAAGTTTCATGTTGATCAATCAACCCTTGCGACCTGTGGAGTGCTTACAAACAAAAAAAAAAACAAAAAAACAAAAAAAAAAAAAACACACAGACAAAGCCCTATAAGAGTGGGATGGAGACTTCGCTACGCTCATCAATACAGAAAGACTGCGATGGTACGGGCACATGCGTAGAATGGAACAAGAACGAATACCAAGGAAAGAATTCGAAAGAGTATTAGAGGGTAGAAGAAAAGCTGGTAGACCCCGAGGAAGATGGAGAGATCAGATAAGTGAGAATGTAAGGAGAAGAGGAGGTATATGGGAAGATGTGGAAGAGGAAGGATTGTGGGAAGAACGGAAAGCATGGCGAATATTAATAGAGATGGAAGAAGAAAGTGAAGAAGAGGATGAAGAGGAAGAGGATGAAGATGAAGATGCGACAGGATTGGCCAGCTGGCCTTATTTAAGAGGCCCTAGATGATGGTGTTTTGACACCCCCCGACCTGACTTGTTGGAACCGGGCGAAAGATATTTATATTATAAAATTTCGATAAAATACTCTGTTTTAACTGAACCCATTTCACTGATCATTCACCGACTCCAATAATTGACCCCCTTCAGGATGGTCGACCATGGGGGGAATAGGAACCCCGGTCTCCTGGATGACGGTTCAGTGTGCTAGCTACTCGACCATGCCCGTGTTAGGTTTAGTACAGTTGACGATTGTTGCCAGTGGACGATAGAATGCGCTGTCTACACTGAACTCATTCCATCAACAATCGCCAACTTTATAACTTCCGTAAAGGTTATCAAGAAGTAGAAGTTTAGTACAGTCGGTTTTTAGTTCAGTCGGTTGCTCTTGAGTACATTCTTTCAGTTTTTAGTACAGTCGGTCGCTTTTAATACAGTTTGTCAGTTTTTGTTTGTTTTTCCATGGCAACCATGGATAACAACAGTTTCTGAGATTTATCTGTCCGTATATATAAATAATGTTTAGAAGTAATTGACCATTGTAGATCGTCCGCCCTCGTGATGACACAAAATATAAAAACCAATCAAGTGGACATTGAAGCAGGGGAAATAGGAAAATAACCAATCAAGGTATCTGAAATTTCCCCTGCTTCGTATAAGTCACGCCCATCTACAATGGTCAATTAAAGTGATACAATTATATTTTCTGTGATGTCAACATGATCTTCGAGCAGCATAATACTATAGTAAACATAAAGGGAAGTAATAGTTTTAGTTATTTTGTGAAATACTTACGATTCAAGATTTTGCCTTCCGGTCTAGCCAGAAGGAAAGCTGACATACAGTTAATAGGCTTCTGTCAAGTGACGTCACTCATTGTTGCAAGAGACAGACAACAATGTCCACCAGTTGGAATTAACCAATCAGAATGTTTGGTAGTCCACCAGTTCGCTGTATTGCTATGGTGACTACTGTTTGTCATTTGTTACTTGACAGAAGCCTATATGGCATTTAGTGAACATACAGAGTTCTTATGACTTTGAGGTGTAGTTCTGACTTTTTTGTTCGATTATATTGTATTTTGGCATATATTTATGCGGATTTATGTAAGCACATTTCTTATTTTTAGGATTCTGAAGATACTTGAGTCCTAGAAGTCTGAAAATCACTCAATAGTCAATAGAATGGAAGTCTTGGAAGACAAATTGTGTATATATATCAAGAGGGCTGGAGCAACAAGACTTTTCACTGCCACTGGTATTTCTTGCATGCATGTCATGACAACTATCAAGGTTTCAAGAAAAGATAGGGAACAATTTTTGAACCGTGGACTTGTCTAATTTATGACCAATAATAATTTCAAGAAAATCAAACATCACAAGAAAAGAAGAAAAGAGAAGAAGTTGAAGGAAAAAGAAGATCAACGAACACTTTTTTATCCATCCTGACTTAGTTTTTCGTGGATTCCCTCAGTCCTCGAAGCTAATGCTTGGATGAAGTACTAATTAGTCACGACCTTCAA
Source organism: Brachyptera risi (assembly GCA_964007535.1). Lineage (NCBI taxonomy): Eukaryota > Metazoa > Arthropoda > Insecta > Plecoptera > Taeniopterygidae > Brachyptera > Brachyptera risi. The sequence goes on from OZ023333.1 coordinate 4,495,043, forward strand.
TAGCATTAACCACAATCACTCTCTTGGTGACGTCAAATATCAGAGCCACATTGAATTTTAAGATTCTTCAATGTGAATTTTAATGACATACTGTAATCAAGAAAACTGTTTTCGGACATTTTCTTGTCCGAATGTGTCCAAAAATGGAATGGTGGTTAATGCTATTGGTAGAGTGATAGGCCTTTTATAACAGTTTAGGCTCATCACTAATTGTTTTTTCTATTTTGTATTATGATAAACTTTACATCTGGCTGTTAATGGAAAGAAGTGATCATTGCCCGAGATACTTATTTCAAAGTGGAAGATATCAACATTCGTGTGTTTTGTTTAATCTTAAATCTCAATATCAATGCTGGTAATGTCCGGAGATATATCACAGAAACGGTTTTTACTCATAATGTGTTCTGGACTTTCGGAAACTGAAATACTTTCATCAGCGGCGGAAAATTACGGTCAGGTACAGCGCAGTCCTGGTGTTGAAGTTCATTGGTTTGAAATAATTGAAATGGGGTGGTAAGATCGCCCTTGTGGTGCCCCGTTCAGACGATCCTACCTTTCATCCATAGCCTTAATTGGGAAACAATGATGTTGTATCAAGTTTCGATGTTATTAAAAAAAAAAGTTCGTCTGTTTATGGTACAGTTGGTAGTTGGTACACCTTTTTAGTATACTTGTCCCTTTTTAGCACAGTTTGTCGGTTTTCAGTATACACCTTTTCAGTTTTAAGTACATGTCGTCAGTTTTTGGCCGAGTTGGTCGCTCGTCACGACAGTCAAGTTTTTTTTATTTATTGATAGTCACAATACAATGAGTTTTTTATCTCTCTACAGTATTGGTTCTTAAAGGCCCATCATGATATGGTGATATAAAAAATAAAAAATATGTAATGAATAATATATAATGCAAGCTAATAGAAGTTTCCTGATAGTATGCATCTTTTAGGAAAAGGTCTAGAAGAGCAATAGCAAATATTTGTTGGTATTAGTGGATGGCTCACCTGTCGAAGCAGCGGTAGAGGTTAGTGATGCCTGTGTACAGACAGGTAAACTTGGAGTCGAGGTCAGCAGATGGCGTGGAGAACACTTGGCTCATTATGTCCTCCGGCACAACTTAACCAATAACAACAACATCATTTCATTGAACAGTTATATAATCGGGATGCTCGTAACTGACCATCCTGACCGTCCAATACAGACGATCAAATAAAATGTAATCAATTGTTATTAATTTGTTGTCAGAAAACATTTGTTGTTATTATGGTTATTTGTTATTGATAGCTTATTTATATGAAAATAGCTTTTCTTTATAATATTTTCCTTTCGTTTTACAGTCTCTATTTTTATTAACCTTATACCAGTTTACTTTTCTAAATTCAATTTCATGCCCATTTCAATTTATTTTATGTTCTTTTTTCGTCGATTTTTTCCTGTCCCTGTTCGGTTATCAAAACAATAGTTCGTGAAAAAACTCTTCCAATAAAAAAGTACAACTCATCCCAAATAAAACAAAAACAACCCATCTTACCGTTAGTTTCATCCCGATTATTCTCTACAGTGTCGCTGACGATTGGCAGTTCCGATCTCTTCCCGTACCGACTTCCCATGTAGAACCTGTCAGCTCTCGGAGCCACCTGGACGTCTTCTTGTCGCGCGTTCTGATTGGCTGTATGGCCACGGCCGTAGCGACTGTTGCTCCAGAACAACTGTTTCACACCGCCGCCTGCAGAACAAAACGAATACACGATTGAAAAGTGAATGTGTGTGATTTTTTTGTGTGACCAAATTATTGAAAATAAATATTTGGGCATTAATTAAGAAATGGAAGTGATTGTTGCTCCAGAACAGCTGTTTCACACTGCCGCCTACAGGACAAAGGAGCACACGTTTGAAAATCGAATGTGTTCGAATTTTGAGACCTTTTCTCTTCTTGTGTGATAACTTTTTCTATTATATTGTATTATAAACAATTATGATTTATAATGAAAAAGTTTAGAAACCAAATGAAAATTGGAAGCTTCAATTTCGTTTTCGAGGTACGGAATAACGGCCGTGGCAGTAAATACATACTGCCGACGACCTACTGTAGGGACGATAATCGAATCTAATCCCCCCCCCCCCTCCCACCATATCACGTCACTGTTGTCGATATCCTTTTCAAATGGAAAAACCATTTCTTCGGTGAAGAAAAGGAGTTTTGAATTTCTCATATTAGGATTATTGTTTACAGGAAGCAGTAGGAATCTGGTTGAAAGAACACTGTAATCTTAATTATGACAAAAAAATTCTGTTGAATAATATATGGTGAAATGTGATAAGAGTAGCATGGTGGTGAATAGGACTTATGAATAATAATCTTTGAAAATACGAATCACGGAAAACGACGCTCTCCCTAGTCTTCTGCAGGTTTCATATATCTATATAATTATGCTCAACTCAAAGTACGTGGTACAAGTTCTGATGAAGTTGTAGGCCTTGCACTTGTCACTTGCGGTAACAGTGAAACAAAATTTGCAGTCAAGGAGAACGGTAGAACCTATTCACTAATTCACAGCGTAACATTTTCAGTGTCAACGTAACATATACACAATCGTAGTGCCTCTATGATCGAACCTATTGCAATGAAACTCCTTCACACCGCGCAGAGAAATATGTCTTCTGAAATAATGCCGATCAATAATAAACATTCACATTAGGTTACATGTTATTTGTATTTCACGGTATGATATGAGGTGGGCCTATATCGGGGGTTA
>OZ023333.1:4497991-4517991 GCA_964007535.1 Brachyptera risi
GCAAGTGTTTTTTTAACCGGCTTGGTAAATTGGAAAAATAGAAGTTGAAATAATTCCTCATCTAGAATGCTATACAATGCCTGGTTTTGAACATGAATGTGAAGAGAACGTAGGCATCTTCTAGGCGTGTGAGATTTTATACCATGAACGCTCCCAACAGAAGTTTAAGAAACACTAATTCAATTATTTTTCCTTCTTGTTTGTAAAGAAATGAGAGCTACGCTCACGTCAATACGCAAGTTTGAGAACAATTGAGTGTTGTTTCGAAAACCTGAATACTTGAAAACAGATAATTCCATTGGTAATTAGTAATTACTAATTATTTCTTGTATAATAGTATTGAGTAGGGGTGTTCGGCTACCCGAGATTTTGGGTCCCGATCTGATACTCATGTAACACTAAAATCGGGTTTTTTGATATCGCGCGGTTTTGGCGGGCCATTCACTTCATTTGTTGATTGATCCACTGCAAACAACTACTAGAAGTTCATACTACTAGTAGATGGCAGCATCGTGCACACAAAATTGGGGTATCTTTGTTTCCGAAGCTTTTTGAAAAAAAGTTGGAGGCAAAATTTTGTTGATAGGTGTTGGAAATTTGTTTCAATTTTTTTTTTTTCTTAATAACATCAAAACTTGATACAAAATCATTGTTCCCCAATTAAGGCTATGGATGAAAGATAGGATCGTTTGGACGGGGCACCACAAGGGCGATCTCACCACCCCATTTTGATTTTTTAAACCTAATGATCTTCAACACCAGGACTGCACTGTCTATGACCATAATTTTTCGCCGTAGATAAAAGTCTTTCAGTATAAACACACGAATGTTGATATCTTCCACTTCGAACTAAGTCTCTTGGGCAATGATCACTTCTTTCCCTTGACAGCAGATGTAAAATTGATCATTATACAAAATGCACAAATTAAATTAGTGATAGGCCTATAATGTTATAATTAGGCCTATCGCTCTACTAATTAATGGTCGTGGCCAATTAGTACTTCATCCAAGCATTTGCTTCGAGGACTGTGGGAAACTATGAAAAACCAAGTCAGGATGGATAAAAAAAAAGGTGTTTGTTGGTCTTGAGCTTTTTCTTCCAACTTCTTCTCTTTTTTCATTCTTTTCTTGTAGTGTTTGATGTATGCATATTTTTTTTTTACTTCTTCTTTTCTTTTTCTTTTTTTTTCTCTCTTCCTCTCTTTTTTTCTTTTCCCTCTCTTTTCCTTTATTTATTCATTCATTCTTTCTTATCATTACATTTTATTTTTTTTCTTCATCTTTCTTTTGTCTTTCATTCATTTATTTATTTATTCTCTTTTTATTTTTTTATTTTTTCATTTTATTTTTTTCTCTTTTCATTTTTTTCATTTGTTTCAACTTGGAATTTTTTACCACGTAGGCCCAAGCTACATCTATCTCGTGATGAGTGAGGAGGATATAGATGAAGATCTCTATTTGGAAGCAAATATAGATCACTTGACTGGCCCTAGGTCTATACCTTCAGTAGGCCTAGGCCTGGATCCAGTAGATAGGTCTATTCGCGCAACTTTTTCATTTCAAGGTTAAAATTCACCGTGTTTTTCCTGAAACCCGAAACGAAACCAGAGTTTTTTCTCTCTACCCGACCCGAACCCAACCCGAACCAAAATAATACTACTCTCACACCCCTAGTATTGAGACAAGGTTTTACTTTATTTCGTGAAGGTTGGCAATATGAAATGTCAATTAGTTTTCAATGGTTAGCAGTCCTGATGTCAAAGTTGATTATTTTCAATAGACCATTTTCGAAAATAATGAGCCATCTAGCGGCGATCGTTTGAACTAGAACGGGATGTTATTACCCGAGTTCGAAAGTCCTATGCTGCCAATGCTATTTAGCACGTTTGATTTATATTATTGTGCGTTACAGTGAACGTATCAAGTTATAATATGATAGTAGTTTCAACATTTATATGTTTACTATATACTGAGAGATTTACACACTGTCAGAGTTGGTAAGATGAGAGATAATGCAAGTTTTATATCTTGATGTTTTGCCTTTAACCCTGTGGATAAGTTGGCTGACTTTTTGAACAGTACTAAAACTCCCAGAATGCAATACCAGCGATCTCGGCTGCAAGGAGGCTTGACGCGCCTGCGCATTGAATTATGAAAATGGTCTATTTAAAATAGTCTGTAGGCCTACACAATTATTTATATTTGGTGACAAGACTGCCTCAAAGTCTTCATACAACTGAGATATCCTGCTTCTAAATGGTCTTGCAAACTCATCCTTTGTCTTCATTGGAAAACAATGATTGTATAGGCCTATTAAGATTTCAATGTTAATGAAATAAAATGGTAAATTTGCCCGTCTAAAGCTAGGTTCCCATGACGATTTTTTCACGTCCCATCCTTCAAAACTTCGGCCGACGGCAACTTTCAACCAATCACGCGCAAGAGAAAACAACGGTGGGGGGGAACAATTTTTCCCCGTCCAAGTAGAGCCAACTCCAACATTTTCACGTCCGTCACGGCACGGGACGATTTGCGGATGTCGTGTAGAGTACCAACAATCGAATGTAGGATCGCATCGTCGCATTTCCGTTCCATTTCGATATTACTGTTATAATTACGAGCAAAATCACACGCCATTTTATAATTTGAGGTTATATAAACAATAATTCATTTTTAATGATTAGTTCCGATCCCGAAATGTTCATCGAGGCAATTAGAGAATACACCTGCCTAAGATAGTGTCATGTTGACTCGTTGATTTCGATGGTTGCCTTCGAAAAGTTCTAGTTTTTGCCGATAGAATGCATTACCTTATGTGACGGGAAAAATGTGGTACGAGAACTTATACCAGCAATGCCGTCCGAAGTTTTGACAGACGTCACGTGAAAAAATCGTTATGAGAACCTAGCTCAACTGAAAAAAATATGTGTTTTAGGTGTGGCATACTTCATATAGTTTGCAAGTAGGCCTACTTGAATTGATGACCTTCTTTCAAGTCAAGTCTACCCACTACATCGCCCTTGTCGATACACCACACGAGTGTCACTTTCATGATGATGAACACTGTTTGCGTAATGACCCCACCAACAGCTAGGTTACACGGGGGTACGAATGAGCAGGTGATAACGAAACTATGAAGTGATGATAAGTGAAAGAACATTTACAAAAAAACATGCCTTAAGCAGGACTCGAACCCACGCTCAACGGTGACTTCAGTTTCTAAAGCAGAGCCTTAGCTGACTGAGCTAAGGAGAGCAGCTGTCACTTCCATTGTACACAACAAATAGGCATACTCTTCAGTTACAATCATTGTTGCCACAAACAGAATTGCACAAAAAAGAAATAAAATCAAGAATTACTGAAGTGTTGATTAGTAATTACCTTCAACAATGATAACATTCTCAAAATTGAATGTGAAAAATGTCTGATTCAACGCCCATCCATAATGTCGGGCGATTTTGAAATAACCCTTGAACTTCTTCTCCTTTGGAGGGATGGCGATTTCACTCTGGTCCGGTTGCTGGAGTAGAAAGTTGAAACATCAATATATAGGCCCAGTTATGAAATAATAATAATAATAATAATAATAATAATAATAATAATCTTTATTTAAGGAACAATGTACAGTGAAACCTTTATCCATCGTTTTTCAAGGGACCAGGAAAATAAAACCATTCATGCAGGAAAACGATCCATCCAGGAAAATTTAACATTGATTATATGGGAGTGGGGTGAGAAAAAATAAATTATGCAAGCAGGAAAATAAAACCATTCATGCAGGAAAACGATCCATCCAGGAAAATTTAACATTGATTATATGGGAGTGGGGTGAGAAAAAATAAATTATGCAAGCAGGAATGAATCCAGAAATGAAGCAGGAAGATGGATCCAGGGACGATGCGTAGAGGTTTCACTGTACATTCTTATAGAATGTGTCACATATGGTATAAAGTATCAAATGAAGATACATAAAGATAGATAAAGATAAATAAAGATAAATATATAGATAAATGAAGATTAATCAGAATTAGGATTTTTGAAGTATTCTTCTATTGTATATGAGCAAGTTTGAATGAGGTAAGTTTTGACTTGTGATTTGAACTTCTAGTTGATAGAAAGGGTATTCTCTATCATGGTTGGTAGACTGTTGAAAATTACACAACTAATATACGTATATGAATTGGGTGAAAGGGAAAGAAAGAACAGCAGCTCACCGAGATTTATGAGGAGAGAAAAGCCTACTCATAGTAGAGCCCGTAGATAGAACGCAGAGATGAAAGGTACACACAAGATTCTGACGTTTTGGCTATTGCCTTGGTCACAGTGGAGTAGAGCCAAGGCAATAGCCGAGACGTCAGAATCTTGTGTGTACCTTTCATCTCTGTGTTCTATCTACGGGCTCTACTATGAGAAGGCCTTTCTCTACTCATAAATCTTGGTAAGCCGCTGTTCTTTCTTTCCCTTTCACCCAATTCATATATTCAGCCTCAGGCTATTTTCCTAGTCACACTATGAACTAATACAGTATAGATAGAGTTGAAGAAATATACTTTTCATTTTCAGGTTTCGTCGCGTATATTTCTCAAAATATAGTTATTTTGTAGCAAAATACCCAAATACAACTCATTTCTTATTGGTATTCAAGGAAAGGGACAACGATCTTCACAAATTACCGTTGTGTTTACCAGATGTGTTTATATTTTCACACAATAATATTTCATTCAATATCCGCTTGTACAGCTCAATATCGTTGAAATCGGGCATATTTTGTGAAATTACCACAAAATACCCGATTCATTGTTAAATACCGGTACAGTACTCTGAAAACAACACTTGTCGTGGAAAATAGTGAAATAGAATAAGATGTTAAACGAATTGAAATATTATGAAACACAAAGATAACCAAAAAGAAGAGGCATTTCGGGATATTTAACCCTTTCACGGTTTCGCACGTAAGTCTGCCGTTCTACAATGTCGCCCGCCACAGATTATGCACGGATGACATACGTTCTCAAAATGAGCTAAATGTAGACATTTTTACCGACCAAGTAATGCTTCAGAGTTCTTTATTTTTTCGATAGATGTCGTTAGTTGTTCATTGCCGATAATTTCAGTGAGTGTGTTTTTGAATCCATCAAATAATACTCTAAAATGAAGAGATTCAACGAAGCTGTGTTTGTTGTCAAGGTTCTAAGCAATGATGGCGTCGTCCAGTTGTACGTGCCGGCAAGTACTTCTCGTCACAATAATAGACATATAACAATCAATCCCGATGATTTAGAGTACGTGTTAGATGAGGTGAGTGATCTGGAGTTCAGTGATGAGATAATGACAGTGACATTTTTGGAGAAAGTGATAATGAGGGTGAATTTGAGGGTTTTGTACAGAGCATAACCTCAACAACTGACAGTATTGCTGTGTTGCTGCCTACAGTATGACAGTATTGCTGTGACAGTAAGCTGACAGTATTGCAGTGACAGTAAGCTGACAGTATTGCTGTGACAGTAAGCTGTCAGTATTGCTGTGACAGTAAGCTGACAGTATTGCAGTGACAGTAAGCTGACAGTATTGCTGTGTTGCTGCCTACAGTATGACAGTATTGCTGTGACAGTAACCTCATAGTATTGCTGTGACAGTAAGCTGACAGTATTGCTGTGACAGTAAGCTGACAGTATTGCTGTGACAGTAAGCTGACAGTATTGCTGTGGCAGTAAGCTCACAGTATTGCTGTGACAGTAAGCTGACAGTATTGCTGTGACAGTAAGCTGACAGTATTGCTGTGACAGTAAGCTGAAAGTATTGCTGTGACAGTAAGCTGACAGTATTGCTGTAACAGTAAGCTCATAGTATTGCTGTGACAGTAAGCTGACAGTATTGCTGTGACAGTAAGCTGACAGTATTGCTGTGACAGTAAGCTGACAGTATTGCTGTGACAGTAAGCTGACAGTATTGCTGTGACAGTAAGCTCACAGTATTGCTGTGACAGTAAGCTGACAGTATTGCTGTGACAGTAAGCTGACAGTATTGCTGTGACAGTAAGCTGACAGTATTGCTGTGTTGCTGCCTACAGTATGACAGTATTGCTGTGACAGTAAGCTCACAGTATTGCTGTGACAGTAAGCTGACAGTATTGCTGTGACAGTAAGCTCACAGTATTGCTGTGACAGTAAGCTGACAGTATTGCTGTGACAGTAAGCTGACAGTATTGCTGTGACAGTAAGCTGACAGTATTGCTGTGTTGCTGCCTACAGTATGACAGTATTGCTGTGACAGTAAGCTCACAGTATTGCTGTGACAGTAAGCTGACAGTATTGCTGTGACAGTAAGCTGACAGTATTGCTGTGACAGTAAGCTGACAGTATTGCTGTGACAGTAAGCTGACAGTATTGCTGTGACAGTAAGCTGTCAGTATTGCTGTGACAGTAAGATCACAGTATTGCTGTGACAGTAAGCTGACAGTATTGCTGTGACAGTAAGCTGACAGTATTGCTGTGACAGTAAGCTGACAGTATTGCTGTGACAGTAAGCTGACAGTATTGCTGTGACAGTGGGCTGACAGTATTGCTGTGACAGTAAGCTCACAGTATTGCTGTGACAGTAAGCTCACAGTATTGCTGTGACAGTAAGCTGACAGTATTGCTGTGACAGTAAGCTCACAGTATTGCTGTGACAGTAAGCTGACAGTATTGCTGTGACAGTAAGCTCACAGTATTGCTGTGACAGTAAGCTCACAGTATTGCTGTGACAGTAAGCTGACAGTATTGCTGTGACAGTAAGCTGACAGTATTGCTGTGACAGTAAGCTGACAGTATTGCTGTGACAGTAAGCTGACAGTATTGCTGTGACAGTAAGCTGACAGTATTGCTGTGACAGTAAGCTGACAGTATTGCTGTGACAGTAAGCTGACAGTATTGCTGTGACAGTAAGCTGACAGTATTGCTGTGACAGTAAGCTCACAGTATTGCTGTGACAGTAAGCTGACAGTATTGCTGTGACAGTAAGCTGACAGTATTGCTGTGACAGTAAGCTCACAGTATTGCTGTGACAGTAAGCTCACAGTATTGCTGTGACAGTAAGCTGACAGTATTGCTGTGACAGTAAGCTGACAGTATTGCTGTGACAGTAAGCTGACAGTATTGCTGTGACAGTAAGCTGACAGTATTGCTGTGACAGTAAGCTGACAGTATTGCTGTGACAGTAAGCTGACAGTATTGCTGTGACAGTAAGCTCACAGTATTGCTGTGACAGTAAGCTGACAGTATTGCTGTGACAGTAAGCTGACAGTATTGCTGTGACAGTAAGCTCACAGTATTGCTGTGACAGTAAGCTGACAGTATTGCTGTGACAGTAAGCTCACAGTATTGCTGTGACAGTAAGCTCACAGTATTGCTGTGACAGTAAGCTGACAGTATTGCTGTGACAGTAAGCTGACAGTATTGCTGTGACAGTAAGCTGACAGTATTGCTGTGACAGTAAGCTGACAGTATTGCTGTGACAGTAAGCTCACAGTATTGCTGTGACAGTAAGCTGACAGTATTGCAGTGACAGTAAGCTGACAGTATTGCTGACAGTAAGCTGACAGTATTGCTGTGACAGTAAGCTGACAGTATTGCTGTGACAGTAAGCTCACAGTATTGCTGTGACAGTAAGCTGACAGTATTGCTGTGACAGTAAGCTGACAGTATTGCTGTGACAGTAAGCTCACAGTATTGCTGTGACAGTAAGCTCACAGTATTGCTGTGACAGTAAGCTGACAGTATTGCTGTGACAGTAAGCTGACAGTATTGCTGTGACAGTAAGCTCACAGTATTGCTGTGACAGTAAGCTGACAGTATTGCTGTGACAGTAAGCTGACAGTATTGCTGTGACAGTAAGCTCACAGTATTGCTGTGACAGTAAGCTGACAGTATTGCAGTGACAGTAAGCTGACAGTATTGCTGACAGTAAGCTGACAGTATTGCTGTGACAGTAAGCTGACAGTATTGCTGTGACAGTAAGCTGACAGTGTTGCTGTATAAAATGTTGTTATTTGAACCAAGTCTTTTGAAATCATTCATTTATCTGCATTGTATGCTGAGTTATGAACGTAAATAAAATAGCCTACTCTATTATTGGCTAACCTGATGGGTTTTTATCAGAAATTTTACCAACTGTGAAAGGATTCAATTTCATCGCCTATTTTGTTAATGCTAAATTCCTACATCTCTAAATGCAGACTACTATAACTTTCTCAGTACCGGTAGATGTTGACTTTGCACTGTATTTCCCTCCAACTTGTAGCCGCACGCTGTTTGATAGCGGATCAGTCAATTAAATAACTCTTTCTTAGTTGGATGAGCACAGCAAAGACTCAGTCTCACCAAACTTGATAAAAAAAAAAGTTTTTTTTTATCTTTCATTTTCTCTTGTTTTTTTGTTTTTTGTTCACGCTCCAAGGCAAATGAAAGTACAAATTCAGTTGAAACTTGGCATAGAAATGTGTCGTAATCTAATTTGATACTGTATATAGTTTTGAGAAGCAATCGGTTGCACCACTTCTGAGAAAACCCATTTTGAAGTTTTCAAAAACCTTGTGAGAATAACCAAGAGGAGAAAATTTTGAAAAATCTCCTTTGAATAGATTCACATTCTTATGGGATTTTGTCGACATCATATTGATACACATAATTCCGAAGTTACACATGAATCGGATCAGCCGTCATGAAATAAGCTATTATGATTATCTGTGTTTCTCGCGTGATAGAATTTCGATATCTCATACCGTTCAAAAGTAATCACCAAGAAACTGATATTTCGCTGAATCGACTCGCATGGACTCTCAAGGTGATGTCATTAAGTATTCTATATTGTTATGATTTGTATCTTATTTTGCTTGCAACTATCATTACTGTATTAACTGTATTAGGGCCGGTAGAACTATCTGCTGTATTATGAGTTATCACCCGGATAAAAGTATTCTATTGGGGAGATTACTCAGCAGCTGGTCGAAGTACCAGATGAGAGGCCCATCTAGGGCTTGCAAGGCAGATCCTAACATTCATCATGGAAACCGAGCTGAGGGAAGGCAGGAGAATTTTTCCCATGACATTTTTTTCTTGACATTTTTACACGAGTTCATCGCGATAATCGTGGCGTAGTTACAACCCGATCGAGTGGATGGCGTGGAAATGGCGGGGTGGAAATGGCGAGGTGGAAATGGCGGGGTGGAAATGGCGAGGTGGGAATGGCGAGGTGGAAATGGCTAGCCATTCACTTTTTGCCGTTTTCTACCCCTTGACAGAAAGTCGCTTTTTGACCAAAAAAAAATGTCCGAGATAATTTGTCTATTTTTCTCAGGCATTTATCGACTTGTAATCCGAAGAGATTTTTGCGATACCTCAAACGGTCCGGCCACCGTGTTGCGCACAAGAATGCCGCAAAATTTTAACTTCGTCAATAAATTTTTCCCGTGGATTTTTTTGTCATTCGTAGGTACAAGCAACACGATGATCGTGGCGAGAAGTAACAGCTTGATCGAGTGATTGGTGTGGAAACGATGGGCGTTTCCGTTTTCGCGATTTCTACTAATTTTTACTACGATTTCTACTGTCTACCCTTGACAGAAAGTCCTTTTTTCACAGAAAAAAATGTCAGATGATTTTTTATTTGTTTTTCCAATCTAAAGGATAAAATTGCTTGGGAACTCACAGATTAATTACTTATCTCACTGATTACAAAATTGGAAAGTCTAGATATAGGGTACAGACTTCGGCCTAGGCTTCATACTCCCAAGTATTTTGCCGTGCGCAGCAAAGAGCAGACATTAACCATAAAAATCAATCTAAAAAGTTTACGATGGAGTTTGTAGGCCTACTCCCAGATTAATTACACATCTCATCATAAATTACATCATTTTAAATTCTAGGTTTAGGGCATAAATCTAGTCTGGGCTTAAACCTGTTACCATGTGCAGCCAAAGACAGACATAACCATAAAATACAATCTGAAATGTGTACGATAGCTTGTCCTCACTTTTCATGCCACACAACTGCTTTCGTGCATTTGTTTTCAAACACACGAACATGTTTCGTAATAATGTCGACGATTTTATGACGATTTTATAATCTTCGGAAGAATAGTTTACAGTTTGTGAACGTTTCGTTTTCGCTGCCATGTTGTATAACAAAGTGAACTATGCAGCAGACTAAAATATTACCAGAAATAGTGGATTCAGTAATACCAACTTCGTCATAACAATCGTTAAGGTTGTTTCATGGGAAAAAGAGTCCAATTGCACGGTCTTGGAAAAACATTTTTGTAGCGATGAATAATGAACTGACAGAAAATATAAATAGGAGGTGTCCAAGAGAATTGAACAAGCTTTCCATAATAAAGTGTCTGAATTTTTCAAAATCATTTTTTATAAAGCTATGCTCAGATTAAATTGATAGAAATCACTATTCTAAGCGAAAACATGAAAAAATTTCAACCCAAAAGAATGATTTTTCGTGTGTACATCGATAACTATATTGCCAACGACACCTGGTACTTGAAAAAATTCCAACTAATTCAGAACACTTTGAAAATTAAATTGATTGGGAAGTATTTTAAATCAGTTGGTAGCGTAATGCTGCGTACTTTTGTTGAGCTACCCTGTTAGAGAGAGATAGAGATAGAGAATGTCTTGTCACTCAAGTTGCAGTTCCAGGTAGACTGAATATGCAGAGGCTCGCGCCTGAGGCTAACAACAAGGCATTGTTATTTCCGAAGACAACTTCCTGTGTGTGGTGTGTTGATTCTCGATTCTCTTCTCAATTCTCGGTTCTAGCTCTCCCGGTGTTTGACTTGCTCTTTATTATTCAATTTCAATTGTTTTTCAACAAAATTCAAATAGCTGACTTCTTGTATGAAACATTTGATAAATTAAATTGAGTGTACATATTGTAATCATCATTTTACATTCGTTCAAAATGCGAGCTCTTGATCTTAGGCCTATCAATGATGTCAATAAATATGTATTTTTTTCATTTTTCAAAAATTAAATGTTATGTAATTTCGATGAGGGTTGTTAGAGATAAATTTTGGAATCAGTCGTACAATATTATAATGTATTCATTTTTTTATCACCTAAACTTGAATCTCAAAAATTGTATCATTTACATCATGGTTACTATACTATTGTCATGATTATTACCAACATTATTGTGTCTTTAATAATTCACATGTTTTTCGTGAGAAAATGTCATTGTTGCATTCTCAATCTCATTGCTTAATCTAGTTAATCATAAAACTCCACATTTATTCTGCCTCATGATGCCCATCCGCTTGTGATATCATTGTAGATATTATTAGTTGAGCGAAGCGGAGACTCAATTTCACCATACTCGAAAAAAAAAAAATGTTGGTTTTGTTCTTTTTTCGCGCTCCACAGGTAAAACGGAATTGCAAATTCGAATGAAACTTGGCATTAAACTTGGATTAGTGTCCTCATCTAATTTGGCACTGTATAGTTTTGAGGCGCAATCGGTTGCACCACTCCTGAGAAACCCCATTCAGTGTTCTAAAAAACACGTGAGAATAATCGGAGGAGAAAATTCGGAATAAATATTTCCTTTCAATGAATTCAAATTTTCACGGAACTTTAATTATATGATACACATCATTCCAACGTTTCACATAAATTGGATCAGCCGTTCGGATATCAAAACAGTATTACGTAATTTTTGCACAGAGCAATCAAACGGTCAAACCTGGTAACAAACCCATCAAATCTAAGCAACAGGTGTCACTAATCAATTTGTAATGATTAAAATGAGCAATGAGTAGAACAGGACGGCAGGGACATGATTTTTTTGAACTCAAGGTGTATAGGTTTCCATTACATGGCATATAAATATGCCTTTAGGCGCTCATTCGCCTATCGCTCATTCAACAACACATATGTTGCGTTTTCCTAGTTTCTAAATATAAGTAATGGCCCACCCCACGTCATACAGCTTTATTGCATTGCTATTTTTTTATATTTGTCATTTTATATCATTATTTTGTGTGAAGCATTTTTCAATGAATAAAATATGTATAATGAAATCTTGACCAAGTATGATTTGTTACGTTATGATCCTAATTCAGTCAAATATGCTCCTATTTTCATAAACAAAAAAGATTTGGTATCACATCAACAATTCCGACACATTTGAATTACTCAATTATGCATCAAAAGAAAATGTTCCTTCACTTTTATCGCATTTTTATTGGTCTATTGTGTTCTACTGAGCAGGTAGGTCTTCGATCCCTTCTGCATTGTTCGCGACAAGAGTCAATTGGGTCTGGAGATCGAGCGATAAGTCCGGTATTGTCTGGCTTGCAGACTATCCCATTTGCAGCACTATTTCACGTTTTCACGTGTATATTTCTGTGTGGAGCGACGACAAGCATGTCCTCTCTCTAGAAGGGTCGCAGCTCGAATGAGACGGACTACCCGAGAGTACCGTTATTATCAAATATGGCGGTTCTGAATACCCCTTAACTGAAAGATATCTAGGACTTGACTATCAGGTACCTGATGGTGTTTGTTATGCATATTTATGATGATGTGTGCGATAGTGCTATCGGGCGGATAGCTGTCGGGAACATTTATCTGGGCTTTATATAACCGGCCCTTAGTGTGTTATATTTTATCATTTCATTTTATTACTTTAATCATTCATTTTTTATTATTGTATTATAAAATTGTATCAACACATGTCTGTAAATAGCATATCCTTGCTAATAAAAAAATTATTACTACGGTACTACTACAGAAATGTGAGCGTCAACATCATTTAATGAAATTCTAATAAACACGTATCTACCGCTACGAGTGTTCGGTCATCCAACAAAGTATAGGAAGTCAGGGCTATCTATACTACGAGGAGATCATACATAAGCCGTATCTACATCCTGAACCATGACTAGCATTAACCAAAGATCTATTTCTACTTTCAGACACATTTCGGACAAGAAATGTCATAAAACGGTCGTCTAGATTAAATCATTCAAATTTATATTATACATTTTTAAAAATAAGTAGTTGATCATGGTTAACGCTAGCCTATAAGCAATGCAGTACATTGTTACACTAGCATAAAAGAAAGAAAGAATGATGAATCAGAATTTCTGAGCTGAAATTAGCTTGAGAATTTCTTACTTCTTAAACAGTGAAATTGTAAATTGTAATCAGTCCCATGGAAAATTACTAAAAAAATTCTATTACACAAGAAACGATGACGGAATTTGTGATACTTAAATTTTGGAAATTTATCATTCTGACATTTTTTCTGAAATTTACGAAATTTTTTGAAATGTATTTCTTATAATTTTTTCATCTAAACCCCATGCCATCATAGGGCCATGTATATTTTCAGTTATTTTCAGGCTCACAAATTTGTATGTAGCTGTACAATATAGGCCTGGACTCAATGTGTAGGCCTACAACACCAACGCTGTTACAACAATGTATCAACTACCAACTAGAAGTGAGGTTATGTTCATCAGATCCTCTTTCTTTGCCTAAATTGTTGAGGTCACTGAGCTGTCAAACCAAAAGTAATTCGAAATTCACTACATCTTGAGCATTAGCCCGTAGCACGGCTTGAAGCATAAGTAAAAGTCTGTTTCTGTTGTTTGACACCTGTTAAATCCTGTTTTAATCCCAACAGGTTTGTCACGGTAGCAAAGAGACTTTTACTCATGCTTCAAGCTGTATATCAGGTGTTATATTATCTCAACTAGGTAATTAGGGCCTATGATGAGATTGATCAATTTCATACATTTAGTATGTACTTATGATTCACGATTAAGGAAGTCTCAAAATTTCAGCCAGTAGGCTCATCACTTTTTTTCTATCCAATTGCCTTAATTGGGGAACAATGATTTTGCATCAAGTTTCAATGTTATTAAAACAAAAAGTATCACTACACGGAATAGTTGACTCAAAACTCGACTCAAAACACTACAGATAAACAACTTCTTACCCTAATTATATTGATTTGATCTCCGAACCCTGCGATAACTTCCGCAGTGCCTTTATGGTCGCAGTCTTGGCTGACGATGATGGGAAACTGTTCGGGAGACGGCCGATACTTGAGCAGCTGAGCGAGGTTTTTCTGCACCGTTATCCGGTTACAAGCGAACACTATGACGGCTATGACGGGACCAGCTGACGGAAGTTGACGAAGAGCCAGTTCTTGCATGCGCTCAACCTGAAAACAAAGCCAGCTATTGTTGACGAGATATATCACGCGATTAAGCTGGCCTTACATGAACATTTTCGATGCGATATCGCAACCGCATGCGGGAGCGATATCAGCCATATTGAACTATATACCAATCAGCGCGAACTGCATGATGGTCCGTGGTTTTGTTGCACAAGTTCCACCTTACTCAACTTTTGGCTCGCAACGCAATAAATCGCATGCGGAATGGCCGGATGTAGCTTGGGTTCAGGTAAAATCTGCTTGAGGTCGCCGTCATACTGCTTCCCCCTGAACAGCTGTGTCGATTCTAGCATGAATTGTTTTAAAATAATTCCATAATTGATCAATTTGCCCACGTGCATACGACTTCTTTCATGAGATTTTGTTTTTATATAGTTATTATTATTATTGAGAAGACACCAGCAATGTCAACAAAATCACAACAAACAGTCAACGTACTTGAGTCATGCCACGAAAAGCACGGAATACTATAGACAAGCCCATCTCTTTGACAAACTTGCTTGAATTGCTACTAGGCAGCAGCACTTATGTTTAATCGCGTTGCACCGTCCCCCTGCATGCGGGAGCGATATCGCATCAAAAATGTTCATCTAAGGCCAGCTTTAGGAGAGCTGTTGACGTAACGTGTTTGATGAGTAGGCTACCATATCGCCACTCTAGTTGACTACCGGCACTGCGGTTGTTACTGTCAGGAGGGTTGTACAGTACTATGCCTCTTTTTTCTTCTTCTTTTACTGTATCGTCGGTACGTTGGTACGGTATTCAGTTCTTTATTGCAATATTATCATCGAGACACCATTAGACCCAGGTTTACAGATTTGCAAAAGGTTAAAATATCAAGTTACGTAGTTATAACAAAATGGAAAAAAATAGAGTTCAAGAATATAAAAAATAATAAGATATCTAATTGAAATTCGGTAATAAAATAGCGAAATTGATCAAATGGTACCGTACCGTAGGCTTTTATAAAATAACCATTTTTAATAATGTGTATGATGATAATGAGTCAAGTCTAATGTGCATTGGCCTAATAATGTGTGGGCCTAGATCTAATTATGCATAATAAAAAAATGTGTTCAATAATGTATAATATTCTAGGCCTACTATAAGAGTTACTGTGTTCTGTGTGTGTGTATGTATGTATGGAGCGGGTCACACTGTTTCTCGAACGTGATTGGTTCTTTAAAGAGTGAGGGGGAGGGGGTGGGGGGAATGGAGAGTTGGCGCGGGAGGGGTCGACTAGATTGGGGGGGAAGAGAAAGGAAGGGAGGTGACGCACAATGCAGTGAGCTGGTTCTAACATTCTTGACCGTTGTCGAACGTCCTCATGTTGTTCGTGAATGTGCTGTGAATGTGTGTCAGTGTGTTA
Source organism: Brachyptera risi (assembly GCA_964007535.1). Classification (NCBI taxonomy): domain Eukaryota; kingdom Metazoa; phylum Arthropoda; class Insecta; order Plecoptera; family Taeniopterygidae; genus Brachyptera; species Brachyptera risi. The sequence continues at coordinate 4,513,595 of OZ023333.1, forward strand.
GTGTTTGAGTGAGTGAGTGTGTGAGTGTCTGAGCATAGAGAAGTAAACAGAAAGATCTTGCGTAGAAGTGGAGGGCCTAGTGGTGATTTGGCCGTCATGTTTGAAACATGAGGGATCTTACTAGTGGATCTATTACATCTTACAAAATTCAAAATATCATTCCTAAATTTCTAAATTCTACTGTATATCAAAACTTTATATCAAATTATTTATCACTACCGTATTGCTGTAATATGTTTATAATTGTTAACTTTTGATTTTATTATTCGTCTATTTGTTCATTTGTACCTTTCTGTCTACTACCTGTATGCAATTGTTGTAGTACTTGATATGTAAGCGTTGAGTGTGAATAAAATGGTTTCAAAATGAAATGAAATGTATATCGGTACTAATAATGTGTAAAAATGTATAATATTGATATTGGTAGGCCTATGTTATAGAGACATGTAAATATAGCTTCTATTTTTTCTTCAAGTAGCATTTAGAATTTGAAAAGTAGCACTTTGGTGCATCTATCATTTTGAACCGTCGTGTTTTGTAGCGTAACAACAGTAAGCTACCGTTGAAACCACTAGATAACGTACAATAGGCATACAAGAGAAAAACTCCGATTGATATTTTCAGAAAAATAATCTCCACAAGCAAGTTGAACCTGTGCCTCATCTGCCACCTGCATTTGAAACTGCACTTTTTCCCAAATTCCCCGACTAACCTCACTCGTTTATACCTCAATTGAAATAATTTTGGGAAAAATAGCATCTATAATGCTTCTATACCAAATAAAGCGTCTATATCGCCAATACATTGAAACGTAGCAGATTCAGACAATTGTAGCGCTTTTTCGTCTTTTCAAAAACATAAAAGAACAATATCAAACGTATTGAAACATGAAGAAATATCAGAAAAACATGTAAAAAAGCACTTTTAGATTTCATCGCTTTTATAGCAATTGCTATTTTTACATGCCTCTACCTATCTATATAGGGTCTACTACTATATAGATAGTTAGTGAAATTATACATACTTCTTGTTCAGCTGCATTTTTCTCTTCTTTCTCAGCATTTTCAGTGTCTTCTTTGGTTTCTGGTGGACTATTTGCATTAATAATTGATTCTAGGAAAAATACAGATATTTTAATTAGACAAATTTAGGCCTACTCATTTTAAAGAATTATAGTCCTTATATTTTAATATTTCCGAAATGAGAGAAATGTCAACGTAACTGTGATAATTAAATGCATGATTGGACTATATATTATGGGAATAAGCCTGCATACTGGAATTACATAACTTAGTGAGAGAATAATAAGTGCCACCTTGAAAATGTAATAATAAAAATAGTCTACATACTTTGTCTATTAATTATTTGTCGTAGCTGATCTGTCAATTCAGCATTCACGGAAAACTGCTCCTTTAAATCTTCTTCTAAACGTACGATTCGTTCTTCCACTTCACTGTGCGTCAGTATACTACCCTTGCTACCGACAGGTCTGTACAGGAACAAGAAATATGTAACAGAGGCCCATAACAACACACACAGAAACCCGTACCAAATAGGATACTTAGTACGCATGGCAATCCTTCGATGACATTATCTGTAACAAAACCAAAATTTATATTCATTTATTTAACAAGTTTTACCCACTAATTTATGATAGGGAATACAAAACTGGTAGCCCTAAATGTATTGACAATTATTAACGTAAGTAAACATTTTTGGGCCTTAATCCAGCAGACTGTCTAGCCATGGCTGTTTTACCAATATCTCTAATAGTTCTATACGCATACTAGGCCTACTTGTTTTGTTTTTTTATATTGGGTTTTAGCGAAGCATTATACTGATGGCTACGAATACGATCTATTGGCGTCGGTGGATGATGAATAAGATGATGGGATGATGAGATGAAAGGTTATTTTATTAGGTGTTTTGGATGGCGGGAAAGAGTCGGTCGTGGCCTGTTGTTAAGGATTTGTGCAACGAAATGATGTATAACTCAGCCAGTAGACCACGCTTCGCCTCATTTTGTGTTAGATCGCCGATGAGAGCAGACCTATATAACTTTGTGCTCCGAGGGGCAAATTCGAATCATCTTATTGAAGTCCCGCCCCAATTTCATATCAACCAATAATAAGGCTGGACATCCCCCCACACTGATACTGCTGGCTGGTTTAGGTGATGAGTGATGTGAATGTATCGTGTCAAGTAGCTGATACAATAGAATGAAGAAATATACTAATACAGTCACACTGTGGCCTGGGAAGGTCAGTCGGCATCCCTCTGTATTTTTTGATCCAAGGTTAGGACAGGACGATTGGTCGTCTATTCCATCAATTAATATTGACGATTGGGTGTTTCAACCGTCAATAACGAGCTAAATATATAATGTGTCGCTGAACTATCATTATTATCAGTTCGTTACAATCCCAGCTCGACATTTCCGGACGAGAATGTTGTTTGATGGGAGAAACGACAGATCAAATGACTACAACTGGCAATACATTTCATAAGTCCTCACTATATCTCACTACTATAGCGGGCGGGTGACCTTTGTTGTAGATAACGCAATAACTCGAAGCGTAAGTTGATCGTTCCATTAAAATATGTACAGCTTTCAGCATTGAGAATCATATTGATACAAATACTATCAAAATATATATCAATAAGCGATAAAATTTTGTCAATTTAGATATTTGACCGGTTCTTTCTCCATCGCATCACAGACTCATCGGCACATGGATGATATTGTTCATTGTTCATTGTATATTCTGTCGCCGCATGGTGTTTCGGTGCTTCCGAGTCGGAACACATCTACAGCTCAAACGACCGTCTCTTATCAATCATCATCAACGTTTGAGTGTAGGCATGTTGCTGATAACAATACTAGCTGATGCCAAGTACGGGTAGTTTTACTTGTAAGACAACTTCGGTACAACATATATATATATATATATATATATATATATATATATATATCTTTCCCAGATAACCAATTAAATTGGGCCAGGGGGTGTTTCCACCATTTCATCTAGGGCAGGATTCATCTCTCCATCGGTTCCTGCCAGTTCCGACTTCTTCCTCTTCTTCTTCACCACTACTTTCCTCTGCTTCTTCTTCTCTTCCCACGAGTTCCTTTCACCGTTCCCTATCCTCCCACCATCTCTCATCTATCACTACCTCCCATTTTTCTCCTCGATTGACTACACCGCATTCTACTCCCTCCTGCCACCTTTCTCTCGGCCTTCCAACTCTTCTCTTAGCTCCATCTTTTTCCGCTAACTCGAACATAACTCTCGGAATTCTTCCCTTATCCATTCGCCGCATATGTCCATACCACCTGAGTCTCTCTCTCTCCATTTTGAATGCTAACCTTTCCACTTCCACTTCTTTCCTTATCATTCTGCTTCTCTTCTTCTCCAACTTTGACACTCCTGCTATGCTCCTCACAAACTTCATTTCTGCTGCCTCCATTTTTTTCTCATCTCTCCAATTCAATGTCCATGTAACTGCTCCATTTGTTAAAATTGGCAAGTAGTATACATTATAAATAAGTGTCTTCCCACACTTCGGAAAGTCTTGGTTCCAAATCAGCTTCCTTACTTTTTGGAATAGTCCGTTCGCCTTTGCTATTCTCTTATTCACATCAAGCTCCACTTTTGCCGTATTACTTACTACACTTCCCAAGTATGCGAACTCTTCTACTTCCTCCAGTTCCTGACCTTGCAGTTTTATTTTCTCTTGACTTTTTCTCTTCTCTCTGCTCATCACCATAGCTTTGCTCTTTTCCGCACTAATCTTCATCCCAAACTCCTCGGTAATTTTTTCCCATCTCTCAACTTTGTCTTGCACCTCTTCCCTACTGTCTCCCCATACCAGGATATCATCAGCGTATATCATTGTCTTTGCATCTGCCCCTTCCTTCACTGGTTCTACTTTTCTCATCATCTCATCCATCACCAACACAAACAACATGGGTGATAGGACACTGCCCTGCCTAACTCCACTCTTGACATCGAACCACTCTGTCCTGCCTCCATTTGTTTGCACCGAAGCCTTGCATTGCTGATATAAACTCTTCACACGGTCTATCATCCCTTCATCTATCCCCTTTGCCCTGAGACCCTCCCACACCCTTTCTCTGGGAAGATGATCGTATACTTTTTCTAAATCTAGGAAAGCCATATACACTCTACTTCCCTCCTCCCACCTTCTTTCCAACAGTTACAACATGGAAGTTTATTATTATTATTATTATATTGGGTTAAAACGACGCACTATACTGATGGCTACGATCTATTGGCGTTGGTGGATGATGAATGAGATGATGGGATGATGAGATGAAAGGTTATTTTATCAGGTGTTTTGGATGGTGGGAAGGAGTCGGTCGTGGCCTGTTGTTA
>OZ023333.1:4522991-4770491 GCA_964007535.1 Brachyptera risi
AACCACTAAACCACACTGACATACCGACATTTGCAAGCCAAAGCAGTTAGTTTGACAGTTAACAAGATAGTCATACATACAGTTTAAAAACATCCTCTCTTGCCTTAGTACAAAAATCGATTAATCAGCTCTTTCAAAGGAAGTAAGCTCTTTGTTGCTACCTGCATGCACCCAAGTTCAAACCGAGCTCATGGAGATCACTATTCACTTCTTTAATAGAATACCACATGCGAGAAATGAAAGAATGACGAGGTTTGGTAATTTGTATTTACAATTAATGGCTTTTGAAATTTCCAATCAAGTTTGGTTGTGAAATGTTGTAAAAAGTTTTCTCTTTTCAGGTTCTCCTACACCTCATCATAAAATATTTTTGTTGGCATTTTTGTAAATCTACGAACAGAAACAATGTGTAAAATGTAGATGTAGATATCTAGATGTAGATGTGATGTCAAAGTAGATCTCTTTTCATTTTTTCAAAATTGAAATTTTCTTCAAGAGTATACAGAAAATGTCTGTTGCCATCTTTATATCTAAATAGCAAAAAGTCTTCATCAATTGAATTTTTCAAGGATTATATATCGCAGATTACGGTACTGAGATTATTGACGACCTCACCAACCATTAAGTTATTTGGGGTAGGTCTATGTGATAGTGAAAATCATGAAGTGAGGATAAGTGAAATGAAAACCCATGACTTATTTGGTATCCGAACCCAGGCCCAAAGTTTCAGTTTCTAAAGTAGTGCCTTAGTTTTAAAACTCAGCTACGTAGAGCAGCTATTACCTATCTTTCCACTATTAGATGAACGTAGCTATATACCACAAAAAATAAAGTTTGCTCAAATATATTTTTTTACGTGTTTTTTTTTTCATCAAATTGATATTTCATTGCTTGTACTTTCAACGCCAAAGTGAGCAGACAGATTGAACAAAACCAATTGTTTTTGTCGTCTAGCGTACTGGTAATCCTAGATTCTTTCATTAGTAGGTTACAAATTTAAACAGAAACCAACTTGATATTTTAAGAACAGTCATGAGCAACTTAGCATGAATGCTTACGCAGCTAGTAGAATGCCACTAGCCTCTTCATGAAATATAAAATCGTTGAGGTAGGATACATTTTTTTTACTTTTCAACCCAAAGCTTCTGGATTGGATTTTTTTCCTCCATGAAAGATGGGATCATCATAAGGTAGGATATATTTAAAAATATATATAAAAGTCTCTGAAATTCAATTTTTTTAAGCAACAAATATTGGAATTGCTTTTTTGATAAAGATATTTGTTATCAGTTCGTCTTCACTACCACCGAATTTGGAATCATTCGAGTTTTTTGTGATGTTTCTTTTTCACCACACATGGTCGGAACTAAGCTACGGTATCTATTAATCATTATAATATCCACACCCACAATCACTTGCATTAGTCTACGACTTTCAAGTCCAAGCTTCAAGGAAGTCAAGTTGGGTGTGGGTTTTTGTATAGGCTTATGCCGTTTCACCATTCACTATTACTGGCACTTTATACCTTGGGTAAGGTTCAGTGGCATAACTACCGGGTCAATATGAATTTCTGTAATTCTAGATAGTCCAGTCTAACCAGAGAAATGAGTATTTTCAATGTTGGACCTGTTTTCACAATTCTTTCAAATACGCTATCTTATAGTTTTTTTTTTTCTGATTCATGATTTATAAATCATCATCATATATATATATATATATATATATATATATATATATATATATATATATATATATATATATATATATATATATATATATATATATATATATATAATATATATATACATATATATTATGCAGGTAGTAGGGCACATGTTGTTAATGGGGCTCTTGCTCTATTCTCACTACCTGTATACAGCTTATACTATATAAAAACAATAATAGATAAATTATAATATTTTGAAGAGGTGGAAGTTAACACAAGAATTTGAGAAAAAGTGAGTCAAGAAAGTGAAGCGTCATTTTGACGAATTAGGCGAGGACCAACGTCTATAAGTTGATCCAGAAAAGTGCTTCGGAGTTCAAGTGTTAAGGAGGCCTCTGTACATGTTACCTACTGGCTTGATTGCAGACGTTCGGGATACAAGTTGGCAACGGAAAACTAATCATCATATCAACATACAGTTTTTTAAAAATAATCAGCAGTATTCAATGCGTGCTTGCTCGAAAAGCTTTAGTTTGGGGTATATTTGAAACCCTTCAAAAAAATCTAAAAATCAACATGTTTCTACCTGTTTTTCATTCTTTCTACGATTTTTTCAGAGTAATATAATAAGAAAATTATAATTTTTGATGAACGTAGAGACACAGATATACTCATTGCAGTTTCATTGCAAGGAGAATTAGACTGATCGATCCCAGCGTTTACCCACCATGTGTTGTAAGCCAATGGCCTGCATTGGCACTTTTTGTCTTATTATGACCGTTTACTGCAGGTTTTACTCATGGGTTGTGAGATGTAAAGTAAGGTTTGAGAGTTCGCGTGAAGTAACAGAAACGTTCAAAGTCTTACATCCAAGTCATCTGAGTAAAATCTCAGATGTAGAAGTGCTGGGCGATGCAAATAAATTTCGACTCAAATTTGAAATTGATGTATCGCTCACATTTCCCTCTCAACTTCTCGTCATGAGATCTGCTTTGCGTGAAGATATTTGAGAATATCCAGTGTACATGACCTATAGCCAACTTGCTCATGGTTAAGCACGCATCACTTTCTGCAAGTTTCCAAGATCTGTACTCCGCTTGTGTCCTGTTTGTAACAATACCTGTCACAGTTGCAAGTGCAGAGAGAGGCTTTTAGAAACTGGAGCAGATAATTACATGCCTCCGTAGCTCAGTGTCCCAAGAAAGACTCAAAGGCTCGTCCATTTGAAATATTTTCGCGGATCAGAAAGCCCGAAGGAAGAATTCCAAGTAGACCACAGGGTGGGCAGCTGCATTTTTTCCACCAACGCAAACTTCATTTGTATTCAGTAATTTACAGCTTACTTTGTTTGATTTTGAGTTATACTGTAATCCACTTGAATATATGTAGGCCTATAACATCTTTTTTAATCGCGCCAAATAGTTTTTGACCAACGCCATAAGATTCTTCATCAAGTTACCATGAAGTGCTTCGTTCAACCCTACAAGCGAGGTATTTTACGAGTACCAACTATTATAGCAATTTTCACAGAGCAGTATGCTTGACTAAATATTGGCCTATAATCCAAATTGATTTTATTCATTTAAACGGATTGAATAGGAAATTTGAGCACTCCGTATTGAAGTTACGCCACTGTTAAGGTTGTTAACCACCACAAAAACATGGTGGGCAAAAATATATATATTTTTTTTAATAACATCGAAACTTGATACAAAAACATGTTCCCCAATTAAGGCTATGGATGAAAGATAGGACCGTTCGGACGGGGCACCACAAGGGCGATCTTACCAAAATATACCAAAATATAACCAAAAATATTAACCAAAATATAACCAAAATATACCAAAAATATAGAGGAAAAAATTGAAATATTTCCTCCAATGTTGGTTCCATGCTTAAGTACTGCCGTTTTTGGGATGAATTATTCAAGCGTCAGAAAAAGTTGAATACCCTCAAGAATAATGCACCAGAAAAAGAATTGTATGAAATATTTCTAAAATAAAGCATTACCATATTTTCTGGACTCGTGAGATATTTTTGCAGTCGAATCACTTGAATGCCATTTCTAAAAATAAGAAATCGAGTTTCATATAACCATACTCATCCAACAAAAACACTTTTGACTAGAAATGATCATTTGACTTATCAAATCGTGGTTTCAATTCATTTTCATTATTTTTTCATATGGGTCTATATTTGGCATTCACCAGTGTGCTTGTTTAAAAATATTTTATACAAGTTATCGATATATAGAAGGAATCAAAGAATGCTTCTTACATTATATCTTGGATTATTTGACTGAATAAAGTAGGTCTACATTAGGATTATTCATTTGTATTCATTACATAAAAATAAATCATCACATGCTGCTGGACAGTTAACAAAGTACATATAAATCACAAATATAAAACATTGAACTGAAACAGTGACTCCATAAACATCGAGGAATATCGAGTAATAAATACTCCAGTGATGGAGCTGGTTTAAACAGTTACCAAGGCCACCAAAACTAAGGATAATAATTTGGTGTAACATGAAAATTGGAAAATACAGTGAAAATGTTCTACGCTATCTACGTAGACCTTGACTTCATTATGCTATTGACACTCAAGTCAATTCACGGAGCATCGTATCAGGCAGCTGCTGAATGACATCAACTGTAAAAGCATATATATAAAAAATGAGGAAACCCTTGCATCACATTATATAGGCGCTTGTCAACAAAGCATATAGGCTAGATGGGGATATTAGTTATCCAAAAATACATAATAACTGACAGCGATTACAGTAAATCTCGTTTGAAGCACCTAGATTTGTTAGCAGGCTAGATCATAGATACAAGATTGAGAGAAAGAGACAAACAAAAAAAAATCTGAATTCAATGGTAGCTCAAGGAGTCATAGATTGGAACATGTCACCTCAAAAGGTATTTGAAGACTGGCCATCAGCTAAAACCTTCAGAAGAAGAGTATTAGATTTAGAATTAGGTCAAGGCTATAATTGAGATATTGGGACATTTACCACCGAATACTCATGTACTGTCTTTATTGTATGTATTCCAAGTAAATAAAGTTTATTCATTCATTCACCAGACTCGGTCAATTCAAAATTTGACATATTTCGAACTTGAAGTTAGTCCCTGGCTGAAGGTACGCCTATAGACATTTCCTGGTGAAATGATACATGGTAATCCGAATTCCAGCCCAACTGTAATTCAAACTAACAGTAATAATCTGACCCTTCAATTGCTTTGAGACTATTTCAGATTGGATCATTTGATTGCATTCCTTGAAATACCAATTATTTTCCAAATGTCTGCTCCTTGTTTGACGTGCAAGCCAAGAAGTCGAGCTGTTGGCTGCTTGTGAATAGTCTTGACCTTCAGGCCTTTGAGCACGTTGAACTCATCTACTTGTTCTCAGTCGGTCTCGGGACGGCTGAGCGAGCAAGCATCGGCAGCAAGCCGAGTACGTTCGATCGATGAGGCCCTTCTACATTGAACACACGTAGTTTTGGCCAGAGACATAGAACATGGCCTTCTCTCTCACTCAATGTGAAATTGACTACATTCCAATAGGGAAGTGGTGATATCGTGGAAAGTGAGATTCTTAGTTGATCCATATTTTTTTAAATCAAATTCAATTTTTCGGGGTCCCTCCTATTTCAGATTAACGAGGGTTTACTGTAGGCCTATCAGCTTTCATGAAATGAGTCGAGTAAGATTTATGCACTGAGAGAATTATAATACTGCAGAATAAAGAGGTAATGAACGAGAATAACGGCAATGAAGAGAGAATATTTTATAAGAAAATACTTGAATGAAAACGTTCATCATATTAGTTAGTATTTAGCACCCGACGGAAATAAGGACTTGCGTTTTGAATTCTCTTTCGAACGATTCATCATCATTTCAAACGCATTCATTTTCTTGGCAACGACCGGCGTCGGAACTTTGGGCTCTTTCACTCGGGATTTCTTGATGGGCAAACACAAGTTGACAAACGCGACGATTGGTTTGTCGACCGGCGTTATCTGAGAACGATCGAAGCCGTCCTTTTTGTTGGGCGATAACAAGTTGACGCACGTAGGAACAGTTTCTCGGGGGGATATCACGTAATTGTTTTTCTTGTCAGAAACGGGCGGAGAACAAGTTTTTCCGACTAGAGAATTCGGTGATATTCGTTTAGGGGACGTCTTCATGGCACTTGGTGACAGCTTGTGAGTAGGACTCATTAGAAGCTTGCCAATTGGAGTAAGTCGAAGTAGAGGTTTCGAATTGTCGGCAGCTGTAAAATAATATCTCAAGTTGATGAATGTTCAAATTTCTGCCGTCATTTTGACGAATGTTAATGATAGGCTACAGTGAAAACTAGTGATGACATCGATTCTCAAAACCGTGAATCGATTCTTTAAGCTCCAGAATCAATTCAAAATCGATTTTGATGAAAAAAAAATGAATAAAAAAACATTTGTTTTAAAAAAGTTCATCCTCAAAAAAGTTGTGTAGGCCCAATTTTTAACTTTTTTTTCAACCTTCCCGCGGCGTTCACGTGAAAAATAGCTGTAGAGACTTCTTTGAACTGTAGGCCTACTGTATCATTCGGGTATTTCCGTCAACAATCGGTTGTCAGACGTTACCCGGAGGGTTAGCTTGTGTCCAGTAAAATCTCAACAATACACAATAACATGGACAACGAAATGAGCATGTATTGCGACGTAAAGAAATACAGCACTGACCAAAAAGATTTTTTTTGGGGGAAAAATCAAATGTTTTATGTGAGAATCGTTTGACATTAGAATCGATGTTATCACTAGTGAAAACTCTAGCCATCGTTTTTCAAGGAACCAAGAAGAATGATAAACCATCTATCCGAGAGAATTTAATCCTGCTTATGAGAGTAGGGTCGGACAAAATGAATGACGGATGTGGGAACGATGCCCAGAGGTTTCACTGCACTGAAAGTGAATTTAATGAAGGTCGATTCAATCAATACCGAACAATAAATATTAGGGATAACATCGATCAATCGAGAATCGATTAAGAATCCATTCTAACGTAAAACAATTCTCAAATCAAAAAATCAATCTAAAAAAAAAAAATCTTTTCAATTTTTTTTTTTTTTGGTCACTTCTTCACGTTGTAATACGTGCTCATTTTGTTGTCCATATTATTCTGTATTGTTGAGATTTTACTATCTGGACACAAGCTAACCCTTCGGTTACATCTTACAGCCGAACGTTGAACAAAAATACCCGAATGGAACAGTTCAAAGAAGTCTCTAGCAGATATTTTTCACGTGAAGGCCTTGGGAAGGTTGAAAAAAAAAAGTTGAAAATGACACAACTTTTTCAAGGATGAACTTTTTTCAATTTTTTTTTTCAAAATCGATTTTCAATTGATTCTGGAGCTTAGAGAATCAATTCCCAATTTTGAGAATCTATGTCATCACTAATAGATATGAAAATAATAAGCATGGACATCCTCATTTAAAAATAAAGATACTAGTATGACAAATAATGAAGATACAAAAATAAATGAATGATTTTGCTTAATAAATGTACATCTACAGTGATGTACTCTTCAATTCAAAATCCAAGGATACAAACATACCCAGTTTGAATGATAAAAGCTGGAAGTATGTAAATATTAGGCATTGAGCTAATGGATCAAAACTTTGTAGGAATGTTTGAATTACAGCCAAATCTGAATCATCAGTTTGAAAGAACAACGCCTTACAGTAATAAATAATACGTAGCAGCCTAACAATTCAAAAAGTGAAAGCAATCAAAATCACTGTTTGAAATCAATTAGTTAATTTTGCTTGTACCTTCCTTCCACAAAACTCCAGAGAACTGATACATACAAAAGCAGTTTCAACAATACGTCTTACTTTTAGGAGGTGTCGAAATATTTACATCCGTTTGTGTTTGCGTTTCCGGCCAATCAGTCGGAGCTTGTTGAGAAATAGCATCTTCATTAGAGGTAACATCTGGAGAAGAATAAAAACCAGTTCAGAAGACAACTTCTGGCAATATCTGGCATTCAATTTTCCTTTCATTATGCTAACTAATTCTCATTGTTATAAACATTCTTGAAGAAACGAACGGGAGTTTCGCATTCGGTCGTATGTCCACAACAGTTTGATCAATCTACAATATGAAATATGGAGCACATCGTGAAGCCTAATTGTATACATTTTCCTGGAAATTTCATCATTTGAATCAAATGATACATTGATCAAATTATTTAAATATGCCCATTATGCACTTCTGGACTCAAAATGGAATGAGAAAGTGTACTAGAGTTATCAACAAAAGCTGATAGGCCTAGTTTGCTAAATTGAATCCCATGAACTTTTCAAGTAGTTACCCTATAACTTTCGAATAATCCAGAAAACTACATACTGGTAGAACTCTCGTTGATCCAAACTCGGTTAATCCGAAATTTGACATATTTCGAACTTGAAGTGGCTACGTCCGAACTCGACCGATTCCATACTCGACCGAAGCAGGTGAAATGGTAGAACGGACGAGTTTGGATTCGGTCGAGTTTGGATTCGGTCGAGTTTGGATTCGGTCGAGTTTGGATTCGGTCGAGTTTGGATTCGGTCGTTTTTGGAATCGGACGAGTTAGGAATCAGACGAGTTGAGACTGCCGTACTGTGGGCTCGGCTAACTGCTTGTAAAATCAGTCGAGTTAGGAATCGGTCGAGTTAGGAATCGGTCGAGTTTGGATTCGGTCGAGTTTGGATTCGGTCGAGTTTGGAATCGGACGAGTTAGGAATCAGACGAGTTAAGACTGCCGAGCCCATGGCTCGGCTGACGGTTTCTAAAATCAGTCGAGTTAGGATTCGGTTGAGTTAGGATTCGGTCGAGTTTGGATTCGGTCCAGTTTGGATTCGGTCCAGTTTGGACGGCTACCACAGGGATTCTATTTAGAATAAGTCGAGTTTGGAATCGGTCGAGTTTGGAATCGGTCGAGTTTGGAATCAGTCGAGTTTGGAATCGGTCGACTTAAGACTACCGTACCATGGCTTTGGCTAACGCCTTGTCAAATCAGTCGAGTTAGGATTCGGTCGAGTTAGGATTCGGTCGAGTTAAGACAGCTATCTAGAGGCTGGCCTTACACATTTAGTTGGGCGTATATTTGCAGTCAACTCCTCCCACTTCATATTAGGGGAGGAGAGGGCATAGTACACTCAATTTCATGTAATATAGTGCCCATGTAATATAGTGCCATAGTTGAGAAAGGTATAGCTCTTATTAAAGCCTTCAATGAAACAAGGCGGGAGCGTCCAAACTCGAACGAATCCAAACTCGACCGATTCCTAACTCGACTGATTTTACAAGCCGTTAGCCGAGCCCACAGTACGGCAGTCTCAACTCGTCTGATTCCTAACTCGTCCGATTCCAAACTCGACCGAATCCTAACTCGACCGAATCCAAACTCGACCTATTCCTAATAAAAGCCCTATGGTAACTGTCTGAACTCGACCGAATCCTAAGTCGACCGAATCCAAACTCGACCGATTCCTAACTCGACTGATTTTACAAGACGTTAGCCGAGCCGTCCAAACTCGACCGATTCCAAACTCGTCCGATTCCAAGGTCGACCGAAATAGAGTTACCACCCACTTCAATATACTGTCCAACCAACGCATTGCAAACCCCCACCAAAGAGACGGGTAGTTGTATCTTCGCTGGCCATAACAAATAGACCTACCCAATTGACTACCTGTATACAAGCGGAACTCAACTTGCATATTTCTTTCTCGCTACGTTACCCCTCCCCCCCACCCCCCTCCCATCAAAATAGCCACTTCGTTGTGGTGACACGTCCGAGGCTCTTGAAAGGGATGCACTCACTACCTGTGCCGAAAGGAACAATGGAAATTGAATGACCATTATCGAAATGAACTAAAATTGAAGCTGAAGGATTTAGATGATTATAATTAGAGGATACGCATTGAAAATGAGAATTTAAGCAATTTACTTTTTTATTCTGAAAAATTCACTCATATGCGGCCGATATACGGCGATTTGTTGTGTGAGTCAGTTTTATCCATCTACTGGGCATCCTACCTGTCCAAATTCATATAAACCCTTGACTATAATCTCTCACTTATGACCTGACTGCAATTGAAAAAACATCAAACAATCATTATTCACGTGTCAGTGGTGTTCTGGATGAATATAGTTCAATTGTGCGATGTATATTTCTTTTTTGATTTTCAATTTTCGACCAATTTTCGATGAAATCATTGTTATTACAGTACGCTGATGAGGTGTGCATCAGCTAGAGCCGATTATATCAACTGATAGCAAGTGAATGCAGCGATAATGAGTGAACTAATAGGTTATCATCCCTTCTAAATTCTAGTTATTTTCTCACCATAAATAATGATGCTCCGATTGATAATTAATAATCAGTTGGTTCAAGCGGCTCTTACTCAGTAAGAACAAAGAATCAAAATTAAGTTGTACAGATCAGATAACACTTGGTATCCAATAGCTATAGAAGAACATGAAGGTTATCGGTTGATATAATACACTCAATTTTTCATCAGTATTTGTAAGAATTGAAATATATTATGATTTATTATACATAATACATTTAGATATAGACTAGAACACAACTACGCGATAAACTTTTTATCAGTCATTTTCAAAATCTATTGTTTTACATGGGTTTATTATTTCCCAATCGTGTTCTAATTATAACGTGGAGTAGATTGTAGAAGATGAATACATTTACATGATATCAGCTATCGAAATAATATTTTATTGTTTCTTAATTGGTCTGTAAAGGTAGGCAATCGCCCAAATTCTATCGTTGAATTTTGATTGCCTCAAACTTTCCAACTGAATTCAAAAAAGTTTGCTCAAATCGGAGTCGCCATTTTGTTTTTGATCGAATTTTCATGAAAATCTTATTTATTTTTCATTGGCCGTTGTAAGTGAACCACATTCCTACATTTTATTGTGAAATCACGACAAAAATGTTTCACATGACAACAAAATAAATGAGAATAATCGGACAAAAATTGCTATGATTTTGTGATCAAATTTAAATTAATGCCAAATTTCATTAATCAGATCTAGTGAACAGAGCTCAGGAGTTAAAAATGTGAAGTCAACGAAATCTCATTCAGATAATTATACGTAACTGCTACATGTAAAGTTTGCTCAAATTGAGGCGGCCCCTTTTTGTTGCGATACATTTTTGGGGAATAATCAATTTGATTAAAATAGTCTGCCATTATCGATGAATTGTCAATTTTTTTCAGAACATCATGAACAATAAATTCGTTATATAATGAAAATACATAATTGAGATGATTTTACTACAAATTGAATGAATTTTGAATTAAATTTGGATGAATATATTTTTGTGAAATAGGCTGTGGGGAGCAAGCGGTGAGTGATAAATATCTCAATTGAACGGTAATCAATTGAAATCATTGAAAGTCATCTTGTAATTATATGAAACGACCGGCGAAGAGTTTGCCGACATCAATGGTTAATTAAAAAATTTGCATATATAGTCAATATGTAGAAAAAACATTTTTTACGTGTTTTATTCCTCGATTTTCACAGGAAAGACACATCTGTGTAACAACAGAAAAAAGAATAACTTTGATTATTCAATATCAATATTCCAATGTATTTATAAACTCATTTGGTATCTCGCGATTTGGTCTAGAAATGCTTCATCAAATTGTCTATTATATCGAGTCACCAATGAGATGATACAAACTGTACTAAAAATAAACTGTACTAAAAATCAACTGACCTAAAAATAGGCTGTACTAAAAATAGGTTCTACTAAAAGAAGGTAAAGTGAGAGATGTGGCTCCTCCCCTTCATGAATTGTTACCTCCCAGTCTCGAGGAATCAGTTTAGGTCAGTTGATTTTTAGTACAGTTGATTTTTAGTACAGTTGTTTTTCAGTACAGCCTATTTTTAGTACAGTTGATTTTTAGTACAGTTGGTTTGGAAGGTTTCAGTGCACCAGAAACCAACTGACCTAAACTTCTATACTTCTCGACACAAAGCTGAACTGGAGGATTTGGCTCCACCCCTTCATAAATTATGTTCAGGTCAGTCGATTTTCTGTACAGCCTAATTTTAGTACAGTGGATTTTTAGTACAGTTTTTTCAAGCTCACTAGATCAGTTTTTAGGTCAGTTGGTTTTTAGTACAGTTTGTCGGTTTTTATTCAAGGTCGGTTAGTTTTTAGATATGGAGCCTTTTTTTAGTACAGTGGAATTTTAGTACAGTTTTTCAAGCACACTTGGTCGTGCTTCAGAAAACTGTACTAAACATCCACTGTACTAAAAATAGGCTCGATCTAAAAACTATAATTGACCTTAAATAAACTGTACTGAAAACGAACAGACCCGAAAACTGAAGACTATTTTTAGTACAGTTTGTCAGTGTTTGGTTTTTAGTACAGATTGTCGTTTTTTTTTGTTTTTTTTTTATTCTACCGGCTAGCAGCGTATGGTCAGTCTTGCGGTAGTTTGACCAAGTCCCGAGTAGAGCTAGAGCGAAGGAAGATTACAAAGACTTTGGTCTCGACCCTCCAGGTAGTTTCTAGCCAGCTTGTCTAAGGTTGACAAACAATAACTTTCAGTATCACTTTCAACATCATGGCCATCAAATACCTGGGATTGGATAAATGAAATTATTTATTTAAAAAAAAATTGTTTTTATTTTTCCTGTTAGAACTGATGAGAAAATATGTTCACTTTCATCCATCGGAAATGAGAGGGTATAACTATTTCGTGCATACATTTAATTGGCAAAGAAGATGAAAATATATATTCTGTCAGTGCAACACTTGCCTAGTTTCTCTTGATTTTTTTCTGAATACACTATTTGTTGTCAATGTAGTGAGTTTATGAATTGTTTTATTGTAAAATAATAGTGAAATCGAACGTATCATACTCATTTTTGTCATTGGACATCGAATAGAGATATATTTTTCAACTTATAACCACATTTCTTTCTCCCTGTTTTTGTGTGGATAATTATTACTATTAATGAAAACGCAACACATGCACATGCGTTCTAAAATGAGCAAGATATGTATATGGAATGCACTCAATTTAAGTAGTATATACGCAACTTGATATTAGCATTCATCGAGCCTTCCATATTCATTCATATCATTTCATTCTTCAAACTTAAAACCTTCGTTATTAATCAAAACTCTTGATTTCCATTCACAATTTTCAATTGAATATCTGACATTTTTCACCCTAATAATTCATTTTCTCAAAAACTACTGATTCAAATCATTTCAAATCTGGTCAAAACATGAACTAGAATGATATCAAAAAATCTGTGAGAATTTCATTTCAATGGGTTGAAATTGAAAACATCAAACATTCCACCAATTACCGCACTGTACTTTTGGGATTAATTTTCAGAAATATTCACGATGAACCTGTTCAACCGAGTCTGCTCAAACACAATCCCAACCTATTCTGTTGTGATACCAAGGTTCATAAAAAGTTTAAAATTATTCGGAATTTTTGTCTGACTTGTATGCCAATTGTCAGGTTTCATGGGATAACGAAAACTATAACTTATGAGGTATAAGATTGAAATTATATGAATGATTGATTTATATAAGAGAGGCTTGATAAATTTCAAAATAAAAGTGTGTAATTATCCAAACGATCCTATCTTTCATCCATAGCCTTAATTGGGGAACAATGATTTTGTTTCAAGTTTCGATGTTATTAAAAAAAAAAAAAAGGAAATACGACTGTCGAGTGCATTCCATAGGAATGTCTCGCTCATTTTAAAATTTCGCACATTCTGTGCGTTTTCCTAGTATGAGGAAGTGTGTGATGTGTGTGTGTGCTCATCGCAGTGGATGAGCTTTAATGAGCCAATGAGATATGAAAATATCAGAAGGTCTATGGATCATGTTCAGGTCATTCCATTCAGTTAACACTTCGACTTCAATATAATATCAATATTCAAAATATATATTCACACAACTACTTTACACGAGCGGTTATTATTTCTGGCTTATTTCAAATTCGTATTCTGCGAACCTTTTCGACAGCTCTGGTTGGATCTCCTGATGACCGTTCAGTTGCCAGCCAATAGCGTGAGTCTGTTTAGGTTCGTTTGTAATACCCGCGAACAGGCTTGCCACGGTTGTTGGAATTCATGCAGTATGTTTTATACAAGTTATTTTAGCTTCTGACAAAATATGAACGGTTGGAAGAGTTCATATTTATTGCAATTGATAATATACATATTATTCTCTAAAATGATCCCAATCATCAACACATTTTGAATAGATCATTATTAATTTCAATTTCATTTTGTCATAGTTCAATTCTTCATAATGTTTTTGTATGATTTTTTTTTCTGATAACATCGAAGCTTGACACAAAATCATTGTTCCCTAATAATTGAGGCAATGAATGAAAAATAGGATCGGTTGAACGGGGCACCACAAGGGCGATCTCACCACCCCAAAGAATAATTAAAAATAAGTTAACTCATTGAACAAAGAATAAATCCTGAGATAATATCGCCAGGGCTCGAAAACAATTCAAACATTCACAGTTGGGAGAAAATCTTGAATGTTCTTATCATCTTGATCTTCTTCTTGAAATCTTCCTCCTTCTCTCTTTTTCTCCGTACCTGGTACTTGTGTTTATTACAGAATTGGTAATATATTATCATGATTATATATAATTATTAGGGCCTGTATTATTATCAATTCTGTTTTCATTATATTATGGTCAATGTTATTAATTATTGTATCAGTAATGATATTGTCATTATTATCATCATGAAAAATAATGGACAAGAGTTGAAGATAGATTATTTCTTTGCAATAATAGTGGATATGTAGTGATAAATGATAAATAATGGAATGGGATGGATGATATATATTATGACTGTGGAGAACTATTATTATAATATATATATATTATTATATTATAATTTGTTATATCGGGCCTATGCCCATAATGAATAGATAAACATAGTGGGCATATAGATAAACTAGAAACAACACTCCCTGATAACTGATATATTTGATTTACTATTCACTTACAGACCATGTAGGCCTACTTCAGAACAAATTATTTAGGACGTCTGATATTCTTTTTAGTAATTTTAATTCATGCGTCATTTCAATGAATATTGTGGGAAAAAGAAATCTTTTCGTTCGATTTCCATAATCATGTTCTGTCATTGTCAGGAGGTTGTATATATTTGTCTAAAACTCCATTTGTACGGAAATGTTCAGGAATGATTCGAAATTAGGTGAAAAAGTAATTATTTCTGATTAATCGTGCATTTTTTAAAAATATTTCAATTATATCTATTTATTCACTTGAATAAGTTTCCTATTTCCTATTTGGTAATACTTAGCTGACTAGATGAGCAAAGGGAGATTATGCTGCTATGATACCATCCATTGTGATGAATTCATTGCATTTGATAGGATTGTTGAATGAATATAACAAGTTTACTCGATGAACGTTATGAATCAGGGTCTTTTGATTGAAATATATGGATGGGTGATGTATAGCAAAACAGATACACAACAACCAGTATACGAACAAAACACTTTTTGTGTTTTTCAATAATGATAGCACATACCGGTATTGATCATTTTGAAAAATCTAGACGTTTGTAATAAACAGAAGTATGGATTATTAGTTTGGTTTAAGCACGGAAACTTGAATAAGTAACTATTCATAACTATTCATTTGAAAACGGGACCAGTTCACATACAGTTTGTTTCAGAATATGATTCTGAAAGAAATTATATCGAGTGAATAATCATCCACAATTAATTACTAGAACAATAATTTAGTACATTGGAGTTTGGCAAGATCCAGTATTAAATTATTCATGCATGATATAATGAAACTTGAAATTATTCCAATATGTGATTCCTTGGGTCTACATAAAATTCTGATACATGTGAATACTCAACTTGGACGCATCATTGATTATCTTTCACAACGTCGAAGTTAATACGAAGGTGAAAAATGAATATTGTCAATAATTTTGAAATAATTTTTCACGTTTTCTAAATAATTCATATTCCTAATTCCATATTCCGACTACTGTCGTTTTTAAAGGATTTAGATGATTGTCGTAGGACAATCTAAGTTCGAAATATATTCTTCCCATCTGAACTATTTGCATAAGTTGTGAATAATTTATTTTAGTTTGCAACAATTTTTTTCACTGAATTTCTATATTTTCATTAGGTTATGTCTAGGATTATATAATTATGGAAATCATTCGTGTACGTGAATTTTCATGAGTGTCTCTATCCATTCACTTTTCAGTCTCCCATTCACAAATATTGCTGTTAAAGTAACCATTTTCGCTGCTGCTATTTCGATGGCTTAATGTGACAACATGTGTTTCGAAAAAAGTGTTGATTCCTGACTCAGCAACCCTCCAATCGAATCACGAAGCCACACTAGATCGATAATGAGCGATATTAATCAGTTCAGTTCAGTTCAAAATTCTTTATTAATATTTAAATATAATTGTAATTTACTACAAACTATGCCCCATAGCCAATTGGCTAGTCTGAGGCAATACACTAGAAAAATAATACATAATTAGTTCATGGAATACAATAAAGAATAACACATTTACAAATTACATCTTGCAATTGAAATTGAAATGACAATTATTGAATCAATATTGAATCTTAAAGAATAAAGTTGTTGAAATTAACATTACACTCCGTTAAACTAAATTATTAGATCACATTATATTCTACATAAGGAAATGTCAATCATTATTCATCACTCCTGCTGATGTAATAACCACTCTTTTATTTCATTTTTTATCGTTTTATAACATTCTAAATTCTTTAAACCTGCCGGAACTTCATTAAATATGCTAGGTATCGTATAATGAAGTTGTCTTTTTCCATACTTATTTTTAACCTTAGGTACTTTTAATCTTCCTTCATTCTTCGCCCTTGTTTCAATTCCATGATCATATTTACTTTAATCGATATTGAAATATGAGAGAAATGGTAGAAATAAATCAATCACAAAGAAATATTAGAACTTTAAATTGACATTCAACTGAACTTTTCTTTCATTTTTTTTTTCTTTTCATTCAACTAAACAATTTTGTTCAAGGCTGTTTGTTTTTTTCCGGTTTTCCTCACACAATAATTCTTTCTATGCGGGCTTCTCATTTATTTTTCTATGGCAGCTCACGATATATTTCCTTGGTATTCCATGTATGTATTTTCATTACATTATCATGATGAATTAAAATAGAACTGAGAATAAAAATCACTTTCCAATTTGAATTTTGTATTTGTATGTAGAATAGAAGTCTCCGCCACGCTCATCTGACTACTATCACTAATCATATTGAATAACAAATCATTCATATTAAAAACAAACGGTAAAAAATAAGACTGATGAACATAATAGTGTATTTGATATAGTTTTTTCCACAGTCAACCATTCATAGAAAAATTGAGTCTGACTTGAAATCCAAATGGCCTATGGTTCCTGTTTCTCTACCACCATCAAAACATGACAGTAGGGCCCCTTGAGTAGGGCCCTAATCTCAATGTGATGTATTGGTAACAGAAAGGGATTGTAAATATTTTCAAAATGTAGAATTGAACAACTTAATTGGAAACACTAATTCATTTGTGTGATTTATGAAATGAATAATCAATTACTGATATTAAGTATATAATTATTCATAGCGATGATCAATTCTTATACCTCTCAAATCATCACTGACTTTTTTTGTTGTTCTGAATTGAGTTTTTCTCAATGTCTTTGAGAATAAAATGGCCCTGAACCTATAACCTTAGTAAAGTATTAACGTATCATATAAACAATTATGTTTTGATAATTGATACTAATGTGGATACTAGAGTTACGAATAGAATAATTGGACATACGTGTGAAACTTTTCCCAGTCAATATTTGCACATCAGTGAACAGGCAAAGTTTTCTCTACAGTCTACCCTCATATTAGATTACCTTCATTTTCAAATTGGTGAGCATATTTTTGGCCGTCGACTGAAAAAAATCCCGTTTACTCATCGACAACATTTAGAGACTTTATGCATTTCATTAGGATTTCATTTTAATAATTTGTTCAATTTTGGGACTGAAATTAAAGATAAAAAAAGGAAAGGGAATGATTTGGTTAAAATGGTGATGGTTCAATTTTCATATAATGATGTTATGTGATTCTACATTATTTTTACCTCTGCAATTACGTTTTATTTTATTAGGGATGCATAAATGGGTGAAAGAATCTTCGTTTCATAACAAAGTAAGTTGTTAGAACCCGTCACCACGAGACCCTGAGTTGTAGTAGGTAGGGACTATTTCCGAAATTGACTGACAGCTCCCCCCTCCCCCCAACCCCCCCTCAAGCCATCGCACAATGGTAGAGGGGATCTCTCGTTACTCGGGACTTGGTCAAACTACCGCAAGACTGACCATACGCTGCTAGCCGGTAGAATAAAAAAACAAAAAAAAAAAAACGACAATCTGTACTAAAAACCAAACACTGACAAACTGTACTAAAAATAGTCTTCAGTTTTCGGGTCTGTTCGTTTTCAGTACAGTTTATTTGAGGTCGGTTAGTTTTTAGATCGAGCCTATTTTTAGTACAGTGGATGTTTAGTACAGTTTTCTGAAGGACGACCAAGTGTGCTTGAAAAACTGTACTAAAATTCCACTGTACTAAAAATAGGCTCCATATCTAAAAACTAACCGACCTTGAATAAAAACCGACAAACTGTACTAAAAACCAACTGACCTAAAAACTGACCCAGTGAGCTTGAAAAAACTGTACTAAAAATCCACTGTACTAAAATTAGGCTGTACAGAAAATCGACTGACCTGAACATAATTTATGAAGGGGTGGAGCCAAATCCTCCAGTTTAACTTTGTGTCGAGAAGTATAGAAGTTTAGGTCAGTTGGTTTCTGGTGCACTGAAAACTTCCAAACCAACTGTACTAAGAATCAACTGTACTAAAAATAGGCTGTACTGAAAAACAACTGTACTAATAATCAACTGTACTGAAAATCAAACTGATTCCTCGAGGCTGGGAGGTAACAATTCATGAAGGGGAGGAGCCACATCTCTCACTTCACCTTCTGTACAGGCTGTACAAGAAATAAAAGTTTAGATCAGTTGGTTTTTAGTAGAGCCTATTTTTAGTACAGCCTATTTTTAGGTCAGTTGATTTTTAGTACAGTTTATTTTTAGTACAGTTTACCAATCCCCGCCACCATTTCGAATTGAAGGGGAGGAGCCACATCTCTCACTTCACCTTCTGTACAGGCTGTACAAGAAATAAAAGTTTAGATCAGTTGATTTTTAGTAGAGCCTATTTTTAGTACAGCCTATTTTTAGGTCAGTTGATTTTTAGTACAGTTCATTTTTAGTACAGTTTACCAATCCCCGCCACCATTTCGAATGTATTTGAATAATAAGTAGCCTATGGGCTCAAGTGAGAAATCATTCATCATTAAAAAACATTTTGTACCCTTTTCTTACTCATCCTACAAGACCACGTATAGCGTGATTCCCATTGAACGGAATGATTGTAATTTCTGAATTAAAGTCGTTGATTGTAAACTTTCGAACATTTTTCAAAAAAGCAATTTCAGTCGTATAACATGCAAATATATAGACCTACTAATATACTATGTCATCGCCCAAATGTCCAACCATGAAGTAGGTCGCGTAAAATTCAGTCCCTATTTTTCCGTATTACGGAAAGAATGACTCCAATTATGGAATTGAAAATTTTACCCAATGCTGCTGTTGGAGAGATTTCTGTTTTTTCAATCGCATGTTGAAACCTCAAGAGAAAAGTGCCAAACCTAATTTGTTCAAAAACAATGAGGAACTATATTTTCAGAAAAAGTTTCAAGTCGATTGGTTGCTTTTTTGTTTGACCGTAAACAAAAGAATACAAGCCCGATCATTTCCAGTATACGAAAGACATATGTATGTATATGTAAATATATTATATTATATGTGTTATAATGTCATTGTGTTTATATGTTATGTTAGTATGTTATTTATCGACACATTATAACGATATTATGGATGAAATAATTATATTTATTTATTCACATTAAAACAATAACGCACGATAATCGTAATTTTGATGAATATTGTTGACTTTAAGACGCCACAAACAATTGGGTGTGTCTGGTGTGTTCTAGCATAAGCCTACATGAACGTACATAATATCGTGAGTGACTAATAGGAATGCACGCGCAGGTAGCATCGCAGCGCGCGTGGACTGAACACATGTTCGCTCGTGGTGGTTGCATTGGCGATTGCCTACCTTTACAGACCAATTAAGAAACAATAAAATATTATTTCGATAGCTGATATCATGTGAATGTATTCATCTTCTAAAATCTACTCCACGTTATAATTAGAACACGATTGGGAAATAATAAACCCATGTAAAACAATAGATTTTGAAAATGACTGATAAAAAGTTTATCGCGTAGTTGTGTTCTAGTCTATATTTATATGTATTATGTATAATAAATCATAATATATTTCAATTCTTACAAATACTGATGAAAAATTGAGTGTATTATATCAACCGATAACCTACATGTTCTTCTATAGCTATTGGATACCAAGTGTTATCTGATCTGTACAACTTAATTTTGATTCATTGTTCTTACTGAGTAAGAGCCGCTTGAACCAACTGATTATTAATTATCAATCGGAGCATCATTATTCATGGTGAGAAAATAACTAGAATTAACAAGGGATGATAACCAATTAGTTCACTCATTATCGCTGCATTCACTTGCTATCAGTTGATATAATCGGCTCTAGCTGATGCACACCTCATCAGCGTACTGTAATAACAATGATTTCATCGAAAATTGGTCGAAAATTGAAAATCAAAAAAGAAATATACATCGCACAATTGAACTATATTCATCCAGAACACCACTGACATGTGAATAATGATTGTTTGATGTTTTTTCAATTGCAGTCAGGTCATAAGTGAGAGATTAGTCAAGGGTTTATATGAATTTGGACAGGTAGGATGCCCAGTAGATGGATAAAACTGACTCACACAACAAATCGCCGTATATCGGCCGCATATGAGTGAATTTTTCAGAATAAAAAAGTAAATTGCTTAAATTCTCATTTCCAATGCGTATCCTCTAATTATAATCATCTAAATCCTTCAGCTTCAATTTTAGTTCATTTCGATAATGGTCATTCAATTTCCATTGTTCCTTTCGGCACAGGTAGTGAGTGCATCCCTTTCAAGAGCCTCGGACGTGTCACCACAACGAAGTGGCTATTTTGATGGGAGGGGGGTGGGGGGGAGGGGTAACGTAGCGAGAAAGAAATATGCAAGTTGAGTTCCGCTTGTATAGAGGTAGTCAATTGGGTAGGTCTATTTGTTATGGCCAGCGAAGATACAACTACCCGTCTCTTTGGTGGGGGTTTGCAATGCGTTGGTTGGACAGTATATTGAAGTGGGTGGTAACTCTATTTCGGTCGACCTTGGAATCGGACGAGTTTGGAATCGGTCGAGTTTGGACGGCTCGGCTAACGTCTTGTAAAATCAGTCGAGTTAGGATTCGGTCGAGTTAGGAATCGGTCGAGTTTGGATTCGGTCGACTTAGGATTCGGTCGAGTTCAGACGGTTACCATAGGGCTTTTATTAGGAATAGGTCGAGTTTGGATTCGGTCGAGTTAGGATTCGGTCGAGTTTGGAATCGGACGAGTTAGGAATCAGACGAGTTGAGACTGCCGTACTGTGGGCTCAGCTAACGGCTTGTAAAATCAGTCGAGTTAGGAATCGGTCGAGTTAGGAATCGGTCGAGTTTGGATTCGGTCGAGTTTGGAATCGGACGAGTTAGGAATCAGACGAGTTAAGACTGTCGTACTGAGAGCTCGGCTAACGGCTTATAAAATCAGTCGAGTTAGGATTCGGTCGAGTTAGGAATCGGTCGAGTTTGGATTCGGTCGAGTTTGGATTCAGTCGAGTTGAGACATCGGTCGAGTTTGGATTCAGACGAGTTTGGATTCGGTCGAGTTTGGACGAAATCGAGTGTGATTTCGGTCGAGTTTGGAATCGGTCGAGTTTGGACGTCCCCACTTGAAGTCAGTCCCTGGCTGAAGGTACAGACGAAGATGCATTGAGGGTTGCGTTTGCCCGTTGGAGATGGTGTCTTCACTTCCTATCACTCCCAATTTGAAAATATGTTCCGATTCACTGTCCACGTTTAAAGTACTATTGACCGGGCGTAGATAAGTGGTGATAAAAGAAACTAGCGTTACGATCAAGGCCGAATCGCTGGCATCAAGTTTGCCAGCTTTTCTACAAAACACCACCAGATAGAGCAGCGATCCATACTACACAGAAATGTCCTCACGGTATGGTACGTGTTTTCAAGATAAGTGAAGGCACCAACAAACGCAACCCTCAATGCATCTTGGTTCAGTCATTTCAAGGTGAAATGATATGTTTAATTCCAATACCAGCTAAACCGTAATTTGAACTAATATTTCGTTCCTTTGATTACTTCAACACTGTTTCCGGATTGGATGATTCGAAATAGTCCGAGTGAATTCCTTGAATCAATCATCATTTTCCCAATTTTCACCCTTTTTATTTGACTCGGCGTAAGAATAGGCTGAAGCACGTTGAGCTTTGTGTGTGTCATCCGACTGAGCGGTCTGACCTTGACTAACACAACACCAAATGACAACACCATGCTGGGCTCGATACGTTTGATCGTCACACGGCCGAGCGCCAATAGAGCGAGCGGCGGAGCTAGAGTGAACATGATAATTGAGGCCTTAGCAACGGTTTCTACGTATCGACCAGTCACATAGCTTCCTCTCGCGCGCAATACAAAATTCACTAAATTCCAAGTGGGAAGAGTGTTGATTTTCATGGATCGAGAGTTTTTCTGGTTAATGCAAATTTTCAATTTTTCATAAATCAAAATCATTTTTTTTTGGGTCCCTTCTATTTTGGATTAACAAGGGTTTACTGTAGGCCTACTTGTATAAAAGAAATGCAAATTTACCATTAATCAACGAGGCAGGATCAACATCCATCCCGGTCATCTTTTCCTCAGTTTCTAGTAGCATATCTTGCTCAGTGACGGTAGGTCGAGTAGGAGCGGGTTCGTCAACAACTGCAATTGATTCCTTGAGGCAATCCTCATCGACTTCTTCCAGGTTGTCCACACAGGACTTCTCGGCAGGAACTGAACAAATAGTAAACATAAGTTTGAATATGCAACACATAAATTTGAATTGTTTATATCATATAGTAGAGACCTACCTGGTTCTAGATAATTGAGACATATACTCAATGTACCGGTATGTTTGAATACTAAATGGTGAAACAATGTTCTCCAAATAACTACTAGTAAGCTGGGACAAGAGCAAATAAAATAAAAGGTCGTTGATTATTGAAATGCGCAATCGAGAAATGAATTGATGTAAATTTAATACCTTTCACGTATGAGAATTACAATACCATGCAGGCAATAAATACAGTTCAAGTAGAAATAATATTTACCCTATTGTCCCGAATATAAGCCGACCCCCCAAACTTTTAGATCAGTAATTGAAAAAAGAGTTTCTCTCCTTTTCCACGTAAATCAACGGTCTTCCTGAGTGAAATTTAGTCAATTTCATACTGCGTGCAAGAGAAAGCTATGTCACTGGCCGAAACGACTTGTGAGAAATTGTTGAGAGGTGCCTCACGCAATCGTCATTATATGGCCGGCTTCGATTGGCGCTCGGCCATTTGAGTCATACGACCGAAACAGTCTCGTGCTTGTCAAGGTCTCACACGTCACGACTCACGCAGTAGCGCGTCGGCGTAGTAGACTAGTAGGATGACAGATGCCATGCAGCAAACAGCTCCATACTTATGTTTATAACTGCGCGTCAAATAAAAATGATGGAAATTGAGAAAATGATGCTTCTTCATGATGAAACATTTATTAAACGTGGTTTTAGTGGAATATCTCGCAGTTTCTAGTCGATTCCATTGATATTAGTTTGAGAACCGTTGATATTAGTTTGCGGATGTATTTATAAGCTTAATTAAAATGAGCAAAAACCGTATTTTTGACCGATTATAGGCCGAAATTTGCATATAAGCGGAGGGTGACTTTTGGGCTTGAAATTTCGAGAAAAACCCTCGGCTTATATTCGGGACAATACGGTACATACGTACATAGAACTATTAGTAAATATGATAATAATAGGATCTTTGTAAAAGGTATCAAGATATTCAATAGAATTCCTCTGGAGATCAGAGAGCACAAGAATGTGTGTAGTTTTAGGAGAGCATGTTGACAACTAACCAAAGAAAATGGACTTACTCCCAAATCTTATGAGGTAACTTAATACTGGGACCTTAGACGTGTTCGTTTGTGTTGCACCAACGTGAATTAAAGTGTTGCTGGTGCAGGAAGGAAATGCGTCATATTACAAGTTTGGTGCAGGAAATGATCCCTAAATGTTGAGGTGCAAACAAACACGATAGTGCCGATTTCAACAGTTCCTAGATGCGAATTTTGAAAATGGGAAAAGTGATTTGGGTAAAATCACAGAGACGTGAATGTCAACGTGCTTGAAGATAATCACAACCCTTATTCAAATATATAATTTTTCATTCTCATCAACACGAATTTAAGCGTCAAGAACTTGTAAGCCAACATAGTGTCTGCCTACAATTTGATTTTAGCGCCTGCCATTTTGAACTGAACTAAGCACACCAGGGTGCCTAGTCTCGAACTTCCACCAAAAACACGCGGAAAATTGAAAATCTCCACGTACCAATTCCGCGGTGGTTTTGTTTTCGTGATTGAAAATCTAGCCTTGTGGATTGCTTTCAACTGATTTCACACGGCAACAAAGATTGCCTTCACTCAAACCAATCAGAGCGCTTTAAATTCATGACGTCATGATTTCGAATAAATACCGCCGTCTTGGACAAAATAACTCTCAAAACGTTTGCAGTTAATGCCCTGCTTTGAGGTTATGTCATCCGTCAATGGGTATAGGCCTGCCGCGGCTTGTCAAACGTGTGTATGCCTAGGTATGCCGTAACTGAGAAAGAATCAATATAAAATGAGTATCATAATATACTATATAGTATAGGCCTACATATGTTTCTTCATTATAAGAAAAGTATGTTCAATTCGATTCTCATAAACCCGAACAAAGTGCTCGCATTAATTGCTTATGCTGTTACTTTTGATTCTCTACTGTAGCCTAGTGTCTCGATAACTTCGAGTAATATCCTGCTTTTGGACCCAAACGTCGCCAGATCGAATCTAGCCGCAGTTCCTTTTAAGGTTAAAATATTCTTCTTTATTCTCCCAAATACTCGATCATAATATAAGTTAATGTTGCTGTAGCTGTTACTATGTATTACGGAATTAGTTGGGGTTTGCTGTGCTGGGTTATTGCCTCCTTTAATGTTCTATAATTGTATTTTGTCATGTTTTTGTTCAGTTTTATAGAAAGAAGGTTTATACTGTATTTTCTTTAAATAAAAACTACCTACTATTAATTTGCCAATAATGAAGGGTGTTTAGCTAGGCCATTGATTTTGTAACCACTACAAAATCAATGGCTAAGCCTAGGACCTAGAGCGTTTGGTCCTAGGCCCTATATGGGTCTGTGACAAGTCAGCCGTATTCTCCGCCAAGGAATAGGCCTAGCCCTGGCATAGGGCACAGATCTACACAATAAAACAGTAAACACAGGTTTACTGACTAATGATTTCAGTTCAAGCTAGGCTCTATTTCAAAAGGGAAATGATCTATCATAACTTACAATTTATTCTATACGGATAAAGCCTATGCTTCGGCCTAGATGAATGACGTTGTAGGCCTAGGAAAGCCTGTCACACATTTTAGTTTCACACAAGATTCCGAATTGATGCCTTTGGTAGACAATATAAATCAATAAATCGTTGATCCTATATATCAAAGGCATCAAACCGATATTAGAAATACGTTCTTATCTAATGGCTCGTCTTTCAATACATTTATTCTCAAAATATGCATCCAGCAATACGTCCATCTTTATTCTTTAGCGATCTGACAGTTCAGAGCTTCGACTATACGCCGTGCGACGCGCTTCACTCTTTCACCGGTGAAATTAAAAAGCACAAACCAAATGCCTAGTAAAAATTTCCACACGGTGGATTTGAGCACTGCCACGTGGATTTGATTCGAGACTTGCATTCCGCGTGTTTGCCGTGAAATCACGGTGAAAGTGAGGCAATTCCACCACGGAATGGATTCGAGACTAGGCACCCAGCTCCGTAGCTGGTGTAGAACTACTTGAACTAGTGCAAGTTAACTGGGACAAACAAACACGAGAGTGTAGCTTTGGTGCAGCACCACGGTTACAAACAAAGACGAAAGTGCAAGAACTGAAGAACCAGTGCAGGTAGTTCAGGACAAACAAACAAATCTCTTGTAACATAGTTTTAGGTATTTTTCAAGTAATCTAGACTCTTTTTATTCAGATATATTGAGTTTCAAACTTTAATGATGTATCAATATCATCTATGTATTGTTATGTACAATGTAAGCTGGCAAAAATGCTTCAACTAATAAACTTTCACTCTATATTGTAGATCTTGTACGCCTTAATTATCACAGTATGTCCTACCTGTTATTTTTTCATTTGTAGTAATTAGGCTATCCTCTGGTTTACTTTCATTTGTAGTAATTAGGCTATCCTCTGGTTTACTTTCATTCGTAGTAATTAGACCGTCCTCTGGTTTACTTTCATTTGTGGTAATTAGACCGTCCTCTGGTTTACTTTCATTTGTGGTAATTAGACCGTCCTCTAGTTTACTTTCATTTGTGGTAATTAGACCGTCCTCTAGTTTACTTTCATTTGTGGTAATTAGACCATCCTCTGGTTTACTTTCATTTGCAGTTGTCAAGGGAAACCGACCTCCTTTGTCAAAAATAGAGTAAACCTTTGCAGAATCATTCACCTGAAATATTGTCAATTTATTAATTAATTCATTTTCTAAATCACTTATTCTTGTTGATGATGCAAATTATAAATATCATTACAGTGAAACTTCTATTCATCGTTTTTCAAGGGATCATCAGAAGAATAAAACAATCCATCCAGGAAAATCTAGCATTGGTTCTATGGGAGTGGGGTGGGAAATGAAAGATTCAAGCGGGAGAACGATGGCTCCGGGAGGTTTCACTGGGATACATTACAAAACACAATTTAAATAATATGCTTGACAGTGATGTGATTCAGGATAACTAGGGATATTGAATACAGTACCGATATTTCAATCCATTTTCAATATCAAGGTTTTCGATTTTTTTATTATTTTGATTTTGATTGTGAATTTGTTATCTGATAAATGAACAGCGGGCTGTCAGTCGTGTCAGATTGGCCATATTGCCAACTTGAAAAAACAAGAAGCAAGCCAAGCAAAACAGCCTATCAACAGTTTGTATCTAGATAATATGATGTCTCCCTCTGTCTCTCTCTATGTCTCAACAATATATGTCATCATTCAATGCAACATAAATCTTTCAAGGACCTCATGAACCCACATGCACTTGACTCCCATTTCTCATTATTCACGCCTGCCGACTGCCGCATCAATTTCAGCAATAGGCACAATCGATGAAAGGAACATATGAACTACTGAGACAAGTGGCCGTGTGGCTAGCACACTCAACCATCATTCAGGAGACCGTGTTTCGATTCCCGCCATGGTCGATTATCCCGATAGTTTTCACTATCCAAAAACACCTAATAAAATAACCTTTCATCTCGTGACCTCGTCATTCACCGACGCCAATAGATCTTAGCTTCATCAGTACAGTTTGTTGTTAAATCCAATATATAAATAAAAATACAATAGATACAAACTGAAACAGTCAATATTTGATAGAAATAAAACGTTTATAATATCAAGTTCATCAAATTCAGATGATAGAACAGAAAGAATATTCTTCGTTTCATCCTCTGGCATTTTAAAACATCTAAATTGTGAAGGCAGTTGGTCTGCTGCCCCTGCCCCCCCCCCCCCCCCTCCAGTTGATACATGTGGCATATCTCAACACTTCAAAACAATACAAACATCAGCAAGTATATTGGGGAAGGAGCCTGTGTGACTAATCAAGTGGAAGTAATCTGATACGCTAATATAAACAGTCCTGTCATTTATGAAGAGCACCTCATATTACCGCGTGTTTCCCTAGGCTCAACACTGACAACCAACAGTCTCCTTACCTTAAGCTGGCCTTACACCTCCCGCTTGCGGGTGCGGGACGGTGTGACGCGATTAAACATAAGTGCTGCTGTCTAGTAGCAATTCAAGCAAGTTTGTCAAAGAGATGGGCGTGTCTATAGTGTCCCGCGCTTTTCGTGGCATGAATCAAGTACGTTGACTGTTTGTTGTAATTTTGTTGACATCGCTGGTATCTTCTCAATAATAACCATATAGAAACAAAATATCATGAAAAAAAAAGTCGTATGCACGTGGGCAAATTGATCAATTATGGAATTATTTTAAATTTTAAAACAATTCATGCTAAAATCGACACAGCTGTTCAGGGGGAAGCAGTACGACGGCGACCTCAAGAGGATTTTACCTGAACCCAAGCTACATCCGGCCATTCCGCATGCGATTTATTGCGTCGCGAGCCAAAAGTCGAGTTAAGTGGAACTTGTGCGACAAAACCACGCACCATCACGCAGACTTCGCTGATTGGTCAATAGTTCAAAATGGCTGATATCGCTCCCGCATGCGGTTGCGATATCGCATCGAAAATGTTCATGTAAGGCCAGCTTTATGATTGTGATCATTCTGTATGGTTCTCAGCCGTCAGTGGTCTGTTGACGCTTCTAAGTAAGAGCGTCCACGTACAGGCAGATCTCACTACGCGCTAAAAATTGACAAAAGACGACTTGAAAAAATCATGATTACAACCTAAAAACATCTTGATAAATTCGATCGATATTCGATATTGTCATTTCGATTCAATATCAAATGGAATTCCTAATATTTCGATATTTTCAATACATGGCACATTTTAGTACGGTTTACATTTTCTTGGTCGATTGACAACCCTACGTATAACTTTCGGTGAAACCTCTATCCATCGTTTTTCAAGGGACCAGGAAAATGAAACCATCCATCCAGGAAAATCAAGTAGTACTGATTAAATTCATTATATGAGAGTGGGGTCAGAAAAAATGAATGATACAAGCAGGAAAACGATGGATCCGGGAATGAAGCATGGAGGTTCCACTGTATATCATTTCTTAGGCATTACAAATACCTACGTTTACTCTGAATTCCAATTTTGAGAGCTCATAGGCCTACAGTTGAAAAAAAATCACAAAAAAGTCTTATATTTCCCTACATAGTCTGTATTTTTTGCGGGGAATTTAATTTACATTGGGTTTAGCAACACACTGTAAGTTGAATGGTATTATCAAGTCCAGTTAGCAGTTATCTGAGAGTTGGTGAAAACAAATATCACAGGTAACCATGGTGATAACAAGTTTTATCTGCCAGTTGGAGCTACTCCCACGTTGGTAATACCGGGCCTAAGATCTATTGGCGTTGATGTATGATGAGATGGAAGGTTATTTCATCATGTATTTTCGGATGGTGGGAAGGAGTCGGTCGTTGCCTGTTGTTGAGTAGCCATCCCAGTATTGACCTGAACGACAGAGGGAAACCACAAAAAAAAAAAACTGTCAGGATGACCGACCATGGCGGGAATCAAACCCCGTTCACCTGAATGATGGTTGAGTGTGCTTGTCTCAGTGTTTATATTTTCCCTCCATTGATCAACTCCCATACCCCCTTGACCAAACGTTTCGCACTTACATAGCCTACATAGCACTACAATTCCAACAAAACAACTCACCAGCGGTCTGTCCTGTTTCTTCGCCATGTATTTAGTTATATCAGACGTGTACTTCTTCTGCTTGGGAACCGTTACTGGCGGTTTGTTTTCCACCAACAGCGTAGATCCTCCATGAGCGCAGTTCAACGCTGGATCTGAACCTCCCGACTTCATCTCATGTGATACATTAGACACGTCCTTGAAGAGGGAGTTGCTCAGACTGAAATTAATCGCTCTGTAAGATGCCATATCGTTCTTGGATCTAAATCGCTTGACTTTGGAAGCTTTTAGGCATAAGTCAGACATCAACATCGACCCGGACATGTAATGTATGTATTTGCTTTTCGTCAATCGCTTGACTGCGTTTCTATACAACTTGGTGACACTCGTAAGTTGTTCCATGGATAAGTCGGTCGGATGAATAAAGTTGAATATTCTGTACCACTCCGAGTCGAGAGCTACGAGAAGAGACGGAATGCCGCGGAGCCACTCGTGTTTGGTCTCGAACAGTTCGAAAAGAAAAGTGTTGCAGCAAGCGCACGTGACGTAATCGGTGATGGCGACAAGGAACAGCGTGTATTCATGCCAGCTGGTGATTGCTCTCTTACCAAGGCGCTGAATGGAGAAAAAAGAGGAAAATGTTTCAGGTAAGATCGCCCTTGTGGTGCCCCGTTGAAACGTTTTTCATACATAGCTTCAATTTAAAAAGAAAGAAGGTTATCAAATTCCATATGAACGTCTGAGAAAAGAGCGAAGTTCCTTTTCTCCTCCGCCAAGTGAATTTTCAAGTAGAAAAGTCAGGGAAGATTTGGAAGAAAAATTAAAGAGAGAAAAATAATTATTCAGAAAGAAGATTCGATTTTTTTCTTCCCAAAACGACTTTTGAATTGTTTTTCATTTCTCAACTGATTCCAAAGCCTACTTTCATCAAATTTGTTTGTTTCGTTTGACCTGTGGAGTGAAACCCCTCTCAAATTTTTTCAAGTAGCCCTACGGCAAAATTGAGTTTTCGCTTCACTGATCCAATAATCGGATATGTGTAAGAGAAAACCTTATTTTTATGTCCATGGAGATATGAATTTTTTTTTTGTTTGCGCTCCACAGGTCAAACAATCACCAATATTGATGAAAGTTAAAGTACAAATTACCTCTACACCCTGCCGCCCCCGTGGCTCAGTCAACCAACGCACTGCGCTGGCAACTGAAGTCAGGTCAGGCATGGATTTGAGTCCCGCATAAGGTATGCATTTTTGTAAACTTCCTTTCACCCATCATTTCATAGTTTCATTATCACCCACTCATTCGCACCCCTGTATAACCTAGCTGTTGGTGGGGTCGTTAAGCTCATTCGCACCCCGTATAACCTAGCTGTTGGTGGGGGTCGTTAAGCAGCATTAGAACAAAAGTCACTCCTATCATCACCTAACTTGATACTGTATAGGGCTAGTTTTTAGGTGCAATCGATTAAACTGCTTGTGAGAAAAACTTTGACAAGATTTTGAAAACCTTCAAGAATAACCCAGAGAGAAAACTACAGAAAAAATATATTTGCTCTGGATGGATTCAAATTTTTACGGAATTCAAGCACGTAAATTTTACACATAATTCCAGAGTAGGCCATCTATAAATTGGATCAGCTGTTTTACAGAAAAAAATGGAATTGTCTTTTTTTTAGTTCAATTCATTAAAACGATGAAGAAGATCAACAGGTAAACCCAATAGAGTGAAATAATTATAATAATAAATAGATCCATCAATTAGAGCACAAAGGCAGTAACTCAACAGTATCAAAATCAAGGCATGTGTATAGCTTACCATTACATTTTATATCAACATTTTGCTTATATTACAATGCTTATGCTATGTTTTCCTGGTTGCTAGTAATAGTCCTATGTAGAACTACCATTGCAAATAACGAGAGTTGTCTATTTGAACGAAAAACATTTGCAACAATTATTTACAAATACATCAATAGTTCAATACCCATCCCCATAAATGAACAAACGAACATTCAGGGTCTAGCGCCACATCTGTTGGGTCTATACTTTATAGGCCCTATTTAGATAAGCGTAGCGCTGATTTCCATTCCACATAGGCCTTACC
This sequence comes from Brachyptera risi, assembly GCA_964007535.1. Lineage (NCBI taxonomy): Eukaryota > Metazoa > Arthropoda > Insecta > Plecoptera > Taeniopterygidae > Brachyptera > Brachyptera risi. The sequence goes on from OZ023333.1 coordinate 4,554,715, forward strand.
GAAAAAAATTGAGCTTCATCTTCATGTTTATTTATTTATTCATTTATTATTGTTTTTATACTGTGTTATACACTGTATACAGGTAGTGAGAATAGAGCAGGAGCCCCGTAACAACATGTGCCTCACTATCTGTATATATCTCAAACCCAGATAAAAAATTAAATTGGGCCAGGGGTATCTGTTAAATAATATAAATTATAAATCATAAATTAGATCAGTAGAAAAAAAAAGAAAAATTATAGATAGCAAACGAATAAAAAATTAAGATAACTGAATATGAAATACAAATGCCTAATATAAGGCCTAATCTAACATGTGTGAAGTTTTAAGTATCTGTTAAGTAAAAATGTTCTAAGTTGTCTACAAAATGTACCAAAAACATCATCTGTCCTCAGACTGACAGGTCTGAGGACCTGAAGGAAAAGCAACAGATCGAAAATAGAATTCTTTTTGATATTGTGTGGTCCTGGCGAATGGAGGCTTTAATGTGGCCAATTGGTTTAACCGAGGTCTTAATGACGCATTGAAAACCACTCTCTCGGAAATATCCATGTCCAAGATCTTCAGAAGTAATTTCTTTAGAAATAGCACGTCTATTTCCTTGAGATGATTTTTTTAGATGTTTTTGTTTTGTAATTTTGTAAGCGGTATACAGGCTAGGAAAAAAACAATCGACTCGAAAATTTGTCTACATATTGATGTCACACCAGAGTAGGTTGGGATTATTTTCAGAAAAATGGATCGAACTTTTTTTCCGGTAAAAAATCGGAAAGTTTGAGAAATCCCCATAAGAATAAGCCAGAGAGAAAAACCTTGAAATATGATTTTTTATGAAGCTTTCAAATTCTCACTGAATATGGAAAACAGCATCATACATATTTTCAGTGATTTTCACAACAATCGAATGAGAAAAAACAAAGAAAACATATCAAAAGTAGGTTAATTCTACATTGTATTGAATATTGGGATCAATTGGTTTTTCAAAGTACATTTTGTGACAGGTTGCAGCACAATGAATATCAACAAGTTTCAGAAAGGTTTTTGAACGTTTGAAGTAATCTAAGGTCCGTAGATATCGATTGAGCTGAAAGAATATTTTTCATGCTAGATTTCCATACTTCTGGGCTCATCTCACAATGCATATCCCGCATTTTCATAGTTATATTTCAATTTTTTTACATTGTGATTATTTTTGTAACTTCAAACACATTTTTTCAATATTCAATCAATTTCTCAGTAAAATTGTCATGGCGCATCCCAACCAATTCTCATTTTTCTATCCTGAAATTAGTGTTTTCTAATAGATCTTGATTGGATCTATTGAATGAAGCCACTGACATTAAGAATTGTTATTATTCCAAGTCTATACTACTCCTTTGAATATTGTGGATTATTAATTAATTAATTAAACATTTTCAAAACAAATGTCTGTCTCAGATTTCAAAAGTATGCCCACTGTACAGCTGTAACTTGAAAGAATTGTTGACTTTGTTGTTTTTGTGCTTCACTTTATTAATGCTTATTCATCAGAAATCCTGAATTGAAAATCCTTCCTTATCCTTCCTTGGAATAACTAGGCAAACACAGCAGCATATGCGCTGTAAGATGAGCGAGATATTTATATGAAGTAGGCCTACAATCGAAAACTCTGACTCATATAAAATTTACTTCATTTGGCAACTGGAGGGTCTAGAAAGCCGTGAATTTCGGCACCATGGTTCTCCTAATTCTATCTAGCCTAGATGCCTACCGGTATTTGATGAACGAAAAACATTTATTGAATCATTTTTTCCAGAACAGCTGAACAGATTTGAATACAAATCTGTAGAAATGTGTGTCTTTCACATGTTTATATTCAGTGAAAATTTGACGTTTTTGAAAGAGATTCATTTTTTTTGGCACTGCCCAATCTTAGGGGGAATTTGGAAACTTGGAGTTGATGTTTCTCAAAAATAGTTGAATCGATTTGACCTCAGAACGATTATGCCTACAGTTCAGTTCCAAGTTGTAGGCCTATATAAGTCCGTGTGTTCAGAAAAGTTTCAGGTTGATCAGTCAAAATGTGCTCACAAACAAAAAAAACACAAACAAAGCTGTGTAAGAGTAGGATGGAAGTCTTTTCTATCATATAGGGAACAACTAACATATATCGTAACAAAGATCTGCCATTTTTGAAAAAAGTGCATCAAATCACTTTCAGTGATTCATTGAAAGAAAAAATCATCTAGGCCTATAACCTAAAAGGACAAAAGCCTAAATAAGTAATTTAAAAAAAAAAATGAAAAACACTACAAACGAAATAAGCCGTGATGCGCTATGTACGACAATATTAGGCCTGCCCATTTCTCAAGTTTCCGTTCCGCTATGCAATTTAGCATCCCTGAAGCTATTGACAGCAATGTCGATAGCTATAGATCAAGTTAGGTCTATGGTTGAAATGTGGTTAAAATGTATCAATAAATTTCAACCAAGACTTGCTCTTTTTAAAATGGAAAACATACCATCTTGAAGTTATAGATACCCACCCTACAAAAAGTGTTTGATGCAGTTCAAGGCCTATAGGCTACAATAAAGGCAATCATAACTACCTGCATGGGACTTGGGCATTGAGTTTGTAACACTACAAACTCAATAACTTGAGTGACGACTAAAATGAAATAGGTATAGGCCTACGCACAATAACAATCTGCTGACCCCACGTCTAGCCAACAAAGTTTTCTTGCAAAACGTAAAGTATTACAAGATATAACACGGATTACGACAACAGTACTCAAGTATATTGGCTCATTTACAGGCTAAAACCCACTTGTAAAATTAGGCTGGATTGGAAATCGGGCATGGGAATTGACTTCGGAGGAAGGAGGATCGTTTATGTAATTTCTTCAGGGTAATGGAGGGAGAGGGGGGGTGGGGGGAGCTGCATGAGTTGATAAAAAGAAATAAGTCAGGGTATGGAGGTAGGCGGGGTCATGATAGAGCGGTAGTCATAAAGGGGGCTACATTAGATGTCGGTAAATTCTCTTTCTTAAATAGGACAGGTAGGGACTGGAATGGGCTTAGTAGAAATGTTTTTGAAGGGGATGAAATCAGGTTAAAGTTATTCCGTCAGAGGGTTAAGGAGATGGTGGGATAGGGGTACTTAGGGAACTTGCCACCGCGCATTTATGTGCATTTGCAAGAGTTAAATAATAAATAAATAAATAATAGGTCACATGAGGATGGGGCTGCTGAACAGAATCACCAGCATGAGGATGTAATTCCACCCTGTGCCTGATCCTACATCCAAAATGATGTCTGCAATGGAATCAGCCACCATGAGCCTCGAGTTTTGTACACAGCAATAGGCCCAAATAACAAAATATAATATCATAGAGCCGAGAAGAACTAAATCTTACAATCATTTGCGAAAATTCTGCTTTGTTCCCAAGCTCTCTCAGCGTAGGGACATTCAGCACAGGCAACTGTTCGTTTGCCAAAAGAGTCAAAGCTGCTTGTTCTGCAGCGTTACAATTTGTATGATACGACATAGCATACATATTTACAAGTTTCTCATCCTCTGGGCTCAAAACATTTTCTTCGTTAACTTTCAGGAACGGCATTTTAACCTTATTTCATACCCTTTCAACCTGTTACAACATGCACAATCACAAAACAAACTACGCCACTCCGTCAAAGAAAAGCGGGAAAGTAACATCTGCGCACGCAACTTTCACTGAAAGATCAGTATCCAGCGAGACAAAACGTCAGATTTGGACAGAAATAATTCATATTAAAGATTACCATTTTCTATACAAATTGAGTGGTAAGTTGAAATGAATTTATAATTATACAAGCTTAATTATGCTCATTTTTGCTAGTTCATAATTCGTATAAATGTCTTTGGTGAATTATTAAGAAAATATGATGCCCAGCCTTAACCTCTAAATTATTGGTATATCCCACAGGTTCGCACCGACTTGGGTTATTATTATTTTTTTTTCAATAACATCGGAACTTAATACAAAATCATTGTTCCCCAATTAAGGTTATAACTCATAATGGTAAATTTATCGATTCACGTACCACGCCTATTTTGGGGGAGGGGGAGGGGGAGGGGGAAGGGTGTTTTTTTGCTAAAAACACATATATTTATATTTATGAAAACTCTTGAAACACCAAGAAATGGCACAAATACAACAACAAAAACCACTAAAAAATACCAATAATGACGATATCATTATTTTGGACCACACACAAAGCGGTCATCTTGTCAAAAATTCACGCATGCCACAACATCATGAAAATGCACAAAAACACTATATAGGGTGGATTGCAGAGACGGAGTTTAAACCCCGGTCCACCTTAGACGCCAACCAAGGAATTGCATTGCAGCCACAATGCAATTTCTCACTTAGACGGCGTCTGAGGTAGACCGGGGTTTAAACTCCATCCACCCTTTCAACACAAATACAATAAATTGAAAAACAGCAAAAACTCACGTACGTATCAACTTCCAATCCACTTTCGCTTTCCAGTCCGCTGTGGTGGGGGGCCCGCCCCCCCCACACCCTCAGCATCTACCTCTTTATATCTCTTGATTTTTTCATTTGCACAGCTCTGAATTTTCACTAATATAATCACTGCATTATAATACCACTGATTTACAACAAAGAAACGCTCTCAAACGACACTCCTTATTACACCGAGGACAAATACACTCCCTCATAATTACACCAGCACAAGAAGCCACTCTAATATTCCATAACTCACAATCACCAACAACGAACACAGTCGCACACATCTGTATCGCATGATGACTGCTACACGAATGATCTATGACTAATGACACAAGATACCTTATCATCCCCAACATTTTGACCTCCAGCAATAACAAACTCCCTCCATAACATTCCTTAAGCAACTAGGAAAACGCGGGATGCGCGTTGTTAGACGAGCTTAGGGGTATAGAAATCTAGAATGAAAAATAATTTGTCAACCCAATCTACATCTACAGACCTTGGATCACTCCAAACGTTCAAAAACCTTACGAGAATCAGTTATGTCACGGCCTTCCTCTTCATTCATTTCAATCGTTTTGAATTAATTGCTGACACTTGTTGCTATAGATTTAATTGGTTCCCGTAATAGCCTAAATTGATGGGAAAATGCATTATAAATGCGTTTTCTTCGTTATTTCTCATTCGATTGATGCAAAAAATCTCTCAAAATGTGCTTAATAGTTTCCTTTATATTCGGCGAAAATTTGAGAGGTCTTGAAAAATTTTGATTTCTCAAGTATTTTCCTCCGGGTTATTCTAATGGGGATTTTTGAAATTTCTAAAATTCATAAAAAAAAAAGTTACCACCCGATAATGCCACAAAACTATACAGATCTAAGTTGGATGAGGAACCATGACGAAAAAAAGTTTGAAGTTGATAGCTGTAGCCGTTTGACCTGTGGAGAACCGACAAAAAAACATAAAAAAAAAAAAAAAAAAAAAAAAAAAAAAAAAAAAAAAAAAACATAAAAACGAACACCAATTTTTTTCAGTATGTCAAATTGAATCCTCGCTAAAGCTCGTCTAATTATACATACAAACACGCGCTGAAATGACCAGTTGCCAACACAAAACGTCAACAAAAATGGCTGACTGAGTACAAACGTCAGATCAGAAACCAACAACTTCAATTGAGTAAAAAACACAATAAAACAAACAAAACACAAAATGTCCAAACTCCACACAATACATATGAACAAGATCTTTCAAAAAACACAAAGAACAAGAATATCGAACAAAAATTGGCGATGGTACGTTAATCAGTAACATTACCCTCATAATGATGTAGGCCTAGGCCTTAGGCTAAATAACCATATATTATAATAATGTTTATTCAGCAAAAGCTATCCATGACCATCAAGCTACTATCTATGAGTACGGTATATGAATGGTATAGCCAACCTTACAAAATCAATGGTATAGCGGACCGAGTATTAGTAGGCTCTATAATTGAACCGTAAATAATGAGGGCTAATTAACATCGAGTGCTATCTGTAAATGCTAGGCCTACACAAAATAATATGTAGTTTTTTGTTTGTAGGAAAACCTGGCAAAATGCAACGAGAAGAGAAGCAGTTGGACGCGACGTTGGAAGCTGTAATCTTACGAGTCAACGATCTGAAGAATTCCATTGCATCAATGATTTACAAACTTGAACACGAGTACGAGACGCTGAATTGGCCAACCTTCCTCGATAATTTTGCTCTTATGTCAGGACATGTAAGAACATTTTAACAACTGGCATTTTTAAAAATGTGTGTAGGCCTAATCTTTCTATCGTTTGACTTGTGGAGCGTAAACAAAAAAAGGTTCTTTCAATTACTGGTATGGAAATGGAGTAAGTAGGTAAAATGAGGAATTTTGCTCATTATGGATTATTTATAATATATTTATAATTATATTTATAAATATATATTTAAAATATATTTATAATATAATTATGAATATTTATGAAGAAAAAGTACAGCTGCAAGGTCAAGAACTGGAAGAAGTAGAAGAGTTCTCATACTTGGGAAGTATTGTCAGTAATACGGCAAAAGTAGAGCTAGAAGTGAATAAGAGAATAGCTAAGGCAGACGGGCTATTTCAAAAAGTAAGGAAGCTGATTTGGAACCAAGATTTTCCAAGGAGTGGGAAGATACTCATTTATAATGGGTACTACTTGCCTATCTTGACATATGGGGCAGTTACATGGTCAATCAACTGGAGAGAAGAAAAGAAAATGGAGGCAGCAGAAATGAAGTTTGTAAGGAGCGTAGCAGGAGTGTCAAAGTTGGAGAAGAAGAGAAGCAGTAATATAAGGAAGGAAGTGGGAGTGGAAAGGTTATCATTTAAATTGGAAAGGGAGATACTTAGGTGGTACGGGCATATGCGGAGAATGGAAATGGAGAGAATACCGAGAGCAATGTTTGAGATAGCAGAAAACAATGGAGCCAAGAGAAGGGTTGGAAGACCAAGAGAAAGGTGGCAAGAGGGAGTCGAGTTTGGGGTAGTCAACCGAGGAGAAAAATGGGAAGAAGTGGAAGACAAGAGTTGGTGGGAGAATAGAGAACGATTGAGGGAACTCGTAGGAAGAGAAGAAGAAATAGAGTATAGGCCTAGCAGTAGTGAAGAAGAGGAGGAAGAAGTGGGAACTGGCATGAACCGATTGAAATGAGAAGTCTGCCGTAGAAAAACTGGTGGAAACACCCCCTGGCCCAATTTAATTGGTTATCTGGGTTTGAGATATATATATATATGGATTATTTATCAGTAGGCCTATAATATTTATAGTTTGTTCCAATGAATTGTCATACATCAATACTGACTAGAAAAACACAGCATCTGTGCTGCAAGATGGGCCCAATATTTATATGGAATCTACTTGAAAGCTATACAGGCCTACACGCCTTGATTTTGAAACTATTACCGTAGTTTACTGCCTTCCTTATGCAGCTCAAATTGATGCAGCTGTTGATTATGTTAATCGTTAGGCATTCTAGCGTAATTGGTTTAAGCTCTTGTTCTTTTCAACATGTTGAATTGATTGGATGAGCGTAGCGAAGACTCAATTTCACTGTACATGAAAAATCGAATGTGTTTTTTGTTTTGTTTTTTTGTTCGCGCTCTACAGGTCAAACAGAAATTCAGATCATGATGAAACTTGCCACACACATGAACCCCTATCTGACTTTATGCTGTATAGTTTTGAGGCGCGATCGGATAGTTATAGTCGCGATAGTTTTCAAAAATCCCATTAGAATAACCCAGAGGAAAACATTCGTGAAAAATATTTCATCTGAGAGGATTCAAATTCTCAGAGAATTTCAATCTGATAATGATACACATTACGTATTCCGAACTTTCACTCAAATCGGATCAGCCGTTTCGATGTAAAAAAATATATAATGTTATTTGTGTTAATTATTCAAAGCTATCAAGATACCTATTAAATCAAAGCAACAAGTGTCACCACTTGATTGTAAACGATTAAAACAAAGCCTTCTTGATTATCATATAAATTATTAATGGAAAATAAGATGGCAGTGATGTAATGGTTTGGATCTCAAGGTGTATATATATATAATAACCAATCCAAAGATAAGTTGATATGTTCCAGCTCATCCATCAACGCGGAAACACATAAAGCGTTTGCCTAGTATGATTTTGCATGAACGTTGTCTATACTAATTCATTGAGTATGACTACAGTGTCTTGATCTATGAATTATTTTATTTTATTGGATGAGCGAAGCGAAGACTCAATTTCGCCATACCCGGAAAAAAAGTGCCTGTTTTTTTTTTTGTTTTTTTGTTCGCGCTCCACAGGTCAGACGAAAATTCAAAATCAGTTGAGACTTGGCACACACAAGTATCCTTATCCAATTCGATACTGTATAGTTTTGAGGCGCGATCGGTTGAACCACTTCTGAGAAAACTCATGAATTCCAAAGTTTTTAAAAATCTCATTAGAATAACGCAGAGGAAAAAATTTGTGAAAAATATTTCATCTGAGAGGATTCAAATTCTCGGAAAATCTCAATCTGATAATGATACACATTATTTCGAACTTTCACTGAAATCGGATCAGCCGTTTCGATGTAAAAAAATATATAATGTAATTTTTGTTAATTATTCAAAGCTATGAAGATACCTATTAAATCAAAGCAACAAGTGTCACCACTTGATTTTAAACGATTAAAACAAAGCCTTCTTTATTATCATATGAATTAATAATGGAAAATAAGATGGCAGTGATGTAATGGTTTGGATCTCAAGGTGTATATATATATAATAACCAATCCAAAGATAAGTTGATATGTTCCAGCTCATCCATCAACGCGGCAACACATAACGCGTTTGCCTATTGTAAAAGAATTAGGCCTAGATGATTAAAACACAATCACACAGTTGAAAACAAGTAGTGTGTAATGTACACAACTCTATTAAAATACGCATTGTCAGAAACAACAGTCATGCTCATGAATATTATATATACATTCATACATACATTAACATTCATCACATGGTCAGTTCAAACTATGAAAGTATGAACGACATCATATCACGCCCTCCTGCACTCTCACCTGTCATACGGCCTTCTCTTCTGGGGCAACTTAGCTTCTTCGTCCTTCAAAAATAAGCCTTCCGCGTCTTAGCAGGAGTGTCCCGCCGCCAATCGGCAAAACACCACTTCACAAAACTTCGTATCCTCATACGCTTCCTTGCACACTCATACAGATCGCTTCCACCTTCGTCCGAACCCACCTCGATCAATTCCCCCTCAACAGCTCCGTGCTTCATCATTCCACCAGCATAAGACTTGCAACACACTCTCTCTCATCCTTCACTAATAGCCCCCATTATATCTACAACAAACTTCCTCCCTCCATCACAGATGCAACCACCCACCCCTCCTTTGATAATAACCTCCAGTCCTTCCTTGCACACTCATACAGATCGCTTCCCCCTCAACAGCTCCGTGCTTCATCATTCCACCAGCACTCTCTCTCATCCTTCACTAATAGCCCCCATTATATCTACAACAAACTTCCTCCCTCCATCACAGATGCAACCACCCACCCCTCCTTTGATAATAACCTCCAGTCCTTCCTTGCACACTCATACAGATCGCTTCCACCTCAACAGCTCCGTGCTTCATCATTCCACCAGCACTCTCTCTCATCCTTCACTAATAGCCCCCATTATATCTACAACAAACTTCCTCCCTCCATCACAGATGCAACCACCCACCCCTCCTTTGATAATAACCTCCAGGCCTTCCTTGCACACTCGTACAGATCGCTTCCCCCTCAACAGCTCCGTGCTTCATCATTCCACCAGCACTCTCTCTCATCCTTCACTAATAGCCCCCATTATATCTACAACAAACTTCCTCCCTCCATCACAGATGCAACCACCCACCCCTCCTTTGATAATAACCTCAAGTCCTTCCTTGCACACTCGTACAGATCGCTTCCCCCTCAACAGCTCCGTGCTTCATCATTCCACCAGCACTCTCTCTCATCCTTCACTAATAGCCCCCATTATATCTACAACAAACTTCCTCCCTCCATCACAGATGCAACCACCCACCCCTCCTTTGATAATAACCTCCAGGCCTTCCTTGCACACTCATACAGATCGCTTCCCCCTCAACAGCTCCGTGCTTCATCATTCCACCAGCACTCTCTCTCATCCTTCACTAATAGCCCCCATTATATCTACAACAAACTTCCTCCCTCCATCACAGATGCAACCACCCACCCCTCCTTTGATAATAACCTCAAGTCCTTCCTTGCACACTCGTACAGATCGCTTCCCCCTCAACAGCTCCGTGCTTCATCATTCCACCAGCACTCTCTCTCATCCTTCACGAATAGCCCCCATTATATCTACAACAAACTTCCTCCCTCCATCACAGATGCAACCACCCACCCCTCCTTTGATAATAACCTCCAGGCCTTCCTTGCACACTCATACAGATCGCTTCCCCCTCAACAGCTCCGTGCTTCATCATTCCACCAGCATAAGACTTGCAACACACTCTCTCTCATCCTTCACGAATAGCCCCCATTATATCTACAACAAACTTCCTCCCTCCATCACAGATGCAACCACCCACCCCTCCTTTGATAATAACCTCCAGGCCTTCCTTGCACACTCATACAGATCGCTTCCCCCTCAACAGCTCCGTGCTTCATCATTCCACCAGCACTCTCTCTCATCCTTCACTAATAGCCCCCATTATATCTACAACAAACTTCCTCCCTCCATCACAGATGCAACCACCCACCCCTCCTTTGATAATAACCTCCAGGCCTTCCTTGCACACTCATACAGATCGCTTCCCCCTCAACAGCTCCGTGCTTCATCATTCCACCAGCACTCTCTCTCATCCTTCACGAATAGCCCCCATTATATCTACAACAAACTTCCTCCCTCCATCACAGATGCAACCACCCACCCCTCCTTTGATAATAACCTCCAGGCCTTCCTTGCACACTCATACAGATCGCTTCCCCCTCAACAGCTCCGTGCTTCATCATTCCACCAGCACTCTCTCTCATCCTTCACTAATAGCCCCCATTATATCTACAACAAACTTCCTCCCTCCATCACAGATGCAACCACCCACCCCTCCTTTGATAATAACCTCCAGGCCTTCCTTGCACACTCATACAGATCGCTTCCCCCTCAACAGCTCCGTGCTTCATCATTCCACCAGCACTCTCTCTCATCCTTCACGAATAGGCCCCATTATATCTACAACAAACTTCCTCCCTCCATCACAGATGCAACCACCCACCCCTCCTTTGATAATAACCTCCAGTCCTTCCTTGCACACTCATACAGATCGCTTCCCCCTCAACAGCTCCGTGCTTCATCATTCCACCAGCACTCTCTCTCATCCTTCACTAATAGCCCCCATTATATCTACAACAAACTTCCTCCCTCCATCACAGATGCAACCACCCACCCCTCCTTTGATAATAACCTCCAGGCCTTCCTTGCACACTCATACAGATCGCTTCCCCCTCAACAGCTCCGTGCTTCATCATTCCACCAGCACTCTCTCTCATCCTTCACGAATAGCCCCCATTGTATCTACAACAAACTTCCTCCCTCCATCACAGATGCAACCACCCACCCCTCCTTTGATAATAACCTCCAGGCCTTCCTTGCACACTCATACAGATCGCTTCCCCCTCAACAGCTCCGTGCTTCATCATTCCACCAGCACTCTCTCTCATCCTTCACGAATAGCCCCCATTGTATCTACAACAAACTTCCTCCCTCCATCACAGATGCAACCACCCACCCCTCCTTTGATAATAACCTCCAGGCCTTCCTTGCACACTCATACAGATCGCTTCCCCCTCAACAGCTCCGTGCTTCATCATTCCACCAGCACTCTCTCTCATCCTTCACTAATAGCCCCCATTATATCTACAACAAACTTCCTCCCTCCATCACAGATGCAACCACCCACCCCTCCTTTGATAATAACCTCCAGGCCTTCCTTGCACACTCATACAGATCGCTTCCCCCTCAACAGCTCCGTGCTTCATCATTCCACCAGCACTCTCTCTCATCCTTCACGAATAGCCCCCATTGTATCTACAACAAACTTCCTCCCTCCATCACAGATGCAACCACCCACCCCTCCTTTGATAATAACCTCCAGGCCTTCCTTGCACACTCATACAGATCGCTTCCCCCTCAACAGCTCCGTGCTTCATCATTCCACCAGCACTCTCTCTCATCCTTCACTAATAGCCCCCATTATATCTACAACAAACTTCCTCCCTCCATCACAGATGCAACCACCCACCCCTCCTTTGATAATAACCTCCAGGCCTTCCTTGCACACTCATACAGATCGCTTCCCCCTCAACAGCTCCGTGCTTCATCATTCCACCAGCACTCTCTCTCATCCTTCACGAATAGCCCCCATTGTATCTACAACAAACTTCCTCCCTCCATCACAGATGCAACCACCCACCCCTCCTTTGATAATAACCTCCAGGCCTTCCTTGCACACTCATACAGATCGCTTCCCCCTCAACAGCTCCGTGCTTCATCATTCCACCAGCACTCTCTCTCATCCTTCACGAATAGCCCCCATTGTATCTACAACAAACTTCCTCCCTCCATCACAGATGCAACCACCCACCCACCCCTCCTTTGATAATAACCTCCAGGCCTTCCTTGCACACTCGTACAGATCGCTTCCCCCTCAACAGCTCCGTGCTTCATCATTCCACCAGCACTCTCTCTCATCCTTCACTAATAGCCCCCATTATATCTACAACAAACTTCCTCCCTCCATCACAGATGCAACCACCCACCCCTCCTTTGATAATAACCTCCAGGCCTTCCTTGCACACTCATACAGATCGCTTCCCCCTCAACAGCTCCGTGCTTCATCATTCCACCAGCACTCTCTCTCATCCTTCACGAATAGCCCCCATTGTATCTACAACAAACTTCCTCCCTCCATCACAGATGCAACCACCCACCCCTCCTTTGATAATAACCTCCAGGCCTTCCTTGCACACTCATACAGATCGCTTCCCCCTCAACAGCTCCGTGCTTCATCATTCCACCAGCACTCTCTCTCATCCTTCACGAATAGCCCCCATTGTATCTACAACAAACTTCCTCCCTCCATCACAGATGCAACCACCCACCCACCCCTCCTTTGATAATAACCTCCAGGCCTTCCTTGCACACTCATACAGATCGCTTCCCCCTCAACAGCTCCGTGCTTCATCATTCCACCAGCACTCTCTCTCATCCTTCACGAATAGCCCTCATTGTATCTACAACAAACTTCCTCCCTCCATCACAGATGCAACCACCCACCCCTCCTTTGATAATAACCTCCAGGCCTTCCTTGCACACTCATACAGATCGCTTCCCCCTCAACAGCTCCGTGCTTCATCATTCCACCAGCACTCTCTCTCATCCTTCACGAATAGCCCCCATTATATCTACAACAAACTTCCTCCCTCCATCACAGATGCAACCACCCACCCCTCCTTTGATAATAACCTCCAGTCCTTCCTTGCACACTCATACAGATCGCTTCCCCCTCAACAGCTCCGTGCTTCATCATTCCACCAGCACTCTCTCTCATCCTTCACTAATAGCCCCCATTGTATCTACAACAAACTTCCTCCCTCCATCACAGATGCAACCACCCACCCCTCCTTTGATAATAACCTCCAGTCCTTCCTTGCACAACCATACAGATCGCTTCCCCCTCAACAGCTCCGTGCTTCATCATTCCACCAGCACTCTCTCTCATCCTTCACTAATAGCCCCCATTATATCTACAACAAACTTCCTCCCTCCATCACAGATGCAACCACCCACCCCTCCTTTGATAATAACCTCCAGGCCTTCCTTGCACACTCATACAGATCGCTTCCCCCTCAACAGCTCCGTGCTTCATCATTCCACCAGCACTCTCTCTCATCCTTCACTAATAGCCCCCATTATATCTACAACAAACTTCCTCCCTCCATCACAGATGCAACCACCCACCCCTCCTTTGATAATAACCTCCAGGCCTTCCTTGCACACTCATACAGATCGCTTCCCCCTCAACAGCTCCGTGCTTCATCATTCCACCAGCACTCTCTCTCATCCTCCACTAATAGCCCCCATTATATCTACAACAAACTTCCTCCCTCCATCACAGATGCAACCACCCACCCCTCCTTTGATAATAACCTCCAGGCCTTCCTTGCACACTCATACAGATCGCTTCCCCCTCAACAGCTCCGTGCTTCATCATTCCACCAGCACTCTCTCTCATCCTTCACTAATAGCCCCCATTATATCTACAACAAACTTCCTCCCTCCATCACAGATGCAACCACCCACCCCTCCTTTGATAATAACCTCCAGGCCTTCCTTGCACACTCATACAGATCGCTTCCCCCTCAACAGCTCCGTGCTTCATCATTCCACCAGCACTCTCTCTCATCCTTCACTAATAGCCCCCATTATATCTACAACAAACTTCCTCCCTCCATCACAGATGCAACCACCCACCCCTCCTTTGATAATAACCTCCAGGCCTTCCTTGCACACTCATACAGATCGCTTCCCCCTCAACAGCTCCGTGCTTCATCATTCCACCAGCACTCTCTCTCATCCTTCACTAATAGCCCCCATTATATCTACAACAAACTTCCTCCCTCCATCACAGATGCAACCACCCACCCCTCCTTTGATAATAACCTCCAGTCCTTCCTTGCACACTCATACAGATCGCTTCCCCCTCAACAGCTCCGTGCTTCATCATTCCACCAGCATAAGACTTGCAACACACTCTCTCTCATCCTTCACTAATAGCCCCCATTATATCTACAACAAACTTCCTCCCTCCATCACAGATGCAACCACCCACCCCTCCTTTGATAATAACCTCCAGGCCTTCCTTGCACACTCATACAGATCGCTTCCCCCTCAACAGCTCCGTGCTTCATCATTCCACCAGCACTCTCTCTCATCCTTCACGAATAGCCCCCATTGTATCTACAAGAAACTTCCTCCCTCTATCACAGATGCAACCACCCACCCCTCCTTTGATAATAACCTCCAGGCCTTCCTTGCACACTCATACAGATCGCTTCCCCCTCAACAGCTCCGTGCTTCATCATTCCACCAGCACTCTCTCTCATCCTTCACTAATAGCCCCCATTATATCTACAACAAACTTCCTCCCTCCATCACAGATGCAACCACCCACCCCTCCTTTGATAATAACCTCCAGGCCTTCCTTGCACACTCATACAGATCGCTTCCCCCTCAACAGCTCCGTGCTTCATCATTCCACCAGCACTCTCTCTCATCCTTCACTAATAGCCCCCATTATATCTACAACAAACTTCCTCCCTCCATCACAGATGCAACCACCCACCCCTCCTTTGATAATAACCTCCAGGCCTTCCTTGCACACTCATACAGATCGCTTCCCCCTCAACAGCTCCGTGCTTCATCATTCCACCAGCACTCTCTCTCATCCTTCACTAATAGCCCCCATTATATCTACAACAAACTTCCTCCCTCCATCACAGATGCAACCACCCACCCCTCCTTTGATAATAACCTCCAGTCCTTCCTTGCACACTCATACAGATCGCTTCCCCCTCAACAGCTCCGTGCTTCATCATTCCACCAGCACTCTCTCTCATCCTTCACTAATAGCCCCCATTATATCTACAACAAACTTCCTCCCTCCATCACAGATGCAACCACCCACCCACCCCTCCTTTGATAATAACCTCCAGGCCTTCCTTGCACACTCATACAGATCGCTTCCCCCTCAACAGCTCCGTGCTTCATCATTCCACCAGCACTCTCTCTCATCCTTCACTAATAGCCCCCATTATATCTACAACAAACTTCCTCCCTCCATCACAGATGCAACCACCCACCCCTCCTTTGATAATAACCTCCAGGCCTTCCTTGCACACTCATACAGATCGCTTCCCCCTCAACAGCTCCGTGCTTCATCATTCCACCAGCACTCTCTCTCATCCTTCACTAATAGCCCCCATTATATCTACAACAAACTTCCTCCCTCCATCACAGATGCAACCACCCACCCCTCCTTTGATAATAACCTCCAGTCCTTCCTTGCACACTCATACAGATCGCTTCCCCCTCAACAGCTCCGTGCTTCATCATTCCACCAGCATAAGACTTGCAACACACTCTCTCTCATCCTTCACTAATAGCCCCCATTATATCTACAACAAACTTCCTCCCTCCATCACAGATGCAACCACCCACCCCTCCTTTGATAATAACCTCCAGGCCTTCCTTGCACACTCATACAGATCGCTTCCCCCTCAACAGCTCCGTGCTTCATCATTCCACCAGCACTCTCTCTCATCCTTCACGAATAGCCCCCATTGTATCTACAAGAAACTTCCTCCCTCCATCACAGATGCAACCACCCACCCCTCCTTTGATAATAACCTCCAGGCCTTCCTTGCACACTCATACAGATCGCTTCCCCCTCAACAGCTCCGTGCTTCATCATTCCACCAGCACTCTCTCTCATCCTTCACTAATAGCCCCCATTATATCTACAACAAACTTCCTCCCTCCATCACAGATGCAACCACCCACCCCTCCTTTGATAATAACCTCCAGGCCTTCCTTGCACACTCATACAGATCGCTTCCCCCTCAACAGCTCCGTGCTTCATCATTCCACCAGCACTCTCTCTCATCCTTCACTAATAGCCCCCATTATATCTACAACAAACTTCCTCCCTCCATCACAGATGCAACCACCCACCCCTCCTTTGATAATAACCTCCAGGCCTTCCTTGCACACTCATACAGATCGCTTCCCCCTCAACAGCTCCGTGCTTCATCATTCCACCAGCACTCTCTCTCATCCTTCACTAATAGCCCCCATTATATCTACAACAAACTTCCTCCCTCCATCACAGATGCAACCACCCACCCCTCCTTTGATAATAACCTCCAGGCCTTCCTTGCACACTCATACAGATCGCTTCCCCCTCAACAGCTCCGTGCTTCATCATTCCACCAGCACTCTCTCTCATCCTTCACTAATAGCCCCCATTATATCTACAACAAACTTCCTCCCTCCATCACAGATGCAACCACCCACCCCTCCTTTGATAATAACCTCCAGGCCTTCCTTGCACACTCATACAGATCGCTTCCCCCTCAACAGCTCCGTGCTTCATCATTCCACCAGCACTCTCTCTCATCCTTCACTAATAGCCCCCATTATATCTACAACAAACTTCCTCCCTCCATCACAGATGCAACCACCCACCCCTCCTTTGATAATAACCTCAAGTCCTTCCTTGCACACTCATACAGATCGCTTCCCCCTCAACAGCTCCGTGCTTCATCATTCCACCAGCATAAGACTTGCAACACACTCTCTCTCATCCTTCACTAATAGCCCCCATTATATCTACAACAAACTTCCTCCCTCCATCACAGATGCAACCACCCACCCCTCCTTTGATAATAACCTCCAGGCCTTCCTTGCACACTCATACAGATCGCTTCCCCCTCAACAGCTCCGTGCTTCATCATTCCACCAGCACTCTCTCTCATCCTTCACGAATAGCCCCCATTGTATCTACAAGAAACTTCCTCCCTCCATCACAGATGCAACCACCCACCCCTCCTTTGATAATAACCTCCAGGCCTTCCTTGCACACTCATACAGATCGCTTCCCCCTCAACAGCTCCGTGCTTCATCATTCCACCAGCACTCTCTCTCATCCTTCACGAATAGCCCCCATTGTATCTACAACAAACTTCCTCCCTCCATCACAGATGCAACCACCCACCCCTCCTTTGATAATAACCTCCAGGCCTTCCTTGCACACTCATACAGATCGCTTCCCCCTCAACAGCTCCGTGCTTCATCATTCCACCAGCACTCTCTCTCATCCTTCACTAATAGCCCCCATTATATCTACAACAAACTTCCTCCCTCCATCACAGATGCAACCACCCACCCCTCCTTTGATAATAACCTCCAGGCCTTCCTTGCACACTCATACAGATCGCTTCCCCCTCAACAGCTCCGTGCTTCATCATTCCACCAGCACTCTCTCTCATCCTTCACGAATAGCCCCCATTGTATCTACAACAAACTTCCTCCCTCCATCACAGATGCAACCACCCACCCCTCCTTTGATAATAACCTCCAGGCCTTCCTTGCACACTCATACAGATCGCTTCCCCCTCAACAGCTCCGTGCTTCATCATTCCACCAGCACTCTCTCTCATCCTTCACGAATAGCCCCCATTGTATCTACAACAAACTTCCTCCCTCCATCACAGATGCAACCACCCACCCACCCCTCCTTTGATAATAACCTCCAGGCCTTCCTTGCACACTCGTACAGATCGCTTCCCCCTCAACAGCTCCGTGCTTCATCATTCCACCAGCACTCTCTCTCATCCTTCACTAATAGCCCCCATTATATCTACAACAAACTTCCTCCCTCCATCACAGATGCAACCACCCACCCCTCCTTTGATAATAACCTCCAGGCCTTCCTTGCACACTCATACAGATCGCTTCCCCCTCAACAGCTCCGTGCTTCATCATTCCACCAGCACTCTCTCTCATCCTTCACGAATAGCCCCCATTGTATCTACAACAAACTTCCTCCCTCCATCACAGATGCAACCACCCACCCCTCCTTTGATAATAACCTCCAGGCCTTCCTTGCACACTCATACAGATCGCTTCCCCCTCAACAGCTCCGTGCTTCATCATTCCACCAGCACTCTCTCTCATCCTTCACGAATAGCCCCCATTGTATCTACAACAAACTTCCTCCCTCCATCACAGATGCAACCACCCACCCCTCCTTTGATAATAACCTCCAGGCCTTCCTTGCACACTCATACAGATCGCTTCCCCCTCAACAGCTCCGTGCTTCATCATTCCACCAGCACTCTCTCTCATCCTTCACGAATAGCCCTCATTGTATCTACAACAAACTTCCTCCCTCCATCACAGATGCAACCACCCACCCCTCCTTTGATAATAACCTCCAGGCCTTCCTTGCACACTCATACAGATCGCTTCCCCCTCAACAGCTCCGTGCTTCATCATTCCACCAGCACTCTCTCTCATCCTTCACGAATAGCCCCCATTATATCTACAACAAACTTCCTCCCTCCATCACAGATGCAACCACCCACCCCTCCTTTGATAATAACCTCCAGTCCTTCCTTGCACACTCATACAGATCGCTTCCCCCTCAACAGCTCCGTGCTTCATCATTCCACCAGCACTCTCTCTCATCCTTCACTAATAGCCCCCATTGTATCTACAACAAACTTCCTCCCTCCATCACAGATGCAACCACCCACCCCTCCTTTGATAATAACCTCCAGTCCTTCCTTGCACAACCATACAGATCGCTTCCCCCTCAACAGCTCCGTGCTTCATCATTCCACCAGCACTCTCTCTCATCCTTCACTAATAGCCCCCATTATATCTACAACAAACTTCCTCCCTCCATCACAGATGCAACCACCCACCCCTCCTTTGATAATAACCTCCAGGCCTTCCTTGCACACTCATACAGATCGCTTCCCCCTCAACAGCTCCGTGCTTCATCATTCCACCAGCACTCTCTCTCATCCTTCACTAATAGCCCCCATTATATCTACAACAAATTTCCTCCCTCCATCACAGATGCAACCACCCACCCCTCCTTTGATAATAACCTCCAGGCCTTCCTTGCACACTCATACAGATCGCTTCCCCCTCAACAGCTCCGTGCTTCATCATTCCACCAGCACTCTCTCTCATCCTCCACTAATAGCCCCCATTATATCTACAACAAACTTCCTCCCTCCATCACAGATGCAACCACCCACCCCTCCTTTGATAATAACCTCCAGGCCTTCCTTGCACACTCATACAGATCGCTTCCCCCTCAACAGCTCCGTGCTTCATCATTCCACCAGCACTCTCTCTCATCCTTCACTAATAGCCCCCATTATATCTACAACAAACTTCCTCCCTCCATCACAGATGCAACCACCCACCCCTCCTTTGATAATAACCTCCAGGCCTTCCT
Organism: Brachyptera risi; assembly: GCA_964007535.1. Classification (NCBI taxonomy): domain Eukaryota; kingdom Metazoa; phylum Arthropoda; class Insecta; order Plecoptera; family Taeniopterygidae; genus Brachyptera; species Brachyptera risi. Next base: position 4,574,856 of record OZ023333.1, read on the forward strand.
TGCACACTCATACAGATCGCTTCCCCCTCAACAGCTCCGTGCTTCATCATTCCACCAGCACTCTCTCTCATCCTTCACTAATAGCCCCCATTATATCTACAACAAACTTCCTCCCTCCATCACAGATGCAACCACCCACCCCTCCTTTGATAATAACCTCCAGGCCTTCCTTGCACACTCATACAGATCGCTTCCCCCTCAACAGCTCCGTGCTTCATCATTCCACCAGCACTCTCTCTCATCCTTCACTAATAGCCCCCATTATATCTACAACAAACTTCCTCCCTCCATCACAGATGCAACCACCCACCCCTCCTTTGATAATAACCTCCAGTCCTTCCTTGCACACTCATACAGATCGCTTCCCCCTCAACAGCTCCGTGCTTCATCATTCCACCAGCATAAGACTTGCAACACACTCTCTCTCATCCTTCACTAATAGCCCCCATTATATCTACAACAAACTTCCTCCCTCCATCACAGATGCAACCACCCACCCCTCCTTTGATAATAACCTCCAGGCCTTCCTTGCACACTCATACAGATCGCTTCCCCCTCAACAGCTCCGTGCTTCATCATTCCACCAGCACTCTCTCTCATCCTTCACGAATAGCCCCCATTGTATCTACAAGAAACTTCCTCCCTCTATCACAGATGCAACCACCCACCCCTCCTTTGATAATAACCTCCAGGCCTTCCTTGCACACTCATACAGATCGCTTCCCCCTCAACAGCTCCGTGCTTCATCATTCCACCAGCACTCTCTCTCATCCTTCACTAATAGCCCCCATTATATCTACAACAAACTTCCTCCCTCCATCACAGATGCAACCACCCACCCCTCCTTTGATAATAACCTCCAGGCCTTCCTTGCACACTCATACAGATCGCTTCCCCCTCAACAGCTCCGTGCTTCATCATTCCACCAGCACTCTCTCTCATCCTTCACTAATAGCCCCCATTATATCTACAACAAACTTCCTCCCTCCATCACAGATGCAACCACCCACCCCTCCTTTGATAATAACCTCCAGGCCTTCCTTGCACACTCATACAGATCGCTTCCCCCTCAACAGCTCCGTGCTTCATCATTCCACCAGCACTCTCTCTCATCCTTCACTAATAGCCCCCATTATATCTACAACAAACTTCCTCCCTCCATCACAGATGCAACCACCCACCCCTCCTTTGATAATAACCTCCAGTCCTTCCTTGCACACTCATACAGATCGCTTCCCCCTCAACAGCTCCGTGCTTCATCATTCCACCAGCACTCTCTCTCATCCTTCACTAATAGCCCCCATTATATCTACAACAAACTTCCTCCCTCCATCACAGATGCAACCACCCACCCACCCCTCCTTTGATAATAACCTCCAGGCCTTCCTTGCACACTCATACAGATCGCTTCCCCCTCAACAGCTCCGTGCTTCATCATTCCACCAGCACTCTCTCTCATCCTTCACTAATAGCCCCCATTATATCTACAACAAACTTCCTCCCTCCATCACAGATGCAACCACCCACCCCTCCTTTGATAATAACCTCCAGGCCTTCCTTGCACACTCATACAGATCGCTTCCCCCTCAACAGCTCCGTGCTTCATCATTCCACCAGCACTCTCTCTCATCCTTCACTAATAGCCCCCATTATATCTACAACAAACTTCCTCCCTCCATCACAGATGCAACCACCCACCCCTCCTTTGATAATAACCTCCAGTCCTTCCTTGCACACTCATACAGATCGCTTCCCCCTCAACAGCTCCGTGCTTCATCATTCCACCAGCATAAGACTTGCAACACACTCTCTCTCATCCTTCACTAATAGCCCCCATTATATCTACAACAAACTTCCTCCCTCCATCACAGATGCAACCACCCACCCCTCCTTTGATAATAACCTCCAGGCCTTCCTTGCACACTCATACAGATCGCTTCCCCCTCAACAGCTCCGTGCTTCATCATTCCACCAGCACTCTCTCTCATCCTTCACGAATAGCCCCCATTGTATCTACAAGAAACTTCCTCCCTCCATCACAGATGCAACCACCCACCCCTCCTTTGATAATAACCTCCAGGCCTTCCTTGCACACTCATACAGATCGCTTCCCCCTCAACAGCTCCGTGCTTCATCATTCCACCAGCACTCTCTCTCATCCTTCACTAATAGCCCCCATTATATCTACAACAAACTTCCTCCCTCCATCACAGATGCAACCACCCACCCCTCCTTTGATAATAACCTCCAGGCCTTCCTTGCACACTCATACAGATCGCTTCCCCCTCAACAGCTCCGTGCTTCATCATTCCACCAGCACTCTCTCTCATCCTTCACTAATAGCCCCCATTATATCTACAACAAACTTCCTCCCTCCATCACAGATGCAACCACCCACCCCTCCTTTGATAATAACCTCCAGGCCTTCCTTGCACACTCATACAGATCGCTTCCCCCTCAACAGCTCCGTGCTTCATCATTCCACCAGCACTCTCTCTCATCCTTCACTAATAGCCCCCATTATATCTACAACAAACTTCCTCCCTCCATCACAGATGCAACCACCCACCCCTCCTTTGATAATAACCTCCAGGCCTTCCTTGCACACTCATACAGATCGCTTCCCCCTCAACAGCTCCGTGCTTCATCATTCCACCAGCACTCTCTCTCATCCTTCACTAATAGCCCCCATTATATCTACAACAAACTTCCTCCCTCCATCACAGATGCAACCACCCACCCCTCCTTTGATAATAACCTCCAGGCCTTCCTTGCACACTCATACAGATCGCTTCCCCCTCAACAGCTCCGTGCTTCATCATTCCACCAGCACTCTCTCTCATCCTTCACTAATAGCCCCCATTATATCTACAACAAACTTCCTCCCTCCATCACAGATGCAACCACCCACCCCTCCTTTGATAATAACCTCAAGTCCTTCCTTGCACACTCATACAGATCGCTTCCCCCTCAACAGCTCCGTGCTTCATCATTCCACCAGCATAAGACTTGCAACACACTCTCTCTCATCCTTCACTAATAGCCCCCATTATATCTACAACAAACTTCCTCCCTCCATCACAGATGCAACCACCCACCCCTCCTTTGATAATAACCTCCAGGCCTTCCTTGCACACTCATACAGATCGCTTCCCCCTCAACAGCTCCGTGCTTCATCATTCCACCAGCACTCTCTCTCATCCTTCACGAATAGCCCCCATTGTATCTACAAGAAACTTCCTCCCTCCATCACAGATGCAACCACCCACCCCTCCTTTGATAATAACCTCCAGGCCTTCCTTGCACACTCATACAGATCGCTTCCCCCTCAACAGCTCCGTGCTTCATCATTCCACCAGCACTCTCTCTCATCCTTCACTAATAGCCCCCATTATATCTACAACAAACTTCCTCCCTCCATCACAGATGCAACCACCCACCCCTCCTTTGATAATAACCTCCAGGCCTTCCTTGCACACTCATACAGATCGCTTCCCCCTCAACAGCTCCGTGCTTCATCATTCCACCAGCACTCTCTCTCATCCTTCACTAATAGCCCCCATTATATCTACAACAAACTTCCTCCCTCCATCACAGATGCAACCACCCACCCCTCCTTTGATAATAACCTCCAGTCCTTCCTTGCACACTCGTACAGATCGCTTCCCCCTCAACAGCTCCGTGCTTCATCATTCCACCAGCACTCTCTCTCATCCTTCACTAATAGCCCCCATTGTATCTACAACAAACTTCCTCCCTCCATCACAGATGCAACCACCCACCCCTCCTTTGATAATAACCTCCAGTCCTTCCTTGCACACTCATACAGATCGCTTCCCCCTCAACAGCTCCGTGCTTCATCATTCCACCAGCACTCTCTCTCATCCTTCACTAATAGCCCCCATTATATCTACAACAAACTTCCTCCCTCCATCACAGATGCAACCACCCACCCCTCCTTTGATAATAACCTCCAGTCCTTCCTTGCACACTCATACAGATCGCTTCCCCCTCAACAGCTCCGTGCTTCATCATTCCACCAGCACTCTCTCTCATCCTTCACTAATAGCCCCCATTATATCTACAACAAACTTCCTCCCTCCATCACAGATGCAACCACCCACCCCTCCTTTGATAATAACCTCCAGTCCTTCCTTGCACACTCATACAGATCGCTTCCCCTCAACAGCTCCGTGCTTCATCATTCCACCAGCACTCTCTCTCATCCTTCACTAATAGCCCCCATTATATCTACAACAAACTTCCTCCCTCCATCACAGATGCAACCACCCACCCCTCCTTTGATAATAACCTCCAGGCCTTCCTTGCACACTCATACAGATCGCTTCACCCTCAACAGCTCCGTGCTTCATCATTCCACCAGCACTCTCTCTCATCCTTCACTAATAGCCCCCATTATATCTACAACAAACTTCCTCCCTCCATCACAGATGCAACCACCCACCCCTCCTTTGATAATAACCTCCAGTCCTTCCTTGCACACTCATACAGATCGCTTCCCTCTCAACAGCTCCGTGCTTCATCATTCCACCAGCACTCTCTCTCATCCTTCACTAATAGCCCCCATTATATCTACAACAAACTTCCTCCCTCCATCACAGATGCAACCACCCACCCCTCCTTTGATAATAACCTCCAGTCCTTCCTTGCACACTCATACAGATCGCTTCCCCCTCAACAGCTCCGTGCTTCATCATTCCACCAGCACTCTCTCTCATCCTTCACTAATAGCCCCCATTATATCTACAACAAACTTCCTCCCTCCATCACAGATGCAACCACCCACCCCTCCTTTGATAATAACCTCCAGTCCTTCCTTGCACACTCATACAGATCGCTTCCCCCTCAACAGCTCCGTGCTTCATCATTCCACCAGCACTCTCTCTCATCCTTCACGAATAGCCCCCATAGTATCTACAACAAACTTCCTCCCTCCATCACAGATGCAACCACCCACCCCTCCTTTGATAATAACCTCCAGTCCTTCCTTGCACACTCGTACAGATCGCTTCCCCCTCAACAGCTCCGTGCTTCATCATTCCACCAGCACTCTCTCTCATCCTTCACCAATAGCCCCCATTATATCTACAACAAACTTCCTCCCTCCATCACAGATGCAACCACCCACCCCTCCTTTGATAATAACCTCCAGGCCTTCCTTGCACACTCATACAGATCGCTTCCCCCTCAACAGCTCCGTGCTTCATCATTCCACCAGCACTCTCTCTCATCCTTCACGAATAGCCCCCATAGTATCTACAACAAACTTCCTCCCTCCATCACAGATGCAACCACCCACCCCTCCTTTGATAATAACCTCCAGTCCTTCCTTGCACACTCGTACAGATCGCTTCCCCCTCAACAGCTCCGTGCTTCATCATTCCACCAGCACTCTCTCTCATCCTTCACCAATAGCCCCCATTATATCTACAACAAACTTCCTCCCTCCATCACAGATGCAACCACCCACCCCTCCTTTGATAATAACCTCCAGGCCTTCCTTGCACACTCATACAGATCGCTTCCCCCTCAACAGCTCCGTGCTTCATCATTCCACCAGCACTCTCTCTCATCCTTCACTAATAGCCCCCATTATATCTACAACAAACTTCCTCCCTCCATCACAGATGCAACCACCCACCCCTCCTTTGATAATAACCTCCAGGCCTTCCTTGCACACTCATACAGATCGCTTCCCCCTCAACAGCTCCGTGCTTCATCATTCCACCAGCATAAGACTTGCAACACACTCTCTCTCATCCTTCACGAATAGCCCCCATTATATCTACAACAAACTTCCTCCCTCCATCACAGATGCAACCACCCACCCCTCCTTTGATAATAACCTCCAGGCCTTCCTTGCACACTCATACAGATCGCTTCCCCCTCAACAGCTCCGTGCTTCATCATTCCACCAGCATAAGACTTGCAACACACTCTCTCTCATCCTTCACGAATAGCCCCCATTATATCTACAACAAACTTCCTCCCTCCATCACAGATGCAACCACCCACCCCTCCTTTGATAATAACCTCCAGGCCTTCCTTGCACATTCATACAGATCGCTTCCCCCTCAACAGCTCCGTGCTTCATCATTCCACCAGCACTCTCTCTCATCCTTCACTAATAGCCCCCATTATATCTACAACAAACTTCCTCCCTCCATCACAGATGCAACCACCCACCCCTCCTTTGATAATAACCTCCAGGCCTTCCTTGCACACTCGTACAGATCGCTTGCCCCTCAACAGCTCCGTGCTTCATCATTCCACCAGCATAAGACTTGCAACACACTCTCTCTCATCCTTCACGAATAGCCCCCATTATATCTACAACAAACTTCCTCCCTCCCAAAGCAACAAGTGTCACCACTTGATTTTAAACGATTAAAACAAAGCCTTCTTTATTATCATATGAATTAATAATGGAAAATAAGATGGCAGTGATGTAATGGTTTGGATCTCAAGGTGTATATATATATAATAACCAATCCAAAGATAAGTTGATATGTTCCAGCTCATCCATCAACGCGGCAACACATAACGCGTTTGCCTATTGTAAAAGAATTAGGCCTAGATGATTAAAACACAATCACACAGTTGAAAACAAGTAGTGTGTAATGTACACAACTCTATTAAAATACGCATTGTCAGAAACAACAGTCATGCTCATGAATATTATATATACATTCATACATACATTAACATTCATCACATGGTCAGTTCAAACTATGAAAGTATGAACGACATCATATCACGCCCTCCTGCACTCTCACCTGTCATACGGCCTTCTCTTCTGGGGCAACTTAGCTTCTTCGTCCTTCAAAAATAAGCCTTCCGCGTCTTAGCAGGAGTGTCCCGCCGCCAATCGGCAAAACACCACTTCACAAAACTTCGTATCCTCATACGCTTCCTTGCACACTCATACAGATCGCTTCCACCTTCGTCCGAACCCACCTCGATCAATTCCCCCTCAACAGCTCCGTGCTTCATCATTCCACCAGCATAAGACTTGCAACACACTCTCTCTCATCCTTCACTAATAGCCCCCATTATATCTACAACAAACTTCCTCCCTCCATCACAGATGCAACCACCCACCCCTCCTTTGATAATAACCTCCAGTCCTTCCTTGCACACTCATACAGATCGCTTCCCCCTCAACAGCTCCGTGCTTCATCATTCCACCAGCACTCTCTCTCATCCTTCACTAATAGCCCCCATTATATCTACAACAAACTTCCTCCCTCCATCACAGATGCAACCACCCACCCCTCCTTTGATAATAACCTCCAGTCCTTCCTTGCACACTCATACAGATCGCTTCCACCTCAACAGCTCCGTGCTTCATCATTCCACCAGCACTCTCTCTCATCCTTCACTAATAGCCCCCATTATATCTACAACAAACTTCCTCCCTCCATCACAGATGCAACCACCCACCCCTCCTTTGATAATAACCTCCAGGCCTTCCTTGCACACTCGTACAGATCGCTTCCCCCTCAACAGCTCCGTGCTTCATCATTCCACCAGCACTCTCTCTCATCCTTCACTAATAGCCCCCATTATATCTACAACAAACTTCCTCCCTCCATCACAGATGCAACCACCCACCCCTCCTTTGATAATAACCTCAAGTCCTTCCTTGCACACTCGTACAGATCGCTTCCCCCTCAACAGCTCCGTGCTTCATCATTCCACCAGCACTCTCTCTCATCCTTCACTAATAGCCCCCATTATATCTACAACAAACTTCCTCCCTCCATCACAGATGCAACCACCCACCCCTCCTTTGATAATAACCTCCAGGCCTTCCTTGCACACTCATACAGATCGCTTCCCCCTCAACAGCTCCGTGCTTCATCATTCCACCAGCACTCTCTCTCATCCTTCACTAATAGCCCCCATTATATCTACAACAAACTTCCTCCCTCCATCACAGATGCAACCACCCACCCCTCCTTTGATAATAACCTCAAGTCCTTCCTTGCACACTCGTACAGATCGCTTCCCCCTCAACAGCTCCGTGCTTCATCATTCCACCAGCACTCTCTCTCATCCTTCACGAATAGCCCCCATTATATCTACAACAAACTTCCTCCCTCCATCACAGATGCAACCACCCACCCCTCCTTTGATAATAACCTCCAGGCCTTCCTTGCACACTCATACAGATCGCTTCCCCCTCAACAGCTCCGTGCTTCATCATTCCACCAGCATAAGACTTGCAACACACTCTCTCTCATCCTTCACGAATAGCCCCCATTATATCTACAACAAACTTCCTCCCTCCATCACAGATGCAACCACCCACCCCTCCTTTGATAATAACCTCCAGGCCTTCCTTGCACACTCATACAGATCGCTTCCCCCTCAACAGCTCCGTGCTTCATCATTCCACCAGCACTCTCTCTCATCCTTCACTAATAGCCCCCATTATATCTACAACAAACTTCCTCCCTCCATCACAGATGCAACCACCCACCCCTCCTTTGATAATAACCTCCAGGCCTTCCTTGCACACTCATACAGATCGCTTCCCCCTCAACAGCTCCGTGCTTCATCATTCCACCAGCACTCTCTCTCATCCTTCACGAATAGCCCCCATTATATCTACAACAAACTTCCTCCCTCCATCACAGATGCAACCACCCACCCCTCCTTTGATAATAACCTCCAGGCCTTCCTTGCACACTCATACAGATCGCTTCCCCCTCAACAGCTCCGTGCTTCATCATTCCACCAGCACTCTCTCTCATCCTTCACTAATAGCCCCCATTATATCTACAACAAACTTCCTCCCTCCATCACAGATGCAACCACCCACCCCTCCTTTGATAATAACCTCCAGGCCTTCCTTGCACACTCATACAGATCGCTTCCCCCTCAACAGCTCCGTGCTTCATCATTCCACCAGCACTCTCTCTCATCCTTCACGAATAGGCCCCATTATATCTACAACAAACTTCCTCCCTCCATCACAGATGCAACCACCCACCCCTCCTTTGATAATAACCTCCAGTCCTTCCTTGCACACTCATACAGATCGCTTCCCCCTCAACAGCTCCGTGCTTCATCATTCCACCAGCACTCTCTCTCATCCTTCACTAATAGCCCCCATTATATCTACAACAAACTTCCTCCCTCCATCACAGATGCAACCACCCACCCCTCCTTTGATAATAACCTCCAGGCCTTCCTTGCACACTCATACAGATCGCTTCCCCCTCAACAGCTCCGTGCTTCATCATTCCACCAGCACTCTCTCTCATCCTTCACGAATAGCCCCCATTGTATCTACAACAAACTTCCTCCCTCCATCACAGATGCAACCACCCACCCCTCCTTTGATAATAACCTCCAGGCCTTCCTTGCACACTCATACAGATCGCTTCCCCCTCAACAGCTCCGTGCTTCATCATTCCACCAGCACTCTCTCTCATCCTTCACGAATAGCCCCCATTGTATCTACAACAAACTTCCTCCCTCCATCACAGATGCAACCACCCACCCCTCCTTTGATAATAACCTCCAGGCCTTCCTTGCACACTCATACAGATCGCTTCCCCCTCAACAGCTCCGTGCTTCATCATTCCACCAGCACTCTCTCTCATCCTTCACTAATAGCCCCCATTATATCTACAACAAACTTCCTCCCTCCATCACAGATGCAACCACCCACCCCTCCTTTGATAATAACCTCCAGGCCTTCCTTGCACACTCATACAGATCGCTTCCCCCTCAACAGCTCCGTGCTTCATCATTCCACCAGCACTCTCTCTCATCCTTCACGAATAGCCCCCATTGTATCTACAACAAACTTCCTCCCTCCATCACAGATGCAACCACCCACCCCTCCTTTGATAATAACCTCCAGGCCTTCCTTGCACACTCATACAGATCGCTTCCCCCTCAACAGCTCCGTGCTTCATCATTCCACCAGCACTCTCTCTCATCCTTCACTAATAGCCCCCATTATATCTACAACAAACTTCCTCCCTCCATCACAGATGCAACCACCCACCCCTCCTTTGATAATAACCTCCAGGCCTTCCTTGCACACTCATACAGATCGCTTCCCCCTCAACAGCTCCGTGCTTCATCATTCCACCAGCACTCTCTCTCATCCTTCACGAATAGCCCCCATTGTATCTACAACAAACTTCCTCCCTCCATCACAGATGCAACCACCCACCCCTCCTTTGATAATAACCTCCAGGCCTTCCTTGCACACTCATACAGATCGCTTCCCCCTCAACAGCTCCGTGCTTCATCATTCCACCAGCACTCTCTCTCATCCTTCACGAATAGCCCCCATTGTATCTACAACAAACTTCCTCCCTCCATCACAGATGCAACCACCCACCCACCCCTCCTTTGATAATAACCTCCAGGCCTTCCTTGCACACTCGTACAGATCGCTTCCCCCTCAACAGCTCCGTGCTTCATCATTCCACCAGCACTCTCTCTCATCCTTCACTAATAGCCCCCATTATATCTACAACAAACTTCCTCCCTCCATCACAGATGCAACCACCCACCCCTCCTTTGATAATAACCTCCAGGCCTTCCTTGCACACTCATACAGATCGCTTCCCCCTCAACAGCTCCGTGCTTCATCATTCCACCAGCACTCTCTCTCATCCTTCACGAATAGCCCCCATTGTATCTACAACAAACTTCCTCCCTCCATCACAGATGCAACCACCCACCCCTCCTTTGATAATAACCTCCAGGCCTTCCTTGCACACTCATACAGATCGCTTCCCCCTCAACAGCTCCGTGCTTCATCATTCCACCAGCACTCTCTCTCATCCTTCACGAATAGCCCCCATTGTATCTACAACAAACTTCCTCCCTCCATCACAGATGCAACCACCCACCCACCCCTCCTTTGATAATAACCTCCAGGCCTTCCTTGCACACTCATACAGATCGCTTCCCCCTCAACAGCTCCGTGCTTCATCATTCCACCAGCACTCTCTCTCATCCTTCACGAATAGCCCTCATTGTATCTACAACAAACTTCCTCCCTCCATCACAGATGCAACCACCCACCCCTCCTTTGATAATAACCTCCAGGCCTTCCTTGCACACTCATACAGATCGCTTCCCCCTCAACAGCTCCGTGCTTCATCATTCCACCAGCACTCTCTCTCATCCTTCACGAATAGCCCCCATTATATCTACAACAAACTTCCTCCCTCCATCACAGATGCAACCACCCACCCCTCCTTTGATAATAACCTCCAGTCCTTCCTTGCACACTCATACAGATCGCTTCCCCCTCAACAGCTCCGTGCTTCATCATTCCACCAGCACTCTCTCTCATCCTTCACTAATAGCCCCCATTGTATCTACAACAAACTTCCTCCCTCCATCACAGATGCAACCACCCACCCCTCCTTTGATAATAACCTCCAGTCCTTCCTTGCACAACCATACAGATCGCTTCCCCCTCAACAGCTCCGTGCTTCATCATTCCACCAGCACTCTCTCTCATCCTTCACTAATAGCCCCCATTATATCTACAACAAACTTCCTCCCTCCATCACAGATGCAACCACCCACCCCTCCTTTGATAATAACCTCCAGGCCTTCCTTGCACACTCATACAGATCGCTTCCCCCTCAACAGCTCCGTGCTTCATCATTCCACCAGCACTCTCTCTCATCCTTCACTAATAGCCCCCATTATATCTACAACAAACTTCCTCCCTCCATCACAGATGCAACCACCCACCCCTCCTTTGATAATAACCTCCAGGCCTTCCTTGCACACTCATACAGATCGCTTCCCCCTCAACAGCTCCGTGCTTCATCATTCCACCAGCACTCTCTCTCATCCTCCACTAATAGCCCCCATTATATCTACAACAAACTTCCTCCCTCCATCACAGATGCAACCACCCACCCCTCCTTTGATAATAACCTCCAGGCCTTCCTTGCACACTCATACAGATCGCTTCCCCCTCAACAGCTCCGTGCTTCATCATTCCACCAGCACTCTCTCTCATCCTTCACTAATAGCCCCCATTATATCTACAACAAACTTCCTCCCTCCATCACAGATGCAACCACCCACCCCTCCTTTGATAATAACCTCCAGGCCTTCCTTGCACACTCATACAGATCGCTTCCCCCTCAACAGCTCCGTGCTTCATCATTCCACCAGCACTCTCTCTCATCCTTCACTAATAGCCCCCATTATATCTACAACAAACTTCCTCCCTCCATCACAGATGCAACCACCCACCCCTCCTTTGATAATAACCTCCAGGCCTTCCTTGCACACTCATACAGATCGCTTCCCCCTCAACAGCTCCGTGCTTCATCATTCCACCAGCACTCTCTCTCATCCTTCACTAATAGCCCCCATTATATCTACAACAAACTTCCTCCCTCCATCACAGATGCAACCACCCACCCCTCCTTTGATAATAACCTCCAGTCCTTCCTTGCACACTCATACAGATCGCTTCCCCCTCAACAGCTCCGTGCTTCATCATTCCACCAGCATAAGACTTGCAACACACTCTCTCTCATCCTTCACTAATAGCCCCCATTATATCTACAACAAACTTCCTCCCTCCATCACAGATGCAACCACCCACCCCTCCTTTGATAATAACCTCCAGGCCTTCCTTGCACACTCATACAGATCGCTTCCCCCTCAACAGCTCCGTGCTTCATCATTCCACCAGCACTCTCTCTCATCCTTCACGAATAGCCCCCATTGTATCTACAAGAAACTTCCTCCCTCTATCACAGATGCAACCACCCACCCCTCCTTTGATAATAACCTCCAGGCCTTCCTTGCACACTCATACAGATCGCTTCCCCCTCAACAGCTCCGTGCTTCATCATTCCACCAGCACTCTCTCTCATCCTTCACTAATAGCCCCCATTATATCTACAACAAACTTCCTCCCTCCATCACAGATGCAACCACCCACCCCTCCTTTGATAATAACCTCCAGGCCTTCCTTGCACACTCATACAGATCGCTTCCCCCTCAACAGCTCCGTGCTTCATCATTCCACCAGCACTCTCTCTCATCCTTCACTAATAGCCCCCATTATATCTACAACAAACTTCCTCCCTCCATCACAGATGCAACCACCCACCCCTCCTTTGATAATAACCTCCAGGCCTTCCTTGCACACTCATACAGATCGCTTCCCCCTCAACAGCTCCGTGCTTCATCATTCCACCAGCACTCTCTCTCATCCTTCACTAATAGCCCCCATTATATCTACAACAAACTTCCTCCCTCCATCACAGATGCAACCACCCACCCCTCCTTTGATAATAACCTCCAGTCCTTCCTTGCACACTCATACAGATCGCTTCCCCCTCAACAGCTCCGTGCTTCATCATTCCACCAGCACTCTCTCTCATCCTTCACTAATAGCCCCCATTATATCTACAACAAACTTCCTCCCTCCATCACAGATGCAACCACCCACCCACCCCTCCTTTGATAATAACCTCCAGGCCTTCCTTGCACACTCATACAGATCGCTTCCCCCTCAACAGCTCCGTGCTTCATCATTCCACCAGCACTCTCTCTCATCCTTCACTAATAGCCCCCATTATATCTACAACAAACTTCCTCCCTCCATCACAGATGCAACCACCCACCCCTCCTTTGATAATAACCTCCAGGCCTTCCTTGCACACTCATACAGATCGCTTCCCCCTCAACAGCTCCGTGCTTCATCATTCCACCAGCACTCTCTCTCATCCTTCACTAATAGCCCCCATTATATCTACAACAAACTTCCTCCCTCCATCACAGATGCAACCACCCACCCCTCCTTTGATAATAACCTCCAGTCCTTCCTTGCACACTCATACAGATCGCTTCCCCCTCAACAGCTCCGTGCTTCATCATTCCACCAGCATAAGACTTGCAACACACTCTCTCTCATCCTTCACTAATAGCCCCCATTATATCTACAACAAACTTCCTCCCTCCATCACAGATGCAACCACCCACCCCTCCTTTGATAATAACCTCCAGGCCTTCCTTGCACACTCATACAGATCGCTTCCCCCTCAACAGCTCCGTGCTTCATCATTCCACCAGCACTCTCTCTCATCCTTCACGAATAGCCCCCATTGTATCTACAAGAAACTTCCTCCCTCCATCACAGATGCAACCACCCACCCCTCCTTTGATAATAACCTCCAGGCCTTCCTTGCACACTCATACAGATCGCTTCCCCCTCAACAGCTCCGTGCTTCATCATTCCACCAGCACTCTCTCTCATCCTTCACTAATAGCCCCCATTATATCTACAACAAACTTCCTCCCTCCATCACAGATGCAACCACCCACCCCTCCTTTGATAATAACCTCCAGGCCTTCCTTGCACACTCATACAGATCGCTTCCCCCTCAACAGCTCCGTGCTTCATCATTCCACCAGCACTCTCTCTCATCCTTCACTAATAGCCCCCATTATATCTACAACAAACTTCCTCCCTCCATCACAGATGCAACCACCCACCCCTCCTTTGATAATAACCTCCAGGCCTTCCTTGCACACTCATACAGATCGCTTCCCCCTCAACAGCTCCGTGCTTCATCATTCCACCAGCACTCTCTCTCATCCTTCACTAATAGCCCCCATTATATCTACAACAAACTTCCTCCCTCCATCACAGATGCAACCACCCACCCCTCCTTTGATAATAACCTCCAGGCCTTCCTTGCACACTCATACAGATCGCTTCCCCCTCAACAGCTCCGTGCTTCATCATTCCACCAGCACTCTCTCTCATCCTTCACTAATAGCCCCCATTATATCTACAACAAACTTCCTCCCTCCATCACAGATGCAACCACCCACCCCTCCTTTGATAATAACCTCCAGGCCTTCCTTGCACACTCATACAGATCGCTTCCCCCTCAACAGCTCCGTGCTTCATCATTCCACCAGCACTCTCTCTCATCCTTCACTAATAGCCCCCATTATATCTACAACAAACTTCCTCCCTCCATCACAGATGCAACCACCCACCCCTCCTTTGATAATAACCTCAAGTCCTTCCTTGCACACTCATACAGATCGCTTCCCCCTCAACAGCTCCGTGCTTCATCATTCCACCAGCATAAGACTTGCAACACACTCTCTCTCATCCTTCACTAATAGCCCCCATTATATCTACAACAAACTTCCTCCCTCCATCACAGATGCAACCACCCACCCCTCCTTTGATAATAACCTCCAGGCCTTCCTTGCACACTCATACAGATCGCTTCCCCCTCAACAGCTCCGTGCTTCATCATTCCACCAGCACTCTCTCTCATCCTTCACGAATAGCCCCCATTGTATCTACAAGAAACTTCCTCCCTCCATCACAGATGCAACCACCCACCCCTCCTTTGATAATAACCTCCAGGCCTTCCTTGCACACTCATACAGATCGCTTCCCCCTCAACAGCTCCGTGCTTCATCATTCCACCAGCACTCTCTCTCATCCTTCACGAATAGCCCCCATTGTATCTACAACAAACTTCCTCCCTCCATCACAGATGCAACCACCCACCCCTCCTTTGATAATAACCTCCAGGCCTTCCTTGCACACTCATACAGATCGCTTCCCCCTCAACAGCTCCGTGCTTCATCATTCCACCAGCACTCTCTCTCATCCTTCACTAATAGCCCCCATTATATCTACAACAAACTTCCTCCCTCCATCACAGATGCAACCACCCACCCCTCCTTTGATAATAACCTCCAGGCCTTCCTTGCACACTCATACAGATCGCTTCCCCCTCAACAGCTCCGTGCTTCATCATTCCACCAGCACTCTCTCTCATCCTTCACGAATAGCCCCCATTGTATCTACAACAAACTTCCTCCCTCCATCACAGATGCAACCACCCACCCCTCCTTTGATAATAACCTCCAGGCCTTCCTTGCACACTCATACAGATCGCTTCCCCCTCAACAGCTCCGTGCTTCATCATTCCACCAGCACTCTCTCTCATCCTTCACGAATAGCCCCCATTGTATCTACAACAAACTTCCTCCCTCCATCACAGATGCAACCACCCACCCACCCCTCCTTTGATAATAACCTCCAGGCCTTCCTTGCACACTCGTACAGATCGCTTCCCCCTCAACAGCTCCGTGCTTCATCATTCCACCAGCACTCTCTCTCATCCTTCACTAATAGCCCCCATTATATCTACAACAAACTTCCTCCCTCCATCACAGATGCAACCACCCACCCCTCCTTTGATAATAACCTCCAGGCCTTCCTTGCACACTCATACAGATCGCTTCCCCCTCAACAGCTCCGTGCTTCATCATTCCACCAGCACTCTCTCTCATCCTTCACGAATAGCCCCCATTGTATCTACAACAAACTTCCTCCCTCCATCACAGATGCAACCACCCACCCCTCCTTTGATAATAACCTCCAGGCCTTCCTTGCACACTCATACAGATCGCTTCCCCCTCAACAGCTCCGTGCTTCATCATTCCACCAGCACTCTCTCTCATCCTTCACGAATAGCCCCCATTGTATCTACAACAAACTTCCTCCCTCCATCACAGATGCAACCACCCACCCCTCCTTTGATAATAACCTCCAGGCCTTCCTTGCACACTCATACAGATCGCTTCCCCCTCAACAGCTCCGTGCTTCATCATTCCACCAGCACTCTCTCTCATCCTTCACGAATAGCCCTCATTGTATCTACAACAAACTTCCTCCCTCCATCACAGATGCAACCACCCACCCCTCCTTTGATAATAACCTCCAGGCCTTCCTTGCACACTCATACAGATCGCTTCCCCCTCAACAGCTCCGTGCTTCATCATTCCACCAGCACTCTCTCTCATCCTTCACGAATAGCCCCCATTATATCTACAACAAACTTCCTCCCTCCATCACAGATGCAACCACCCACCCCTCCTTTGATAATAACCTCCAGTCCTTCCTTGCACACTCATACAGATCGCTTCCCCCTCAACAGCTCCGTGCTTCATCATTCCACCAGCACTCTCTCTCATCCTTCACTAATAGCCCCCATTGTATCTACAACAAACTTCCTCCCTCCATCACAGATGCAACCACCCACCCCTCCTTTGATAATAACCTCCAGTCCTTCCTTGCACAACCATACAGATCGCTTCCCCCTCAACAGCTCCGTGCTTCATCATTCCACCAGCACTCTCTCTCATCCTTCACTAATAGCCCCCATTATATCTACAACAAACTTCCTCCCTCCATCACAGATGCAACCACCCACCCCTCCTTTGATAATAACCTCCAGGCCTTCCTTGCACACTCATACAGATCGCTTCCCCCTCAACAGCTCCGTGCTTCATCATTCCACCAGCACTCTCTCTCATCCTTCACTAATAGCCCCCATTATATCTACAACAAATTTCCTCCCTCCATCACAGATGCAACCACCCACCCCTCCTTTGATAATAACCTCCAGGCCTTCCTTGCACACTCATACAGATCGCTTCCCCCTCAACAGCTCCGTGCTTCATCATTCCACCAGCACTCTCTCTCATCCTCCACTAATAGCCCCCATTATATCTACAACAAACTTCCTCCCTCCATCACAGATGCAACCACCCACCCCTCCTTTGATAATAACCTCCAGGCCTTCCTTGCACACTCATACAGATCGCTTCCCCCTCAACAGCTCCGTGCTTCATCATTCCACCAGCACTCTCTCTCATCCTTCACTAATAGCCCCCATTATATCTACAACAAACTTCCTCCCTCCATCACAGATGCAACCACCCACCCCTCCTTTGATAATAACCTCCAGGCCTTCCTTGCACACTCATACAGATCGCTTCCCCCTCAACAGCTCCGTGCTTCATCATTCCACCAGCACTCTCTCTCATCCTTCACTAATAGCCCCCATTATATCTACAACAAACTTCCTCCCTCCATCACAGATGCAACCACCCACCCCTCCTTTGATAATAACCTCCAGGCCTTCCTTGCACACTCATACAGATCGCTTCCCCCTCAACAGCTCCGTGCTTCATCATTCCACCAGCACTCTCTCTCATCCTTCACTAATAGCCCCCATTATATCTACAACAAACTTCCTCCCTCCATCACAGATGCAACCACCCACCCCTCCTTTGATAATAACCTCCAGTCCTTCCTTGCACACTCATACAGATCGCTTCCCCCTCAACAGCTCCGTGCTTCATCATTCCACCAGCATAAGACTTGCAACACACTCTCTCTCATCCTTCACTAATAGCCCCCATTATATCTACAACAAACTTCCTCCCTCCATCACAGATGCAACCACCCACCCCTCCTTTGATAATAACCTCCAGGCCTTCCTTGCACACTCATACAGATCGCTTCCCCCTCAACAGCTCCGTGCTTCATCATTCCACCAGCACTCTCTCTCATCCTTCACGAATAGCCCCCATTGTATCTACAAGAAACTTCCTCCCTCTATCACAGATGCAACCACCCACCCCTCCTTTGATAATAACCTCCAGGCCTTCCTTGCACACTCATACAGATCGCTTCCCCCTCAACAGCTCCGTGCTTCATCATTCCACCAGCACTCTCTCTCATCCTTCACTAATAGCCCCCATTATATCTACAACAAACTTCCTCCCTCCATCACAGATGCAACCACCCACCCCTCCTTTGATAATAACCTCCAGGCCTTCCTTGCACACTCATACAGATCGCTTCCCCCTCAACAGCTCCGTGCTTCATCATTCCACCAGCACTCTCTCTCATCCTTCACTAATAGCCCCCATTATATCTACAACAAACTTCCTCCCTCCATCACAGATGCAACCACCCACCCCTCCTTTGATAATAACCTCCAGGCCTTCCTTGCACACTCATACAGATCGCTTCCCCCTCAACAGCTCCGTGCTTCATCATTCCACCAGCACTCTCTCTCATCCTTCACTAATAGCCCCCATTATATCTACAACAAACTTCCTCCCTCCATCACAGATGCAACCACCCACCCCTCCTTTGATAATAACCTCCAGTCCTTCCTTGCACACTCATACAGATCGCTTCCCCCTCAACAGCTCCGTGCTTCATCATTCCACCAGCACTCTCTCTCATCCTTCACTAATAGCCCCCATTATATCTACAACAAACTTCCTCCCTCCATCACAGATGCAACCACCCACCCACCCCTCCTTTGATAATAACCTCCAGGCCTTCCTTGCACACTCATACAGATCGCTTCCCCCTCAACAGCTCCGTGCTTCATCATTCCACCAGCACTCTCTCTCATCCTTCACTAATAGCCCCCATTATATCTACAACAAACTTCCTCCCTCCATCACAGATGCAACCACCCACCCCTCCTTTGATAATAACCTCCAGGCCTTCCTTGCACACTCATACAGATCGCTTCCCCCTCAACAGCTCCGTGCTTCATCATTCCACCAGCACTCTCTCTCATCCTTCACTAATAGCCCCCATTATATCTACAACAAACTTCCTCCCTCCATCACAGATGCAACCACCCACCCCTCCTTTGATAATAACCTCCAGTCCTTCCTTGCACACTCATACAGATCGCTTCCCCCTCAACAGCTCCGTGCTTCATCATTCCACCAGCATAAGACTTGCAACACACTCTCTCTCATCCTTCACTAATAGCCCCCATTATATCTACAACAAACTTCCTCCCTCCATCACAGATGCAACCACCCACCCCTCCTTTGATAATAACCTCCAGGCCTTCCTTGCACACTCATACAGATCGCTTCCCCCTCAACAGCTCCGTGCTTCATCATTCCACCAGCACTCTCTCTCATCCTTCACGAATAGCCCCCATTGTATCTACAAGAAACTTCCTCCCTCCATCACAGATGCAACCACCCACCCCTCCTTTGATAATAACCTCCAGGCCTTCCTTGCACACTCATACAGATCGCTTCCCCCTCAACAGCTCCGTGCTTCATCATTCCACCAGCACTCTCTCTCATCCTTCACTAATAGCCCCCATTATATCTACAACAAACTTCCTCCCTCCATCACAGATGCAACCACCCACCCCTCCTTTGATAATAACCTCCAGGCCTTCCTTGCACACTCATACAGATCGCTTCCCCCTCAACAGCTCCGTGCTTCATCATTCCACCAGCACTCTCTCTCATCCTTCACTAATAGCCCCCATTATATCTACAACAAACTTCCTCCCTCCATCACAGATGCAACCACCCACCCCTCCTTTGATAATAACCTCCAGGCCTTCCTTGCACACTCATACAGATCGCTTCCCCCTCAACAGCTCCGTGCTTCATCATTCCACCAGCACTCTCTCTCATCCTTCACTAATAGCCCCCATTATATCTACAACAAACTTCCTCCCTCCATCACAGATGCAACCACCCACCCCTCCTTTGATAATAACCTCCAGGCCTTCCTTGCACACTCATACAGATCGCTTCCCCCTCAACAGCTCCGTGCTTCATCATTCCACCAGCACTCTCTCTCATCCTTCACTAATAGCCCCCATTATATCTACAACAAACTTCCTCCCTCCATCACAGATGCAACCACCCACCCCTCCTTTGATAATAACCTCCAGGCCTTCCTTGCACACTCATACAGATCGCTTCCCCCTCAACAGCTCCGTGCTTCATCATTCCACCAGCACTCTCTCTCATCCTTCACTAATAGCCCCCATTATATCTACAACAAACTTCCTCCCTCCATCACAGATGCAACCACCCACCCCTCCTTTGATAATAACCTCAAGTCCTTCCTTGCACACTCATACAGATCGCTTCCCCCTCAACAGCTCCGTGCTTCATCATTCCACCAGCATAAGACTTGCAACACACTCTCTCTCATCCTTCACTAATAGCCCCCATTATATCTACAACAAACTTCCTCCCTCCATCACAGATGCAACCACCCACCCCTCCTTTGATAATAACCTCCAGGCCTTCCTTGCACACTCATACAGATCGCTTCCCCCTCAACAGCTCCGTGCTTCATCATTCCACCAGCACTCTCTCTCATCCTTCACGAATAGCCCCCATTGTATCTACAAGAAACTTCCTCCCTCCATCACAGATGCAACCACCCACCCCTCCTTTGATAATAACCTCCAGGCCTTCCTTGCACACTCATACAGATCGCTTCCCCCTCAACAGCTCCGTGCTTCATCATTCCACCAGCACTCTCTCTCATCCTTCACTAATAGCCCCCATTATATCTACAACAAACTTCCTTCCTCCATCACAGATGCAACCACCCACCCCTCCTTTGATAATAACCTCCAGGCCTTCCTTGCACACTCATACAGATCGCTTCCCCCTCAACAGCTCCGTGCTTCATCATTCCACCAGCACTCTCTCTCATCCTTCACTAATAGCCCCCATTATATCTACAACAAACTTCCTCCCTCCATCACAGATGCAACCACCCACCCCTCCTTTGATAATAACCTCCAGGCCTTCCTTGCACACTCATACAGATCGCTTCCCCCTCAACAGCTCCGTGCTTCATCATTCCACCAGCACTCTCTCTCATCCTTCACTAATAGCCCCCATTATATCTACAACAAACTTCCTCCCTCCATCACAGATGCAACCACCCACCCCTCCTTTGATAATAACCTCCAGTCCTTCCTTGCACACTCGTACAGATCGCTTCCCCCTCAACAGCTCCGTGCTTCATCATTCCACCAGCACTCTCTCTCATCCTTCACTAATAGCCCCCATTGTATCTACAACAAACTTCCTCCCTCCATCACAGATGCAACCACCCACCCCTCCTTTGATAATAACCTCCAGTCCTTCCTTGCACACTCATACAGATCGCTTCCCCCTCAACAGCTCCGTGCTTCATCATTCCACCAGCACTCTCTCTCATCCTTCACTAATAGCCCCCATTATATCTACAACAAACTTCCTCCCTCCATCACAGATGCAACCACCCACCCCTCCTTTGATAATAACCTCCAGTCCTTCCTTGCACACTCATACAGATCGCTTCCCCCTCAACAGCTCCGTGCTTCATCATTCCACCAGCACTCTCTCTCATCCTTCACTAATAGCCCCCATTATATCTACAACAAACTTCCTCCCTCCATCACAGATGCAACCACCCACCCCTCCTTTGATAATAACCTCCAGTCCTTCCTTGCACACTCATACAGATCGCTTCCCCTCAACAGCTCCGTGCTTCATCATTCCACCAGCACTCTCTCTCATCCTTCACTAATAGCCCCCATTATATCTACAACAAACTTCCTCCCTCCATCACAGATGCAACCACCCACCCCTCCTTTGATAATAACCTCCAGGCCTTCCTTGCACACTCATACAGATCGCTTCACCCTCAACAGCTCCGTGCTTCATCATTCCACCAGCACTCTCTCTCATCCTTCACTAATAGCCCCCATTATATCTACAACAAACTTCCTCCCTCCATCACAGATGCAACCACCCACCCCTCCTTTGATAATAACCTCCAGTCCTTCCTTGCACACTCATACAGATCGCTTCCCTCTCAACAGCTCCGTGCTTCATCATTCCACCAGCACTCTCTCTCATCCTTCACTAATAGCCCCCATTATATCTACAACAAACTTCCTCCCTCCATCACAGATGCAACCACCCACCCCTCCTTTGATAATAACCTCCAGTCCTTCCTTGCACACTCATACAGATCGCTTCCCCCTCAACAGCTCCGTGCTTCATCATTCCACCAGCACTCTCTCTCATCCTTCACTAATAGCCCCCATTATATCTACAACAAACTTCCTCCCTCCATCACAGATGCAACCACCCACCCCTCCTTTGATAATAACCTCCAGTCCTTCCTTGCACACTCATACAGATCGCTTCCCCCTCAACAGCTCCGTGCTTCATCATTCCACCAGCACTCTCTCTCATCCTTCACGAATAGCCCCCATAGTATCTACAACAAACTTCCTCCCTCCATCACAGATGCAACCACCCACCCCTCCTTTGATAATAACCTCCAGTCCTTCCTTGCACACTCGTACAGATCGCTTCCCCCTCAACAGCTCCGTGCTTCATCATTCCACCAGCACTCTCTCTCATCCTTCACCAATAGCCCCCATTATATCTACAACAAACTTCCTCCCTCCATCACAGATGCAACCACCCACCCCTCCTTTGATAATAACCTCCAGGCCTTCCTTGCACACTCATACAGATCGCTTCCCCCTCAACAGCTCCGTGCTTCATCATTCCACCAGCACTCTCTCTCATCCTTCACGAATAGCCCCCATAGTATCTACAACAAACTTCCTCCCTCCATCACAGATGCAACCACCCACCCCTCCTTTGATAATAACCTCCAGTCCTTCCTTGCACACTCGTACAGATCGCTTCCCCCTCAACAGCTCCGTGCTTCATCATTCCACCAGCACTCTCTCTCATCCTTCACCAATAGCCCCCATTATATCTACAACAAACTTCCTCCCTCCATCACAGATGCAACCACCCACCCCTCCTTTGATAATAACCTCCAGGCCTTCCTTGCACACTCATACAGATCGCTTCCCCCTCAACAGCTCCGTGCTTCATCATTCCACCAGCACTCTCTCTCATCCTTCACTAATAGCCCCCATTATATCTACAACAAACTTCCTCCCTCCATCACAGATGCAACCACCCACCCCTCCTTTGATAATAACCTCCAGGCCTTCCTTGCACACTCATACAGATCGCTTCCCCCTCAACAGCTCCGTGCTTCATCATTCCACCAGCATAAGACTTGCAACACACTCTCTCTCATCCTTCACGAATAGCCCCCATTATATCTACAACAAACTTCCTCCCTCCATCACAGATGCAACCACCCACCCCTCCTTTGATAATAACCTCCAGGCCTTCCTTGCACACTCATACAGATCGCTTCCCCCTCAACAGCTCCGTGCTTCATCATTCCACCAGCATAAGACTTGCAACACACTCTCTCTCATCCTTCACGAATAGCCCCCATTATATCTACAACAAACTTCCTCCCTCCATCACAGATGCAACCACCCACCCCTCCTTTGATAATAACCTCCAGGCCTTCCTTGCACATTCATACAGATCGCTTCCCCCTCAACAGCTCCGTGCTTCATCATTCCACCAGCACTCTCTCTCATCCTTCACTAATAGCCCCCATTATATCTACAACAAACTTCCTCCCTCCATCACAGATGCAACCACCCACCCCTCCTTTGATAATAACCTCCAGGCCTTCCTTGCACACTCGTACAGATCGCTTGCCCCTCAACAGCTCCGTGCTTCATCATTCCACCAGCATAAGACTTGCAACACACTCTCTCTCATCCTTCACGAATAGCCCCCATTATATCTACAACAAACTTCCTCCCTCCATCACAGATGCAACCACCCACCCCTCCTTTGATAATAACCTCCAGGCCTTCCTTGCACACTCATACAGATCGCTTCCCCCTCAACAGCTCCGTGCTTCATCATTCCACCAGCACTCTCTCTCATCCTTCACTAATAGCCCCCATTATATCTACAACAAACTTCCTCCCTCCATCACAGATGCAACCACCCACCCCTCCTTTGATAATAACCTCCAGGCCTTCCTTGCACACTCATACAGATCGCTTCCCCCTCAACAACTCCGTGCTTCATCATTCCACCAGCACTCTCTCTCATCCTTCACTAATAGCCCCCATTATATCTACAACAAACTTCCTCCCTCCATCACAGATGCAACCACCCACCCCTCCTTTGATAATAACCTCCAGTCCTTCCTTGCACACTCGTACAGATCGCTTCCCCCTCAACAGCTCCGTGCTTCATCATTCCACCAGCACTCTCTCTCATCCTTCACTAATAGCCCCCATTATATCTACAACAAACTTCCTCCCTCCATCACAGATGCAACCACCCACCCCTCCTTTGATAATAACCTCCAGGCCTTCCTTGCACACTCATACAGATCGCTTCCCCCTCAACAGCTCCGTGCTTCATCATTCCACCAGCACTCTCTCTCATCCTTCACTAATAGCCCCCATTATATCTACAACAAACTTCCTCCCTCCATCACAGATGCAACCACCCACCCCTCCTTTGATAATAACCTCCAGTCCTTCCTTGCACACTCGTACAGATCGCTTCCCCCTCAACAGCTCCGTGCTTCATCATTCCACCATCACTCTCTCTCATCCTTCACTAATAGCCCCCATTGTATCTACAACAAACTTCCTCCCTCCATCACAGATGCAACCACCCACCCCTCCTTTGATAATAACCTCCAGTCCTTCCTTGCACACTCATACAGATCGCTTCCCCCTCAACAGCTCCGTGCTTCATCATTCCACCAGCACTCTCTCTCATCCTTCACTAATAGCCCCCATTATATCTACAACAAACTTCCTCCCTCCATCACAGATGCAACCACCCACCCCTCCTTTGATAATAACCTCCAGTCCTTCCTTGCACACTCGTACAGATCGCTTCCACCTCAACAGCTCCGTGCTTCATCATTCCACCAGCACTCTCTCTCATCCTTCACTAATAGCCCCCATTGTATCTACAACAAACTTCCTCCCTCCATCACAGATGCAACCACCCACCCCTCCTTTGATAATAACCTCCAGGCCTTCCTTGCACACTCATACAGATCGCTTCCCCCTCAACAGCTCCGTGCTTCATCATTCCACCAGCACTCTCTCTCATCCTTCACGAATAGCCCCCATTATATCTACAACAAACTTCCTCCCTCCATCACAGATGCAACCACCCACCCCTCCTTTGATAATAACCTCCAGTCCTTCCTTGCACACTCATACAGATCGCTTCCCCCTCAACAGCTCCGTGCTTCATCATTCCACCAGCACTCTCTCTCATCCTTCACTAATAGCCCCCATTATATCTACAACAAACTTCCTCCCTCCATCACAGATGCAACCACCCACCCCTCCTTTGATAATAACCTCCAGGCCTTCCTTGCACACTCATACAGATCGCTTCCCCCTCAACAGCTCCGTGCTTCATCATTCCACCAGCACTCTCTCTCATCCTTCACTAATAGCCCCCATTATATCTACAACAAACTTCCTCCCTCCATCACAGATGCAACCACCCACCCCTCCTTTGATAATAACCTCCAGGCCTTCCTTGCACACTCATACAGATCGCTCCCCCCTCAACAGCTCCGTGCTTCATCATTCCACCAGCACTCTCTCTCATCCTTCACTAATAGCCCCCATTATATCTACAACAAACTTCCTCCCTCCATCACAGATGCAACCACCCACCCCTCCTTTGATAATAACCTCCAGTCCTTCCTTGCACACTCATACAGATCACTTCCCCCTCAACAGCTCCGTGCTTCATCATTCCACCAGCACTCTCTCTCATCCTTCACGAATAGCCCCCATTATATCTACAACAAACTTCCTCCCTCCATCACAGATGCAACCACCCACCCCTCCTTTGATAATAACCTCCAGGCCTTCCTTGCACACTCATACAGATCGCTTCCCCCTCAACAGCTCCGTGCTTCATCATTCCACCAGCACTCTCTCTCATCCTTCACTAATAGCCCCCATTATATCTACAACAAACTTCCTCCCTCCATCACAGATGCAACCACCCACCCCTCCTTTGATAATAACCTCCAGGCCTTCCTTGCACACTCATACAGATCGCTTCCCCCTCAACAGCTCCGTGCTTCATCATTCCACCAGCACTCTCTCTCATCCTTCACTAATAGCCCCCATTATATCTACAACAAACTTCCTCCCTCCATCACAGATGCAACCACCCACCCCTCCTTTGATAATAACCTCCAGGCCTTCCTTGCACACTCATACAGATCGCTTCCCCCTCAACAGCTCCGTGCTTCATCATTCCACCAGCACTCTCTCTCATCCTTCACTAATAGCCCCCATTATATCTACAACAAACTTCCTCCCTCCATCACAGATGCAACCACCCACCCCTCCTTTGATAATAACCTCAAGTCCTTCCTTGCACACTCATACAGATCGCTTCCCCCTCAACAGCTCCGTGCTTCATCATTCCACCAGCATAAGACTTGCAACACACTCTCTCTCATCCTTCACTAATAGCCCCCATTATATCTACAACAAACTTCCTCCCTCCATCACAGATGCAACCACCCACCCCTCCTTTGATAATAACCTCCAGGCCTTCCTTGCACACTCATACAGATCGCTTCCCCCTCAACAGCTCCGTGCTTCATCATTCCACCAGCACTCTCTCTCATCCTTCACGAATAGCCCCCATTGTATCTACAAGAAACTTCCTCCCTCCATCACAGATGCAACCACCCACCCCTCCTTTGATAATAACCTCCAGGCCTTCCTTGCACACTCATACAGATGGCTTCCCCCTCAACAGCTCCGTGCTTCATCATTCCACCAGCACTCTCTCTCATCCTTCACTAATAGCCCCCATTATATCTACAACAAACTTCCTCCCTCCATCACAGATGCAACCACCCACCCCTCCTTTGATAATAACCTCCAGGCCTTCCTTGCACACTCATACAGATCGCTTCCCCCTCAACAGCTCCGTGCTTCATCATTCCACCAGCACTCTCTCTCATCCTTCACTAATAGCCCCCATTATATCTACAACAAACTTCCTCCCTCCATCACAGATGCAACCACCCACCCCTCCTTTGATAATAACCTCCAGGCCTTCCTTGCACACTCATACAGATCGCTTCCCCCTCAACAGCTCCGTGCTTCATCATTCCACCAGCACTCTCTCTCATCCTTCACTAATAGCCCCCATTATATCTACAACAAACTTCCTCCCTCCATCACAGATGCAAGCACCCACCCCTCCTTTGATAATAACCTCCAGTCCTTCCTTGCACACTCATACAGATCGCTTCCCCCTCAACAGCTCCGTGCTTCATCATTCCACCAGCACTCTCTCTCATCCTTCACTAATAGCCCCCATTATATCTACAACAAACTTCCTCCCTCCATCACAGATGCAACCACCCACCCCTCCTTTGATAATAACCTCCAGTCCTTCCTTGCACACTCATACAGATCGCTTCCCTCTCAACAGCTCCGTGCTTCATCATTCCACCAGCACTCTCTCTCATCCTTCACTAATAGCCCCCATTATATCTACAACAAACTTCCTCCCTCCATCACAGATGCAACCACCCACCCCTCCTTTGATAATAACCTCCAGTCCTTCCTTGCACACTCATACAGATCGCTTCTCCCTCAACAGCTCCGTGCTTCATCATTCCACCAGCACTCTCTCTCATCCTTCACTAATAGCCCACATTATATCTACAACAAACTTCCTCCCTCCATCACAGATGCAACCACCCACCCCTCCTTTGATAATAACCTCCAGTCCTTCCTTGCACACTCATACAGATCGCTTCCCCCTCAACAGCTCCGTGCTTCATCATTCCACCAGCACTCTCTCTCATCCTTCACGAATAGCCCCCATAGTATCTACAACAAACTTCCTCCCTCCATCACAGATGCAACCACCCACCCCTCCTTTGATAATAACCTCCAGTCCTTCCTTGCACACTCGTACAGATCGCTTCCCCCTCAACAGCTCCGTGCTTCATCATTCCACCAGCACTCTCTCTCATCCTTCACCAATAGCCCCCATTATATCTACAACAAACTTCCTCCCTCCATCACAGATGCAACCACCCACCCCTCCTTTGATAATAACCTCCAGGCCTTCCTTGCACACTCATACAGATCGCTTCCCCCTCAACAGCTCCGTGCTTCATCATTCCACCAGCACTCTCTCTCATCCTTCACGAATAGCCCCCATAGTATCTACAACAAACTTCCTCCCTCCATCACAGATGCAACCACCCACCCCTCCTTTGATAATAACCTCCAGTCCTTCCTTGCACACTCGTACAGATCGCTTCCCCCTCAACAGCTCCGTGCTTCATCATTCCACCAGCACTCTCTCTCATCCTTCACCAATAGCCCCCATTATATCTACAACAAACTTCCTCCCTCCATCACAGATGCAACCACCCACCCCTCCTTTGATAATAACCTCCAGGCCTTCCTTGCACACTCATACAGATCGCTTCCCCCTCAACAGCTCCGTGCTTCATCATTCCACCAGCACTCTCTCTCATCCTTCACTAATAGCCCCCATTATATCTACAACAAACTTCCTCCCTCCATCACAGATGCAACCACCCACCCCTCCTTTGATAATAACCTCCAGTCCTTCCTTGCACACTCATACAGATCGCTTCCCCCTCAACAGCTCCGTGCTTCATCATTCCACCAGCATAAGACTTGCAACACACTCTCTCTCATCCTTCACGAATAGCCCCCATTATATCTACAACAAACTTCCTCCCTCCATCACAGATGCAACCACCCACCCCTCCTTTGATAATAACCTCCAGGCCTTCCTTGCACACTCATACAGATCGCTTCCCCCTCAACAGCTCCGTGCTTCATCATTCCACCAGCATAAGACTTGCAACACACTCTCTCTCATCCTTCACGAATAGCCCCCATTATATCTACAACAAACTTCCTCCCTCCATCACAGATGCAACCACCCACCCCTCCTTTGATAATAACCTCCAGGCCTTCCTTGCACACTCATACAGATCGCTTCCCCCTCAACAGCTCCGTGCTTCATCATTCCACCAGCACTCTCTCTCATCCTTCACTAATAGCCCCCATTATATCTACAACAAACTTCCTCCCTCCATCACAGATGCAACCACCCACCCCTCCTTTGATAATAACCTCCAGGCCTTCCTTGCACACTCGTACAGATTGCTTCCCCCTCAACAGCTCCGTGCTTCATCATTCCACCAGCATAAGACTTGCAACACACTCTCTCTCATCCTTCACGAATAGCCCCCATTATATCTACAACAAACTTCCTCCCTCCATCACAGATGCAACCACCCACCCCTCCTTTGATAATAACCTCCAGGCCTTCCTTGCACACTCATACAGATCGCTTCCCCCTCAACAGCTCCGTGCTTCATCATTCCACCAGCACTCTCTCTCATCCTTCACTAATAGCCCCCATTATATCTACAACAAACTTCCTCCCTCCATCACAGATGCAACCACCCACCCCTCCTTTGATAATAACCTCCAGGCCTTCCTTGCACACTCATACAGATCGCTTCCCCCTCAACAGCTCCGTGCTTCATCATTCCACCAGCACTCTCTCTCATCCTTCACTAATAGCCCACATTATATCTACAACAAACTTCCTCCCTCCATCACAGATGCAACCACCCACCCCTCCTTTGATAATAACCTCCAGTCCTTCCTTGCACACTCGTACAGATCGCTTCCCCCTCAACAGCTCCGTGCTTCATCATTCCACCAGCACTCTCTCTCATCCTTCACTAATAGCCCCCATTATATCTACAACAAACTTCCTCCCTCCATCACAGATGCAACCACCCACCCCTCCTTTGATAATAACCTCCAGGCCTTCCTTGCACACTCATACAGATCGCTTCCCCCTCAACAGCTCCGTGCTTCATCATTCCACCAGCACTCTCTCTCATCCTTCACTAATAGCCCCCATTATATCTACAACAAACTTCCTCCCTCCATCACAGATGCAACCACCCACCCCTCCTTTGATAATAACCTCCAGTCCTTCCTTGCACACTCGTACAGATCGCTTCCCCCTCAACAGCTCCGTGCTTCATCATTCCACCAGCTTTCTCTCTCATCCTTCACTAATAGCCCCCATTGTATCTACAACAAACTTCCTCCCTCCATCACAGATGCAACCACCCACCCCTCCTTTGATAATAACCTCCAGTCCTTCCTTGCACACTCATACAGATCGCTTCCCCCTCAACAGCTCCGTGCTTCATCATTCCACCAGCACTCTCTCTCATCCTTCACTAATAGCCCCCATTATATCTACAACAAACTTCCTCCCTCCATCACAGATGCAACCACCCACCCCTCCTTTGATAATAACCTCCAGTCCTTCCTTGCACACTCGTACAGATCGCTTCCACCTCAACAGCTCCGTGCTTCATCATTCCACCAGCACTCTCTCTCATCCTTCACTAATAGCCCCCATTGTATCTACAACAAACTTCCTCCCTCCATCACAGATGCAACCACCCACCCCTCCTTTGATAATAACCTCCAGGCCTTCCTTGCACACTCATACAGATCGCTTCCCCCTCAACAGCTCCGTGCTTCATCATTCCACCAGCACTCTCTCTCATCCTTCACGAATAGCCCCCATTATATCTACAACAAACTTCCTCCCTCCATCACAGATGCAACCACCCACCCCTCCTTTGATAATAACCTCCAGTCCTTCCTTGCACACTCATACAGATCGCTTCCCCCTCAACAGCTCCGTGCTTCATCATTCCACCAGCACTCTCTCTCATCCTTCACTAATAGCCCCCATTATATCTACAACAAACTTCCTCCCTCCATCACAGATGCAACCACCCACCCCTCCTTTGATAATAACCTCCAGGCCTTCCTTGCACACTCATACAGATCGCTTCCCCCTCAACAGCTCCGTGCTTCATCATTCCACCAGCACTCTCTCTCATCCTTCACTAATAGCCCCCATTATATCTACAACAAACTTCCTCCCTCCATCACAGATGCAACCACCCACCCCTCCTTTGATAATAACCTCCAGGCCTTCCTTGCACACTCATACAGATCGCTCCCCCCTCAACAGCTCCGTGCTTCATCATTCCACCAGCACTCTCTCTCATCCTTCACTAATAGCCCCCATTATATCTACAACAAACTTCCTCCCTCCATCACAGATGCAACCACCCACCCCTCCTTTGATAATAACCTCCAGTCCTTCCTTGCACACTCATACAGATCACTTCCCCCTCAACAGCTCCGTGCTTCATCATTCCACCAGCACTCTCTCTCATCCTTCACTAATAGCCCCCATTATATCTACAACAAACTTCCTCCCTCCATCACAGATGCAACCACCCACCCCTCCTTTGATAATAACCTCCAGGCCTTCCTTGCACACTCGTACAGATCGCTTCCCCCTCAACAGCTCCGTGCTTCATCATTCCACCAGCACTCTCTCTCATCCTTCACGAATAGCCCCCATTGTATCTACAACAAACTTCCTCCCTCCATCACAGATGCAACCACCCACCCACCCCTCCTTTGATAATAACCTCCAGGCCTTCCTTGCACACTCATACAGATCGCTTCCCCCTCAACAGCTCCGTGCTTCATCATTCCACCAGCACTCTCTCTCATCCTTCACTAATAGCCCCCATTATATCTACAACAAACTTCCTCCCTCCATCACAGATGCAACCACCCACCCCTCCTTTGATAATAACCTCCAGTCCTTCCTTGCACACTCATACAGATCGCTTCCCCCTCAACAGCTCCGTGCTTCATCATTCCACCAGCACTCTCTCTCATCCTTCACTAATAGCCCCATTGTATCTACAACAAACTTCCTCCCTCCATCACAGATGCAACCACCCACCCCTCCTTTGATAATAACCTCCAGGCCTTCCTTGCACACTCATACAGATCGCTTCCCCCTCAACAGCTCCGTGCTTCATCATTCCACCAGCACTCTCTCTCATCCTTCACTAATAGCCCCCATTATATCTACAACAAACTTCCTCCCTCCATCACAGATGCAAC
Organism: Brachyptera risi; assembly: GCA_964007535.1. Taxonomy (NCBI): domain Eukaryota; kingdom Metazoa; phylum Arthropoda; class Insecta; order Plecoptera; family Taeniopterygidae; genus Brachyptera; species Brachyptera risi. The sequence goes on from OZ023333.1 coordinate 4,607,525, forward strand.
CACCCACCCCTCCTTTGATAATAACCTCCAGTCCTTCCTTGCACACTCATACAGATCGCTTCCCCCTCAACAGCTCCGTGCTTCATCATTCCACCAGCACTCTCTCTCATCCTTCACTAATAGCCCCCATTATATCTACAACAAACTTCCTCCCTCCATCACAGATGCAACCACCCACCCCTCCTTTGATAATAACCTCCAGGCCTTCCTTGCACACTCATACAGATCGCTTTCCCCTCAACAGCTCCGTGCTTCATCATTCCACCAGCACTCTCTCTCATCCTTCACGAATAGCCCCCATTATATCTACAACAAACTTCCTCCCTCCATCACAGATGCAACCACCCACCCCTCCTTTGATAATAACCTCCAGGCCTTCCTTGCACACTCATACAGATCGCTTCCCCCTCAACAGCTCCGTGCTTCATCATTCCACCAGCACTCTCTCTCATCCTTCACTAATAGCCCCCATTATATCTCCAACAAACTTCCTCCCTCCATCACAGATGCAACCACCCACCCCTCCTTTGATAATAAACTCCAGTCCTTCCTTGCACACTCATACAGATCGCTTCCCCCTCAACAGCTCCGTGCTTCATCATTCCACCAGCATAAGACTTGCAACACACTCTCTCTCATCCTTCACGAATAGCCCCCATTATATCTACAACAAACTTCCTCCCTCCATCACAGATGCAACCACCCACCCCTCCTTTGATAATAACCTCCAGGCCTTCCTTGCACACTCATACAGATCGCTCCCCCCTCAACAGCTCCGTGCTTCATCATTCCACCAGCACTCTCTCTCATCCTTCACCAATAGCCCCCATTATATCTACAACAAACTTCCTCCCTCCATCACAGATGCAACCACCCACCCCTCCTTTGATAATAACCTCCAGGCCTTCCTTGCACACTCATACAGATCGCTTCCACCTCAACAGCTCCGTGCTTCATCATTCCACCAGCACTCTCTCTCATCCTTCACTAATAGCCCCCATTATATCTACAACAAACTTCCTCCCTCCATCACAGATGCAACCACCCACCCCTCCTTTGATAATAACCTCCAGGCCTCCCTACAGCCTCTCAGAATACCTCAACCATGATTGCCCTCCACATAACCTCACTCCCCTCAACTCACTCTCCTCTAAACTGTAAATAATCCTTAACGTTATACCGTACTCCAGCTTATTTTACTCGAAGGCCTAATCATTATTTCAACTATTATTACTACTATCTTTACTATAACTATAATTATATTATTTTTCTTATTAGTCTTATTAGGCCTACTATCATTATACGATACCCATACTTTGTACAACGTACTGGTCCACGGGATGAAAACAAATGAATAGCCTACAAACATGCATAGCTTTGATAAACTTGAATATTTCATTTAATTAAAATCATGTCTCTTATTTTCTCATATAGCTAACTACTCTTTCGAAGATGATCAGTCATGACAAGTCACCGCCGCTTCGTAACCTGACCGTCCTGCCGTTGCTCTTGAGTCCCGAGCGCGACGAGGATTTGATGCGATTGACGGAAAACCGAGTCGTTGCATTCTCGCACGATCTTGTGCCCGACTTTCTTCGAACGAAGCCGGAACCCGAGGTCGAACACAAGATGCTGCAAATGGAGCATAAAGCTTCGTCGTTGTCTTACGAGGCTGCACAGGTATGCGGTTGATCTAGCATTCAACTACAACATATTCAAAATTAGTGATGAAAAATTCACAAACGAATACCGCCATTGAGTTTACGGTGTTATATAGAGGCGTCAAGCCCTGTTAACCTGTTGTGCGAAAAATCGTTATGTTGCTCGTACATTCCGCCGCGAGCGTGACCGATCCCGTGCGCCAGATTTCGGTGCCCGAGCATGCCGTGATGTATCTAGCGCTCAGGTGGTGCATACGAGAACTATTAGCTTGCGCGCCGTGATGTATCTAGCGCTCAGTGGTGCGTACAAGAACTATTAGCATACTACTTGATCGACCTCAGCGTTCGGCGCTCAGCGCGGATAATTTGAACTCCCTGCTATAAGAGAGCTTGTTCGTGTTATTGCGTTCTAACTCGACGGTCATGTTGCTTTGCTAATCAACTCAATGTCTTAATCAATCATTCACTGAAGAATGTAAATACTAATAAAACAGTAGGCCCAATATTCATACATTCAATAAAACGATTTACTCTTCTTCACTCATGGTTCTTTTCACACGGATATTGATTAAATTATTATTAATTATGTATATTATTTATTAATATTTGTATAATATATTGTGTAGGCCTAATATATATTATATGAATATCAATAACATTATTGAACAAATTTATGCCATGTCATTTATGTGAGAAACTTGATATGTTATTGGGGCGAGTTGCAGGCACATTTATTTTAATTTATTGCCACATACAAAATTAGAGAAAAAAACGTAAAAAGCGGACCCCAATTTTTTTGATATATGGAATGGAAATCTTTGCTAGACACATCTAACAAGATAATTAACGCTGTCTGAAAATATAATCTAGTACTTATTAGTTCAGGAACAAACTACGGTAGTAAATTGGTGAAACTAAAATCTAATAGGCCTAATACCGGTAAGTAATAACACTTGAGAACAGCAGTGCTTACATCAGTGGAATGTCAAGGGGGTTAATATAATTAGTATATAATTTAATAATAATTAATATAGTTATTATGATTCACTGACACTTAGGCGACGGACACATAGGCGCGATGGACACTTGGGCAAGAAAAACTTCAGATTTCAAAACGGGTGGACTCTTGGGCGACAAAAAATGTTCAATCTTTAAATTATATAGCTTTTGGGCAATTGTGAAAATGAAGAATGACTTTAAAAATATAATTTACATTCTGAAAATATAAATCCGCTATTTTAAAGCATCTTAAAGATGTCGTTAAAATGATATATATTTATGATATCCAATTTAATATGATTGTAAGCAATTTAATTGCATGTTTTTTTAATTTTGGTGGAATGAAATTCTCAAGAATAAATTATTGGAAACAGTGTTCTTGCGTTAAGTTTTGAAGTTTGTACCATGAAATTTGCAAGAATCAGAATGAATTGAATTAAAATATTTATCAATTTGGTGCATTACTTTTCTTTAACACAGAAAAAGTGCATCTTTTGAGATAATCAATCTGTGTGCCCAAACATCTCTGCACATGCACTTGGGTGCAGGTGTTGTTCTTCCGCCCGAGTTTAGGTATGTCATTCTGGATTAAGGGTTATTTGAAATAACAATATTTGCGTGCGGGTGATGCAAGTCTTTGGTCTAGTTTTTGAAAATTTAAATTAAATAATTAATGTTTACAAAATGGCAAAAGCAGAAATGTTACGAAACTTAAAATTGAAATTGAAAAATTGAAAATTGATAGAGAAATAAAAAATAGCAAATAATAATCTGATGGTTTCAATACAGAACATTTCTCAACATGACCCGTAATTTAATTCAAATTTGTGGAGTTTTTTAATAATTGTCACTTTTCATTTTTTTTCCTTCAAAATGACTGACCTGGAAAAATTGAAATTTTCCAAAATGATAGACAATTGCGTTTCACATATCCAATCTTTTTTTTGTTCTTTTTTCTATTAAGCCTTTGATCATGTAAAATTGGCCGTCGCCTAAGGTCCGTCGCCCAAGTGTCCAATGATAAAGTGGATTAAAGTAGATCGCCTATGTGTCCGTCGCCTAAGTGTCCGTATACGAGTTATTACATATGGTTAATATAATCGCAATCATTATGCAAGCCCATGTTGTATTACAAAGCTATATTAGCTGCTATTCCAAAGTCAATCCATTTTCATATCTATTTTTAAACTCAATATTTTTTATTTTTAAACTCAACATTTTCTATTTTCTCCAATACAATGCTTTTATTTTCTTCATTTTCTATATATTTCAAACGATCCTATCGTTTATCCATTGCCTTAATTGGGAAACAATTACTAAAAACTTCATGTCAATCAACATTCTGTGAAGCGTGCCAAATAAAAGGATTGAATTCAAATATTTGAAATTTCACCCAATGCTCAAACGCTCTCGGAACCTATTCGTTGACGCGCCAATGAATTCCAGTATTCATTCATTCAACATCCCTCTAACAAATGGATGGCTTCCAAGAATTCACATAAAGTCCTTGTCAGGGAGAGTTGAGGCTGACGTCAGAGCTTTATTCCCCTCATCGTTACCAGAGAGGGTCGAAGCTCTCGACGGGACCGTGGCCGAAAAGGTCTATTATACCTGAGTCGGAAGGAACAATAGAAGTTGAAGAACCATTATAGAAATAAATTAGAATCGTTGTCGGAGAATTGAGATTGTTATATACCGAAGATATGCATTGAAAATGAAAATACGTATAAGCAATTCACTTTTTTATTTGGAAAAATTTGCTCATATGAGGCCGAGATACGTCGATATGTTTGTGGGAAATAAAAATCACTACCGCAAACATATCGACGTATCTCGGCCGCATATGAGTGAATTTTTTCAAATAAAAAAGTGAATTGCTTATATTTTCATTTCCAATGCATATCTTTGGTATGTAACATCTTAATTCTCCGACAACGATTCTAATTTATTTCTATAAGGGTCATTCAATTTTTATTGTTCCTTCCGGCGCAGCTATATATATAGAGCTTTGATCCTCTCACCTGAACGGAGTGTTATAGTGGTGGTAACGATGAGGAGAATCAAGCTCTGAGGTCAGCATCGACTCTCCCTGACAAGGACTTTAGTCTCCATAAGCGCCCTTATCTACGGTGGAGATCAGGTTTATATAAAGCTGAACGGTTGCTATTTTTACCTGTGTCAAATACCGTGCAATTGTTCAATGCACTTTAATGTGAAGAATATACTAAATATCTCGGAATAATATTGACGCAAATTCAAAATGGAATGAACATATTTCATCCACCCTAAAGAAAACTCGAAATTTACTTTTAAAATCTTATAGGTCAAGGCAAATATAAAATAAACTGATGCTTTTGATCGTATCTCTCGATGCGTTTGATGGTATCTCTCGATGCGTTTGATCGTTTACTCTAGCTATGTCAATCATTCAGTAGGTCTACAGTATTATTGGATGGGGTGGTGCATATAAATCAAATATTGATAGACTTGTCAAGATACAAGAATTAATCCCTGAAATAATTTTATGTAAACCTACCAGAAACCTACTCAGTTTTTGTCAAGCAGCACGTATGAATTAACACAAGTTCTCGATATCAGACAAATTTATGTTAAAACCATATCGATCTATTTTAAAACTCATTTTGATGAATAAAATTTGTCAAAAATATTTCCTTTGAGAAAATTCAAATTCTCAGGAAATTTAAATATAATAATTATACACATTATTCCGAACTTTCAGTCAAATCGGATCAGCCGTTTTGATGTAGAAAAATATATGATCCAATTGTTTTAAATCACTCAAAGCTATTAAGAAACCAATTAATTCCCAGCAACAGGTGTCACGAATAAAAGAAACGATTAGAACAAAGCCTTCTTGAGAGAAAATCATTTTTATTGACGGCTGTTCATCTTCTTGATGACTGACCATGAAGGTCCAGCTTACTACAAATTTGGAATTATAATTGCCGAAAGTAAAAATGAGTTATACAAATATAGTGATAAGATCAAAAACTTAATTATTATATAAAAAAATATATTAGAATTCAAGTAGATTGAGATACGCTGAAGAGATGATTGTGGAGAATATGTGATGATTTTCTTAATATTGTGGAAACTATTTCTTGTATTAATGATTTTGATACCGGTATATTAAATGATTTGAAAAAAGTAATAAAAAATGTGGGAATAGCTGCCCTTGCTCCAAGAAGGAGTCCTACAACGTCCCAGTATTCCTCAGGAATTCCATAACGTTCCGCGAGGTGAGGAATACAGGGACGATATATCTCCTTCTTCTCCGCATCTACTTCTTCCGCGTGCCCCACTCCCTTTTCAAACCTAATAGTGGGGTCGAGAACTAGAACTTTTTCTCTGTCTCCCCGTATTGCGACAATGTCCACTCTACGGTTCGAACCTGAGGCAGAGTGACAATGCACCTCCTCGTGCACCTCCTATTTATTCATTCTAAATAGGTCAGCGATCATTGTTCTGATGGTGTGATGGCGGTTATTCCGCAGCAGTTCACCTTTCCGGCACGACCCGAGGACATGGGCAATTGTTTCGATCTCGTTGCAGCCTGGATGGCGGCAACGGTTGCCCTCGAGTGATCGTCCGGGAACGGCTCGAACTGCTGCGACATTGCAAGACATTTTTATGGAAGTTGTCCATTCTGATGATGAAAGCTGTCGCTTTGAAAAAACCCACGAGTTTGATTGTGGGGTATCGCAGAAAGCTTCGACTCCTTTGCCTTTCTGAGGAAGTTTCGCCCAGTCTCCAAACGAGCGTTGTCTCAGCGCGCTTCTCAATTCACGGCCAGTCAGAGTTTTCTTCTCTGTCGCAACGTTGATGAGATCATTATTTGATGTTTGTAATGTTCCAGCATCAACCATTTCAGGGATTGTTGGAGAATGTAGGAATGTGAGTGTTGGTGATAGGTCGAGTTGATTGATACAGTGCAACATTTCTCCTTTAAAATCTCTTGTTGCCTGTAGTAATTGATCGTCAACGCTCAATAGCTTATGACAGATATTATAATTTTGTATGAATGCTTCCCATGTTGCCTTCATTATTCCCAGTCCTCTGAATTTACTAGGGGCATAGATGAAGCTATTCGGAGTGTCAGTTGGTAACCCCAATATTTGTTTCACTGCACTTCGGACAAGTCTATCGATATCGTCTAAGAAAGACTTGGTTAAACGATACAAAGGGGCATATTTATACAAATTGATTAGAAAATAGGATGGCAGTGACTTGATTGTTTGAATCTCAAGGTGTATATATATAATAACCAGTCAAAAGATATAAGATGATTATGTTCTAGCTCATCCATCAACGCGGAAACACACAACGCGTTTGCCTAGTGTAATATTAACCAAAAGATACGAGCGGATCGATCGCTAGCACACTGAATCGTCATTCAGGAGACCAGGGTTCGATTCCCGCCATGGTCGACTATCCTGACAGAGATGCATCGTGGCTACTAAACAGAAGGCCACGATCGTTTCCTTCCCACTAACCAAAACACATAATAAAATATTTCCATTTATATAGATTTTTCAATAACTTCATCATTAAAATCATATCGTAATGATCACAAATCATGATGATAATCGAGTTTATAATGTTATACCGTGTAATATCATATCATTCATTAATAATTTGAAATATAATTTTACTTCCGATTGAGAAATGAACAGTTGATCTAATTCAATACACCAATAGATTCACTTTACGATGTTCAATTAATGTTTTTGATGATACACAGTCATGATTAATTTTGACAATGTTGAGCTTCCTAATCCAAAAAATGCATGCATTTTGTTTTGAAATTTCCTGGAATGGTTGTCGTCTTGTTGACGTATCAACTTGAAACGAAGTTCTAGAGATAGCCAACAAGAAACACTTGGTCACAGCAGGACTTGTATTAGTGAAATGTCGCGGGGGCATGTGGATAGTCTCCAATCATGACGCAAGCTAGTGTTGTTATACCATAGAGAAGTAATAGGCCTAAATTACTTCTCTATGGTTATACAAAGTTAAATTAGCTGATATTTTATAATTGATCCATTTGAAAATAGAGTCGATCTCGATGATACTCTCTGATCTCAATCTCTCTGATCTGATCTCGATGATCTCTGATTCATACGTGATGGAAATGCAACAATCAACGTAATCAAATTTTCAGCCCGAATATGTTTCAGAAATAAAAATATAGGCCTACCAGTAGTGCCGAATTGGTAATAGGTACCTATTTTCTGAGTGTCACTTCTGACCACAGGAGACATGATATGATGTCGAAATAAATTATGTAATAATTAAATAATGAATGAATGAATAATTGATCATTATTAATTAATTAATTATCCACTTATCTAATGAATTAAATTAACTGAAATTAGAAAAAATAAAATTTTAATTAAATAATTTGGAATACAGTCGGACCCGCATATAACGAATTTCAAGGGGAATGAAAATCTGTTCATAAAAACAGAATTTCGTTATAGAGATTTATTGCTTTTTTTCATAACAGCACTTGAATTTTAGAGATTTATAAAGATAGGCCTACATTTACGACTTAGGCCCTAGTATAGTACTGTATTAGGTGACATATTATCATCGCATCGTATCATCACTTAGTATGTTTGTAGAAAGTAATAGAAAACAACAATGTCCTTTCATAAAGAACTTATCATCTGCTATCACATGACACCACCACTCCCCACCAGGCCCGGATTTACGCACAGGCTGGCAAGGCTGAAGCCTAGGGGCGCAAGAGCCCAGGGGGCGCTTGGGCTCTTCAGGGCTTCCATATTTTTTGTTTCAAATGGAATGATATCGCATCAAAAATGCAACACGTAGTTATATCATGTAGTTAAAAATGAAACCAAAAGTATCACAAACTTATTTTCATTATTATTCCCATTCACATTACTCATTAACATTACAACAACATTAGCTAATATCTACAACTTACAGAATATAATCTGAAAGAATGATATTTCGAAAAATCCCCTGCGGGACTATTGGATTGACTGAAATATAGCTGAAATATTCCCTGGTATTTCTTTCTAGAACTTCACCCCGGGTAAGTCACACCCTGTCGTATAAATATTCCATTACTTAGAAAGTCATCATTGGTAATGTCGAGTAACGAGCGGAAATACGTTGTCGTGCCACATGATTTTCACATTGACCGAAATATTTCCTTAATTAAATTTTATTCGTTTATTTTTTATTTTTTATTTTTCACACTAGTCTTATACACACATTTTGAAAGTAAGTATAGGGGCGCTAAACTAGGTTCAGCCTAGGAGCGCTGGATTATCAAGTCCGGGCCTGCTCCCCACTTCTCGTGTTTTATTTCCTAGGTTACAGGACACTATCACGAATGGAAATGAAGGAATGTAAACAAAAAATAGATGAACAAAGTCATTGAAGATGTCACCATCACGTTATTATTTAGTGCGCGTTGAGCGAGTGTTTTGGTTTGGGCCTTTCCACTATGCGTGGGACGGTGAGGGGGGGTGCAGCAAGAGTTCTGACCACGTGCTGTACGCGTCACCAGCTGCTACAATGTACAGCCCGTTCAAAATAAATGTAGCCTGAAAATAAATTCACGTAAAATGCTCCGATTTTCGAACATTTTGTTGGAAATAGCTGAAAATAATGAGCAAAATATGCTGAAAAGTGACAAAAAATTCGTAATAACCGAATTTTGAAATTTAAATCACTTCGTTATAGGTCTTTATTTAATATTGTAAGGATAGGAGATTTGAAGGGGGGTGGTAATTAATTCGTAAAAACCGAAATTTCGTTAAAACCGAGTTCGTTATATGTGGGCTTGACTGTATATTTGAACATGTTGATAGTACAAAGAATTATAGGAGTGAAAGAAATACGAAACGGTTCTAATAATGCATATTAAAACTAGAAAAAGGACAGATAGAATGCTAGTATCATGGAACAGTATAGTCCATGCCATTATAATAATGAAGTATAAAAAGTAGACACCGGAAAGGGGGGGGGGGGGGGGGTGAGGAATGAACGTAATATAATACAATTTTTGATGATAAAGCTGGCTATAGGAAGGGGGAGAATCGATCTATTGGAGTTGGAAAAGTCGCCAATCGAACCGATTTTTAAAACACTGAAATCAAACTGAAACGGAAAAAATATAAATAAAAACATGTCCCGCTTATTTCAGTGTGGGAAAGGGAAACCTTCGCTGTGCAATTGAGCATACGTGCAATACCTAGTGGTTAATACATTGAACCGTCATTCAGGAGACAGGGGTTTGATACAACAAATATTTCAAACAATATTTCATATTGTTTGATGCTGTATTGAGATTGACATATAACAATTCTCTTTCCCCTTGACCTAACAGAAATTCAATTTCAACCTCCAAATATTTGTATTTCAGAAGTACAATATTAAGAATAATTATTACAAAATTTCAAGAAAACGGAACCGAAACCGGCATAAGCGGCATCCAACATTGTGAATGAAATATGACATATTTTGTATGAGTGAATATTTGTGTTTTTCTCGAAACACCCCATTGTCAAACCCAAACGAGAATAACAACAGCTGTAGGCCGATCATAAAGAAAAGATATACTTTCATGTCTTGTGTCTTTCATTGTATTTTGTATGTATAAGAGGGTCACTACTCACTTCTTGCAATATACAGTACTCCTAATATTCAAAATAATCTTATATACATTTATTGAAATTATTGCGTCAATCAATTTGTTTCTAATAATAATGACACACTTCAACATAATAACGCCAAGGTATACGCCATCAATAATGACACACTTCATCTCAGAAGTGTGACACTAATGTGATGACATTTCCTTTGTTCCATTGAGTTTGTAGTAGGCCTATGTTTCATGTGATAAAATACGTAATATTGTTGTGATAACTTTCGTGGCATTTAAAAAAAACAATGATAACACTTCTGAGAGATTAATGAAATAATAATAGGACGAGAAACAAAATATAGCTCAACTAAATCCAGGAATTGTTGTGATCGAAATGAAATTATAATAATGATAACTATTTTTTTTTAATATTTTTTTTAATAACATCGAAACTTGATACAACATCATTGTTCCCCAATTAACGCTAAGGATGAAAAGTAGGATCGTTTGGACGGGGCACCACAAGGGCGATCTTAACACCCCATTTTAATTATTTAAAACCAATGAACTTCAAAACCAGGGCTGCGCTGTTGGTGACCATAACTTTCCGCCGCAGCAGTTTCCGAATGTCCGGAACACATTATAAGTAAAAACCGTTTCTGTGATATATATCCGGACATTATCAGCATTGGTATTAAGAGTAAACAAAACACACGAATGTTGATATCTTCCACTTTGAACTAAGTCTCTTGGGCAATGATCACTTCTTTTCATTAACAGCAAATGTAGTTTGTCATTATACAAAATGGAAAAAAAATGAGTGATAGGCCTATAATGTTATAATTCAGCCTATCACTCTACTAATTAAAGGTCGTGGCCAATTAGTACTTCATCCAAGCATTTGCTTCGAGGACTGTGGGAAACCACGAAAAACCAAGTCAGGATGGATACACAAATGTTTGTTGGTCTTCTTTTTCTCTCAACTTCTTCTCTTCTCTTCTTCTTTTCTTGGGATATTTTATTTTCTTGAAATTATTATTAATCGTAAATTAGACAAGTTCAATGTTCAAAAATTATTTCCTTCTTTTTTGAAACCTTGATAGTTGTTATGGCATGCATGCAAGAAACACTAGTGGCAGTGAAAAGTCGTGTTGCTCCATAGCCCTCTTGTCGTTGACGACATCCTGATGGCCGTGCACACAATTTTTCTTACAAGGTTCTTGCATTCTATTGAGTGATTTTCAGACTTCTAGGACTCAAGCATCTTGAAAATCCTAAAAATAAGAAATGTGCTTACATAAATCTGCGTAAATCTATGCCAAAATACAATATAATTGAACAAAAAAAGTCAGAACTACACCTCAAAGTCATAAGAACTCTCTATGGTCACTAAATGTCATATTAGCTGGATGTCAGCCTTCCTTCTAGCTAGACCAGAAGGCAAAATCTTGAATCGTAAGTATTTCACAGAATAACTAAAACTATCACTTCCCTTAAGAGGCCGCAGGCGCGCTATACGCGCTCGTTGTTCGCTCGCTTCGGACTCGAGTTTAACATGCATCGTGTACTAGGCGCAGCCCATAGACTAGCCCGCCGAACTCATATTCTCGTAAACGCCGTTAATTCCCTTACTCACACTCTTGACATATTTCACAGTCCATATTATTTTTCGGTATTCAAAAATATATATCTAGGTTTCCGTAAACTGGAAATTTTTTCATTTTCCGTTTGAAGAATTTGAAAAATTACAAATTTGTTGTTCAAAATTCTGTAAATGCTATAACCTCCCTCTTTCAATTATCAGCAGAATGCAAAAACAATCATATTGATATCCCAAAAATTACGGCCGTGAGAGTTTGCGGCGTGAAATACGAGCGCCTGCGGCCTCTTAATGTTCACTTGTAGTATGTTGCTCGAAGATCATGTTGACATCACCGAAAATATAATTTGATCACATAAATCACTTCAAAACATGATTTATATACCGACAGATAAATCTCAATAACTGTTGTTATCCATGGTTACCATGGATTTCTATGGATTCATAACTTCATGGATTTATAACTATGAAAAAAAAAAGAAAATATGTGGATCAATAAAGCTTATGTTTGAATAAGAAAACGAAGAAAAAAAGGAATAATGAAAATATGATAATCAAAAAAATCAAAATCAACTGAAAATTAATTAAAAATTTTAGACCTACCAATGGCAATAAAATACAAAATCAAAGATGAGGGTTGTAAAGATGATGCCTCAAAATGTGTCAAGATCCTCGTAGGGCAAATAAAACAATGCTACATATAAATTTGTTGTCGAGTCTAAATTTTTCACAAAATTGTGTAAAGAAATTGTGACTAAATATATATATAAAATATATATATAATATATATATACTAAATATATATATTCTCCTGTCACCCAGTCATAATCATAAATAATTCATTAACGTAATAAGTGGAAACGACGCATCAAATGTAGTCCGGCATCATCGAAATACCAGATTTGAAATACGAACTGAAATATCGCCGATAATGTAGTTGCCGCCGATCTACTGGTTGCCACTTTTGACCTGAGAATGCGCCAGTGTTCTGTCGCTCTGTTATTGGTTATCTTTGTGACCACTCACAGTCGAGTATTTTAGTTCCCGCCGAACAGCCAAGCGTTAGTTACCCGACATTACACCCGGAGCGCGCTGATCAGCTCAAGAAAATCTCGCACAACATTTCCTTTCTCTTGTCCCCTCTATATAACACTATAAACTCAATGATACCGCCTACCGAATACGCCACAGCAAAAATCAATTGAAAATATAGAAAAATTAGGAGTTCTGTCTGACATCATTCCGCAATGATGATACAGAATGTCGATCTCGACAATATCAACATGATTTAGCTCTCTAAATCATGTTGTTTTAGTCTTTTATAATTATTTGTTGACGTGCAGTGATGATTTACCTGTCTTGACACACAGATTTCAAGCCTCGAAAAATGACTGACAAACTGACCTGGACGGAACGCTCATAAAATAGTCACTATGATAATTTGCTAAGGAAGTAGACAGTTGGCTGTTCATTTATTCAATATCAAATTCATTTACAATATCGAAAGGATTCATTCCGATATCAAATCAAAATGGTTGTGACATTCTTCCCAGTCTAACCAATGCATCATAGTTATATGACCAATTAACTGAAACTGGTGAATTGAATCATGGCCTAGAATCAAGCATGTATCAGGTAAATTGGATCAAAGAACAGAAAATTATAAGAAATTGTTTCGAGTTACGGTACTTTAAAATTGAGTTTATTTTGAAATATATATCCTTCTAGTACTAAATTATAATGGACTACCGGTACTGAAGAACATGACTAAATCTTTGCAAAGTTTAATGCCTTACTTGTACAATTGGTAGCAAGCCAATTGTAGGCCTACAATCAAACTGGTGGGAATAAAATAATCTAATGCACACAATTTATAAGATTAAAAAAAAATCATAAAAATACAATTTTGTATGCTCTGTGAAAGGCAATGATGCCAATGTAGTCTTACAGTCTTTACTCAACTGCTAATTTATTTTGTATTATATCTTTCTTTTCACTTGTCCAGCTTGAAGCAGAAGTAAAAGTCTCTTTGCTACCTCGTGACAATGTTATATTGCATAGGATTCAACAGGTATCAAACGACAAGAACACCGAGACGTGTGGCCGAGTGGTAACACACTGAACCATCATTCGGGAGACCGGGGTTCGATTCCCTCCATGGTCGACCATCCTGACAGGTTTCCCTATGTCGTTCAGGTCAATACTGGGATTGTTCCTCAACAACAGGCCGCGACCCCACCATTCAAAACACCCAATAAAATAACCTTCCATCTCATCATCCCATCATCTCATTCATCATCCACCGACACCAATAGATCGTAGCCATCAGTATAGTGCGTCGTTAAAACCCAATATAAAAAGCGACAGAAACAGATTTTCCCCTATGTAATATCCTAGAGTGGAGCAGCACTGATGCGCGTGTTTGTCTTCAGAAACAAGTGGCCGCGTACAGCAAGGTGGTGAACCACGTGTGGGACATCATAAGCAAGGCACGAGAAGAGTGGGAGAGTGAAGCGGGCGCTCGGTCGGGAGCGGCCGTCACGTCCAACATTGCCGACACGCACTCTCTGGTGGCCGCTGTCGGGATGGGCAAGGGGCTGAAGGTAGGTTCGACTGTTCAAGACATTGTTTGTGCAGTTTGGTACTACACCTACATTACATAGAAACGGTTTGAGGTAAATGAGAGAGTTTACACAAATATAGGGGAAAACGGTTTTGTCCAGAGGACGATAAAGTCGATAAGAGACTGGAATAAACTCGAAGAAAATGAAAGAACTGCAAGAAATTATCAGAATTCAAGAAGATGATCCAATGGAATAATAATGTCTTGCCATCGTGCATCTAGCACATCTGCAAGAATGTTTACATAATACAAATACAAAATAATTTTCATAGAATTTAGAATTTGTGAGCAACACTCACTATCTTGAAACGTCGTGTTTTGTAGCAATAACGTTCTGTAGTGTAACAACAGTATGGTACCAATAAAACCACTAGATAACGTACAATAGGCATACAAGAGAAACATCCCAATTGATATTTGAACCGTTTGAAACGTTTTCAAGATGGCGACAAGTGCAGTCACGAGTCAAAGTTGCTCCAGTAATAAATTAAATAATAGGAAAATCAAGTGTATATTCTGTGAAAAGAATATTAGGAAATGGATACGATGTAACACCTGTAACGAAGAGAAACATCACTCATGTGAAAAGTAATAAGAACATGTGAAAACGGTGAAACAGAATATCAATGTAGTGAGTGTGACGGCAATAAGCCTATTGTGCATGATTTCGAATCTTCAATGCTTACTTATGACATGATTAGTTTGAGTGAAATTGGTAGAGAGATGAAGCTAATGAAATCAACCATTGATGAACTTAACACCAAGGTATGTTTGTTACAAAATGATGACATTTTTTTGAGGGAAAAGTTGTGTAATCATTGAAGCAGGCATAAACCAAGCAAGGGACCCTCACAAGGAATTAGCGCCAAAAGACACCCACATTTCTTCAGTCGCAAGCAAAATAAGTTTCTACAAATCGAACATCTTAGAAACTATCCCAAGTAATGAAAATAATACCAGTGTCGAAGTCATCCCTAGTGCTCCACATTCAAGTGAAATCCATACGATACAGGTTGTATTGAATGGCGAGTGCAATGTTAAACTTGGCAATACAACCGGACCTGTCCTGTGGTGAAAGATTACTCATACAATAACAATAACAAGGGTAAAGTGTTGTTACTATCGGACAGCCATGGCAGAGTCTGTCAAGCCCTTATCTCTGAAAACCTGACGAGTAAATATGCGGTTGAAGTTATATTCAAGCCCAACGCTGGAATAAATGAAGTGATTGAGGATATAGACAAATTAGTAGAAAACTTGGGAAGAAAGGATTATGTCGTCATAATGGCTGGCTCTAACGATGCAGGTAAGGACAGTACTCTTTATCAAGCTAAAATTTGCTCACTCAAAGCCCAAGCATAAATAATTATAGTTGATGTGCCAGTGTGAATAGACAAAGTGAATCGCTTCAATGAAACAACGATTGCCAACCTACAAATCGAAAAGTGTATTAAAAATAGTGTGGGGGTCTACAAAAATAATGTCAAGTTAATTAAACTTCATGACGTAATCAAAACTAAACATTTGAGCAGTGGTGGAGTGCACCTGAACAAAGTGGGGAAGATGTTGCTGTGCAATGCATTCTTCGAGAAGACACCACAAGTAGGCCCAGACAAGATGATCAACGTTTTTCCAAGCAAGAATCTCTTCTTTACAAGTGGCTATTGAAACCAGCTAAAGAAGATGGAGAATTGATACGGTATCAGAATGACGGAGTTGATAGCACAAACGGCGCTTCTGGTTCAGAGGGAAGAAAAGAAACTTTTTAGACAAATGGTTAGTGGCCAGTGGCCAAAGCTATAGTCCATGTTAGAAACTCAGGTACTCTCAGTAGTAAGTCAACTGAAGATAATAAAATCATGAACAGTCCTAGAAATGCTAAATGTATCAGGAGACAGTCATGTAATGATAACATGATTTCAAACGATAAGGAGCTGAAATTATTTCATACTAATATATGTAGTATCAAGAATAAAATCGATTTATTTGATCTATTTGTAGAGTCACTTGAGGAGAGAATTGACATTTTGTGTTTTTCCGAACACTGGTTGCATAATGACGTAGTGAAACAGGTTCAAATAGAGGGTTATGACATGGCCTCTAGCTATTGTAAAACAAGTCAGCGTGGCGGTGGTGTAAACAGAGCAAGTGGCATAGAGGTCATTAACAGAACTGATATTATTGCCATGGCAGAGGAAAGAGACCTCGAAATCTGTGCCATCGAAATAAAACTTCCGGTTCACATAATAGTTATTGCATTGTATAGAGTTCCTGATAGCAATAGTATTGACATGTTTTTTAATAAATTTAGAAATATACTAGACTATGTTTGTAAAAAAGAAATTAAAACAGTGATCTGTGGGGACTTTAATATCAACGTAAAAGACAATAAGCCATTGTCGCAAATGACAGAAACAGCATCAATTTTTAATTTCAAGGTTCTAAATACCGATTACACTCGTGTAGCAACAACAAAGAATGCACTGTCAAATTCAGCTGTTGAACATGCTTACAAATTCAAAAAATGTCATTTTACGAAAAAATATAGATCATGGTCTGTCTGATCATCATGCACAACTGGCTTCAGCTAGATACACGGGAGGTAGATATATAAATGAATATGACAAAACTAATGTTTATGAAAGAAGTTTCAAGAAATCTCAAATAGACAGTTTTATACTTGCGCTGAGTACTGTTAACTGGGAAAGTGTGTATTTATGTAAATCACTTGACGATATGTTTGAACAGTTCATGTGTTTGTTTAATAAGATATTTGATCAAGAATTTCCCTTGAAAAAAGTAAATGAAAAGAAAAATATAGTAAAAAATAAAAATGCTTTGTACACAACTGAACTAAAGGCAATGGGGACAAATGTGATCACATTGTATGATAGATTCAGATTAACATGCAGAAATGAGGATAAAATATTGTACATGAATTCAAAGAAAATCTATTCTCAGGAGATCATGAAAGCTAAGCAAAAGCACAACAAAGAAAAAATAAATCTAGCTCAAAACAAAACAAAGGCAGCATGGAACCTAATAAGGGAGGTAAATAATGAAAGAAGACGAGTACAAGATGATATTTCTATATTGCATGATGGAATATTAGTCAAAGATGATCATCAAATATCAAATATTTTTAATAATCATTTCAGTGATTCATTGAGTCAACTTGTAAGTGATAGAAGAAACTCGACTAGTAATGATGATAATAGTAAGGGAATAACATGGCATACAAAAGTAACTAACAATATGTTTTCAAGACCAATTACATCGAAAGAGTATTACACTATTATTACAAAAGTAACGAGAAAGAAATCATCAGGCTTCGACAATGTTCCGTGTAATATTTTAAAAAATGCATCTGCATTTATTTCAGATCCACTCATTTTTATTATCAACAAATCATTTTCAAATGGAACTTCCCCAAGAGCTTTGAAATTAGCTTTAATACAACCATGTTATAAAAAGGGGACAAACAAATGGTGGAAAATTACAGACCAATAATTGCAATTCTTTCAGTTTTTTCCAAAAATTTCGAAAACGCCTTCTGCATCCGGCTGCTGAATTTTTTTAATACTTTCAATCTTCTGAGTCAAAATCAACATGGCTTTATTAAAAACCGTTCTACTATAACGGCGGTTGCAAGTTTTATTAACAACATCTTAGAATCGTGGGATAAGAAACAATCTGCAGCTGGGATTTTTCATTATTTCTCAAAGGCGTTTGATGTGGTTAACCATGATGAACTTTTACTCAAACTCGAGTCATTAGGCACAGTGGGAATCCCAAACATTTGGATAAAATCATTTTTAAAGGATAGAAGGCAAGTTGTGAAGGTAATCGGGAATAATGGTGAAGCAAAGATGTCAAATGAGATAACTATAAATATAGGAGTACCTCAAGGGTCCACAATTGCACCAATTCTCTTTATAATATTCACAACTGAACTGCCTGATGAAATAAAGTCAGGAACACTCACTTTGTATGCAGACGATATGACACATCTTGTTAAAAATACTTTGTTGAGTTTCATTACAATAGCGTATCAGAAAACATTTCAGTAAGAGAAGTATCAAATTGGGTTATACAAAATGAGCTGTTTCTAAATAAATCAAAAACAGTTGTGCTACAATTTGATCGTGCAAACTGCAATAGAACAAATGTTTCAAGTGTCAGAAATAAATTGGTTTCTCCACTCATTTATTCAGATGGAAGAAGCATTGAGAATAAAAGTGAAACAAAATTTCTTGGAATTATAGTTGATAAAGATCTCAGTTGGGTTAGTCACATAAATGAAGTATGTAGTAAGGTAGCATCAGGGTGCTACCTCGTTAAACGAATAAATGACGTATGTGGTTTCAATACAGCTAAGCTTGTCTACTATGCTCACATTAACTCTCATATTCAGTATGGTATTATTCTGTGGGGACACTCATCTAGTCAACCAATTATTTGTTCTTCAAAAAAGAGCAGTGAGATACCTTGCAAAAGCTAGTTTTGATCCCTGTGCAGATATATTTTACAAAGATTCATGTAAACCACTTTTTAAATTTCAATTCAATTCAAAAAAGTGTTATTCCAAAAATACTTACAAAATACAATAACATATGGAGACAAAATTACATATACAATTATAAAAGAGACTAATTACAAATATAATTATAATATAATACTAAGTTCTTAATTAAATAGTATAATCTAGGAAAATTTGTTTTTGAAGTGAAGGAATACCCACATAAGCAAAGCTTGTGTGTGAGAGAGGAGTCAAAGAAACAAATTTTCATTTGAGTAGCAAGATGGGAGTTTTTACAGAGAATTAGGTGTTTTACATGTGAGTGGGTAGCAGTAATATTATATTTTATCAGATTAAATAGTTTTAAGAGAGGTTACTAGAATAGAAGGTAGAAGAGTTTTTGTCGAAGAGGAGTTCAAAATGATTTATTGGTAAGTCTGTGATCCATAGAATCAATTCGCGTTTAAATTTGGAGTATGTGTTCGAGAGTTTAATTTCTATAGGTAGGGAATTAAAAACTTTAGGGCCTAAGTAGTTTATTTGCCTTTGTCCAAGAGACGTCTTTTTTCTAGCAACATTAAGGTTAGTTGCGATGGTTCTTGTCTCATGTGTGTGATTTGTGTTTTTGAAAGTTGTTATATTTTTATAGACATGAAGGAGTAGAGATTTTGTGAATAGTTGCCTTAGGGAGAGAACACCTGTTTGATAATACAATGTTTCTGTGGAATAGTCCTTAGGTAAGATTAGCATAAGTTTTAGAATATGACTTTGGACAGTTTTCAATGGCTTGAGATGTGAATCTAATGCACCACCCCATCCCAAAATTGCATATTGTAGGTATGATTGAACAAGTCCTGAATAGATAAGTTTTAAGTTGTGAAAATCAAGTATATTTCTAAGTCTGGTAAATTTATAGGTTATTGCTCTGAGTTTAGTAGTTAAATTCTCAATGTGAGGTTGCCATTTAAGTTGATGATCTATTATTATGCCTAGTTGTAACAATATTTAGTATTGTTTACTTGGTTTATTTTATAGCAGTTACAGTTTGGGTTGAGTGCAGTACAGTATGATTCATGCAAAGTAAGTTGAATGTCTTTAACCAATGGAGATTGACTGTCATGATTAGTGAAAGATAGAAAAATTGTTTTTTGTAAGTTTAGTGTCAGGAGATTTTCATCAAGCCAATTTTTTTACAGTTTTAACTTCAAACTCCGCTTTTTTAAGAACTTTTTCTTGTGTTGTATCTGAGAAAATTAAGGCAGTATCATCAGCATATGAAATAAGTTTACCTTGTAATTTTAAATCACATAAATCGTTTATATATATGAGAAAAAGTATTGGACCAAGGACAGTTCCTTGTGGAACACCATATTTAATTACTCTCGGCTTGCTGAGACAATTGTGAATTTTGACATATTGGGTTCTTGTCGATAAATAATTTTGCAATAATTTTAATGGTGTTCCTCGTATTCCAATATTTTCTAGTTTTTTAATTAATTTCTCGGAATAGCCTCTGATACACCGAAAAAATCGTACACCGAAAAAATCATGCACCGAAAAAATCGTACACCGAAAAATTCGTACACCGAAAAAATCGTACACCGAAAAATTCATACACCGAAAATCTCGTTCACCGAAAATGTTATTTTACAGAGTGACTGTACTCGGAGGCACGATCCGAGTAGAAGGACGATTCAGGGTGTAGCTACTGTATTGTATTAAGATAGTGGGGGACTATTCCCCTTACGCCAGAATAATATGCTACCAAGTATGAAAAGATCGTTCTTTTCGGTGTAAGGTTTTTTCGGTGTACGAATTTTTCGGTGTACAAGTTTTTCGGTGTACGAGTTTTTCGGTGTACAATTTCTTCGGTGTACGAGTTTTTCGGTGTACGAGTTTTCCGGTGTACGATTTTTTCGGTGTACGAGTTTTCCGGTGTACGATTTTTCCGGTGTACGATTTTTTCGGTGTACGAGTTTTTCGGTGTACAAGTTTTTCGGTGTACGAGTTTTCGGTGTACGAGTTTTTCGGTGCACGAGTTTTTCAGTGTACGATTTTTTCGGTGTACGATTTTTTCGGTGTACGATTTTTTTGGTGGAAGATATTTTCGGTGTGAGATATTTTCGGTATGAGATACTTTCGGTGTGGCACTAAGAAAATCTTACACCGAAAAAATCTTACATCGAAAAAATCTGACACCGAAAAATTCGTACATCGAAAAATTCGTACACCGAAAAAATCGTACACTGAAAAAATCGTACACTGAAAAAATCGTACACCGAAAAACTCATGCACCGAAAAACTCGTACACCGAAAAAATCGTACACCGAAAAACTCATATACCGAAAAACTCGTACACCAAAAAAATCGTACACCGAAAAACTCGTACACCGAAAAACTCGTACACCGAAAAACTCGTACACCGAAGAAATTGTACACCGAAAAACTCGTACACCGAAAAACTCTTACACCGAAGAAATTGTACACCGAAAAACTCGTACACCGAAATACTCGTACACCGAAAAACTCGTACACCGAAGAAATCGTACACCGAAAAACTCGTACACCGAAAAACTCGTACACCGAAGAAATCGTACACCGAAAAACTCGTACACCGAAAAACTCGTACACCGAAAAACTTGTACACCGAAAAACTTGTACACCGAAAAACTCGTACACCGAAAAACTCATATACCGAAAAACTCGTACACCAAAAAAATCGTACACCGAAAAACTCGTACACCGAAAAAATCGTACACCGAAAAACTCGTGCACCGAAGAAATTGTACACCGAAAAACTCGTACACCGAAAAACTTGTACACCGAAAAACTCTTACACCGAAGAAATTGTACACCGAAAAACTCGTACACCGAAAAACTCGTACACCGAAAAACTCGTACACCGAAAAACTCGTACACCGAAGAAATCGTACACCGAAAAACTCGTACACCGAAAAACTCGTACACCGAAAAACTCGTACACCGAAAAACTTGTACACCGAAAAACTCGTACACCGAAGAAATTGTACACCGAAAAACTCGTACACCGAAAAACTCGTACACCGAAAAACTCGTACACCGAAAAACTCGTACACCGAAAAACTCGTACACCGAAAAACTTGTACACCGAAAAATTCGTACACCGAAAAAACCTTACACCGAAAAGAATGATCTTTTCATACTTGGTAGTATATTATTCTGGCGTAAGGGGAATAGTCCCCCACTATTTTAAAACAATACAGTAGCTCCACCCTGAATCGTCATTCTACTCGGATCGTGCCTCCGAGTACAGTCACTCTGTAAAATAACATTTTCGGTGAACGAGCTTTTTGGTGTACGAATTTTTCGGTGTACGAAATTTTCGGTAACGATTTTTTCGGTGTACGAATTTTTCGGTGTATCAGAGCAATCCCAATTTCTCGTGATCTACTGTGTCAAAAGCTTTGGCCAAGTCAAGAAATACACCGATAGTTTTATTGGATTTGTCTATAGAAGACGAAATTTCTGTTATTAATGACGCAATAGCATCTTCGGTGCTTAAATGTGGTCTAAAGCCAAATTGATTTTTAGAGATTACGTTATGTTTATCAAAGAAATTTACTAGCCTGGATTTTAAACATTTTTCGAGGATTTACTGTATTTCAACTTTGCCATCTATTTATATTTCAAGTACAATATTGTATGTAATGAACAACAAATACCTTATTCATGATTTTAACGAGGAACATAATTATAACACCAGACAAAATAACATTAAAGTGATAAACACATAATCTTTCCATTTAAAAAAAAAGCCCCATCTATTCAGGAATTAAATTCTATAATAGCATTAACCATAATTCTATTTTTAGACACATTCGGACAAGAAATGTACGAAAACAGTCTTCACTCTTCTTGATTACAATATGTCATTAAAATTTACATTGAAGAATCTTAAAATTCAATGTGGCTCTGATATTTGACGTCACCAAGTGGGTAATTGTGGTTAATGCTATTCTTTGCCCCTGACAATACAACAAGAGAAGGAAATTCTTTTAGAATCGGTCTTAAGAAATTACTTTTAGATAAATGTTATTATAGTATAAAAGAGTTTTTAGATGACACATGAGCTGTTTTTTAAACTATGTATTGACATAGATTTTAAACTTACATGTGTGTAAATATGTATGTATTGTAATGTATTCGGTATCTTGTAATATGTGTGTATGTGTTTTTTTCCATTGACGTGTCAAATATCATTTTATGATCAATAATGACAATAAAGAAATAATAATATTTTCAGGAAAATAGTCTCCATAAGCGTGTAACATTCGGTTTTGCTACATGATTAATTCTTTATTGTTTTACAGTCGTCAGACATCAATTATGATTTTTGCTATCATTTTTTTTAAATGTAATTTTTTGAATTGTTGCATTTCTGTAAAATTCAACTATGTTGTCTCCCTCAAAAGTATTGATATATCTCAAAAGTAGACAGCATTCAGGGAAACCACATCAAAATAGACTTTTGAAGAATCCATTAGTCGACGGAAGCAGGTGGCTGGATTGACAAGCCGAGACTTCCGTGGGATGTTACCCCGGCTGAGATCATTGACGCGCGGATGTCTAAGCCTACGAAGCATCGTTTATACTACAATCATGTGAGTTGACCATAGCTGTGAACCTACAGTGCGCTGGCCGCGATGTCACGATCCGCCCGCAACTAACTACGTACAGCCTGTATAAACATCCCTCTTGATAGGATGATTTGGGGACAGAAAACAAACTACGTAGCAAGGTTAACTATACAAGACTCGAGAAAACGGACGATTGGGACGACTGCGAATATAACAAACGCGCGGGTGTGCCGTTACGACAACCAGCGACCTCCGAGATATAACGTCAATGCGTGAGAGGATAGCTCATGACGCAGACCATGGGGAAATACGCCAAGATGTGCAAAAAGTCTTGTACACCAAGAACGAGAGACGGTTTCAGAACCAAAAGCTACGTCACAGTCGGAGAGCCAATATAACGAACGGGCACAAGCAAGAGGGAACAATTCCCTACAACTGTTCGGCCTAACCACACGTACGCGCGAGGAGCAGACAGTCGCAAGGAAAGACAAAGGCAAGCGGCAGCCAACAACAACAACAAAGTAGCAATGAAGAAATAAAGAAGAAGTGAAGAAGAAGAAACATCTTCATTGTTACTCTCACAGCAGCTAGCGCGAGGCCTGTTCTCAAAGTCCAGGGTGGGTCATCCAGGCCGTTTGACCATGGAACAAGACGGCTCGGCATCCGAATAGGCCCGGCTCCCAGTGGAGAGGATCATCAGTGGCGAAGGACTGTCAAGATCACGATCACCGTATTCACGTAACGTTGTATATTTCTCTGTGAATGTATTTTTTGTAATGGTGTCAATGTAATAGCAGTGCCCACTGTAAGATTCGACATTCTGTAATTTGAAATATAAGTTCAAACGTAACCCGTAGGCCACCGGGTTTACAAAAACAAATGTAGCTTTTTTACTTGTGAATGTCAGATGAAACAGTAATTTTTCAACATTTCATTTGTTTTGCCATTTCGTGGTGCACTAGCTTTGTTTTATTTGTTTCCTGGTATGTAAAATCTAACACCCAGTAAATGTATTAATTTTGATTCGAATTTTACCCTGTTGTAATTTACTTCCAATCCAATTAGTTCCCGCATTTTAATTGTTATAGATCGTGAATTGTTGTTTTTTGTAAAATAAAAAGCCTAAACTTCTGGCTCGGAAGGGCGAGAACTTTAGGCGGTAACTGAATTGATATTTAATTCAATTTCAATCGGTTTCAAGCGGGCTAAACCTACCGCCTGCAATTGCGACTACTTTTTTCCAAATTCCCCAATTAACATCACTCGTCTACACTTCTAATTATTGTGGACTTGAAATATCAAATCGATGGGCAACGATGGCAACAAATCTAGTTAGTTCAATTATGTTTTTGCCATAGGCTTATGTGATTGTTATTGTGCTTGTAAATATTCACATCATCAATGAATATTTTATGAAAATTATGATGAATAATTTATTGTTGCATGAAAAAATTCAAAGAAATGTTTTCATATCTTGTGAAATATCATATTTATACGTATTTATTCGTATCATATTGTGTAATCTGGTGTACTTGCCGTCAGCCAAGATGGCCTACCTGATTGAGTGATCTTGTGTCACTCCACCAAATAGCATTGTCGATCGATTGAGACATTTGCTGTCGTCAGTGTTGTGATAGTAAGTACTGGCAGAGCTTGACAACGTAAATGATCGTATAACTTGATATTCTTGCCGTTGTTGCAGATGGTTCAACAGCCGGTAGTTCCTGGCCAGCAAGGGATGATGGCTCCCGTAGGAAGACCAGGACCGGGAGGAGTACAACCTCCCGGATCTATGATACCCAACCAACCGGGACAAAGTAAGCGTCTTGCCACAAATCTCTATTTTGTTTGAATACATTTCTCACTATTCGATGGCTGTCCTGTGATGTATTGAAGTCACTGTAATAGTGCTGACTTCACATTAGATTCGGACGTAGATTTACGTAGCCGTAGATCAACGAAGGTGCTGTCTGTGTGCTCTCAAGTCTACCTTCGCACAGAGTTCTATATCGTACAAAGTGCCCTCAAGTTGATCGAAATATCAACCTTGCCACTAGATTTACGGCAGTAGTGCCACTTTCTTTGTCGACAATAATAGGTTTCAGTTACAAACTTATTGCATTGTATTTATTGTATTTATTGCGTTCAGCATGAAAATTCCATGAGTCACCGACTCTTTATAGGACATGCTTTAAATATAAACTTGAATATAAAACAATGAAAGAACAAGAAAAACACAGAATAGAAAAAACAAAACAAAAAAAACACTGAATAGGTAAAATAAAACACGAATATAACAAATATATAAGAGAGGCAAAAAGTACAAATATGATATGGTATTAAGAAATATGATAGGAAGATCAACGTTCATCTTGTGTATAGTAGGAACACTGTCTAGGATATGGACGACGCTTGCATAGGCATATCGGGTTGTATAGGGAACACTGTTTTGAAAATGGTCAAACGGTGCATCTACACGAAGTCTTCTCAGAATTGAAACATTTTCTCAGATCTTTGTCGAGTAGTTCTTTCCTCATTTCTTTTTTGAAAGCAGAAGGTTTCAGTAATTTCATGGTTTCTGGTAGCTCGTTGTAAAGAATGAATCCAAAGTGGTTGAGGTTATTTAATCCAAATTTAGTTGAATTTGTTGTATTGATGTGAATGTTATTTGATCCTCAAGTATAATAAGAATGAATGTTGTAGTTGAAAATGATCGGAAGATTTGAAACCGTTTTTTTAAATATGACTTCATTGATAAAGGTGGTAGTTAATTGTTTTTGGATGAGTTTAATTGGTATGATGTTATTCTCACGATACATGTCGTATCGATGAGTATGATATGGATAGCGGAATATGTGTCGAATAGCTCTATTTTGAATGAGCTCTATCTCATTAATTTTCTTGCTGGTAGCATTACCCCAGATGGGATTTAAATAAAGAAGATGGCTATGAATTCGAGCATAGTAAATGGAGAGTAGAGTAGATGATTTAACTATGAAAGATATTCGTTTGAGCACTGATGATATTGGCATTATCTTCTTTATGCGTCAATATGCGGAATCCAAGTTTGATCTCTGTCAATGGTTAAACCAAGATAGTTTACCTCTTTGACAATAGGTATTACCACTTCATTCATTTTTAATTCAAGGTTGTAATTGATTGAATCAAATTTCTTCGATGCAAATATCATGTAGTTGGTCTTTTCAGAGTTCATGGAAAGTTTATTAGAGTTCATCCATTCACAAATAGTAGTAATATCTTTTTGCATCTGTTGAATGAGGTTGGCTATTGTGAAGTCATTATAAAAGAGATTGGTGTCGTCCGCATAGCTTTGGAGAAGACCGGATAAGCTTTCTTGTTGAAGATCATTTATGTAGATGAGGAATAAAATAGGACCCAAGACAGATCCTTGTGGCACTCCACAAGTTACTTCCAGGTTGTCACTATTTACGTCTTCAATATCAACGAATTGATAACGATTCAATAGATAACTTCTGAACCATTGAAGACTAGTCCCTCTGATACCGATTTTTTCCATCTTATACAAAAGGGTATTGTGATCTACAGTGTCAAATGCCTTACTCAAATCAATAAATAAACCTCCAGCAACTTTGCCTTGATCAAGGTGATCCTGAATGGTTGACATTAGATCATATTTGGCTGAGCTGGTCCCCATGTTATCTCGAAATCCATATTGACCTTTATAGTAAAATTGTACAGAGTTCAGGTACAAGTCAAGTCTAAACTTGACAACCTTTTCTATTACTTTTGATAACGGTGATGATAGAGAGATGGGTCGATGATTACTCATATCTTCATGGTTGCCACTTTTGAAAATTGGTTTAATTTTAGCAATTTTTGCCTGATTTGGAACTATTCCTGTTTTCATTGATTCATTAATCATTATAGACAAAGGTTTTGCAATATCACTTCCACACTGTTTAATTAAAGAAAGATTATCCTCTCCTGTTGATTTACTGTTGGTTAGATTATTAATAATTCTCAGCACTTCCGTTCCTGAAGTTGGAAAGAGAACAAAATTACTTGACTCAATGCCATTAGTTTTAGTGTACGTAAAGTCATTTCTAGTTGAATGTATTTTTTGCTTGCTAATTGTTCTCCAATGCTGATGAAGTATGAATTAAAGTTTTCAGCTATAATCCAAGGGTCAGAAATAGTTTTATCATTGACTTTTATACGAAAACTATTTTTCTTTTCTAATTTGCTAGTATTGTGTCAATTGTTAATCAGTTATTTGTAGTTATTGTAATTAGTTAATTGTTTGCCACATTTTCGTAGGCTTGGAAGTTTGCTCAAATAGGAGGTCATTATAATAGATGGATTTTCTCTTTCTACATAAATTAACCGAGAGGTTACGGGATCTCTTGAATTCAGCTTTGAGTTGTAAGTTTGATTTGTCATTATTAAATTTATCCAAAGCTTTGTCTTTAAGACTTACATAATGTAATGTTTCATTGTTCATCCATGGACATGCTGCTTTATCAATAAATCTCTTTTTCTTCATTGTTGTGCAATTCTCTTTTCGATGGTTAAGCTGAGAAACAATCTCGGAGTACATACCATCAGCAGTCAAAGACGTACCAGTTTGTAAAACAATTGGATCATATTTGAGAGATTCTGTGAAATTGAGTGCATTAAATATCGGGATTTCATGAAATATTTTAGACCTTTTAACTCTGGGTGTTTTAATATTGAGTTCAACGACCATTGCAACATGATCAGATAATGAAGGATCTATCTCGATGTTTGAAATCTTCATACGATCTGTAGCATTATAAAGCACATGATCTATAAGCGATGATTTTTCTTCAGATATTCTAGTAGGAAATAGATGGTTACATAAGTGAAAACCAATACTATAGATGAGATTGAGATACTTTGAGGTAAGTTCTTTTTCTTTGTAGATATTGAAGTTAAAGTCTCCCAAAATAAGTGAATGATTCCCAGTTTTACTTCTAAGTTGGTTTTCCAATAGCTCGAAAAATGTATCTATTTCCGAGTTACCTGGTGTTCGGTATACGGCTCCAATAGCTAACTTGGTCAGCCATTTCAGATTATTAATTGTAACTATCAGTAAACTGTTTGAATTGTCACTATGCTTGAATGTAACTTCAAAATCGTAATCCTTGTGTATAAATATACCGACTCCACCTCCTTGCTTGGACGGTCTGCAGGCATAAGTCGAAACAAAATTTTCCATATTGTAAAATGTTGTTTCTTCATTATTTATCCAGGTTTCAGTGATGATAATAATATTTATTCCTGTAATTTTGTCCAGTAATTCACCTATACTTGATAACTTCTCACCTCTAATGCTTCTGGCATTGAGATATAAAATCTTGAAGTTGTTTGATTTTGTAATTTCGTAAGTTTTAATGGAACGATATGTTTATTTAGCTCTATATTTGATCCATGATTGTCTAGTCACAAATACTTGTCAGGTTTGATTGGAACATCTTTATATTTGTTATTTATATGTAATTTGTCAGTTTTTGAAGTTAAAACTTCAATTTCATTCCCTCTTGGAACGTTTTTTAAGCAAAGACCATTTGGGAATGCAGGATTTTTTCTCTTTAGTCTTAAACTCTGTCTTATAGGTAATAGTATTTTGACTTTCCTTGGTTCATTGTTATCATCCTGAGTATCTTGTAATTTCATCGAAAGATTAGTTGATATTCTGTCTCGGCTCTCTCGATCATCCTCTTCCATATTCATGTTTTCTATCGTTGTCAGATGATTATCATCATTAGTTTCATCCATTTCTACAAGGCTATATTTGGATGCTGAAGTGAGAATATGTGGAACTAAAATAGGTGTGGGATCATTACAATCCTGAAAATCTGTACCTGTCAATATATCCAATTTAGCAATTGTTCTTTGTAAGTCATACATCCTCTCTAAAAAATAATTTCTTTCTATATACAGATTATGAATTATATTATCCTTCATATAGATGGCATTCTTCAATTGATGAACAATATCAAAATTTGCATTAACTTCAGTAACTTCACACTGACTTGTAGCCATCTTCAGGTGAAATGGTTGCAACAATATTTTGTCCTGTATTTTGTCAACAATTCTCAATGTTCTCAATTCTAATGATAGGTGGAGGATTTAGTTGATGTATAGTTGTTGATAGCGCTTTGCACAATTTCTTCTTTCCATTTTCATTAAGGTGAAGTCCATGTCGTGTGTAATCCTCCCTTGACAAATCCTTGTTATTAAAATCAAGGAACGTAACATGTCTGTGAGTAGATGTTTCTTTTCGGATCATATTATTTACAATGGATATGGTTGTGTTATTAAGTGGATTGTCGAATCTATTCATAATAGCAGTTACTATTATTTTTTTTCCATGAGCTAGTTTTATTGCTTCCAGAAGGGGATCGAGAATACGCTTTTTGATTTTGTTCTTCTGATATTTTTCCTCGACCTTATCAACAAGAAGACAATTTTTTGGAGCCAAAGATGCAATATCGTCTACTCCACCAATTATGATTACGACGTCTTCGTTTGCTTTGTTTTGTTCAAAGTATGGTTTGTCATTTAAACCTTTTAAAACGTGGGTAATATTGCTATGTGGTTTGAAAGAAACTGACACTCTGAAGTCATTCCCTAGGTATCCTTGCAATAATGGCTGACACTTATGCCCGTGGCTATCAGCTAAGACCAAAACACTTTTTCTCAAGTCAGTTGTCATTTTCAACATTTCTATTCGACAGATTATGAGGAAATTTAACGACCTTGATTCTTCAAATATGTATAACCAAAGCCCTCTTGATGAACAGTTTAATTTCAACTAGGCTCTGTTCGTATGATCTGATTATTCGTAAACAGAAGTAGAGATCCAATATGCTGTGATTTCCTGATTTTCGTTTTTCCCAAAATATAAACTATTTTGAATCCTTGATTAAAACTCACTATTAAAATTAAAAATGAAGATTTATATCTCAGTATCTTGAAAATCATATAAAGATCACTTACGTTCACGCATCAAAATACACAGGTAGGCCTACGTCGTTTTGTAGAAAATGGATTTTGAAATAGGACCAGTCTTCACAAGTTCAATTCAGTAGCGGCCATTTTGTGCAAGGTCCGGCCATTTTGTGCAAGGTGCACAAACTTACAATCAACTTACAATCATTCCTACACTAACTAAAGTTGAGAACAGAAATTTGATACATTAATCCTACCTAATAGTACTTGATCACTATCCTATCCCACCTCTTCACGATAAGAGTCATACAGGCACTTGTGAAATCCATGAGGTAAAAAAAAAAAACGAGAGTTACACTACTAGCGTGTAAAAACAATGTGCGTATCGTACCATTATGATACATAATGAACCAATTAATGAACCTACATTATGAACCAACAGAGTACACAGCGTAGACTGGTAGGTAGACCTAGGCTGTGGCTGAAAGCTTCAAGTATGAATCTAGAATGCACTAGCCTTCTCTCCTATACTCTACCTTCCATGTCCTACTACCTTTCCAACATATGATATGATTTGTCGACTCTATTCTGTCGATAGTCTCCATCTCGACTACGGAGTGTAGAAACTACGAAACTGCAATTTCATGGTCTTCCAAATAATAAGTTACCCGCGTATTTAAAAAAAAGTAAGGTCATGACCAGCATTCAGTTTCCCTGAAAACAGTGGCCGTTTTAACACATGAAGCACCATTTCAGGTGAAACAATCATTGAATTACTATATTCATGTAGTTTTTAATCGTACCTGAATTTCCACAAGTTGGATATTATCGGAATGAATCATATCTGTATTGACTTATATTCAATTCGCACTTCCCCCGTAGCGACCGACATTTTGATTTAGTCGGCTAGAACGTGAAGCTAGCATTACACTCTCGTTTACTATGAACTATTGACTTGATAAGTTATCTACATGCAACTTTCGTCATCAACTATGTGACGTTTTCAGTCGAACTAGCAAGTTGACTAGGTGATATTTAGAGCTTTCAGCCACAGCCCTAGACCAGGTAAGCACTGGTAGCTTACCTAATTATTCAAGAATATTTTTTCATGGTCACGATAAATTAATGAGACATAACGTCGCTAATTTCAGCTGAGGCTATTTGATTTTCACTTGCATTCTCCATCACTTTGATACACAGTAGTTGCATTCGGCGCTAAATATTTTGATTAATTATAACTAATTTACTATTGTATGAATACTTATAACTTTACGAATGATTGGGCTAGATGTCTTAACAGTAGTGTTTCTACTGAGACGTGTGGCCGAGTGGTTAATTCACTGAACCGTCATTCAGGAGACCGAAGCTCAATTCCCGCTATGGTCAACCATCCTGACTGGTTTTTCGTGGTTTCTGTCTGTCGTTCAGGTCAATACTGGAATAGTTCCTCAACAACAGGCCACGACCGACTCCTTCCCACTATCCAAACACACCTAATGAAATAACCTTTCATCTCATCATCCCATCATCTCATATATCATTCACCATCGCCAATAGATCTCAGTTATCAGTACAGTGCGTCGTTGAACCTAATATGAATGAATAAATGAAGCAGTGTTTCCGTGTTAATAATTATGCCTACTTACAGTAGATTCTGTTTTAATTTCAGTGGGACCAATGGGAAAAGCTCAAGCAACGATCAAGACCAACATAAAAGCCGCAGCACAAATACATCCGTATGGAAGATGATTGCATATCGTTGAGATTTTAACGTTCAAGATAAAACTTTATTGTATAGAAACGTTCATTTTATATTTATATGTCCTCGTAAAGTAATTTGTAATCAAACTGTATTATTGAATGAATAAATGTCAAGTATCAAAGCTGCTTGATTCCTATACTTGTATTCACGTGAAAATGTCATCCACCAGCACGATAAACACAAATATTACAGGGGCGGTTTCAGACAAAAGTTAGGAGGGCCCATCTATGTTTGCAATTATGTATTCACTTCTTTTATTGTGAGAAGAAATGGTAGGCAGGTTAGGCCTACATTGTTTCATGTTCACAGGATCCAAATGGAATATTTGTAGAGCCTAACTGTATATTGTACAAATGATATGTTTCACCACTCGCAGACTTTTACAGCATGAATTGCGTGCACCGCTCCTTCATCATCCTTCATGCCACACTCAGTATAGGCCTAGTTATCGAGAGAAAAGCCGTAAAAGCACTTCGAAACATCAATTTCTACACAGTTACACGCTACACTTAGCAACGAGAACCGAGTTCACAAAATACTCCAATAGACAAGCGAACTGTTCCATAGACTCATGCACACTGACTGATTTCTACACAGTTACACGATACACTTAGCAACGAGAACCGAGTTCACAAAATACTCCAATAGACAAGCGAACTGTTCCATAGACTCATGCACCACTGACTGATTTCTACACGGTTACACGCTACACCTAGCAACGAGAACTGAGTTCACAAAATACTCCAATAGACAAGCGAACTGTTCCATAGACTCATGCACACTGACTGATTTCTACACAGTTACACGCTACACTTAGCAACGAGAACCGAGTTCACAAAATACTCCAATAGACAAGCGAACTGTTCCATAGACTCATGCACACTGACTGATTTCTACACAGTTACACGATACACTTAGCAACGAGAACCGAGTTCACAAAATACTCCAATAGACAAGCGAACTGTTCCATAGACTCATGCACCACTGACTGATTTCTACACGGTTACACGCTACACCTAGCAACGAGAACTGAGTTCACAAAATACTCCAATAGACAAGCGAACTGTTCCATAGACTCATGCACACTGACTGATTTCTACACAGTTACACGCTACACTTAGCAACGAGAACCGAGTTCACAAAATACTCCAATAGACAAGCGAACTGTTCCATAGACTCATGCACACTGACTGATTTCTACACAGTTACACGATACACTTAGCAACGAGAACTGAGTTCACAAAATACTCCAATAGACAAGCGAACTGTTCCATAGACTCATGCACACTGACTGATTTCTACACAGTTACACGCTACACTTAGCAACGAGAACTGAGTTCACAAAATACTCCAATAGACAAGCGAACTGTTCCATAGACTCATGCACACTGACTGATTTCTACACAGTTACACGCTACACTTAGCAACGAGAACCGAGTTCACAAAATACTCCAATAGACGAGCGAACTGTTCCATAGACTCATGCACACTGACTGATTTCTACACAGTTACACGCTACACTTAGCAACGAGAACCGAGTTCACAAAATACTCCAATAGACAAGCAAACTGTTCCATAGACTCATGCACAACTGACTGATTTCTACACGGTTACACGCTACACTTAGCAACGAGAACCGAGTTCACAAAATACTCCAATAGACGAGCGAACTGTTCCATAGACTCATGCACACTGACTGATTTCTACACAGTTACACGCTACACTTAGCAACGAGAACTGAGTTCACAAAATACTCCAATAGACAAGCGAACTGTTCCATAGACTCATGCACCACTGACTGATTTCTACACAGTTACACGCTACACTTAGCAACGAGAACTGAGTTCACAAAATACTCCAATAGACAAGCGAACTGTTCCATAGACTCATGCACACTGACTGATTTCTACACAGTTACACGATACACTTAGCAACGAGAACCGAGTTCACAAAATACTCCAATAGACAAGCAAACTGTTCCATAGACTCATGCACACTGACTGATTTCTACACAGTTACACGATACACTTAGCAACGAGAACCGAGTTCACAAAATACTCCAATAGACAAGCAAACTGTTCCATAGACTCATGCACTCTGACTGATTTCTACACAGTTACACGCTACACTTAGCAACGAGAACCGAGTTCACAAAATACTCCAATAGACAAGCGAACTGTTCCATAGACTCATGCACACTGACTGATTTCTACACGGTTACACGCTACACCTAGCAACGAGAACTGAGTTCACAAAATACTCCAATAGACAAGCAAACTGTTCCATAGACTCATGCACACTGACTGATTTCTACACAGTTACACGATACACTTAGCAACGAGAACCGAGTTCACAAAATACTCCAATAGACAAGCGAACTGTTCCATAGACTCATGCACCACTGACTGATTTCTACACGGTTACACGCTACACCTAGCAACGAGAACTGAGTTCACAAAATACTCCAATAGACAAGCAAACTGTTCCATAGACTCATGCACACTGACTGATTTCTACACAGTTACACGCTACACTTAGCAACGAGAACTGAGTTCACAAAATACTCCAATAGACAAGCGAACTGTTCCATAGACTCATGCACACTGACTGATTTCTACACAGTTACACGATACACTTAGCAACGAGAACCGAGTTCACAAAATACTCTAATAGACGAGCGAACTGTTCCATAGACTCATGCACCACTGACTGATTTCTACACAGTTACACGCTACACTTAGCAACGAGAACCGAGTTCACAAAATACTCTAATAGACGAGCGAACTGTTCCATAGACTCATGCACACTGACTGATTTCTACACAGTTACACGCTACACTTAGCAACGAGAACCGAGTTCACAAAATACTCCAATAGACAAGCGAACTGTTCCATAGACTCATGCACACTGACTGATTTCTACACAGTTACACGCTACACTTAGCAACGAGAACTGAGTTCACAAAATACTCCAATAGACAAGCGAACTGTTCCATAGACTCATGCACACTGACTGATTTCTACACAGTTACACGATACACTTAGCAACGAGAACCGAGTTCACAAAATACTCTAATAGACGAGCGAACTGTTCCATAGACTCATGCACCACTGACTGATTTCTACACAGTTACACGCTACACTTAGCAACGAGAACCGAGTTCACAAAATACTCCAATAGACAAGCGAACTGTTCCATAGACTCATGCACACTGACTGATTTCTACACAGTTACACGATACACTTAGCAACGAGAACCGAGTTCACAAAATACTCCAATAGACGAGCGAACTGTTCCATAGACTCATGCGCCACTGACTGATTTCTACACAGTTACACGCTACACTTAGCAACGAGAACTGAGTTCACAAAATACTCCAATAGACAAGCGAACTGTTCCATAGACTCATGCACCACTGACTGATTTCTACACAGTTACACGCTACACTTAGCAACGAGAACTGAGTTCACAAAATACTCCAATAGACAAGCGAACTGTTCCATAGACTCATGCACCACTGACTGATTTCTACACAGTTACACGCTACACTTAGCAACGAGAACCGAGTTCACAAAATACTCCAATAGACAAGCGAACTGTTCCATAGACTCATGCACACTGACTGATTTCTACACAGTTACACGCTACACTTAGCAACGAGAACCGAGTTCACAAAATACTCCAATAGACAAGCGAACTGTTCCATAGACTCATGCACCACTGACTGATTTCTACACAGTTACACGCTACACTTAGCAACGAGAACTGAGTTCACAAAATACTCCAATAGACGAGCGAACTGTTCCATAGACTCATGCACACTGACTGATTTCTACACAGTTACACGCTACACTTAGCAACGAGAACTGAGTTCACAAAATACTCCAATAGACAAGCGAATTGTTCCATAGACTCATGCACACTGACTGATTTCTACACAGTTACACGCTACACTTAGCAACGAGAACTGAGTTCACAAAATACTCCAATAGACAAGCGAATTGTTCCATAGACTCATGCACACTGACTGATTTCTACACAGTTACACGCTACACTTAGCAACGAGAACTGAGTTCACAAAATACTCCAATAGACAAGCGAACTGTTCCATAGACTCATGCACACTGACCGATTTCTACACAGTTACACGCTTCACTTAGCAACGAGAACCGAGTTCACAAAATACTCCAACAGACAAGCGAACTGTTCCATAGACTCATGCACCACTGACTGATTTTGGTGCTAAAATGCGATTTTCATTATCATTACTAGGCAAATGCGTTACGTGTTGCCGCGTTGTTGGATGAGCTGGAACATATAAACTTATCTTTGGATTGGTTATCAACTTATTATATATATATACTGTATACACCTTGAGATCCAAACCATAACATCACTGCCATCTTATTTTCCATTATTAATTTTCATGATAATAAAGAGGGCTTTGTTTCAATCGTTTACAATTAAGTGGTGTTAATAGCTTTGAAGGATTTATCAAAATTACATTACATATTTTTTTACATCAAAACGGCTGATCCGATTTGAGTGGAAGTTCGGAATAATGTGAATCATTATTGGATTAAAATTCCCTGAGAATTTGAATTTTCTAGGATGAAATATTTTTCCTGAATTTTTTTCTCTGGGTTATTCTTAAGGAATTTTTGAAAACTTTGAAATGGGTTTTCTCGAAAGTGGTTTAACCGATTGCGCCTCAAAACTATACAGTATCGAACTAGATAAGGATACTTGTGTGTGCCAAGTTTCAACTAATTTTGAATTTTCGTCTGACCTGTGGAGCGCGAAAAAAAAACATACTTTTTTTTCGGGTATGGTGAAATTGAGTTTTCGTTTTGCTCATCCAGTTAGAACACTCACAGTGCGCATAAATACATGGTTTTGGAAGAGGTGAATGTTGGTTTTCCTCAACACATGTATTCTTGTATCTCAGACATTCTGATGTCGACTTAAATCATAATCTGTCTGTCACACTACCTGCAACAATGTCTCAGAGTCTATACTGTCTAATTTTGAGAACTTTTTCTAACTTTTATCCTAGATCAGATCGGGTGGCTCGTCATTCAACAGTCAAGTATTGTAAAGTTTCACTTCAGATAAGCTACTAGTCTTTCTGGAGTTTATGTTTGTTATAGTTTTGAAGAATTGATACCCCAATTTCCAACCACCAAAATCTAAGCAGTTACAGTACTCTCTTATTGGAAACAATTCACTCATATATGCGGCCGAGATACGTTGATTCGAACAGATGAATAAAATTCACTGCCACAAACATATCGACCATCGACGTACCTCGGCCGCATATGAAGGAGTTTCTTCCAATAAAAAAGTACATTACTTAGCTTTTCATTTCCAATGCATATCTTCAGAATATTATGATCCTAATTATTCGACGGCGATTTTAATTCATCTCCACTAGTCAAACGCGAAATATGCGTTGTAAGATGAGCGAGATATCCGAATAAGGTATGAAAGTCGTTGAAGTAGTTCTACCCTTGCTACTTTATCGACTGGTATTCTACACACCTTGATATCTGAATAAGCTATAAAAGTCGTTGAAGTAGTTCTACCCTTGCCGAGGGTAGCGAGATATCTGATTAAGGTATAAAAGTCGTAGAAGTAGTTCCACCCTTGCTACTTTATCGACTCTGGTATTCTACACACCTTGATATCTGAAAAAGGTACATAAGGCGTTAAAGTAGTTCTACCCTTGCCACTTCATCGACTCTGGTATTCTACACACCTTGATGCATCTTCATTGTTGGGCAAATTTTGAATCTAGAAGGCAGTGAATCTTGGCAAACTAATTCTGTCATTATTTTTATGATATATTTGATGAAAGAAACCGGTTTTAATTTTTTTCTTCAAAACGGCTGATTAGAATTGCATACAAAATGGTGATAATGTGTAAAATCCATGTGTCCACATTCAGAGAAAATTTCATCTCGTTTGGAGAGATATTATTTTTCAACATTTGCCGCCCAGCCAAATCTTATGGGGTTTTTAGAAACTTCAGATGATTTTTCTCAAAATCGGTTTTACCGATTCATTCCAAAAACTATGAAGTTCCAAGTTGGATCAGTTTGCGTGAACAAAAAAAGTTTCATGTTGATCAGTCAACCCGTGCGACCTATGGAGTGCTCACAAAAAAAAAAAAAGAAAAAAAAAAAAAACACAGACAAAGCCCTATAAGAGCGGGATGGAGACTTTGCTACGCTCATCTAATAATGATCCTTCAACTTCTATTGTCCTTCCGGCGCAGGTAATAGACCCTTCCGGCTACGATCCCAATCCTCTCACTCCAACAAAGTCAGTAGAGGGGTAACGTAGCGGGGAAATAAGCTCTGACGTCAGACTCGACTCTCCCTGACAACTTCTGATGCTTTTGAACAATTATTGGAAATTTGAAAAATTATCCTTTTCCTTTTTTTTTATGAAAGGCGAAAAAAGTCAAGGGGCCCGCCCTGTAGATCCGCTCCTGAAATATCACTTCAAATCTGCGGTATTTTTAGGATATAGGCCTAAAGCTGCGTTTCCACGACCGCGAAATTGCTTTCGCCCCACAAAATTTTTAATGCTTTACGAAATCTTTTACTACGACATCTACCGAGTAGATAGTGAATCACTATCAACTCGTGTAGGCCTACTACTCTAGCGCTGATTTCAGTGATTTGCCAGGAGAATGCTCGATTTGAGTCGATAGTTTGCCGGATGTGCAAAGCTAACACATCGTTTTCATTGAGAAACAAACCGCTTCTGCTATCGGATTGGGAATATATTGATTTTTGTTCAGCGTTTGCTGGCCATGCTGCATTTTTCACCAATTTGGTCAAATTTTCAAGATATCTGAAAGAGTACCAAGAATTCCGTTTTGTGGAAACGATCGCGCATTCGTGGAAACACACATTATGATTTTTTAGGAGGTGGCTTACAGTTGGCTAAGGAACACAATTGTATAATATTTTACGAAAAATTTTCCAAAGTTTCCAATTTTTTTCTGAAATGACCGTAGAACCGATTTTGTTCAAAAACAATCGCAACCTATTTTGGTATGACACCAATCTGCAGAAAAAGATTCAAGTTGATTGTTCAATGGTTACTCTTCCTGACCTGTACGTCATGTACATTATTCCACATAAAAAAAAACATAAAAATAAAGCCCAATTATTTTTGATTTTAGAATGGAACTCTTTTCTACGCTGATCTAATGATCTGAATTTAGAGAATTACAATTTTTCTGTCTTCTTATTCATCATTTTACTATTCGATTTCATCTTGTGTTTTCATCATCCATCATTACAGGACTACAGGTTAAAGATGCTGCAAATTCATTGCCTTGATCATTGAAAGACCCCCCTTTCTTTTATTATTATTATTAACTCTTGCAGTTGCACATAAATGCGCGGTGGCAAGTTCCCTATCAATCCTATCCTATCGCCTTCCTAACCTTCTGACGGAATAGGTTCAACCCTATTTCATCCTCCTCAAGTATACTTCTACAGCCCATTCCAATCCCTACCTGTCCTATTCAAGAAAGAGAATTTACCGACATCTAATCTAGCCCCCTTTATAACTACTGCTCTATCATGACCACGCTTACCTCCATACCCTGACTCGTTCCTTTCAATCAACCTATTCAACTCTCCCCAACTTCTCCTTCCTTCCCTGAAGAAATTACAGATCCGATCCTCCTTTCTCCGTATTTCCAATTCCCGCCATCCTAAGTCTCGGATCATCTCAGATGGACTCTCCAATATTCTCCCCCTCTCCCCCCATTTCCACTTCCTAACACTACCTGTAACCCTTCTAACTGCAATCCTTTGCACCCTTTCCACATCGCTTATCTCACCTAATCTATAAGGATCCCCAACTGAACTAGCATATTCCACCATGGGACGCACTAACGAGAAATAAGCCTTTTCACATACTTGTCCCCCTAAGCTGCCTCATTACAAAGTTTATACTCATTTTTACCATTCTCTCAATCTGACTCCCCCACCCTAGACGTCTATCAAACACCACCCCTAAGTACTTGTAATTTTCCACTGACTCAAGTGACTTCCCTCCTACATCATACACTACATCAGCCCTCACTCTCCTCCCCTCATCTCTCTCACTTCCCTTCATTTAAACCCATCTTGTTCAACCGAACCCAACAATTAAGTGCCGTCAAATCTGCCTGAATAGCTACTACATCCTCCTCTGTATTGATTTCCCTATATACCACACAATCATCTGCAAATAACCTCATTCTCGAATTAACGACCCTAGTCAGATCATCTATATATAAATCAAATAATAACGGACCTAACACACTACCCTGTGGAACTCCTGACGTAACCTTAACCTCACTTGAAACCTCCGAACCTACTCGAACTGTTTGAACTCTATCCTGAAGAAAGTTTCCCATCCAATTAACTAACCCAGCATTCCCAATGGACAGTTTCAACTTCCCTAATAATATAGTGTGATCTACCTTGTCGAAAGCCTTTTTTCAAAATATAAAAACACTGCATCAATACAGCCCCCCTTGTCTACTACCCCTGCCAGCTCTTCCGCAAAACCTAACAACTGTGTC
The DNA here is from genome assembly GCA_964007535.1 of Brachyptera risi. Taxonomy (NCBI): domain Eukaryota; kingdom Metazoa; phylum Arthropoda; class Insecta; order Plecoptera; family Taeniopterygidae; genus Brachyptera; species Brachyptera risi. Next base: position 4,648,497 of record OZ023333.1, read on the forward strand.
TCTCATGAATACCCCTTCCTAAACCCATGCTGCACTTCCGAAATACCCCTATGTTCTTACATCATCTTACATCATCATCCCTATCATCTTACATACATGTGACGTTAAACTGATTCCCCTGTAGTTGTCTACCCTGCCCCTTTGCACTCCGTTTGAAATTGGAACCACCTCCGCTTTTTTACAATCTTGCGGTACTCTACCTGCTATGAGTGAGGCTTGGAACAACCTCAGCAAATAACCTACAACCCCCCTACCCGCTAATTTCAGGAGATCGCTTTGCACCCCATCTATGCCTGGTGACTTCCCACTTTTTAGTTTCCTCAATACATTCCACACTTCCCCCTCTGTAAGCAGGACTTCTTCCCCCTCCCCCTCCAGTGTTGTTTCTCCCTCCCCTATAATTCCAGTCACATTGAACACTTGCCCGTAGAATCCATTTAATACTGCTGCCTTCTCCTTATCCGTTTTCCACTCATTCCCTCCCTGATCAACTAAGGTTGGCAACTCCTTACTTCTACCCTTCTGACTAGAAGCAAACCTGTACATTCTATTTATCAAACATACCACCCATGAAGTTTTCTTTCGCCTCCCTCTTAGCCTTGTTTAAGTCCCGCCTTAGGTCCCTGATCGCTTCCTTCCCCTCCTCTGACTCCCTCAATTTCCTACTCATCTTTCTACCCTTTCTCCTAAGCCTCCTATCCGTACTATTATAGTAGGCAGGATCTGCATTTGCCTGCAACACCTTATAGGGAACCAACATATCTCTAACCTTCTCATATACTTTCCGAAAATTGAACCACAGACCTTCAACATCACGCTCGTCTATCTCACACCACTTCTCAAACCTATCCTCAAAAGCTTTTTGAACCTCTCTTGACTGCACCCTTTTGTACCCTCAAACTTTTATCCCAACGTTATCGGTTTGAACCGGAGCTAAAGCTAAGCTGACTATAGGTACCCGATGATCGCTAATACCATCAACAATCACTGTTTTTGCCCACAACTCACTCGGCCTGACTAACACAACGTCTAGAATATTTGTACCCCCTAACCTTCTACTACTGGTTCTCTCCCCCACAACGTGATGAAAACCTTCGTTTAATATGCCCGTAACGATATTTTGCATCATTCCCCTTCCTTGTTCTCTACCTCCTACCTCCCATCTTACGTTAGGCATGTTCGAAACTCCCGCTATAATTAAACTCTCTACATTATCCCTAGCACTAAGCCTATCCTCTAAACAATGAAGCAGTCCTAAATCCCCCCCCGGAGGCCTATATGCTGCGATTACCTCAAGAGACTGTTTTAATACCTCTTTTAACTGCTGACCATTACCCCCCTTCATGCCCATCCCTATCTCTTCTATGCAATGTGTAACGATCTATAGTTAATTCACTTTCTGTAAATCCCCCTCCCAACCATGTCAGTACTGTCACCACCACTTCTAAATTCTAATAGCGTTCTAAATTCATCCACCTTATTTGCTAAACTCCTACAATTTACTACCATCAGGTTAATCTCCTGGCATTTACTTTCCCTCGACCTATTTTTCCCCCACCCACTGTTTCCCCCCCCTTTTCTTAATTCTTCGCACCCCCCTCAAGTCAAACCTGTGTTCCCAGCCTATCACCTACCCTCCCTAACCGCCTCTGTTGAACATACGCTGCCCCTCCTCTGACAAATGGAGTCCATCCCCACCTAATCCTTCTCCTCTTAGCCAACAATTGGAGTCCACAAAACACATTCTTTTCAATTCTTTCAAAACCATTCTTTCGCACATACGACTAAGAAAGTCATTCATACCATTGATGACACCCCTCTGCATATCCCTACGATACAAAATCCCACTAACCACCATCCTACCTTCCCCAAACCTCTCACGAGCTACATTCATTAACTCCTTCATCTCCTGTACTAACTTGACCTTTCCCCACCCATCCCTACCACTCACGTCGTTTGTCCCTACATGAACTATCACCGCCTTCCCTGCAGCATCCTTCTCACTAACCTGTTCCAACACTTTACTCATCCTAACTACCCCTATTCCCGGTAAAACTGTGACGTCCAGCTTTCCCCCGGCCTGCGGCCCCCGAACGAGTGAGTCTCCTAGCAGCATAGCCCTCCTGTCTGCCTTAAACTCAACCTTTACCTCAAGCCTTTACCTTAACCTTAACCCCTAATCTGTCCCAGTCTACCACTATCTTCCTCCATCCTAAGTACTTCCTTAGCCTTGATTTTTCCCATTGCCTTCTCAACCTTAGCCCTAGCTTCATCCTGCCTAACACTGATTTCACTGACACACAGGTGTCTCCTCACCCTTATACTCAGCACTACTCCTAGGCCCGTTCCCCATGCTCACTACATCTACATACCCTCCCCTAACCTTACCCACTCTATCTCCCTCGTAATCCTTTCCCTCCTTAGCCTTCCTCAACTTCCGCTTTTACCTAGCAATAGTAGGCCCTACTCTTCAACTGCTCTTCTAACTCTCCCCACTTCCCTGCCTCCTTTTCTACTACCTTATCTTTCCAATCCCCCACACAGCTACCACACAACCACACAACTGAACTGCATTTCCCCAAAATCCCCCGAGTCACGCGGCACACTGCATGCACCATGCTCCCACCACTCACACACACCACACTTCAAAGCCTTCTGCCTACTGCTCACAACCTTCCTACACCTATTACAACTACTAGAATCCTCTACACCTACACTACCTTGCATTGTCACAAGAGCTGGACTGATATTACAAGGAATGTTACCATCTAGAACTACATCGACAATAATGACCCTACAAACAAGTAACTAGGCCCTTCACTGATATGCACAATTAGCAACTAATATATTCTCTTTCTTACTAAAAAAAATTACTTCCGCAATAATTCCCTACACGAAGAGATAAGTAAAATATAGGTGTTGCTGCTGTAGTGATCGAGGCAGGTTAGTGAGTCAGTCTGTAATAGCCGCATTTGACATCTCACTCGGTCCAGCGCTGGTCGAATCGTCTCGTTCAGTCACACGGTGCTGCTGCAGCAGTGATCGAAGCAGGTTAGTGAGTCAGTCTGTATCAGCCACATTGGACAGCTCACTCGGTCCAGCGGTGGTCGACTCGTCTCGTGTGGTCACACGGTGCTGTTGCTGCAGGGTTCGAGGTGGTTCAGTGAGTCAGTCTGTATCAGCCACATTGGACAGCTCACTCGGTCCAGTGGTGGTCGAACTGTCTCGTGTGGTCACACGGTGCTGCTTCAGCAGTGGTCGGAGCGCGATAGTGAGTCTGTCTGTAGTAGACGCATTGGACAGCTCACTCGGTCCAGCGGTGGTCGACTCGTCTCGTGTGGTCACACGGTGCTGTTGCTGCAGGGTTCGAGGTGGGTCAGTGAGTCAGTCTGTATCAGCCACATTGGACAGCTCACTCGGTCCAGTGGTGGTCGAACTGTCTCGTGTGGTCACACGGTGCTGCTTCAGCAGTGCTCGGAGCGCGATAGTGAGTCTGTCTGTAGTAGACGCATTGGACAGCTCACTCGGTCCAGGGGTGGTCGACATGTCTCGTTCGGTCACACGTTGCTGCTGCGGCAGTGATCGGAGCAGTGAAGTTAGACAGTCTGTAATAGCCCCATTGGACATATTACTCGGTCTAGCGGTGGTCGACATGTCTCGTGTGGTCACACGGTGCTGCCGCGGCAGTGATCAATGCAAGTTAGTGAGTCAAGATGTAATAGCCACATTGGACAGCTCACTCGGTCCAGCGGTGGTCGACATGTCTCGTTCGGTCACACGTTGCTGCTGCGGCAGTGATCGGAGCAGTGAAGTTAGTCAGTCCGTAATAGCCCCATTGGACATATTACTCGGTTTAGCGGTGGTCGATTTGTCTCGTGTGGTCACACGGTGCTGCCGCGGCAGTGATCAATGCAAGTTAGTGAGTCAAGATGTAATAGCCACATTGGACAGCTCACTCGGTCCAGCGGTGGTCGACTCGTCTCGTTTGGTCACACGGTGCTGCCGCGGCAGTGATCAATGCAGGTTAGTGAGTCAGTCTGTGATATTCGCAATGGACAGCTTACTAGGTCCAGCGGTGGTCGACTCGTCTTGTGTGGTCACACGGTGCTGCTGCGGCAGTGATTGAAGCAGGTTAGTGAGTCAGTCTGTATCAGCCACATTGGACAGCTCACTCGGTCCAGCGCTGGTCGACTCGTCTCGTTCGGTCACACGGTGCTGCTGCTGCAGGGTTCGAGGCGGGTCAGTGAGTCAGTCTGTAATAGCCGCATTGGACAGCTCACTCGGTCCAGCGGTCGTCGAACTGTCACGTGTGGTCACACGTTGCTTCTGCGGCAGTGATCGGAGCAGTTAAGTTAGTAAGTCTGTAATAGCCAATGGATTGGACATGATTACTCGGTCTAGCGGTGGTCGAAATGTCTCGTGTGGTCACACGGTGCTGCCGCGGCAGTGATCAATGCAAGTTAGTGAGTCAAGATGTAATAGCCGCATTGGACAGCTTACTCGGTCCAGCGGTGGTCCACTCGTCTCGTTCGGTCACACGGTGCTGCTGCGACAGTGATCGGAGCAGTGAAGTTAGACAGTCTGTAATAGCCCCATTGGACATATTACTCGGTCTAGCGGTGGTCGACATGTCTCGTGTGGTCACACGGTGCTGCCGCGGCAGTGATCAATGCAAGTTAGTGAGTCAAGATGTAATAGCCACATTGGACAGCTCACTCGGTCCAGTGGTGGTCGACATGTCTCGTTCGGTCACACGTTGCTGCTGCGGCAGTGATCGGAGCAGTGAAGTTAGTCAGTCCGTAATAGCCCCATTGGACATATTACTCGGTTTAGCGGTGGTCGATTTGTCTCGTGTGGTCACACGGTGCTGCCGCGGCAGTGATCAATGCAAGTTAGTGAGTCAAGATGTAATAGCCACATTGGACAGCTCACTCGGTCCAGCGGTGGTCGACTCGTCTCGTTTGGTCACACGGTGCTGCCGCAGCAGTGATCAATGCAGGTTAGTGAGTCAGTCTGTGATATTCGCAATGGACAGCTTACTAGGTCCAGCGGTGGTCGACTCGTCTTGTGTGGTCACACGGTGCTGCTGCGGCAGTGATTGAAGCAGGTTAGTGAGTCAGTCTGTATCAGCCACATTGGACAGCTCACTCGGTCCAGCGCTGGTCGACTCGTCTCGTTCGGTCACACGGTGCTGCTGCTGCAGGGTTCGAGGCGGGTCAGTGAGTCAGTCTGTAATAGCCGCATTGGACAGCTCACTCGGTCCAGCGGTCGTCGAACTGTCACGTGTGGTCACACGTTGCTTCTGCGGCAGTGATCGGAGCAGTTAAGTTAGTAAGTCTGTAATAGCCAATAGATTGGACATGATTACTCGGTCTAGCGGTGGTCGAAATGTCTCGTGTGGTCACACGGTGCTGCCGCGGCAGTGATCAATGCAAGTTAGTGAGTCAAGATGTAATAGCCGCATTGGACAGCTTACTCGGTCCAGCGGTGGTCCACTCGTCTCGTTCGGTCACACGGTGCTGCTGCGACAGTGATCGGAGCAGGCAAGTGAGCCAGTCTGTAATAGCCGCATTGGACAGCTCACCCGGTCCAATTGTTGTCGACTCTTCTCGTTCGTTCACATGGTGCTGCTGCATCAGCGATCGAAACAGGTTTAAGAGTCAGTCTGTAATAGCCGCATTGGACGCTCACTCGGTCCAGCGCAGTTCGAAATGACGCGTGTGGTAACACGGTGCTGCTGCGGCAGTGATCGAAGCAGGTTAGTGAGTCAGTCTGTAATAGCCGCAAAGGAGAGCTTACTTGATCCAACGCTATTCGACTCGTCTCGTTCGTCCCGCGGTGCTGCTGCGGCAAATTATCGAAGTAGGTTAGTGAGTCATTCTGATAAAGCTGCATTGGACAGCTCCCTCGGTTCAGCGGTGGTCGGACTGTCTCGTGTGGTCACACGGTGCTGTTGCTGCAGTGTTCGAGGCAGGTTAGTGAGTCAGTCTGTAATAGAAGAATTGGACAGCTTACTCGGTCCAGCGGTGGTCGACTCGTCTCGTGTGGTCACACGGTGCTGTTGCGGCAGTGATTGAAGCAGGTTAGTGAGTCAGTCTGTAAAAGCCGCATTTGACATCGTACTTGGTCCAGCGCTGATCGATTCGACTCGTTCGGTCACACGGTGCTGCTGCGGCAGTGATTGAAGCAGGTGAGTAAGTCAGTCTGTTTTAGTCGCATTGGACAGCTTAATCGGTCCAGCGCTGGTCGACTCGTCTCGTTCGATCACATGGTGCTGCTGCAGCACTGATCGAAGCAGATTAGTGAGTCAGTCTGATTAAGCTGCATTGGACAGCTCACTCGGTCCAGCGGTGGTCAGACTGTGTCGTGTGTTCACACGGTGCTGCTGCGACAGTGATCGAAGCAGGATAGTAGTTTGTATGTAATAGCCGCATTGGACAGCTTACTCGGTCCAGCGCTGATCGACTCATCTCGTTCGGTCACACGTTGGTGCTGCGGCAGTGATCGAAACAGGTAGGTGAGTCAGTCTGATTAAGCCGCATTGGACAGCTTACTCGGTCCAGCGGTGGTCTAAGTGTCTCGTGTGGTCACACGTTGCTGCTGTGGCAGTGATCGAAGCAAGTTAGTGAGTCTGTCTGTTATAGCCGCATTGGACAGCTCACTCGGTCCAAGGGTGGTCGACTCGTCTCGTGTGGTCACACGGTGTTTCCGGTGCAGTGATCAATGCACTTTAAGGAGTCAGTCTGTAATAGCCGCATTGGACAAGTTACGCAGTCCATCGCTGGTCAACTCGTCTCGTTCGGTCACACAGTGTTGCTGTGGCAGTGATTGAAGCAGGTTAGTGGGTCAGTCTGTAATAGCCGCATTGGACAGCTTATTCGGACAGCGGTGGTCGACTCGTCTTGTTCGGTCACATTTTGCTGCTGCGGGTAGTGAACAAAGCAGGTGAGTAGGTTAGTCTGATGAAGTCGCATTGGACAGCTCACTTGGTCCAGCTGTTGTCGAACTGTCTCGTGCGGTCACACGGTGCTGCTGCGGCAGTGATCGAAGCAGTTTGAAGAGTCTGTCTGTTATAGCCGCATCGGACGCTCACTCGGTCCAGCGCTGTTCGAAATGTCTCGTGTGGTCACACGGTGCTGCCGCGGCAGTGATCGAAGCAGCTTAGTGAGTCAGTCTGTATCAGCCACATTGGACAGCTCACTCGGTCCAGCGGTGCTTGACTCGTCTCGTTCGATCACACGGTGCTGCTGCTGCAGTGATTGATGCAGGTCAGTGAGTCAGTCCGATAAAGCCGCATTGGACAGCTTACTCGGTCCAGCGGTGGTCGGTGCTGCTGCGGCAGTTATCGAAGTAAGTTAGTGAGTCAGTCTCTAATAGCCGCATTGGAAAGCTCAATCGGTCCAGCAGGGGTCGACTTGTCTCGTGTGGTCACACAATGCTGTTGCGGCATTGATCAATGCACGTTATGGAGTCAGTCTGTAATAGCCGCATTGGACAGCTTACTCAGTCCAGCGCTGGTTGACTCGTCCCGTTCGGGCACACGGTGCTGCTGAGGCAGGGATCGAGGCAGGTCAGTAAGTCAGTCTGTAATAGTCGCATTGGACAGCTTATTCGGACAGCGGTGGTCGACTCGTCTTGTTGGGTCACTCTGTGCTGCTGCGGTAGTGAACAAAGCAGGTAAGATAGTCAGTCTGATAAAGCCGCATTGGAAAGCTCACTTGGTCCAACGATGTCCGAACTGTCTTGTGTGGTCACACAGTGTTGCTGCAATAGTGATCAATGCATGTCAAGGAGTCTGTCTGTAATAGCCGCATTGGACAGCTTAATCGGTCCAGCGCTGTTCGACTTGTCTCGTGTGGTCACACGGTGCTGCCGCGGCAGGAATCGAGGCAGGTCAGTGAGTCAGTCTGTAATAGCCGCATTGGACAGCTTACTCGGTCCAGCGCTGGTCGACTCGTCTTGTTCGTTCACACCGTGCTGCTGCGGTAGTGATCGAAGCAAGAAAGTTCAGGTCAGTCTGATAAAGCCGCATTGGACAGCTCACTCTGTCGACATGTCTCGTTCAGTCACACGGTGCTGCTGCGGCAGTGATCGGAGCAGGTCAGTGGGTCAGACTGTAAAGGCCGCATTGGACAGCTTACTCGGTCCTGCTGTGGTCGACTCGTCTCGTTCGGTCACACGGTGCTGCTGCGGCAGTGATCGAAGCTTGTTAAGGAGTCAGTGTGAAATTGTCGCATTGGACAGTTTACTCGGTCTAGCGCTGGTCTACTCGTCTTGTTCGGTCACACGGTGATGCTGAGGCAGTGATTGGAGCTTGTTAGTGAGTCAGTCTGATAAAGCCGCATTAGACAGCTCACTCGGTCCAGCGGTGGTCGACATGTCTCGCTCAATCACACGGTGCTGCTGCGGCAGTGATCGATGCAGGTTAGTGAGTCAGTCTGTAATGGCCGCATTGGACAGCTTACTCGGTCCAGCGGTTGTCGACTCGTCTCTTTCAGTCACACGGTGCTGCTGCTGCAGTGATTGAAGCAGGTTAGTGAGTCAGTCTGTAATAGTAGCATTGGACAGCTTTCAGTCCATAGCCTGTCCACTCGTTCTGTTTGGTCACACAGTGCTGCTGCGGCAGTGATTGAAGGAGGTTATCTGACGATAACCTCCTTAAAGCCGCATTGGATAGCGCATGTTGTGCAGCGCTGATCGCCCCGTCTCGTTCTGAAACAAGGTGCTGCTGCGGATGCTATTGATTCAGGTTAGGTAGTCAGTCCGATCATGCTGCATTGAACAGCGCAGGCGGTCAAGCGCTGGTCGACTCTTCTCGTGTGGTCACACAGAGCTGCAGCGGTCGGGATCGAAGCAGCTCATCGGAGAGCGCACGATCACGCCGTATCGGAACTCCCGTCTTGTTCTTGTCCCGACCCGTCTTGTTCTGTCACTTGATGCTGCTGCGGAGGTGATCAAAGCAGGTCAGGGAGTCAGTCTGATAACGTCGCATCAGACAGCGCTCCACACGTCTATCTCTTCCGCACGGTGCTGCTGCGTTAGAGATCGGAACAGGTTAGCTGGTCAGTCTGATCACACACACACGTTGTCCAGCGCTTGTCGTACCTTCTCGTTCTGTCACACTACGTTGCTGCGGCAGGGTTCACGCCGCATAGGACAGCGCACGTGTGCCAACGCTGGTCGACACGTCTCGTTCGTTCACAAGGTGCTGCTGCGGCAGTGATCGAAGCATGATTTGGAAGCAGTCCGATCACGCCGCATAAGACACATTGCAGGCGGGCCTAGCTTTGGTCGATCCGTCTCGTGTTGTCACACGGTGCTGTTGTGGCAGTCAACAGAGGAGGTTGTGAAGTCAGTCTGATGACGCGGCATTGGACAGCGCACTCGGTCAAGCGCTGGTCGACCTGTCTCAATCTGTCACGAAGTGCTGCTGTAACAGGGATCGAAGCATAAGGCTAGTCAGTCTGACCACGTCTCCTAGAACAGCGCACGCGGTCCAGCATTGGTCGACCCATTTCAATCCGTCAAATGGTGCTGCTGCGACATTGATCAGTGACCACACCTGTCTCGTGTGGTCACGCGATGTTGCTGCGGCAGTAATCTGAGCAGGTCAGAGGGTTAGTCCAACCACGCCGCATTAGAAAGCATTCGCGGTTCAGCGAAGGTCGACCCGTCTCGTTCTGTCGAACGTTGTTGCTGCGGCAGGGATCAACATATTTAGCATGTCAGCGATCGGCATGGCGCGATCACGCCCCATCAGACAGCTCACACAATTCAGCGTTGATTGACCTGTCTTGTTCGGTCACACGTTGCTGCTGCGTGAGTGATCGGAGCAGGTTGGGGAGTCAGTCTGATCAAGTTGCATCATACAGCGATCGCGATCCATGGCTGGTCGACCTGTCTCGTTGTGTCACCCTCTGCGGCTGGGATCGAAGCAGTTAGAGATCAGTCTGATTACGCCGCATTGGACATCGCACGCGGTCCAGCGCTGGTCGACCCGGGTGATCACACGGTGCTGCTGGTAACTTGACCATAGCAGGCTAGGGAGTCAGTCCGATCATCTCGCATCAGACAGCGCACGCGGTCCAGCAATGGTCGACCTGTTATGTTCCGTCACGCGGAGCTGCTGCGGCAGTGATCGGAGCAGGTTGAGGAGTCAGTCTGATCAAGCCACATTATTCAGTGTACACGGTCCAGCGCTGGTCGACTTGTTACGTTCGGTCATACGGTGCTGCTGCGGCAGTGATCGAAGCAGGTTAGGAAGTCATTCTGATCTAGCCGCATTGGACAGCGTACGCGGTCCAGAACTGGTCGAATTGTATCGTTCCGTCCCAACGGGAATCGTTGCAGGTTAGAGAGTATGCGCGTGATCACGCCGCATTGAGCGATGCCCGCGCTCCAGCGCAGGTCGACCTGTCTCGTTCGGTCACACGGTGCTGCTGTGGCAAGGATCGGAGCAGGTTAGAGAGTCAGTTTTTCCTCGCTGCAATAGACGAGCCACTTGGACCAGAGCTGGTCGACCCGTCTCGTTCTGTCTCAAAGTACTGCTTCGAAAGTTATCGAAGCAGGTTAGGGAGTCAGTCTGATCACGTCGTGATGGACAGCGCACATGGTCCAGCTTCGGTCGACCCGTCTCGTTCGGTCACAAGGTCACCGAACGGCAATGATCGAAGTAGGGTAGAGCGCGAGTCAGCGCGCGATCACGCCGCATTAGACAACGCACGCGGTCTAGCGCTAGTCGACCCGTCTCGTGTGATCACACGTTGTTGATGCGGTAGTGATCCGAATGGGTGAGCGAGTCAGCGCACGATCACGCCGCATCGGACAACGCACGCTATCCGGCGCCGGTCGACCCGGCTCGTTCTGTCACACGGAGCTGCCACAGCAGGGACCGTAGCAGTTTAGTCTGTCATTCTGATCACGTTGCAACGGAAAGCGCACTTGGAACATCGCTTGTCGATCAGTTTCGTGTTGTTACACGGTCCTGCTGCGGCAGGGATCGGAAAAGGTGATGAGTCAGTCTGATCACGCCACATTGGATAGTGCACTCGATCCAAAGGTGGTCGACTCGACTCGTAAAACTGTAAAACTGTGAACTGGGGAAGGGTTTTAAGCAGGTTATCAAGTCAGGTTTTAAAGTCAGTCAGGTTCACGTGCGATCACGCCGCATCAAGCAGCGCTCGACGTCCAGCGCTGGTCGACCCTTATCAAGGGTCACACGGTGCCGCTGCGGCAGGGATTGAAGCAGGTTGGAAGGTCAAGTCTGATCAAGCCACATTGGACAGCGCACGCAGTCCAGCGCTGGTCCTTCTCGCTCAGTCACACTGTGCTACAGCGGCAGGGATCGAAGCATGTGAGCGAGTCAGTGTGATCACGCCGCGTTAAACAGCACATGCGGTTCGGGTATCATTTTTCGACCCGCCTCATTCTGTCACACTGTGCTGCTGAAGCAGGGATCTGAACAGATCTGCGAGTCAGCGTGCGATCACGCCGCATTGGACAACGAACGAGGTCTTCCGCTGGTCGACTTGTCTCGTTCGGTCACACGGTGTGCTGCGGCAGTGATCGAGGCAGGTCTGAAACCGCCTGAAACCGCCGCATAAGAGCGCAAGGAGTCCAGCGCGAGTCGACGCGTCTCGTCTGGTCACGCGGTGCTGCTGCGGCAGGAAACAATGCTGGTTGGGAAGTCGATCTCACCGCATCAGACAGCGTACAAGGTCCGGCGCTGGTCGACCCGTCTCGTATCGTCACACGATGTTGCTGCGGCAGTGATCGAAGCAGGTAGTCAAGACGTCATGCTGATCACGCCTCAGTAGAAAGCGCATGCGGTACAGCGCTGGTCGGCCCGTCTCGTTTTGTCAACAGTTGTTGCTGCGGCAGGATCGTTGCAAGTTAGCGAGTCAGCGCGCGATCTCGCCGCATCAGACAGCGCACACGGTCCAGCGCCTTTCGGAACGTCACGTCCCATTTCACGGTACTGCTGAGGCTGATCAAAGCAGGTTGGGGAGTTAGTCTGATCACTTCGCATTAGATAACGCTCGTGTACCAGCGCTCATCGAGAAGTCTCGTTCTGTTTCACGGTTTTGTTGCGGCTGTTATCAGAGCAGGTTTGGGAGTCAGTCTGATCTCGTCGCATTAGACAGCGCACGCGATTCGTCGCTGGTCGACCTGTCTTGTTCGGACACACGCCTGGATCGATTCAGGTCAGCGATTCAGTCTGATCACTCTGTACTAGATAGCGCACGCGGTTCAGCGCTGTTCGACTCGTCTCGTTTTTTCATACGGTACTGATGCGGGAGTGATCAGAGCAGGTTGGGATGTCAGTCTCATCACGTTGCAAGTCTAATCAGTCCTATCATGCATGATGCGCACATTATGCGCATGTGGTCCAGTGCTGGTCGGCCCGTCTCTCTCTGTCATGCGGTGCTGCTGAGCCAGGGTTCGAAGCATGTTAGCCAGTCACTCCCATCACGCTCCATTAGACAGCGCACGCGATCCAGCACTGGTCGACCAGTCTCAGTCTGTAACACGGTGCTGCTGCGTTAGAGATCGGAGCTGGTTGGAAAGTCAGTTTCATCACGCTGCAAAAACAGGGCACGCAGTCCAGAGTTGGTCGACCTGTCTCGTTCTGACACACGGTGCTGCTGCTGCGGGATCGAAGCAGGTAATGAGTCAGTCTGATCACCCCAAATCAGACAGCGCACGACACCCAGCGGTGATCGACATGTCTCGAGTGTCACACGGTGCAACTGGGGCAGGGTTCAAAGCAGGTTATTAAGTCAGTCTGATCACGCCTCCTAACGAAAGCACACGCGGTCCTGCGCTGGTCGACAGGTCCAGTTCTGTCACACGGTGCTGCTGCGTTAGAAATCGGAGCAGGTTGGCTAATCAGTCTAATCACACACGCACGTGGTCCATCGCTGGTCAAGCCGTCTCGTTCTGCACACTACGTTGCTGCGGCAGGGTTCACGCCCCATAGGACATTGCACGAGGTCCAACGCTGTTCAACACGTCTCATTCGATCACACGGTGCTGTTGCGGCAGTGATCAAAGCAGGTTTGGGAAGCAGTATGATCACGCCTTATTGGACACCGCACGCGGTCCTAGCGCTGTTCGATCCTTCCTGTGTGGTCACAAGTGCTGCTATGGCAGTTAAGGCAGGAGGTTGGAAAATCAGTTTTTTGACACTGCATTAGACAGCGCACGTGGTTCATCGCTGGTCAAACCGTCTCGTTCTGTCAAACTACGTTGCTGCGGCAGGGTTCAAGCCTTTTAGGACAGTGCACGAGGTCTAACGCTGGAAGACACGTCTCATTCGGTCAAACGGTGCTGCTGGAGCAGGGATCGAAGCAAGTTTGGTTAGTATTCTGATCACGCCACATTGGACACCGCACGCTGTCCTAGCGCTGGTCATCCGTTTCGTGTGGTCACAAGGTGCTTCTGTGGCAGTCAACAGAGGACGTTGGGAAGTCAGTCTGATGACGCTGCATTGGACAGCGCACGCGGTTCAGCGCTGGTCAAATTGTATCGTTATGTCGAACGGTGCTGCTGCGGCAGGGATCAAGGCAGGTTTGAGAATCAGTCTGATCACGCCGCATCAGGCAAAGCACAAGTCCAGAGCTGGTCGAACCGTCTCGTACTGGTGCGGCAGGGATCGAAGCAGGTGATGAGTCCACAGCGCACGCGATCCAGCGGTGAACGACTTGTCTCGTAGTGTCACACAGTGCAATTGGTGCAGGGTTCAAAGCAGGTTATCAAGTCAGTCTGTTCACGCCTTATTACGAAGCGCACGCGGTCCAGCGCTGGTCAAATTGTATCGTTATGTCGAACGGTGCTGCTGCGACAGGGATCGAGGCAGGTCTTGTTATGTCACACTGTGCTGCTACGTTAGAGATCGAAGCAGGTTAGCTAGTCAGTCTAATCACACCCGTTCGTGGTCCAGCGCTGGTCTTTCTCCAAACTTCAAATCTGAAAAAACTTTGTTGCTGCGGCAGGGATCTTGCCGCATGGGAAAGCGTATTCGGTCCAGCGCTTGTCGACCTGCGTCGTGTGGTCACACAGTGCTGCTACAGCAGTGATCAAAGCAGGTTAAGGAGTCAGTTCTATCACGGCGCATCAGACAGCGTACGCCGTCCAGCGCTGTTTGACCTGTCTCGTTCTGTCACACGGTGCTGCTGCGGCAGTGTCGAAGCAGGTAAGAGAGTCGGTCTGATCAAACCGCATTTGGTAGCGCAAGCGGGCCAGCGCTGGTCGACTTGTCCCGTTCTGTCACAAGGTGCTGCTGCGGCAGGGATCGAAGCGGGTTGGAGAATCAGTCTGATCACGCCGCCTTGGACAGCAAACGCGGTCCAGTGCTAGTCGACCCGTCTCGTTCTGTCACACGGTAATACTGCGGCAGGGATCGAAGCACGTGGGCTAGTCAGTCTGAAAACGCCTCATTAGACAGCGCACGTGGTCCAGTGCTGGTCGACCCGTCTCGTTCTGTCACACGGTGCTGCTACGGCAGGGATCAAAACAAGTTGGCATCATTGCCGAAGCAGCACCGTGTGACCGAAAGAGACGGGACGGGTCGACCAGCGCTGGACCGCCTGCGCTGTCTAATGGGGCGTGATCGCACGCTGCCTCACTGACATGCTTCGATCTCTGCCGCAGCAGCAACGAGTGACTGAACGAGACTGGTCGACAAGCGCCGGACCGCGTGTGCTGTCCAATGTAACGTGATGAGTTCAGCGCTATTCGACCCGTCTCGTTCGGTCACCTGGTGCTGCTGCGGCAGGGATCGAAGCAGGTTGGGGAGTCAGTCTGATCACGCCGCACTAGACAGCGCATGCGGTCCAGCGCTGGTCGACCCGTCTCGTGTGGTCACAGGGTGCTGCTGCGGCAAGGATCAAAGCAGGTTAGGAAGTCAGTCTGATCACGCCGCATGCGGTCCAGCGCTGGTCGACCCGTCTCGTGTGGTCACAAGGTGCTGCTGCGTTGGGGATCAAAGCAGGTTAGGAAGTCAGTCTGATCACACCGCATCAGATAGCGCATGCGGTCCAGCGCTGGTCGACTTCTCTGGTTCTGTCACAAGGTGCTGCTGCGGCAGGGATCGAAGCAGGTTAGAGACTCAGCGCGCAATCACGCCGCATTAGACAGCACACGCGGTTCAGCGCAGGTCGACCCGATTCGTGTGGTCACACGGTGCTGCTGCGTTGGGGATCGAAGCAGGTTAGGGAGTCAGTTTGATCACGCCACATAAGACAGCGCAGGCGGTCCAGCGCTGTTCGAAATGTCTCGTATGGTCACAGGGTGCTGCTGCGGCAGGGATCAAAACAGGTTAGGGAGTCAGTCTGATCACGCCGCATTAGACAGCGCACGCGGTCCAGCGCTGGTCGACCCGTCTCGTGTGGTCACAGGGTGCTGCTGCGGCAGGGATCAAAACAGGTTAGGGAGTCAGTCTGATCACGCCGCATTAGACAGCGCAGGCGGTCCAGCGCTGGTCGACCCGTCTCGTGTGGTCACAGGGTGCTGCTGCGGCAGGGATCAAAACAGGTTAGGGAGTCAGTCTGATCACGCTGCATTAGACAGCGCACGCGGTCCAGCGCTGGTCGACCCGTCTCGTGTGGTCACAGGTTGCTGCTGCGGCAGGGATCAAAGCAGGTTAGGAAGTCAGTCTGATCACGCCGCATCAGATAGCGCATGCGGTCCAGCGCTGGTCGACCCGTCTCGTGTGGTCACAGGATGCTGCTGCGGCAGGGATCAAAGCAGGTTAGGAAGTCAGTCTGATCACGCCGCATCAGATAGCGCATGCGGTCCAGCGCTGGTCGACCCGTCTCGTGTGGTCACAGGGTGCTGCTGCGGCAGGGATCAAAACAGGTTAGGGAGTCAGTCTGATCACGCCACATTAGACAGCGCAAGCGGTCCAGCGCTGGTCGACCCGTCTCGTGTGGTCACAGGGTGCTGCTGCGGCAGGGATCAAAACAGGTTAGGGAGTCAGTCTGATCACGCCGCAGCAGACAGCGCACGCGGTCCAGCGCTGGTCGACCCGTCTCGTGCGGTCACAGGGTGCTGCTGCGGCAGGGATCAAAACAGGTTGGGAGTCAGTCTGATCACGCCGCATCAGATAGCGCACGCGGTCCAGCGCTGGTCGACCCGTCTCGTGTGGTCACAGGGTGCTGCTGCGGCAGGGATCAAAACAGGTTAGGGAGTCAGTCTGATCACGCCGCATCAGACAGCGCATGCGGTCCAGCGCTGGTCGACCCGTCTCGTGCGGTCACAGGGTGCTGCTGCGGCAGGGATCAAAACAGGTTAGGGAGTCAGTCTATTCACGCCGCATCAGATAGCGCACGCGGTCCAGCGCTGGTCGACCCGTCTCGTGTGGTCACAGGGTGCTGCTGCGGCAGGGATCAAAACAGGTTAGGGAGTCAGTCTGATCACGCCGCATCAGATTGCGCACGCGGTCCAGCGCTGGTCGACCCGTCTCGTGTGGTCACAGGGTGCTGCTGCGGCAGGGATCAAAACAGGTTAGGGAGTCAGTCTGATCACGCCGCATCAGATAGCGCACGCGGTCCAGCGCTGTTCGATCTGTCTTTTTCGGTCACACGGGCTAGCGAGTCAGCGCGCGATCACGCCGCTTACTCTATAACTTGGGTTCAATCGCATGACTAAGCTGTGTCAAGCTTGAGCTCACAACACAAAAATACGAAAAAGTAACTTGATGAAAATTCGATTTTCTCTTAAACTCCATAACAAACAACTCTATCTTTCATATTCTTTTAATTACTGTCCAATTATTCTTGAACCTACATCTCTCATTATCATGCTATTATGAATGAGTAAGTGGCGCTTGCTTGTCTTGATTGCTCGCCTTCGCTCGCTGATTTTAGAGGCTTGAAGTGACCAATGGGAAGCTGAGTTCTGTGACGTCTTGGCTCAGTCACCTAATGTGGTGGTAAGTTCCAAGCATACGTTGCCGTAGTGCTATGGTTAATAGTATGGCTGATTCCGGTGCTCGGGGTGCCTGGTTTGACTTCTGTATTCTAGTGCAATCACCATTGGTTCTAGCATGGTTGCCCAATTGATATTTAATGTTTTCTCGAACACAAGGTTGTGACAGGTAATGGATTACTTGAAGAAAAGAAATGGATCACGGAAACAATAATATTTTTACTTCTGTTTTTAGTTCTATTTGTAGACTTGCAGAACTTGCAACTTAGAACTTGCAGCAGACTTCTGACCCACAGTAGACGCCGTCTCACGCACGTGACGTCTCAAGCACATGATGCCGTCTCACGCACAACTGTCCGTGATTGCAGGTCGAGTCTATCGACTACAAGTCGGTTTCGGTCGTGAACGTGATAATGGGGCTCAACATACGTGTACTGCTTCCTGGCCGTTCAGCTGACAGCAGAGGAGGACTCACAGCGGGCCTCTTGACCATGGCCATCTTCCAGCTCATGTTGGCCACACTGCCACTTATATTCGGGGCCATCAAGCTTAGAACCTATAACATGCGCATTGAGAATATCTCGCAAGTTTCAAAATGCTTTCATTAGGGCACTATGATTATGGCTGAGGGCGTTGCCCTGCGATGAAAGACAGAAGACTCACAATTCCCCGTATTGTATCGCAAATACAACAAAATAACGCAAATATCAGCTGCAAACCTGTATCACTGTCGGTATGGATCTCGAGAAAATACTTGCATGATATGCCTATCAAAACATCGGACGATGATAATTATGACAGCTCAGTTCACATTATGAATCACAAATGGGCATACAAATATATCAATTTCAGTAGTAAAATGTGAATTATCACGATGAACGCCAAACACACAATGAGACATCCAGGGAAGGAGAGGAGAAGGGGAGGGGAGGCCCGCGCCTTCCCTGGACCCATTCCCCCAACCTGGCTACGCCACTGCGTATTTAGTCATTGTTGTTAAATCGTATTGCAGCGAATGCCAATTTGGAATCGTATAACACATACAGATGACTTGCAGTTGCTGGGGGCAACACCAGATGCTCGCTCAACTACGTGTGTTTCGATGCACGGACAACAAGAGAAGTCATGTATTTGCTGCAAGCACGGCTACCTTAGTGACCTCGTCATAGAGTAGCTCTGCTTAGTTTACTCTGAAATGGGCTTCTCTGAAAATTCTCGGCATGCTCAAATATCAAGGCATTGAAAACCTTCAAACCCTTCATAAACCATTCAAAAAAACAAGATTCGAGTGGAACACAGTGAGATTTAAAAAGTGTTATCAAATATTCAACCACAGTCAACAAAACGAACGAGAATCTGTGGTGCTTTCTTCCAATTCTTCCAGTTCTTCCATCCGTTAATACAGGTTGTGATTTAGCTCTACCGGTATCGCTACATCGACGGTATCTTCATCGTATGGCAATGATCAGGCGGTCTTGTCAAGTGTTTCAGAGCTCCAAGGTCGGGGAAGCGGTGTACGCCACGGACTGGCTGGAGGCGCCCACCAGTATCAGGCGCTCTCTTTGCATCATCATGGCGAGGGCCAATCAGCCGGTCGTCATCCACATAGCTGGCTTCATACCACTCACCATGGAGACGTTCACGAAGGTACGGTATTTGGATACACATATCTGCTTTCTGAGTAGCACTTGCCATGATATATGTATCTGTTAGTTATGAATAGAATATAAATATCGTTAGGAATATGAATACAAGTTCAAATATGGAGAGCGATATGTATATACATTTTAATTTGAATTCGAATAATACAGAACAGCCTACAAAAAAATTCAAATGAAAACATCGACGTCCAGCACACAGATAGATGGTGTGTTGACAAATAGCGCCGTTTTCAAATGTATTGTAACATAGATCTTACATGAACTGTCAGACCTTTTGGATCAACCCAGTGATTACATTATCAATTACAATTACAGTGATCAGAATGGACGAAGCGAGAAATGGAAATAAGTTTGAGGCCCCGTCATCAATGAGAGTTTCATCAATCACGATAATTAATTTTTCGAAAATGCGATAATTATTTTTACGAAGATAATTGAATCAATTTATGCAAAACGCTTCTTTTGATTATCGGAACCATCCTTTGAAACTTGCAGAACCTTGATTCCCTTTGTTGGAATCCGAACAATATCAATATAATGATGTGAATATCCAATCAACCCGTATCTGCTGATCCAAGTATCCGTGGGTTCGATACCCGGTTGTACCGACTTGTGAGTGATCATGTGATCCGGACAGGTCAACAACATGGCGTACAATAACATCTCTGGCAAAATCAGGCAGGTGTGATATCACCACGCCGGCCTCTCGTCCCTCAACGGGCCTCTCGTCTCTCAGCAGGCCTCTCGTCTCTCAGCGGGCCTCTCGTCTCTCAGCAGGCCTCTCGTCTCTCAGCGGGCCTCTCGTCTCTCAGCCGGCATCTCGTCTCTCAGCGGCGGGCCTCTCGTCTCTCAGCGGGCCCTCGTCTCTCAACAGGCCTCTCGTCTCACAGCAGGCCTCTAGTCTCTCAACGGGCCTCTCGTCTCTCAGCAGGCTTCTCGTCTCTCAGCAGGCCTCTCGTCTCTCAACGGGCCTCTCGTCTCACAGCAGGCCTCTCGTCTCTCAACGGGCCTCTCGTCTCTCAGCAGGCCTCTCGTCTCTCAGCAGGCCTCTCGTCTCTCAGCGGGCCTCTCGTCTCACAGCAGGCCTCTCGTCTCTCAACGGGCCTCTCGTCTCTCAGCAGGCCTCTCGTCTCTCAGCAGGCCTCTCGTCTCACAGCAGGCCTCTCGTCTCTCAACGGGCCTCTCGTCTCTCAGCAGGCCTCTCGTCTCTCAGCAGGCCTCTCGTCTCTCAACGGGCCTCTCGTCTCACAGCAGGCCTCTCGTCTCTCAACGGGCCTCTCGTCTCTCAGCAGGCCTCTCGTCTCTCAGCAGGCCTCTCGTCTCTCAGCAGGCCTCTCGTCACTCAGCAGACCTCTCGTCCCTCAGCAGGCCTCTCGTCTCTCAGCAGGCCTCTCGTCTCACAGCAGGCCTCTCGTCTCTCAACGGGCCTCTCGTCTCTCAGCAGGCTTCTCGTCTCTCAGCAGGCATCTCGTCTCTCAACGGGCCTCTCGTCTCGCAGAGGGCATCTCGTCTCTAGACGGGCCTCTCGTCTCACAGCAGGCATCTCGTCTCTCAACGGGCCTCTCGTCTCACAGCAGGCCTCTCGTCTCTCAGCGGGCCTCTCGTCTCTCAGCGGGCCTCTCGTCTCTCAGCAGACCTCTCGTCTCACAGCAGGCCTCTTGTCTCTCAGCGGGCCTCTCGTCTCTCAGCAGGCCTCTCGTCTCTCAACGGGCCTCTCGTCTCACAGCAGGCCTCTCGTCTCTCAGCGGGCCTCTCGTCTCTCAGCAGACCTCTCGTCTCACAGCAGGCCTCTCGTCTCTCAGCGGGCCTCTCGTCTCTCAGCAGGCCTCTCGTCTCTCAACGGGCCTCTCGTCTCACAGCAGGCCTCTCGTCTCTCAGCGGGCCTCTCGTCTCTCAGCAGACCTCTCGTCTCACAGCAGGCCTCTCGTCTCTCAGCAGGCCACTCGTCTCTCAGCGGGCCTCTCGTCTCACAGCAGGCCTCTCGTCTCTCAGCGGGCCTCTCGTCTCTCAGCAGGCCTCTCGTCTCTCAGCAGGCCTCTCGTCTCTCAGCGGGCCTCTCGTCTCCCAGCAGGCATCTCGTCTCACAGCAGGCCTCTCGTCTCACAGCAGGCCTCTCGTCTCACAGCAGGCCTCTCGTCTCTCAGCAGGCCACTCGTCTCTCAGCAGGCCTCTTGTCTCTCAGCAGGCATCTCGTCTCTCAGCAGGCCTCTCGTCTCTCAGCGGGCATCTCGTCTCTCAGCGGGCCTCTCGTCTCTCAGCAGGCCTCTCTTCTCGCAGCGGGCCTCTCGTCCCTCAACGGGCCTCTCGTCTCTCAGCGGGCCTCTCGTCTCTCAGCAGGCTTCTCGTCTCTCAGCAGGCTTCTCGTCTCTCAGCAGGCCTCTCGTCTCTCAGCAGGCCTCTCGTCTCGCAGCGGGCCTCTCGTCCCTCAACGGGCCTCTCGTCTCTCAGCAGGCCTCTCGTCTCTCAGCAGGCTTCTCGTCTCTCAGCAGGCTTCTCGTCTCTCAGCAGGCCTCTCGTCTCTCAGCAGGCCTCTCGTCTATCAGCGGGCTTCTCGTCTCTCAGCCGGCATCTCGTCTCTCAGCGGCAGGCCTCTCGTCTCTCAGCGGGCCTCTCGTCTCTCAGCCGGCCTCTCGTCTCTCAGCGGCGGGCCTCTCGTCTCTCAGCGGGCCTCTCGTCTCTCAACGGGCCTCTCGTCTCACAGCAGCTGCCTCTCGTATCTCAACGGGCCTCTCGTCTCTCAGCAGGCTTCTCGTCTCTCAGCAGGCATCTCGTCTCTCAACGGGCCTCTCGTCTCTCAGCAGGCCTCTCGTCTCTCAGCAGGCCTCTCGTCTCTCAGCGGGCCTCTCGTCTCTCAGCCGGCATCTCGTCTCTCAGCGGCGGGCCTCTCGTCTCTCAGCGGGCCCTCGTCTCTCAACGGGCCTCTCGTCTCACAGCAGGCCTCTCGTCTCTCAACGGGCCTCTCCTCTCACAGCAGGCCTCTCGTCTCTCAGCAGGCCTCTCGTCTCTCAGCAGGCCTCTCGTCTCTCAGCAGGCCTCTCGTCTATCAGCAGGCCTCTCGTCTCTCAGCAGGCTTCTCGTCTCTCAGCAGGCATCTCGTCTCTCAACGGGCCTCTCGTCTCACAGCAGGCATCTCGTCTCTCAACGGGCCTCTCGTCTCACAGAAGGCCTCTCGTCTCTCAACGGGCCTCTCGTCTCTCAGCGGGCCTCTCGTCTCTCAGCAGGCTTCTCGTCTCTCAGCAGGCATCTCGTATCTCAGCAGGCCTCTCGTCTCTCAACGGGCCTCTCGTCTCTCAGCAGGCCTCTCGTCTCTCAGCAGGCCTCTGGTCTCTCGGCAGGCCTCTCGTCTCTCAACGGGCCTCTCGTCTCTCAGCAGGCCTCTTGTCTCTCAACGGGCCTCTCGTCTCTCAGCAGGCCTCTCGTCTCTCAGCAGGCCTCTCGTCTCTCAGCGGGCCTCTCGTCTCACAGCAGGCATCTCGTCTCTCAACGGGCCTCTCGTCTCTCAGCAGGCCTCTCGTCTCTCAGCAGGCCTCTCGTCTCTCAGCAGGCCTCTCGTCTCTCAGCAGGCATCTCGTCTCTCAGCAGGCTTCTCGTCTCTCAGCAGGCATCTCGTCTCTCAGCAGGCCTCTCGACTCTCAGCAGGCCTCTTGTCTCTCAGCAGGCCTCTCGTCTCTCAGCAGGCCTCTCGTCTCTCAGCAGGCATCTCGTCTCTCAGCGGGCCTCTCGTCTCTCAGCAGGCCTCTCGTCTCTCAGCGGGCCTCTCGTCTCTCGGCAGGCTTCTCGTCTCTCAGCAGGCATCTCGTCTCTCAGCAGGCCTCTCGTCTCTCAGCAGGCCTCTCGTCTCTCAGCAGGCCTCTCGTCTCTCAGCAGGCCTCTCGTCTCTCAGCAGGCCTCTCGTCTCACAGCGGGCATCTCGTCTCTCAGCGGGCCTCTCGTCTCTCAGCCGGCATCTCGTCTCTCAGCAGGCATCTCGTCTCTCAGCCGGCATCTCGTCTCTCAGCGGCGGGCCTTTCGTCTCTCAGCGGGCCTCTCGTCTCTCAACGGGCCTCTCGTCTCTCAGCGGGCCTCTCGTCTCTCAGCCGGCATCTCGTCTCTCAGCAGACATCTCGTCTCTCAGCAGGCCTCTCGTCTCTCAGCAGGCATCTCGTCTCTCAGCAGGCTTCTCGTCTCTCAGCAGGCATCTCGTCTCTCAGCAGGCCTCTCGTCTCTCAGCAGGCCTCTTGTCTCTCAGCAGGCCTCTCGTCTCTCAGCAGGCCTCTCGTCTCTCAGCAGGCATCTCGTCTCTCAGCGGGCCTCTCGTCTATCAACGGGCCTCTCGTCCCTCAGCAGGCATCTCGTCTCTCAGCAGGCCTCTCGTCTCTCAGCAGGCCTCTCGTCTCTCAACAGACCTCTCGTCTCTCAGCAAGCTTCTCGTCTCTCAGCAGGCCTCTCGTCTCTCAGCAGGCCTCTCGTCTCTCAGCAGGCCTCTCGTCTCACAGCGGGCATCTCGTCTCTCAGCGGGCCTCTCGTCTCTCAGCCGGCATCTCGTCTCTCAGCGGCGGGCCTCTCGTCTCTCAGCGGGCCTCTCGTCCATCAACGGGCCTCTCGTCTCTCAGCGGGCCTCTCGTCTCTCAGCCGGCATCTCGTCTCTCAGCAGGCATCTCGTCTCTCAGCGGGCCTCTCGTCTCTCAGCCGGCATCTCGTCTCTCAGCGGCGGGCCTCTCGTCTCTCAGCGGGCCTCTCGTCTCTCAACGGGCCTCTCGTCTCACAGCAGGCCTCTCGTCTCTCAACGGGCGTCTCGTCTCTCAGCAGGCTTCTCGTCTCTCAGCAGGCATCTCGTCTCTCAACGGGCCTCTCGTCTCTCAGCAGGCCTCTCGTCTCTCAGCAGGCCTCTCGTCTCTCAGCGGCGGGCCTCTAATCTCTCAGCCGGCATCTCGTCTCTCAGCGGCAGGCCTCTCGTCTCTCAGCGGGCCTCTCGTCTCTTAACGGGCCTCTCGTCTCTCAACGGGCCTCTCGTCTCTCTGCAGGCCTCACGTCTCTCAGCAGGCCTCTCGTCTCTCAGCAGGCCTCTCGTCTCTCAGTGGGCCTCTCGTCTCTCAGCAGGCCTCTCGTCTCTCAGCAGGCCTCTCGTCTCTCAGCAGGCCTCTCGTCTCTCAGCAGGCCTCTCGTCTCTCAGCAGGCCTCTCGTCTCTCAGCAGGCCTCTCGTCTATCAGCAGGCTTCTCGTCTCTCAGCAGGCCTCTTGTCCCTCAGCAGGCCTCTCGTCTCTCAGCAGGCTTCTCGTCTCTCAGCAGGCCTCTCGTCCCTCAGCAGGCCTCTCGTCTCTCAGCAGGCCTCTCGTCTCTCAACGGGCCTCTCGTCTCTCAGCAGGCCTCTCGTCTATCAGTGGACCTCTCGTCTCTCAGCAGGCCACTCGTCTCTCAGCAGGCTTCTCGTCTCTCAGCAGGCCTCTCGTCTCTTAGCAGGCCTCTCGTCTCTCAGCGGGCATCTCGTCTCTCAGCAGGCCTCTCGTCTCTCAGCAGGCCTCTCGTCTCTCAGCAGGCCTATCGTCTCTCAGCAGACCTCTCGTCTCTCAGCAGGCCCCTCGTCTCTCAGCAGGCATCTCGTCTCTCAGCAGGCCTCTCGTCTCTCAACAGACCTCTCGTCTCTCAGCGGGCCTCTCGTCTCTCAGCAGGCCTCTCGTCTCTCAACGGGCCTCTCGTCTCTCAGCAGGCCTCTCGTCTATCAGTAGACCTCTCGTCTCTCAGCGGGCCTCTCGTCTCACAGCAGGCCTCTCGTCTCTCAGCAGGCCTCTCGTCCCTCAGCAGGCCTCTCGTCTCTCAACGGGCCTCTCGTCTCTCAGCAGGCCTCTCGTCTCTCAACGGGCCTCTCGTCTCTCAGCAGGCCTCTCGTCTATCAGTAGACCTCTCGTCTCTCAGCGGGCCTCTCGTCTCACAGCAGGCCTCTCGTCTCTCAGCAGGCCTCTCGTCTCTCAGCAGGCCTCTCGTCTCTCAACGGGCCTCTCGTCTCTCAGCGGGCCTCTCGTCTCTCAGCAGGCCTCTCGTCTATCAGTAGACCTCTCGTCTATCAGTAGACCTCTCGTCTCTCAGCAGGCCTCTCGTCTCTCAGCAGGCATCTCGTCTCACAGCAGGCCTCTCGTCTCTCAACGGGCCTCTCGTCTCTCAGCAGGCCTCTCGTATCTCAGCAGGCCTCTCGTCTATCAGTAGACCTCTCGTCTCTCAGCGGGCCTCTCGTCTCACAGCAGGCCTCTCGTCTCTCAGCAGGCTTCTCGTCTCTCAGCGGGCCTCTCGTCTCTCAGCAGGCCTCTCGTCTCTCAGCGGGCCTCTTGTCTCTCAGCGGGCCTCCCGTCTCACAGCAGGCCTCTCGTCTCTCAGCAGGCCTCTCGTCTCTCAGCAGGCCTCTCGTCTCTCAGCAGGCGTCTCGTCTCTCAGCAGGCCTCTCGTCTCTCAGCGGGCCTCTTGTCTCTCAGCAGGCCTCTTGTCTCTCAGCAGGCCTCTCGTCTCTCAGCAGGCCTCTCGTCTCTCAGCAGGCCTCTCGTCTCTCAACGGGCCTTTCGTCTCTCAGCAGGCCTCTCGTCTCACAGCAGGCCTCTCGTCTCACAGCAGGCCTCTCGTCTCTCAACGGGCCTCTCGTCTCTCAGCAGGCTTCTCGTCTCTTAGCAGGCATCTCGTCTCTCAACGGGCCTCTCGTCTCGCAGCAGGCATCTCGTCTCTCAACGGGCCTCTCGTCTCACAGCAGGCATCTCGTCTCTCAACGGGCCTCTCGTCTCACAGCAGGCCTCTCGTCTCTCAGCGGGCCTCTCGTCTCTCAGCGGGCCTCTCGTCTCTCAGCAGACCTCTCGTCTCACAGCAGGCCTCTTGTCTCTCAGCGGGCCTCTCGTCTCTCAGCAGGCCTCTCGTCTCTCAACGGGCCTCTTGTCTCACAGCAGGCCTCTCGTCTCTCAGCGGGCCTCTCGTCTCTCAGCAGACCTCTCGTCTCACAGCAGGCCTCTCGTCTCTCAGCGGGCCTCTCGTCTCTCAGCAGGCCTCTCGTCTCTGAACGGGCCTCTCGTCTCACAGCAGGCCTCTCGTCTCTCAGCGGGCCTCTCGTCTCTCAGCAGACCTCTCGTCTCACAGCAGGCCTCTCGTCTCTCAGCAGGCCACTCGTCTCTCAGCGGGCCTCTCGTCTCACAGCAGGCCTCTCGTCTCTCAGCGGGCCTCTCGTCTCTCAGCAGGCCTCTCGTCTCTCAGCAGGCCTCTCGTCTCTCAGCGGGCCTCTCGTCTCCCAGCAGGCATCTCGTCTCACAGCAGGCCTCTCGTCTCACAGCAGGCCTCTCGTCTCACAGCAGGCCTCTCGTCTCTCAGCAGGCCACTCGTCTCTCAGCAGGCCTCTTGTCTCTCAGCAGGCATCTCGTCTCTCAGCAGGCCTCTCGTCTCTCAGCGGGCATCTCGTCTCTCAGCGGGCCTCTCGTCTCTCAGCAGGCCTCTCTTCTCGCAGCGGGCCTCTCGTCCCTCAACGGGCCTCTCGTCTCTCAGCGGGCCTCTCGTCTCTCAGCAGGCTTCTCGTCTCTCAGCAGGCTTCTCGTCTCTCAGCAGGCCTATCGTCTCTCAGCAGGCCTCTCGTCTCGCAGCGGGCCTCTCGTCCCTCAACGGGCCTCTCGTCTCTCAGCAGGCCTCTCGTCTCTCAGCAGGCTTCTCGTCTCTCAGCAGGCTTCTCGTCTCTCAGCAGGCCTCTCGTCTCTCAGCAGGCCTCTCGTCTATCAGCGGGCTTCTCGTTTCTCAGCCGGCATCTCGTCTCTCAGCGGCAGGCCTCTCGTCTCTCAGCGGGCCTCTCGTCTCTCAGCCGGCCTCTCGTCTCTCAGCGGCGGGCCTCTCGTCTCTCAGCGGGCCTCTCGTCTCTCAACGGGCCTCTCGTCTCACAGCAGCTGCCTCTCGTATCTCAACGGGCCTCTCGTCTCTCAGCAGGCTTCTCGTCTCTCAGCAGGCATCTCGTCTCTCAACGGGCCTCTCGTCTCTCAGCAGGCCTCTCGTCTCTCAGCAGGCCTCTCGTCTCTCAGCGGGCCTCTCGTCTCTCAGCCGGCATCTCGTCTCTCAGCGGCGGGCCTCTCGTCTCTCAGCGGGCCCTCGTCTCTCAACGGGCCTCTCGTCTCACAGCAGGCCTCTCGTCTCTCAACGGGCCTCTCCTCTCACAGCAGGCCTCTCGTCTCTCAGCAGGCCTCTCGTCTCTCAGCAGGCCTCTCGTCTCTCAGCAGGCCTCTCGTCTATCAGCAGGCCTCTCGTCTCTCAGCAGGCTTCTCGTCTCTCAGCAGGCCTCTCGTCTCACAGCAGGCATCTCGTCTCTCAACGGGCCTCTCCTCTCAAGGCAGGCCTCTCGTCTCTCAGCAGGCCTCTCGTCTCTCAGCAGGCCTCTCGTCTCACAGCAGGCCTCTCGTCTCTCAACGGGCCTCTCCTCTCACAGCAGGCCTCTCGTCTCTCAGCAGGCCTCATGTCTCTCAGCAGGCCTCTCGTCTCTCAGCAGGCCTCTCGTCTATCAGCAGGCCTCTCGTCTCTCAGCAGGCTTCTCGTCTCTCAGCAGGCCTCTCGTCTCTCAGCAGGCATCTCGTCTCTCAACGGGCCTCTCGTCTCACAGCAGGCATCTCGTCTCTCAACGGGCCTCTCGTCTCACAGCAGGCCTCTCGTCTCTCAACGGGCCTCTCGTCTCTCAGCGGGCCTCTCGTCTCTCAGCAGGCTTCTCGTCTCTCAGCAGGCATCTCGTATCTCAGCAGGCCTCTCGTCTCTCAACATGCCTCTCGTCTCTCAGCAGGCCTCTCGTCTCTCAGCAGGCCTCTGGTCTCTCGGCAGGCCTCTCGTCTCTCAACGGGCCTCTCGTCTCTCAGCAGGCCTCTTGTCTCTCAACGGGCCTCTCGTCTCTCAGCAGGCCTCTCGTCTCTCAGCAGGCCTCTCGTCTCTCAGCGGGCCTCTCGTCTCACAGCAGGCATCTCGTCTCTCAACGGGCCTCTCGTCTGTCAGCAGGCCTCTCGTCTCTCAGCAGGCCTCTCGTCTCTCAGCAGGCCTCTCGTCTCTCAGCAGGCATCTCGTCTCTCAGCAGGCTTCTCGTCTCTCAGCAGGCATCTCGTCTCTCAGCAGGCCTCTCGTCTCTCAGCAGGCCTCTTGTCTCTCAGCAGGCCTCTCGTCTCTCAGCAGGCCTCTCGTCTCTCAGCAGGCATCTCGTCTCTCAGCGGGCCTCTCGTCTCTCAGCAGGCCTCTCGTCTCTCAGCGGGCCTCTCGTCTCTCGGCAGGCTTCTCGTCTCTCAGCAGGCATCTCGTCTCTCAGCAGGCCTCTCGTCTCTCAGCAGGCCTCTCGTCTCTCAGCAGGCCTCTCGTCTCTCAGCAGGCCTCTCGTCTCTCAGCAGGCCTCTCGTCTCACAGCGGGCATCTCGTCTCTCAGCGGGCCTCTCGTCTCTCAGCCGGCATCTCGTCTCTCAGCAGGCATCTCGTCTCTCAGCCGGCATCTCGTCTCTCAGCGGCGGGCCTTTCGTCTCTCAGCGGGCCTCTCGTCTCTCAACGGGCCTCTCGTCTCTCAGCGGGCCTCTCGTCTCTCAGCCGGCATCTCGTCTCTCAGCAGGCATCTCGTCTCTCAGCAGGCCTCTCGTCTCTCAGCAGGCATCTCGTCTCTCAGCAGGCTTCTCGTCTCTCAGCAGGCATCTCGTCTCTCAGCAGGCCTCTCGTCTCTCAGCAGGCCTCTTGTCTCTCAGCAGGCCTCTCGTCTCTCAGCAGGCCTCTCGTCTCTCAGCAGGCATCTCGTCTCTCAGCGGGCCTCTCGTCTATCAACGGGCCTCTCGTCCCTCAGCAGGCATCTCGTCTCTCAGCAGGCCTCTCGTCTCTCAGCAGGCCTCTCGTCTCTCAACAGACCTCTCGTCTCTCAGCAAGCTTCTCGTCTCTCAGCAGGCCTCTCGTCTCTCAGCAGGCCTCTCGTCTCTCAGCAGGCCTCTCGTCTCACAGCGGGCATCTCGTCTCTCAGCGGGCCTCTCGTCTCTCAGCCGGCATCTCGTCTCCTTAGCGGCGGGCCTCTCGTCTCTCAGCGGGCCTCTCGTCCATCAACGGGCCTCTCGTCTCTCAGCGGGCCTCTCGTCTCTCAGCCGGCATCTCGTCTCTCAGCAGGCATCTCGTCTCTCAGCGGGCCTCTCGTCTCTCAGCCGGCATCTCGTCTCTCAGCGGCGGGCCTCTCGTCTCTCAGCGGGCCTCTCGTCTCTCAACGGGCCTCTCGTCTCACAGCAGGCCTCTCGTCTCTCAACGGGCGTCTCGTCTCTCAGCAGGCTTCTCGTCTCTCAGCAGGCATCTCGTCTCTCAACGGGCCTCTCGTCTCTCAGCAGGCCTCTCGTCTCTCAGCAGGCCTCTCGTCTCTCAGCGGCGGGCCTCTCATCTCTCAGCCGGCATCTCGTCTCTCAGCGGCAGGCCTATCGTCTCTCAGCGGGCCTCTCGTCTCTCAACGGGCCTCTCGTCTCTCAACGGGCCTCTCGTCTCTCAGCAGGCCTCACGTCTCTCAGCAGGCCTCTCGTCTCTCAGCAGGCCTCTCGTCTCTCAGTGGGCCTCTCGTCTCTCAGCAGGCCTCTCGTCTCTCAGCAGGCCTCTCGTCTCTCAGCAGGCCTCTCGTCTCTCAGCAGGCCTCTCGTCTCTCAGCAGGCCTCTCGTCTCTCAGCAGGCCTCTCGTCTATCAGCAGGCTTCTCGTCTCTCAGCAGGCCTCTTGTCCCTCAGCAGGCCTCTCGTCTCTCAGCAGGCCTCTCGTCTCTCAGCAGGCCTCTCGTCCCTCAGCAGGCCTCTCGTCTCTCAGCAGGCCTCTCGTCTCTCAACGGGCCTCTCGTCTCTCAGCAGGCCTCTCGTCTATCAGTAGACCTCTCGTCTCTCAGCAGGCCACTCGTCTCTCAGCAGGCTTCTCGTCTCTCAGCAGGCCTCTCGTCTCTTAGCAGGCCTCTCGTCTCTCAGCGGGCATCTCGTCTCTCAGCAGGCCTCTCGTCTCTCAGCAGGCCTCTCGTCTCTCAGCAGACCTCTCGTCTCTCAGCAGGCCCCTCGTCTCTCAGCAGGCCTCTCGTCTCTCAGCAGGCCTCTCGTCTCTCAACAGACCTCTCGTCTCTCAGCGGGCCTCTCGTCTCTCAGCAGGCCTCTCGTCTCTCAACGGGCCTCTCGTCTCTCAGCAGGCCTCTCGTCTATCAGTAGACCTCTCGTCTCTCAGCGGGCCTCTCGTCTCACAGCAGGCCTCTCGTCTCTCAGCAGGCCTCTCGTCCCTCAGCAGGCCTCTCGTCTCTCAACGGGCCTCTCGTCTCTCAGCAGGCCTCTCGTCTCTCAACGGGCCTCTCGTCTCTCAGCCTGCCTCTCGTCTATCAGTAGACCTCTCGTCTCTCAGCGGGCCTCTCGTCTCACAGCAGGCCTCTCGTCTCTCAGCAGGCCTCTCGTCTCTCAGCAGACCTCTCGTCTCTCAACGGGCCTCTCGTCTCTCAGCGGGCCTCTCGTCTCTCAGCAGGCCTCTCGTCTATCAGTAGACCTCTCGTCTATCAGTAGACCTCTCGTCTCTCAGCAGGCCTCTCGTCTCTCAGCAGGCATCTCGTCTCACAGCAGGCCTCTCGTCTCTCAACGGGCCTCTCGTCTCTCAGCAGGCCTCTCGTATCTCAGCAGGCCTCTCGTCTATCAGTAGAACTCTCGTCTCTCAGCGGGCCTCTCGTCTCACAGCAGGCCTCTCGTCTCTCAGCAGGCTTCTCGTCTCTCAGCAGGCCTCTCGTCTCTCAGCAGGCCTCTCGTCTCTCAGCGGGCCTCTTGTCTCTCAGCGGGCCTCCCGTCTCACAGCAGGCCTCTCGTCTCTCAGCAGGCCTCTCGTCTCTCAGCAGGCCTCTCGTCTCTCAGCAGGCGTCTCGTCTCTCAGCAGGCCTCTCGTCTCTCAGCGGGCCTCTTGTCTCTCAGCAGGCCTCTTGTCTCTCAGCAGGCCTCTCGTCTCTCAGCAGGCCTCTCGTCTCTCAGCAGGCCTCTCGTCTCTCAACGGGCCTTTCGTCTCTCAGCAGGCCTCTCGTCTCACAGCAGGCCTCTCGTCTCTCAACGGGCCTCTTGTCTCTCAGCAGGCCTCTCGTCTCTCAGCAGGCCTCTCGTCTCTCAGCGGGCCTCTCGTCCCTCAGCAGGCCTCTCGTCTCTCAGCAGGCCTCTCGACTTTCAGCAGGCCTCTCGTCTCTCAGCGGGCCTCTCGTCTCTCAGCGGGCCTCTCGTCTCTCAGCAGGCCTCTCGACTCTCAGCAGGCCTCTCGTCTCTCAGCAGGCCTCTCGTCTATCAGCGGGCCTCTCGTCTCTCAGCAGGCATCTCGTCTCTCAGCAGGCATCTCGTCTCTCAGCGGGCCTCTCGTCTCTCAGCAGGCCTCTCGTCTCTCAGCAGGCCTCTCGTCTCACAGCAGGCCTCTCGTCTCACAGCAGGCCTCTCGTCTCTCAGCAGACCTCTCGTCTCACAGCAGGCATCTCGTCTCTCAGCAGGCCTCTCGTCTCTCAGCAGGCCTCTCGTCTCTCAGCAGGCATCTCGTCTCTCAGCAGGCCTCTCGTCTCTCAACGGGCCTCTCGTCTCTCAGCAGGCCTCTCGTCTATCAGTAGACCTCTCGTCTCTCAGCGGGCCTCTCGTCTCACAGCAGGCCTCTCGTCTCTCGGCAGGCCTCTCGTCTCTCAGCAGGCCTCTCGTCTCTCAACGGGCCTCTCGTCTCTCAGCAGACCTCTCGTCTCTCAACGGGCCTCTCGTCTCTCAGCAGGCCTCTCGTCTCACAGCGGGCCTCTCGTCTCTTAGCAGGCCTCTCGTCTCTCAGCAGGCCTCTCGTCTCTCAGCAGGCCTCTCGTCTCTCAGCAGGCATCTCGTCTCTCAGCAGGCCTCTCGTCTCACAGCAGACCTCTCGTCTCTCAACGGGCCTCTTGTCTCTCAGCAGGCCTCTCGTCTCTCAGCGGGCCTCTCGTCTCTCAGCAGGCATCTCGTCTCTCAGCAGGCCTCTCGTCTCTCAGCAGGCCTCTCGTCTCTCAGCAGGCCTCTCGTCTCTCAGCGGGCCTCTCGTCTCTCAGCGGGCCTCTCGTCTCTCAGCAGGCCTCTCGTCTCTCAGCAGGCCTCTCGTCTCTCAGCGGGCCTCCCGTCTCTCAGCAGGCCTCTTGTCTCTCAGCAGGCCTCTCGTCTCTCAGCAGGCCTCTCGTCTCTCAGCAGGCCTCTCGTCTCTCAGCAGGCCTCTCGTCCCTCAACGGGCCTCTCGTCTCTCAGCGGGCCTCTCGTCTCTCAGCAGGCCTCTCGTCTCTCAGCAGGCCTCGCGTCTCTCAGCAGGCATCTCGTCTCACAGCAGGCCTCTCGTCTCACAGCAGGCCTCTCGTCTCACAGCAGGCCTCTCGTCTCACAGCAGGCCTCTCGTCTCTCAGCAGGCCTCTCGTCTCTCAACGGGCCTCTCGTCTCACAGCGGGCCTCTCGTCTCTCAGCAGGCCTCTCGTCTCACAGCAGACCTCTCGTCTCACAGCAGGCCTCTCGTCTCTCAGCAGGCCTCTCGTCTCTCAGCAGGCCTCTTGTCTCTCAGCAGGCCTCTCGTCTCTCAGCAGGCCTCTCGTCCCTCAACGGTCCTCTCGTCTCTCAGCGGGCCTCTCGTCTCTCAGCAGGCCTCTCGTCTCTCAGCAGGCCTCTCGTCTCTCAGCGGGCCTCCCGTCTCTCAGCAGGCCTCGTGTCTCTCAGCAGGCCTCTCGTCCCTCAGCAGGCCTCTCGTCTCTCAGCGGGCCTCTCGTCTCTCAGCGTTCCTCTCGTCTCTCAGCAGGCTTCTCGTCTCTCAGCAGGCCTCTCGTCTCTCAGCAGGCATCTCGTCTCACAGCAGGCCTCTTGTCTCTCAGCAGGCTTCTCGTCTCTCAGCAGGCCTCTCGTCTCTCAGCAGGCCTCTCGTCTCTCAGCGGGCCTCTCGTCTCTCAGCGGGCCTCTCGTCTCTCAGCAGGCCTCTCGTCTCTCAGCAGGCCTCTCGTCTCTCAGCAGGCCTCTCGTCCCTCAACGGGCCTCTCGTCTCTCAACGGGCCTCTCGTCCCTCAGCAGGCATCTCGTCTCTCAGCGGGCCTCTCGTCTCTCAGCAGGCCTCTCGTCCCTCAGCAGGCTTCTCGTCTCTCAGCAGGCCTCTCGTCTCTCAGCAGGCATCTCGTCTCTCAGCGGCGGGCCTCTCGTCTCACAGCAGGCCTCTCGTCTCTCAGCAGGCCTCTCGTCTCTCAGCAGGCTTCTCGTCTCTCAGCAGGCCTCTCGTCACTCAGCAGGCCTCTCGTCTCTCAACGGGCCTCTCGTCTCTCAACGGGCCTCTCGTCCCTCAGCAGGCATCTTGTCTCTCAGCAGGCTTCTCGTCTCTCAGCAGGCCTCTCGTCTCTCAGCAGGCCTCTCGTCTCACAGCAGGCCTCTCGTCTCTCAGCAGGCATCTCGTCTCTCAGCGGCGGGCCTCTCGTCTCACAGCAGGCCTCTCGTCTCTCAGCAGGCCTCTCGTCTCTCAGCAGGCTTCTCGTCTCTCAGCAGGCCTCTCGTCTCTCAGCAGGCCTCTCGTCTCTCAACGGGCCTCTCGTCTCTCAACGGGCCTCTCGTCCCTCAGCAGGCATCGCGTCTCACAGCAGGCCTCTCGTATCTCAGCAGGCCTCTCGTCTATCAGCAGGCCTCTCGTCTCTCAGCAGGCTTCTCGTCTCTCAGCAGGCATCTCGTCTCTCAACGGGCCTCTCGTCTCACAGCAGGCATCTCGTCTCTCAACGGGCCTCTCGTCTCACAGCAGGCCTCTCGTCTCTCAACGGGCCTCTCGTCTCTCAGCGGGCCTCTCGTCTCTCAGCAGGCTTCTCGTCTCTCAGCAGGCATCTCGTCTCTCAGCAGGCCTCTCGTCTCTCAGCAGGCCACTTGTCTCTCAACGGGCCTCTCGTCTCTCAGCAGGCCTCTCGTCTCTCAGCAGGCCTCTCGTCTCTCAGCGGGCCTCTCGTCTCACAGCAGGCATCTCGTCTCTCAACGGGCCTCTCGTCTCTCAGCAGGCCTCTCGTCTCTCAGCAGGCCTCTCGTCTCTCAGCAGGCCTCTCGTCTCTCAGCAGGCATCTCGTCTCTCAGCAGGCTTCTCGTCTCTCAGCAGGCATCTCGTCTCTCAGCAGGCCTCTCGTCTCTCAGCAGGCCTCTTGTCTCACAGCAGGCCTCTCGTCCCTCAACGGGCCTCTCGTCTCTCAGCGGGCCTCTCGTCTCTCAGCGGCGGGCCTCTCGTCTCACAGCAGGCATCTCGTCTCTCAGCAGGCCTCTCGTCTCTCAGCAGGCCTCTCGTCTCTCAGCGGGCCTCTCGTCTCTCAGCAGGCCTCTCGTCTCTCAGCAGGCCTCTCGTCTCTCAGCAGGCCTCTCGTCTCTCAGCAGGCCTCTGGTCTCTCAGCAGGCCTCTCGTCTCTCAACGGGCCTCTCGTCTCTCAGCAGGCTTCTCGTCTCTCAGCAGGCCTCTCGTCTCTCAGCAGGCCTCTCGTCTCACAGCAGGCCTCTCGTCTCTCAGCAGGCCTCTCGTCTCTCAGCAGGCATCTAGTCTCTCAGCGGGCATCTCGTCTCTCAGCAGGCCTCTCGTCTCTCAGCGGGCCTCTCGTCTCTCGGCAGGCTTC
The DNA here is from genome assembly GCA_964007535.1 of Brachyptera risi. Lineage (NCBI taxonomy): Eukaryota > Metazoa > Arthropoda > Insecta > Plecoptera > Taeniopterygidae > Brachyptera > Brachyptera risi. The sequence goes on from OZ023333.1 coordinate 4,682,637, forward strand.
TCGTCTCTCAGCAGGCATCTCGTCTCTCAGCAGGCCTCTCGTCTCTCAGCAGGCCTCTCGTCTCTCAGCAGGCCTCTCGTCTCTCAGCAGGCCTCTCGTCTCTCAGCAGGCCTCTCGTCTCACAGCGGGCATCTCGTCTCTCAGCGGGCCTCTCGTCTCTCAGCAGGCTTCTCGTCTCTCAGCAGGCATCTCGTATCTCAGCAGGCCTCTCGTCTCTCAACATGCCTCTCGTCTCTCAGCAGGCCTCTCGTCTCTCAGCAGGCCTCTGGTCTCTCGGCAGGCCTCTCGTCTCTCAACGGGCCTCTCGTCTCTCAGCAGGCCTCTTGTCTCTCAACGGGCCTCTCGTCTCTCAGCAGGCCTCTCGTCTCTCAGCAGGCCTCTCGTCTCTCAGCGGGCCTCTCGTCTCACAGCAGGCATCTCGTCTCTCAACGGGCCTCTCGTCTGTCAGCAGGCCTCTCGTCTCTCAGCAGGCCTCTCGTCTCTCAGCAGGCCTCTCGTCTCTCAGCAGGCATCTCGTCTCTCAGCAGGCTTCTCGTCTCTCAGCAGGCATCTCGTCTCTCAGCAGGCCTCTCGTCTCTCAGCAGGCCTCTTGTCTCTCAGCAGGCCTCTCGTCTCTCAGCAGGCCTCTCGTCTCTCAGCAGGCATCTCGTCTCTCAGCGGGCCTCTCGTCTCTCAGCAGGCCTCTCGTCTCTCAGCGGGCCTCTCGTCTCTCGGCAGGCTTCTCGTCTCTCAGCAGGCATCTCGTCTCTCAGCAGGCCTCTCGTCTCTCAGCAGGCCTCTCGTCTCTCAGCAGGCCTCTCGTCTCTCAGCAGGCCTCTCGTCTCTCAGCAGGCCTCTCGTCTCACAGCGGGCATCTCGTCTCTCAGCGGGCCTCTCGTCTCTCAGCCGGCATCTCGTCTCTCAGCAGGCATCTCGTCTCTCAGCCGGCATCTCGTCTCTCAGCGGCGGGCCTTTCGTCTCTCAGCGGGCCTCTCGTCTCTCAACGGGCCTCTCGTCTCTCAGCGGGCCTCTCGTCTCTCAGCCGGCATCTCGTCTCTCAGCAGGCATCTCGTCTCTCAGCAGGCCTCTCGTCTCTCAGCAGGCATCTCGTCTCTCAGCAGGCTTCTCGTCTCTCAGCAGGCATCTCGTCTCTCAGCAGGCCTCTCGTCTCTCAGCAGGCCTCTTGTCTCTCAGCAGGCCTCTCGTCTCTCAGCAGGCCTCTCGTCTCTCAGCAGGCATCTCGTCTCTCAGCGGGCCTCTCGTCTATCAACGGGCCTCTCGTCCCTCAGCAGGCATCTCGTCTCTCAGCAGGCCTCTCGTCTCTCAGCAGGCCTCTCGTCTCTCAACAGACCTCTCGTCTCTCAGCAAGCTTCTCGTCTCTCAGCAGGCCTCTCGTCTCTCAGCAGGCCTCTCGTCTCTCAGCAGGCCTCTCGTCTCACAGCGGGCATCTCGTCTCTCAGCGGGCCTCTCGTCTCTCAGCCGGCATCTCGTCTCCTTAGCGGCGGGCCTCTCGTCTCTCAGCGGGCCTCTCGTCCATCAACGGGCCTCTCGTCTCTCAGCGGGCCTCTCGTCTCTCAGCCGGCATCTCGTCTCTCAGCAGGCATCTCGTCTCTCAGCGGGCCTCTCGTCTCTCAGCCGGCATCTCGTCTCTCAGCGGCGGGCCTCTCGTCTCTCAGCGGGCCTCTCGTCTCTCAACGGGCCTCTCGTCTCACAGCAGGCCTCTCGTCTCTCAACGGGCGTCTCGTCTCTCAGCAGGCTTCTCGTCTCTCAGCAGGCATCTCGTCTCTCAACGGGCCTCTCGTCTCTCAGCAGGCCTCTCGTCTCTCAGCAGGCCTCTCGTCTCTCAGCGGCGGGCCTCTCATCTCTCAGCCGGCATCTCGTCTCTCAGCGGCAGGCCTATCGTCTCTCAGCGGGCCTCTCGTCTCTCAACGGGCCTCTCGTCTCTCAACGGGCCTCTCGTCTCTCAGCAGGCCTCACGTCTCTCAGCAGGCCTCTCGTCTCTCAGCAGGCCTCTCGTCTCTCAGTGGGCCTCTCGTCTCTCAGCAGGCCTCTCGTCTCTCAGCAGGCCTCTCGTCTCTCAGCAGGCCTCTCGTCTCTCAGCAGGCCTCTCGTCTCTCAGCAGGCCTCTCGTCTCTCAGCAGGCCTCTCGTCTATCAGCAGGCTTCTCGTCTCTCAGCAGGCCTCTTGTCCCTCAGCAGGCCTCTCGTCTCTCAGCAGGCCTCTCGTCTCTCAGCAGGCCTCTCGTCCCTCAGCAGGCCTCTCGTCTCTCAGCAGGCCTCTCGTCTCTCAACGGGCCTCTCGTCTCTCAGCAGGCCTCTCGTCTATCAGTAGACCTCTCGTCTCTCAGCAGGCCACTCGTCTCTCAGCAGGCTTCTCGTCTCTCAGCAGGCCTCTCGTCTCTTAGCAGGCCTCTCGTCTCTCAGCGGGCATCTCGTCTCTCAGCAGGCCTCTCGTCTCTCAGCAGGCCTCTCGTCTCTCAGCAGACCTCTCGTCTCTCAGCAGGCCCCTCGTCTCTCAGCAGGCCTCTCGTCTCTCAGCAGGCCTCTCGTCTCTCAACAGACCTCTCGTCTCTCAGCGGGCCTCTCGTCTCTCAGCAGGCCTCTCGTCTCTCAACGGGCCTCTCGTCTCTCAGCAGGCCTCTCGTCTATCAGTAGACCTCTCGTCTCTCAGCGGGCCTCTCGTCTCACAGCAGGCCTCTCGTCTCTCAGCAGGCCTCTCGTCCCTCAGCAGGCCTCTCGTCTCTCAACGGGCCTCTCGTCTCTCAGCAGGCCTCTCGTCTCTCAACGGGCCTCTCGTCTCTCAGCCTGCCTCTCGTCTATCAGTAGACCTCTCGTCTCTCAGCGGGCCTCTCGTCTCACAGCAGGCCTCTCGTCTCTCAGCAGGCCTCTCGTCTCTCAGCAGACCTCTCGTCTCTCAACGGGCCTCTCGTCTCTCAGCGGTCCTCTCGTCTCTCAGCAGGCCTCTCGTCTATCAGTAGACCTCTCGTCTATCAGTAGACCTCTCGTCTCTCAGCAGGCCTCTCGTCTCTCAGCAGGCATCTCGTCTCACAGCAGGCCTCTCGTCTCTCAACGGGCCTCTCGTCTCTCAGCAGGCCTCTCGTATCTCAGCAGGCCTCTCGTCTATCAGTAGAACTCTCGTCTCTCAGCGGGCCTCTCGTCTCACAGCAGGCCTCTCGTCTCTCAGCAGGCTTCTCGTCTCTCAGCAGGCCTCTCGTCTCTCAGCAGGCCTCTCGTCTCTCAGCGGGCCTCTTGTCTCTCAGCGGGCCTCCCGTCTCACAGCAGGCCTCTCGTCTCTCAGCAGGCCTCTCGTCTCTCAGCAGGCCTCTCGTCTCTCAGCAGGCGTCTCGTCTCTCAGCAGGCCTCTCGTCTCTCAGCGGGCCTCTTGTCTCTCAGCAGGCCTCTTGTCTCTCAGCAGGCCTCTCGTCTCTCAGCAGGCCTCTCGTCTCTCAGCAGGCCTCTCGTCTCTCAACGGGCCTTTCGTCTCTCAGCAGGCCTCTCGTCTCACAGCAGGCCTCTCGTCTCTCAACGGGCCTCTTGTCTCTCAGCAGGCCTCTCGTCTCTCAGCAGGCCTCTCGTCTCTCAGCGGGCCTCTCGTCCCTCAGCAGGCCTCTCGTCTCTCAGCAGGCCTCTCGACTTTCAGCAGGCCTCTCGTCTCTCAGCGGGCCTCTCGTCTCTCAGCGGGCCTCTCGTCTCTCAGCAGGCCTCTCGACTCTCAGCAGGCCTCTCGTCTCTCAGCAGGCCTCTCGTCTATCAGCGGGCCTCTCGTCTCTCAGCAGGCATCTCGTCTCTCAGCAGGCATCTCGTCTCTCAGCGGGCCTCTCGTCTCTCAGCAGGCCTCTCGTCTCTCAGCAGGCCTCTCGTCTCACAGCAGGCCTCTCGTCTCACAGCAGGCCTCTCGTCTCTCAGCAGACCTCTCGTCTCACAGCAGGCATCTCGTCTCTCAGCAGGCCTCTCGTCTCTCAGCAGGCCTCTCGTCTCTCAGCAGGCATCTCGTCTCTCAGCAGGCCTCTCGTCTCTCAACGGGCCTCTCGTCTCTCAGCAGGCCTCTCGTCTATCAGTAGACCTCTCGTCTCTCAGCGGGCCTCTCGTCTCACAGCAGGCCTCTCGTCTCTCGGCAGGCCTCTCGTCTCTCAGCAGGCCTCTCGTCTCTCAACGGGCCTCTCGTCTCTCAGCAGACCTCTCGTCTCTCAACGGGCCTCTCGTCTCTCAGCAGGCCTCTCGTCTCACAGCGGGCCTCTCGTCTCTTAGCAGGCCTCTCGTCTCTCAGCAGGCCTCTCGTCTCTCAGCAGGCCTCTCGTCTCTCAGCAGGCATCTCGTCTCTCAGCAGGCCTCTCGTCTCACAGCAGACCTCTCGTCTCTCAACGGGCCTCTTGTCTCTCAGCAGGCCTCTCGTCTCTCAGCGGGCCTCTCGTCTCTCAGCAGGCATCTCGTCTCTCAGCAGGCCTCTCGTCTCTCAGCAGGCCTCTCGTCTCTCAGCAGGCCTCTCGTCTCTCAGCGGGCCTCTCGTCTCTCAGCGGGCCTCTCGTCTCTCAGCAGGCCTCTCGTCTCTCAGCAGGCCTCTCGTCTCTCAGCGGGCCTCCCGTCTCTCAGCAGGCCTCTTGTCTCTCAGCAGGCCTCTCGTCTCTCAGCAGGCCTCTCGTCTCTCAGCAGGCCTCTCGTCTCTCAGCAGGCCTCTCGTCCCTCAACGGGCCTCTCGTCTCTCAGCGGGCCTCTCGTCTCTCAGCAGGCCTCTCGTCTCTCAGCAGGCCTCGCGTCTCTCAGCAGGCATCTCGTCTCACAGCAGGCCTCTCGTCTCACAGCAGGCCTCTCGTCTCACAGCAGGCCTCTCGTCTCACAGCAGGCCTCTCGTCTCTCAGCAGGCCTCTCGTCTCTCAACGGGCCTCTCGTCTCACAGCGGGCCTCTCGTCTCTCAGCAGGCCTCTCGTCTCACAGCAGACCTCTCGTCTCACAGCAGGCCTCTCGTCTCTCAGCAGGCCTCTCGTCTCTCAGCAGGCCTCTTGTCTCTCAGCAGGCCTCTCGTCTCTCAGCAGGCCTCTCGTCCCTCAACGGTCCTCTCGTCTCTCAGCGGGCCTCTCGTCTCTCAGCAGGCCTCTCGTCTCTCAGCAGGCCTCTCGTCTCTCAGCGGGCCTCCCGTCTCTCAGCAGGCCTCGTGTCTCTCAGCAGGCCTCTCGTCCCTCAGCAGGCCTCTCGTCTCTCAGCGGGCCTCTCGTCTCTCAGCGTTCCTCTCGTCTCTCAGCAGGCTTCTCGTCTCTCAGCAGGCCTCTCGTCTCTCAGCAGGCATCTCGTCTCACAGCAGGCCTCTTGTCTCTCAGCAGGCTTCTCGTCTCTCAGCAGGCCTCTCGTCTCTCAGCAGGCCTCTCGTCTCTCAGCGGGCCTCTCGTCTCTCAGCGGGCCTCTCGTCTCTCAGCAGGCCTCTCGTCTCTCAGCAGGCCTCTCGTCTCTCAGCAGGCCTCTCGTCCCTCAACGGGCCTCTCGTCTCTCAACGGGCCTCTCGTCCCTCAGCAGGCATCTCGTCTCTCAGCGGGCCTCTCGTCTCTCAGCAGGCCTCTCGTCCCTCAGCAGGCTTCTCGTCTCTCAGCAGGCCTCTCGTCTCTCAGCAGGCCTCTCGTCTCTCAGCAGGCTTCTCGTCTCTCAGCAGGCCTCTCGTCTCTCAGCAGGCCTCTCGTCTCTCAGCAGGCATCTCGTCTCTCAGCGGCGGGCCTCTCGTCTCACAGCAGGCCTCTCGTCTCTCAGCAGGCCTCTCGTCTCTCAGCAGGCTTCTCGTCTCTCAGCAGGCCTCTCGTCACTCAGCAGGCCTCTCGTCTCTCAACGGGCCTCTCGTCTCTCAACGGGCCTCTCGTCCCTCAGCAGGCATCTTGTCTCTCAGCAGGCTTCTCGTCTCTCAGCAGGCCTCTCGTCTCTCAGCAGGCCTCTCGTCTCACAGCAGGCCTCTCGTCTCTCAGCAGGCATCTCGTCTCTCAGCGGCGGGCCTCTCGTCTCACAGCAGGCCTCTCGTCTCTCAGCAGGCCTCTCGTCTCTCAGCAGGCTTCTCGTCTCTCAGCAGGCCTCTCGTCTCTCAGCAGGCCTCTCGTCTCTCAACGGGCCTCTCGTCTCTCAACGGGCCTCTCGTCCCTCAGCAGGCATCGCGTCTCACAGCAGGCCTCTCGTATCTCAGCAGGCCTCTCGTCTATCAGCAGGCCTCTCGTCTCTCAGCAGGCTTCTCGTCTCTCAGCAGGCATCTCGTCTCTCAACGGGCCTCTCGTCTCACAGCAGGCATCTCGTCTCTCAACGGGCCTCTCGTCTCACAGCAGGCCTCTCGTCTCTCAACGGGCCTCTCGTCTCTCAGCGGGCCTCTCGTCTCTCAGCAGGCTTCTCGTCTCTCAGCAGGCATCTCGTCTCTCAGCAGGCCTCTCGTCTCTCAGCAGGCCACTTGTCTCTCAACGGGCCTCTCGTCTCTCAGCAGGCCTCTCGTCTCTCAGCAGGCCTCTCGTCTCTCAGCGGGCCTCTCGTCTCACAGCAGGCATCTCGTCTCTCAACGGGCCTCTCGTCTCTCAGCAGGCCTCTCGTCTCTCAGCAGGCCTCTCGTCTCTCAGCAGGCCTCTCGTCTCTCAGCAGGCATCTCGTCTCTCAGCAGGCTTCTCGTCTCTCAGCAGGCATCTCGTCTCTCAGCAGGCCTCTCGTCTCTCAGCAGGCCTCTTGTCTCACAGCAGGCCTCTCGTCCCTCAACGGGCCTCTCGTCTCTCAGCGGGCCTCTCGTCTCTCAGCGGCGGGCCTCTCGTCTCACAGCAGGCATCTCGTCTCTCAGCAGGCCTCTCGTCTCTCAGCAGGCCTCTCGTCTCTCAGCGGGCCTCTCGTCTCTCAGCAGGCCTCTCGTCTCTCAGCAGGCCTCTCGTCTCTCAGCAGGCCTCTCGTCTCTCAGCAGGCCTCTGGTCTCTCAGCAGGCCTCTCGTCTCTCAACGGGCCTCTCGTCTCTCAGCAGGCTTCTCGTCTCTCAGCAGGCCTCTCGTCTCTCAGCAGGCCTCTCGTCTCACAGCAGGCCTCTCGTCTCTCAGCAGGCCTCTCGTCTCTCAGCAGGCATCTCGTCTCTCAGCGGGCATCTCGTCTCTCAGCAGGCCTCTCGTCTCTCAGCGGGCCTCTCGTCTCTCGGCAGGCTTCTCGTCTCTCAGCAGGCATCTCGTCTCTCAGCAGGCCTCTCGTCTCTCAGCAGGCCTCTCGTCTCTCAGCAGGCCTCTCGTCTCTCAGCAGGCCTCTCGTCTCTCAGCAGGCCTCTCGTCTCACAGCGGGCATCTCGTCTCTCAGCGGGCCTCTCGTCTCTCAGCCGGCATCTCGTCTCTCAGCAGGCATCTCGTCTCACAGCAGGCCTCTCGTCTCTCAGCAGGCCTCTTGTCTCTCAGCAGGCTTCTCGTCTCTCAGCAGGCCTCTCGTCTCTCAGCAGGCCTCTCGTCTCACAGCAGGCATCTCGTCTCTCAACGGGCCTCTCGTCTCTCAGCAGGCCTCTCGTCTCTCAGCAGGCCTCTTGTCTCTCAGCAGGCTTCTCGTCTCTCAGCGGCGGGCCTCTCGTCTCTCAGCGGGCCTCTCGTCTCTCAACGGGCCTCTCGTCTCCCAGCGGGCCTCTCGTCTCTCAGCCGGCATCTCGTCTCTCAGCAGGCCTCTCGTCTCTCAGCAGGCCTCTCGTCCCTCAGCAGGCCTCTCGTCTCTCAGCAGGCCTCTCGTCTCTCAACGGGCCTCTCGTCTCTCAGCAGGCCTCTCGTCTATCAGTAGACCTCTCGTCTCTCAGCAGGCCACTCGTCTCTCAGCAGGCTTCTCGTCTCTCAGCAGGCCTCTCGTCTCTTAGCAGGCCTCTCGTCTCTCAGCGGGCATCTCGTCTCTCAGCAGGCCTCTCGTCTCTCAGCAGGCCTCTCGTCTCTCAGCAGACCTCTCGTCTCTCAGCAGGCCCCTCGTCTCTCAGCAGGCCTCTCGTCTCTCAGCAGGCCTCTCGTCTCTCAACAGACCTCTCGTCTCTCAGCGGGCCTCTCGTCTCTCAGCAGGCCTCTCGTCTCTCAACGGGCCTCTCGTCTCTCAGCAGGCCTCTCGTCTATCAGTAGACCTCTCGTCTCTCAGCGGGCCTCTCGTCTCACAGCAGGCCTCTCGTCTCTCAGCAGGCCTCTCGTCCCTCAGCAGGCCTCTCGTCTCTCAACGGGCCTCTCGTCTCTCAGCAGGCCTCTCGTCTCTCAACGGGCCTCTCGTCTCTCAGCAGGCCTCTCGTCTATCAGTAGACCTCTCGTCTCTCAGCGGGCCTCTCGTCTCACAGCAGGCCTCTCGTCTCTCAGCAGGCCTCTCGTCTCTCAGCAGACCTCTCGTCTCTCAACGGGCCTCTCGTCTCTCAGCGGGCCTCTCGTCTCTCAGCAGGCCTCTCGTCTATCAGTAGACCTCTCGTCTATCAGTAGACCTCTCGTCTCTCAGCAGGCCTCTCGTCTCTCAGCAGGCATCTCGTCTCACAGCAGGCCTCTCGTCTCTCAACGGGCCTCTCGTCTCTCAGCAGGCCTCTCGTATCTCAGCAGGCCTCTCGTCTATCAGTAGACCTCTCGTCTCTCAGCGGGCCTCTCGTCTCACAGCAGGCCTCTCGTCTCTCAGCAGGCTTCTCGTCTCTCAGCAGGCCTCTCGTCTCTCAGCAGGCCTCTCGTCTCTCAGCGGGCCTCTTGTCTCTCAGCGGGCCTCCCGTCTCACAGCAGGCCTCTCGTCTCTCAGCAGGCCTCTCGTCTCTCAGCAGGCCTCTCGTCTCTCAGCAGGCGTCTCGTCTCTCAGCAGGCCTCTCGTCTCTCAGCGGGCCTCTTGTCTCTCAGCAGGCCTCTTGTCTCTCAGCAGGCCTCTCGTCTCTCAGCAGGCCTCTCGTCTCTCAGCAGGCCTCTCGTCTCTCAACGGGCCTTTCGTCTCTCAGCAGGCCTCTCGTCTCACAGCAGGCCTCTCGTCTCTCAACGGGCCTCTTGTCTCTCAGCAGGCCTCTCGTCTCTCAGCAGGCCTCTCGTCTCTCAGCGGGCCTCTCGTCCCTCAGCAGGCCTCTCGTCTCTCAGCAGGCCTTTCGACTTTCAGCAGGCCTCTCGTCTCTCAGCGGGCCTCTCGTCTCTCAGCGGGCCTCTCGTCTCTCAGCAGGCCTCTCGACTCTCAGCAGGCCTCTCGTCTCTCAGCAGGCCTCTCGTCTATCAGCGGGCCTCTCGTCTCTCAGCAGGCATCTCGTCTCTCAGCAGGCATCTCGTCTCTCAGCGGGCCTCTCGTCTCTCAGCAGGCCTCTCGTCTCTCAGCAGGCCTCTCGTCTCACAGCAGGCCTCTCGTCTCACAGCAGGCCTCTCGTCTCTCAGCAGACCTCTCGTCTCACAGCAGGCATCTCGTCTCTCAGCAGGCCTCTCGTCTCTCAGCAGGCCTCTCGTCTCTCAGCAGGCATCTCGTCTCTCAGCAGGCCTCTCGTCTCTCAACGGGCCTCTCGTCTCTCAGCAGGCCTCTCGTCTATCAGTAGACCTCTCGTCTCTCAGCGGGCCTCTCGTCTCACAGCAGGCCTCTCGTCTCTCGGCAGGCCTCTCGTCTCTCAGCAGGCCTCTCGTCTCTCAACGGGCCTCTCGTCTCTCAGCAGACCTCTCGTCTCTCAACGGGCCTCTCGTCTCTCAGCAGGCCTCTCGTCTCACAGCGGGCCTCTCGTCTCTTAGCAGGCCTCTCGTCTCTCAGCAGGCCTCTCGTCTCTCAGCAGGCCTCTCGTCTCTCAGCAGGCATCTCGTCTCTCAGCAGGCCTCTCGTCTCACAGCAGACCTCTCGTCTCTCAACGGGCCTCTTGTCTCTCAGCAGGCCTCTCGTCTCTCAGCGGGCCTCTCGTCTCTCAGCAGGCATCTCGTCTCTCAGCAGGCCTCTCGTCTCTCAGCAGGCCTCTCGTCTCTCAGCAGGCCTCTCGTCTCTCAGCGGGCCTCTCGTCTCTCAGCGGGCCTCTCGTCTCTCAGCAGGCCTCTCGTCTCTCAGCAGGCCTCTCGTCTCTCAGCGGGCCTCCCGTCTCTCAGCAGGCCTCTTGTCTCTCAGCAGACCTCTCGTCTCTCAGCAGGCCTCTCGTCTCTCAGCAGGCCTCTCGTCTCTCAGCAGGCCTCTCGTCCCTCAACGGGCCTCTCGTCTCTCAGCGGGCCTCTCGTCTCTCAGCAGGCCTCTCGTCTCTCAGCAGGCCTCGCGTCTCTCAGCAGGCATCTCGTCTCACAGCAGGCCTCTCGTCTCACAGCAGGCCTCTCGTCTCACAGCAGGCCTCTCGTCTCACAGCAGGCTTCTCGTCTCTCAGCAGGCCTCTCGTCTCTCAACGGGCCTCTCGTCTCTCAGCGGGCCTCTCGTCTCTCAGCGGCGGGCCTCTCGTCTCACAGCAGGCATCTCGTCTCTCAGCAGGCCTCTCGTCTCTCAGCAGGCCTCTCGTCTCTCAGCGGGCCTCTCGTCTCTCAGCAGGCCTCTCGTCTCTCAGCAGGCCTCTCGTCTCTCAGCAGGCCTCTCGTCTCTCAGCAGGCATCTCGTCTCTCAGCAGGCTTCTCGTCTCTCAGCAGGCATCTCGTCTCTCAGCAGGCCTCTCGTCTCTCAGCAGGCCTCTTGTCTCTCAGCAGGCCTCTCGTCTCTCAGCAGGCCTCTCGTCTCTCAGCAGGCCTCTCGTCTCTCAGCAGGCATCTCGTCTCTCAGCAGGCTTCTCGTCTCTCAGCAGGCATCTCGTCTCTCAGCAGGCCTCTCGTCTCTCAGCAGGCCTCTTGTCTCTCAGCAGGCCTCTCGTCTCTCAGCAGGCCTCTCGTCTCTCAGCAGGCCTCTCGTCTCTCAGCAGGCATCTCGTCTCTCAGCAGGCTTCTCGTCTCTCAGCAGGCATCTCGTCTCTCAGCAGGCCTCTCGTCTCTCAGCAGGCCTCTTGTCTCACAGCAGGCCTCTCGTCTCTCAACGGGCCTCTCGTCTCTCAGCGGGCCTCTCGTCTCTCAGCGGCGGGCCTCTCGTCTCACAGCAGGCATCTCGTCTCTCAGCAGGCCTCTCGTCTCTCAGCAGGCCTCTCGTCTCTCAGCGGGCCTCTCGTCTCTCAGCAGGCCTCTCGTCTCTCAGCAGGCCTCTCGTCTCTCAGCAGGCCTCTCGTCTCTCAGCAGGCCTCTGGTCTCTCAGCAGGCCTCTCGTCTCTCAACGGGCCTCTTTTCTCTCAGCAGGCTTCTCGTCTCTCAGCAGGCCTCTCGTCTCTCAGCAGGCCTCTCGTCTCACAGCAGGCCTCTCGTCTCTCAGCAGGCCTCTCGTCTCTCAGCAGGCATCTCGTCTCTCAGCGGGCATCTCGTCTCTCAGCAGGCCTCTCGTCTCTCAGCGGGCCTCTCGTCTCTCGGCAGGCTTCTCGTCTCTCAGCAGGCATCTCGTCTCTCAGCGGGCCTCTCGTCTCTCAACGGGCCTCTCGTCCCTCAGCAGGCATCTCGTCTCTCAGCAGGCCTCTCGTCTCTCAGCAGGCCTCTCGTCTCTCAACAGACCTCTCGTCTCTCAGCAAGCTTCTCGTCTCTTAGCAGGCCTCTCGTCTCTCAGCAGGCCTCTCGTCTCTCAGCAGGCCTCTCGTCTCACAGCGGGCATCTCGTCTCTCAGCGGGCCTCTCGTCTCTCAGCCGGCATCTCGTCTCTCAGCGGTGGGCCTCTCGTCTCTCAGCGGGCCTCTCGTCTATCAACGGGCCTCTCGTCTCTCAGCGGGCCTCTCGTCTCTCAGCCGGCATCTCGTCTCTCAGCAGGCATCTCGTCTCTCAGCGGGCCTCTCGTCTCTCAGCCGGCATCTCGTCTCTCAGCGGCGGGCCTCTCGTCTCTCAGCGGGCCACTCGTCTCTCAACGGGCCTCTCGTCTCACAGCAGGCCTCTCGTCTCTCAACGGGCGTCTCGTCTCTCAGCAGGCCTCTCGTCTATCAGTAGACCTCTCGTCTCTCAGCGGGCCTCTCGTCTCACAGCAGGCCTCTCGTCTCTCAGCAGGCCTCTCGTCTCTCAGCAGGCCTCTCGTCTCTCAACGGGCCTCTCGTCTCTCAGCAGGCCTCTCGTCTCTCAACGGGCCTCTCGTCTCTCAGCAGGCCTCTCGTCTATCAGTAGACCTCTCGTCTCTCAGCAGGCCTCTCGTCTCTCAGCAGGTTTCTCGTCTCTCAGAGGGCCTCTCGTCTATCAACGGGCCTCTTGTCTCTCAATGGGCCTCTCGTCTCTCAGCGGGCCTCTCGTCTCTCAGCAGGCCTCTCGTCTATCAGTAGACCTCTCGTCTATCAGTAGACCTCTCGTCTCTCAGCAGGCCTCTCGTCTCTCAGCAGGCATCTCTTCTCACAGCAGGCCTCTCGTCTCTCAACGGGCCTCTCGTCTCTCAGCAGGCATCTCGTCTCTCAGCAGGCCTCTCGTCTATCAGTAGACCTCTCGTCTCTCAGCGGGCCTCTCGTCTCACAGCAGGCCTCTCGTCTCTCAGCAGGCTTCTCGTCTCTCAGCAGGCCTCTCGTCTCTCAGCAGGCCTCTCGTCTCTCAGCGGGCCTCTTGTCTCTCAGCGGGCCTCCCGTCCCACAGCAGGCCTCTCGTCTCTCAGCAGGCCTCTCGTCTCTCAGCAGGACCCTCGTCTCTCAGCAGGCGTCTCGTCTCTCAGCAGGCCTCTCGTCTCTCAGCGGGCCTCTTGTCTCTCAGCGGGCCTCTCGTCTGTCAGCAGGCCTCTCGTCTCTCAGCAGGCCTCTCGTCTCTCAGCAGGCCTCTCGTGTCTCAACGGGCCTCTCGTCTCTCAGCAGGCCTCTCGTCTCACAGCAGGCCTCTCGTCTCTCAACGGGCCTCTTGTCTCTCAGCAGGCCTCTCGTCTCTCAGCAGGCCTCTCGTCTCTCAGCGGGCCTCTCGTCCCTCAGCAGGCCTCTCGTCTCTCAGCAGGCCTCTCGACTTTCAGCAGGCCTCTCGTCTCTCAGCGGGCCTCTCGTCTCTCAGCGGGCCTCTCGTCTCTCAGCAGGCCTCTCGTCTCTCAGCAGGCCTCTCGTCTCTCAGCAGGCCTCTCGTCTATCAGCGGGCCTCTCGTCTCTCAGCAGGCATCTCGTCTCTCAGCAGGCATCTCGTCTCTCAGCGGGCCTCTCGTCTCTCAGCAGGCCTCTCGTCTCTCAGCAGGCCTCTCGTCTCACAGCAGGCCTCTCGTCTCACAGCAGGCCTCTCGTCTCTCAGCAGGCCTCTCGTCTCACAGCAGGCATCTCGTCTCTCAGCAGGCCTCTCGTCTCTCAGCAGGCCTCTCGTCTCTCAGCAGGCATCTCGTCTCTCAGCAGGCCTCTCGTCTCTCAACGGGCCTCTCGTCTCTCAGCAGGCCTCTCGTCTATCAGTAGACCTCTCGTCTCTCAGCGGGCCTCTCGTCTCACAGCAGGCCTCTCGTCTCTCGGCAGGCCTCTCGTCTCTCAGCAGGCCTCTCGTCTCTCAACGGGCCTCTCGTCTCTCAGCAGGCATCTCGTCTCTCAGCAGGCCTCTCGTCTCTCAACGGGCCTCTCGTCTCTCAGCAGGCCTCTTGTCTCTCAACGCGCCTCTCGTCTCTCAGCAGGCCTCTCGTCTCTCAGCGGGCCTCTCGTCCCTCAACGGGCCTCTCGTCTATCAGTAGACCTCTCGTCTCTCAGCAGGCCTCTCGTCACTCAGCAGGCCTCTCGTCTCTCAGCAGGCATCTCGTCTCTCAGCAGGCATCTCGTCTCTCAACGGGCCTCTCGTCTCTCAGCAGGCCTCTCGTCTCTCAGCAGGCCCCTCGTCTCTCAGCAGGCCTCTCGTCTCTCAGCAGGCCTCTCGTCTCTCAGCAGGCATCTCGTCTCTCAACTGGCCTCTCGTCCCTCAGCAGGCCTTTCGTCTCTCAGCGGGCCTCTCGTCTCTCAGCGGGCCTCTCGTCTCTCAGCAGGCCTCTCGTCTCTCAGCAGGCATCTCGTCTCTCAGCGGGCCTCTCGTCTCTCAGCAGGCCTCTCGTCTCTCAGCGGGCCTCTCGTCTCTCGGCAGGCTTCTCGTCTCTCAGCAGGCATCTCGTCTCTCAGCAGGCCTCTCGTCTCTCAGCAGGCCTCTCGTCTCTCAGCAGGCCTCTCGTCTCACAGCGGGCATCTCGTCTCTCAGTGGGCCTCTCGTCTCTCAGCCGGCATCTCGTCTCTCAGCAGGCATCTCGTCTCTCAGACGGCATCTCGTCTCTCAGCGGCGGGCCTCTCGTCTCTCAGCGGGCCTCTCGTCTCTCAACGGGCCTCTCGTCTCTCAGCGGGCCTCTCGTCTCTCAGCCGGCATCTCGTCTCTCAGCAGGCAACTCGTCTCTCAGCAGGCCTCTCGTCTCTCAGCAGGCATCTCGTCTCTCAGCAGGCTTCTCGTCTCTCAGCAGGCATCTCGTCTCTCAGCAGGCCTCTCGTCTCTCAGCAGGCCTCTTGTCTCTCAGCAGGCCTCTCGTCTCTCAGCAGGCCTCTCGTCTCTCAGCAGGCATCTCGTCTCTCAGCGGGCCTCTCGTCTCTCAACGGGCCTCTCGTCCCTCAGCAGGCATCTCGTCTCTGAGCAGGCCTCTCGTCTCTCAGCAGGCCTCTCGTATCTCAACAGACCTCTCGTCTCTCAGCAAGCTTCTCGTCTCTCAGCAGGCCTCTCGTCTCTCAGCAGGCCTCTCGTCTCTCAGCAGGCCTCTCGTCTCACAGCGGGCATCTCGTCTCTCAGCGGGCCTCTCGTCTCTCAGCCGGCATCTCGTCTCTCAGCGGCGGGCCTCTCGTCTCTCAGCGGGCCTCTCGTCTATCAACGGGCCTCTCGTCTCTCAGCGGGCCTCTCGTCTCTCAGCCGGCATCTCGTCTCTCAGCAGGCATCTCGTCTCTCAGCGGGCCTCTCGTCTCTCAGCCGGCATCTCGTCTCTCAGTGGCGGGCCTCTCGTCTCTCAGCGGGCCTCTCGTCTCTCAACGGGCCTCTCGTCTCACAGCAGGCCTCTCGTCTCTCAACGGGCGTCTCGTCTCTCAGCAGGCTTCTCGTCTCTCAGCAGGCATCTCGTCTCTCAACGGGCCTCTCGTCTCTCAGCAGGCCTCTCGTCTCTCAGCAGGCCTCTCGTCTCTCAGCGGCGGGCCTCTCGTCTCTCAGCCGGCATCTCGTCTCTCAGTGGCAGGCCTCTCGTCTCTCAGCGGGCCTCTCGTCTCTCAACGGGCCTCTCGTCTCTCAACGGGCCTCTCGTCTCTCAGCAGGCCTCACGTCTCTCAGCAGGCCTCTCGTCTCTCAGCAGGCCTCTCGTCTCTCAGTGGGCCTCTCGTCTCTCAGCAGGCCTCTCGTCTCTCAGCAGGCCTCTCGTCTCTCAGCAGGCCTCTCGTCTCTCAGCAGGCCTCTCGTCTCTCAGCAGGCCTCTCGTCTATCAGCAGGCTTCTCGTCTCTCAGCAGGCCTCTCGTCCCTCAGCAGGCCTCTCGTCTCTCAGCAGGCCTCTCGTCTCTCAGCAGGCCTCTCGTCCCTCAGCAGGCCTCTCGTCTCTCAGCAGGCCTCTCGTCTCTCAACGGGCCTCTCGTCTCTCAGCAGGCCTCTCGTCTATCAGTAGACCTCTCGTCTCTCAGCAGGCCACTCGTCTCTCAGCGGGCATCTCGTCTCTAAGCAGGCCTCTCGTCTCTCAGCAGGCCTCTCGTCTCTCAGCAGGCCTCTCGTCTCTCAGCAGACCTCTCGTCTCTCAGCAGGCCCCTCGTCTCTCAGCAGGCCTCTCGTCTCTCAGCAGGCCTCTCGTCTCTCAGCAGACCTCTCGTCTCTCAGCGGGCTTCTCGTCTCTCAGCAGGCCTCTCGTCTCTCAACGGACCTCTCGTCTCTCAGCAGGCCTCTCGTCTATCAGTAGACCTCTCGTCTCTCAGCGGGCCTCTCGTCTCACAGCAGGCCTCTCGTCTCTCAGCAGGCCTCTCGTCTCTCAGCAGGCCTCTCGTCTCTCAACGGGCCTCTCGTCTCTCAGCAGGCCTCTCGTCTCTCATCGGGCCTCTCGTCTCTCAGCAGGCCTCTCGTCTATCAGTAGACCTCTCGTCTCTCAGCGGGCCTCTCGTCTCACAGCAGGCCTCTCGTCTCTCAGCAGGCCTCTCGTCTCTCAGCAGGCCTCTCGTCTCTCAACGGGCCTCTCGTCTCTCAGCAGGCCTCTCGTCTCTCAACGGGCCTCTCGTCTCTCAGCAGGCCTCTCGTCTATCAGTAGACCTCTCGTCTCTCAGCAGGCCTCTCGTCTCTCAGCAGGTTTCTCGTCTCTCAGAAGGCCTCTTCTATCAACGGGCCTCTTGTCTCTCAGTGGGCCTCTCGTCTCTCAGCGGGCCTCTCGTCTCTCAGCAGGCCTCTCGTCTATCAGTAGACCTCTCGTCTATCAGTAGACCTCTCGTCTCTCAGCAGGCCTCTCGTCTCTCAGCAGGCATCTCTTCTCACAGCAGGCCTCTCGTCTCTCAACGGGCCTCTCGTCTCTCAGCAGGCCTCTCGTCTCTCAGCAGGCCTCTCGTCTATCAGTAGACCTCTCGTCTCTCAGCGGGCCTCTCGTCTCACAGCAGGCCTCTCGTCTCTCAGCAGGCTTCTCGTCTCTCAGCAGGCCTCTCGTCTCTCAGCAGGCCTCTCGTCTCTCAGCGGGCCTCTTGTCTCTCAGCGGGCCTCCCGTCTCACAGCTGGCCTCTCGTCTCTCAGCAGGCCTCTCGTCTCTCAGCAGGCCTCTCGTCTCTCAGCAGGCGTCTCGTCTCTCAGCAGGCCTCTCGTCTCTCAGCGGGCCTCTTGTCTCTCAGCAGGCCTCTCGTCTCTCAGCAGGCCTCTCGTCTCTCAGCAGGCCTCTCGTCTCTCAGCAGGCCTCTCGTCTCTCAACGGGCCTCTCGTCTCTCAGCAGGCCTCTCGTCTCACAGCAGGCCTCTCGTCTCTCAACGGGCCTCTTGTCTCTCAGCAGGCCTCTCGTCTCTCAGCAGGCCTCTCGTCTCTCAGCGGGCCTCTCGTCCCTCAGCAGGCCTCTCGTCTCTCAGCAGGCCTCTCGACTTTCAGCAGGCCTCTCGTCTCTCAGCGGGCCTCTCGTCTCTCAGCGGGCCTCTCGTCTCTCAGCAGGCCTCTCGTCTCTCAGCAGGCCTCTCGTCTCTCAGCAGGCCTCTCGTCTATCAGCGGGCCTCTCGTCTCTCAGCAGGCATCTCGTCTCTCAGCAGGCATCTCGTCTCTCAGCGGGCCTCTCGTCTCTCAGCAGGCCTCTCGTCTCTCAGCAGGCCTCTCGTCTCACAGCAGGCCTCTCGTCTCACAGCAGGCCTCTCGTCTCTCAGCAGGCCTCTCGTCTCACAGCAGGCATCTCGTCTCTCAGCAGGCCTCTCGTCTCTCAGCAGGCCTCTCGTCTCTCAGCAGGCATCTCGTCTCTCAGCAGGCCTCTCGTCTCTCAACGGGCCTCTCGTCTCTCAGCAGGCCTCTCGTCTATCAGTAGACCTCTCGTCTCTCAGCGGGCCTCTCGTCTCACAGCAGGCCTCTCGTCTCTCGGCAGGCCTCTCGTCTCTCAGCAGGCCTCTCGTCTCTCAACGGGCCTCTCGTCTCTCAGCAGACCTCTCGTCTCTCAACGGGCCTCTCGTCTCTCAGCAGGCCTCTCGTCTCACAGCGGGCCTCACGTCTCTTAGCAGGCCTCTCGTCTCTCAGCAGGCCTCTCGTCTCACAGCGGGCATCTCGTCTCTCAGCGGGCCTCTCGTCTCTCAGCCGGCTTCTCGTCTCTCAGCAGGCATCTCGTCTCTCAGCCGGCATCTCATCTCTCAGCGGCGGGCCTCTCGTCTCTCAGCGGGCCTCTCGTCTCTCAACGGGCCTCTCGTCTCTCAGCGGGCCTCTCGTCTCTCAGCCGGCATCTCGTCTCTCAGCAGGCATCTCGTCTCTCAGCAGGCCTCTCGTCTCTCAGCAGGCATCTCGTCTCTCAGCAGGCTTCTCGTCTCTCAGCAGGCATCTCGTCTCTCAGCAGGCCTCTCGTCTCTCAGCAGGCCTCTTGTCTCTCAGCAGGCCTCTCGTCTCTCAGCAGGCCTCTCGTCTCTCAGCAGGCCTCTCGTCTCTCAGCAGGCATCTCGTCTCTCAGCAGGCTTCTCGTCTCTCAGCAGGCATCTCGTCTCTCAGCAGGCCTCTCGTCTCTCAGCAGGCCTCTTGTCTCACAGCAGGCCTCTCGTCTCTCAACGGGCCTCTCGTCTCTCAGCGGGCCTCTCGTCTCTCAGCGGCGGGCCTCTCGTCCCACAGCAGGCATCTCGTCTCTCAGCAGGCCTCTCGTCTCTCAGCAGGCCTCTCGTCTCTCAGCGGGCCTCTCGTCTCTCAGCAGGCCTCTCGTCTCTCAGCAGGCCTCTCGTCTCTCAGCAGGCCTCTCGTCTCTCAGCAGGCCTCTGGTCTCTCAGCAGGCCTCTCGTCTCTCAACGGGCCTCTCGTCTCTCAGCAGGCTTCTCGTCTCTCAGCAGGCCTCTCGTCTCTCAGCAGGCCTCTCGTCTCACAGCAGGCCTCTCGTCTCTCAGCAGGCCTCTCGTCTCTCAGCAGGCATCTCGTCTCTCAGCGGGCATCTCGTCTCTCAGCAGGCCTCTCGTCTCTCAGCGGGCCTCTCGTCTCTCGGCAGGCTTCTCGTCTCTCAGCAGGCATCTCGTCTCTCAGCGGGCCTCTCGTCTCTCAACGGGCCTCTCGTCCCTCAGCAGGCATCTCGTCTCTCAGCAGGCCTCTCGTCTCTCAGCAGGCCTCTCGTCTCTCAACAGACCTCTCGTCTCTCAGCAAGCTTCTCGTCTCTCAGCAGGCCTCTCGTCTCTCAGCAGGCCTCTCGTCTCTCAGCAGGCCTCTCGTCTCACAGCGGGCATCTCGTCTCTCAGCGGGCCTCTCGTCTCTCAGCCGGCATCTCGTCTCTCAGCGGCGGGCCTCTCGTCTCTCAGCGGGCCTCTCGTCTATCAACGGGCCTCTCGTCTCTCAGCGGGCCTCTCGTCTATCAGCCGGCATCTCGTCTCTCAGCAGGCATCTCGTCTCTCAGCGGGCCTCTCGTCTCTCAGCCGGCATCTCGTCTCTCAGCGGCGGGCCTCTCGTCTCTCAGCGGGCCTCTCGTCTCTCAACGGGCCTCTCGTCTCACAGCAGGCCTCTCGTCTCTCAACGGGCGTCTCGTCTCTCAGCAGGCCTCTCGTCTATCAGTAGACCTCTCGTCTCTCAGCGGGCCTCTCGTCTCACAGCAGGCCTCTCGTCTCTCAGCAGGCCTCTCGTCTCTCAGCAGGCCTCTCGTCTCTCAACGGGCCTCTCGTCTCTCAGCAGGCCTCTCGTCTCTCAACGGGCCTCTCGTCTCTCAGCAGGCCTCTCGTCTATCAGTAGACCTCTCGTCTCTCAGCAGGCCTCTCGTCTCTCAGCAGGTTTCTCGTCTCTCAGAAGGCCTCTCGTCTATCAACGGGCCTCTTGTCTCTCAGTGGGCCTCTCGTCTCTCAGCGGGCCTCTCGTCTCTCAGCAGGCCTCTCGTCAATCAGTAGACCTCTCGTCTATCAGTAGACCTCTCGTTTCTCAGCAGGCCTCTCGTCTCTCAGCAGGCATCTCTTCTCACAGCAGGCCTCTCGTCTCTCAACGGGCCTCTCGTCTCTCAGCAGGCCTCTCGTCTCTCAGCAGGCCTCTCGTCTATCAGTAGACCTCTCGTCTCTCAGCGGGCCTCTCGTCTCACAGCAGGCCTCTCGTCTCTCAGCAGGCTTCTCGTCTCTCAGCAGGCCTCTCGTCTCTCAGCAGGCCTCTCGTCTCTCAGCGGGCCTCTTGTCTCTCAGCGGGCCTCCCGTCTCACAGCAGGCCTCTCGTCTCTCAGCAGGCCTCTCGTCTCTCAGCAGGCCTCTCGTCTCTCAGCAGGCGTCTCGTCTCTCAGCAGGCCTCTCGTCTCTCAGCGGGCCTCTTGTCTCTCAGCGGGCCTCTCGTCTCTCAGCAGGCCTCTCGTCTCTCAGCAGGCCTCTCGTCTCACAGCAGGCCTCTCGTCTCTCAACGGGCCTCTTGTCTCTCAGCAGGCCTCTCGTCTCTCAGCAGGCCTCTCGTCTCTCAGCGGGCCTCTCGTCCCTCAGCAGGCCTCTCGTCTCTCAGCAGGCCTCTCGACTTTCAGCAGGCCTCTCGTCTCTCAGCGGGCCTCTCGTCTCTCAGCGGGCCTCTCGTCTCTCAGCAGGCCTCTCGTCTCTCAGCAGGCCTCTCGTCTCTCAGCAGGCCTCTCGTCTATCAGCGGGCCTCTCGTCTCTCAGCAGGCATCTCGTCTCTCAGCAGGCATCTCGTCTCTCAGCGGGCCTCTCGTCTCTCAGCAGGCCTCTCGTCTCTCAGCAGGCCTCTCGTCTCACAGCAGGCCTCTCGTCTCACAGCAGGCCTCTCGTCTCTCAGCAGGCCTCTCGTCTCACAGCAGGCATCTCGTCTCTCAGCAGACCTCTCGTCTCTCAGCAGGCCTCTCGTCTCTCAGCAGGCATCTCGTCTCTCAGCAGGCATCTCGTCTCACAGCAGGCCTCTCGTCTCTAAACGGGCCTCTCGTCTCTCAGCAGGCCTCTCGTATCTCAGCAGGCCTCTCGTCTATCAGTAGACCTCTCGTCTCTCAGCGGGCCTCTCGTCTCACAGCAGGCCTCTCGTCTCTCAGCAGGCTTCTCGTCTCTCAGCAGGCCTCTCGTCTCTCAGCAGGCCTCTCGTCTCTCAGCGGGCCTCTTGTCTCTCAGCGGGCCTCCCGTCTCACAGCAGGCCTCTCGTCTCTCAGCAGGCCTCTCGTCTCTCAGCAGGCCTCTCGTCTCTCAGCAGGCGTCTCGTCTCTCAGCAGGCCTCTCGTCTCTCAGCGGGCCTCTTGTCTCTCAGCAGGCCTCTTGTCTCTCAGCAGGCCTCTCGTCTCTCAGCAGGCCTCTCGTCTCTCAGCAGGCCTCTCGTCTCTCAACGGGCCTTTCGTCTCTCAGCAGGCCTCTCGTCTCACAGCAGGCCTCTCGTCTCTCAACGGGCCTCTTGTCTCTCAGCAGGCCTCTCGTCTCTCAGCAGGCCTCTCGTCTCTCAGCGGGCCTCTCGTCCCTCAGCAGGCCTCTCGTCTCTCAGCAGGCCTCTCGACTTTCAGCAGGCCTCTCGTCTCTCAGCGGGCCTCTCGTCTCTCAGCGGGCCTCTCGTCTCTCAGCAGGCCTCTCGACTCTCAGCAGGCCTCTCGTCTCTCAGCAGGCCTCTCGTCTATCAGCGGGCCTCTCGTCTCTCAGCAGGCATCTCGTCTCTCAGCAGGCATCTCGTCTCTCAGCGGGCCTCTCGTCTCTCAGCAGGCCTCTCGTCTCTCAGCAGGCCTCTCGTCTCACAGCAGGCCTCTCGTCTCACAGCAGGCCTCTCGTCTCTCAGCAGACCTCTCGTCTCACAGCAGGCATCTCGTCTCTCAGCAGGCCTCTCGTCTCTCAGCAGGCCTCTCGTCTCTCAGCAGGCATCTCGTCTCTCAGCAGGCCTCTCGTCTCTCAACGGGCCTCTCGTCTCTCAGCAGGCCTCTCGTCTATCAGTAGACCTCTCGTCTCTCAGCGGGCCTCTCGTCTCACAGCAGGCCTCTCGTCTCTCGGCAGGCCTCTCGTCTCTCAGCAGGCCTCTCGTCTCTCAACGGGCCTCTCGTCTCTCAGCAGACCTCTCGTCTCTCAACGGGCCTCTCGTCTCTCAGCAGGCCTCTCGTCTCACAGCGGGCCTCTCGTCTCTTAGCAGGCCTCTCGTCTCTCAGCAGGCCTCTCGTCTCTCAGCAGGCCTCTCGTCTCTCAGCAGGCATCTCGTCTCTCAGCAGGCCTCTCGTCTCACAGCAGACCTCTCGTCTCTCAACGGGCCTCTTGTCTCTCAGCAGGCCTCTCGTCTCTCAGCGGGCCTCTCGTCTCTCAACAGGCTTCTCGTCTCACAGCGGGCCTCTCGTCTCTCAGCAGGCTTCTCGTCTCACAGCGGGCCTCTCGTCTCACAACAGGCTTCTCGTCTCACAGCGGGCCTCTCGTCTCTCAACAGGCTTCTCGTCTCTCAGCGGGCCTCTCGTCTCTCAACAGGCTTCTCGTCTCACAGCGGGCCTCTCGTCTCTCAGCAGGCTTCTCGTCTCACAGCGGGCCTCTCGTCTCTCAGCAGGCTTCTCGTCTCACAGTGGGCCTCTCGTCTCTCAGCAGGCTTCTCGTCTCACAGCGGGCCTCTCGTCTCTCAGCAGGCCTCTCGTCTCACAGCGGGCCTCTCGTCTCTCAGCAGGCCTCTCGTATCTCAGCAGGCCTCTCGTCTCTCAACGGGCCTCTCGTCTCTCAACGGGCCTCTCGTCTCTCAGCAGGCCTCTCGTCTCTCAGCAGGCCACTCGTCTCACAGCGGGCCTCTCGTCTCTCAGCAGGCCTCTCGTCTCTCAGCAGGCCTCTCGTGTCTCAGCAGGCCTCTCGTCTCTCAACGGGCCTCTCGTCTCTCAACGGGCCTCTCGTCTCTCAGCAGGCCTCTCGTCTATCAGTAGACCTCTCGTCTCTCAGCGGGCCTCTCGTCTCTCAGCGGGCCTCCCGTCTCTCAGCAGGCCTCTCGTCTCCCAGCAGACCTCTCGTCTCTCAGTGGGCCTCTCGTCTCTCAGCAGGCCTCTCGTCCCTCAACGGGCCTCTCGTCTCTCAGCAGGCCTCTCGTCTCTCAGCGGGCCTCTTGTCTCTCAGCAGGCCTCTCGTCTCTCAGCAGGCCGCTCGTCTCTCAGCAGGCCTCTCGTCTCTCAGCAGGCCTCTCGTCTCACAGCAGGCCTCTCGTCTCTCAGCAGGCCTCTCGTCTCACAGCAGGCCTCTCGTCTCTCAGTAGACCTCTCGTCTCTCAGCAGGCCTCTCGTCTCTCAACGGGCCTCTCGTCTCTCAGCAGGCCTCTCGTCTCTCAGCAGGCCTCTCGTCTCTCAGCAGGCCTCTCGTCTCTCAGCAGGCCTCTCGTCTCTCAGCAGGCCTCTCGTCTCTCAGCAGGCCTCTCGTCTCACAGCAGGCCTCTCGTCTCTCAGCAGGCCTCTCGTCTCTCAACGGGCCTCTCGTCTCACAGCGGGCCTCTCGTCTCTCAGCAGGCCTCTCGTCTCACAGCAGACCTCTCGTCTCACAGCAGGCCTCTCGTCTCCCAGCAGGCCTCTCGTCTCTCAGCAGGCCTCTCGTCTCTCAGCAGGCCTCTCGTCTCTCAGCAGGCCTCTCGTCTCTCAGCAGGCCTCTCGTCTCTCAGCAGGCCTCTCGTCTCTCAGCAGGCCTCTCGTCTCTCAGCAGGCATCTCGTCTCTCAGCAGGCCTCTCGTCTCTCAGCAGGCCTCTCGTCTCTCAGCAGGCCTCTCGTCTCTCAGCGGGCCTCTCGTCTCTCAGCGGGCCTCTCGTCTCTCAGCAGGCCTCTCGTCTCTCAGCAGGCCTCTCGTCTCTCAGCGGGCCTCCCGTCTCTCAGCAGGCCTCTTGTCTCTCAGCAGGTATATGGTCTCTCAGCAGGCCTCTCGTCTCTCAGCAGGCCTCTCGTCTCTCAGCAGGCCTCTCGTCCCTCAACGGGCCTCTCGTCTCTCAGCGGGCCTCTCGTCTCTCAGCAGGCCTCTCGTCTCTCAGCAGGCCTCGCGTCTCTCAGCAGGCATCTCGTCTCACAGCAGGCCTCTCGTCTCACAGCAGGCCTCTCGTCTCACAGCAGGCCTCTCGTCTCACAGCAGGCCTCTCGTCTCTCAGCAGGCCTCTCGTCTCTCAACGGGCCTCTCGTCTCACAGCGGGCCTCTCGTCTCTCAGCAGGCCTCTCGTCTCACAGCAGACCTCTCGTCTCACAGCAGGCCTCTCGTCTCTCAGCAGGCCTCTCGTCTCTCAGCAGGCCTCTTGTCTCTCAGCAGGCCTCTCGTCTCTCAGCAGGCCTCTCGTCCCTCAACGGGCCTCTCGTCTCTCAGCGGGCCTCTCGTCTCTCAGCAGGCCTCTCGTCTCTCAGCAGGCCTCTCGTCTCTCAGCGGGCCTCCCGTCTCTCAGTAGGCCTCGTGTCTCTCAGCAGGCCTCTCGTCCCTCAGCAGGCCTCTCGTCTCTCAGCGGGCCTCTCGTCTCTCAGCGTTCCTCTCGTCTCTCAGCAGGCTTCTCGTCTCTCAGCAGGCCTCTCGTCTCTCAGCAGGCATCTCGTCTCACAGCAGGCCTCTTGTCTCTCAGCAGGCTTCTCGTCTCTCAGCAGGCCTCTCGTCTCTCAGCAGGCCTCTCGTCTCTCAGCGGGCCTCTCGTCTCTCAGCGGGCCTCTCGTCTCTCAGCAGGCCTCTCGTCTCTCAGCAGGCCTCTCGTCTCTCAGCAGGCCTCTCGTCCCTCAACGGGCCTCTCGTCTCTCAACGGGCCTCTCGTCCCTCAGCAGGCATCTCGTCTCTCAGCGGGCCTCTCGTCTCTCAGCAGGCCTCTCGTCCCTCAGCAGGCTTCTCGTCTCTCAGCAGGCCTCTCGTCTCTCAGCAGGCATCTCGTCTCTCAGCAGGCTTCTCGTCTCTCAGCAGGCCTCTCGTCTCTCAGCAGGCCTCTCGTCTCACAGCAGGCCTCTCGTCTCTCAGCAGGCATCTCGTCTCTCAGCGGCGGGCCTCTCGTCTCACAGCAGGCCTCTCGTCTCTCAGCAGGCCTCTCGTCTCTCAGCAGGCTTCTCGTCTCTCAGCAGGCCTCTCGTCACTCAGCAGGCCTCTCGTCTCTCAACGGGCCTCTCGTCTCTCAACGGGCCTCTCGTCCCTCAGCAGGCATCTTGTCTCTCAGCAGGCTTCTCGTCTCTCAGCAGGCCTCTCGTCTCTCAGCAGGCCTCTCGTCTCACAGCAGGCCTCTCGTCTCTCAGCAGGCATCTCGTCTCTCAGCGGCGGGCCTCTCGTCTCACAGCAGGCCTCTCGTCTCTCAGCAGGCCTCTCGTCTCTCAGCAGGCTTCTCGTCTCTCAGCAGGCCTCTCGTCTCTCAGCAGGCCTCTCGTCTCTCAACGGGCCTCTCGTCTCTCAACGGGCCTCTCGTCCCTCAGCAGGCATCGCGTCTCACAGCAGGCCTCTCGTATCTCAGCAGGCCTCTCGTCTATCAGCAGGCCTCTCGTCTCTAAGCAGGCTTCTCGTCTCTCAGCAGGCATCTCGTCTCTCAACGGGCCTCTCGTCTCACAGCAGGCATCTCGTCTCTCAACGGGCCTCTCGTCTCACAGCAGGCCACTCGTCTCACAACGGGCCTCTCGTCTTTCAGCGGGCCTCTCGTCTCTCAGCAGGCTTCTCGTCTCTCAGCAGGCATCTCGTCTCTCAGCAGGCCTCTCGTCTCTCAACGGGCCTCTCGTCTCTCAGCAGGCCTCTCGTCTCTCAGCAGGCCTCTGGTCTCTCAGCAGGCCTCTCGTCTCTCAACGGGCCTCTCGTCTCTCAGCAGGCCACTTGTCTCTCAACGGGCCTCTCGTCTCTCAGCAGGCCTCTCGTCTCTCAGCAGGCCTCTCGTCTCTCAGCGGGCCTCTCGTCTCACAGCAGGCATCTCGTCTCTCAACGGGCCTCTCGTCTCTCAGCAGGCCTCTCGTCTCTCAGCAGGCCTCTCGTCTCTCAGCAGGCATCTCGTCTCTCAGCAGGCTTCTCGTCTCTCAGCAGGCGTCTCGTCTCTCAGCAGGCCTCTCGTCTCTCAGCAGGCCTCTTGTCTCACAGCAGGCCTCTCGTCTCTCAACGGGCCTCTCGTCTCTCAGCGGGCCTCTCGTCTCTCAGCGGCGGGCCTCTCGTCTCACAGCAGGCATCTCGTCTCTCAGCAGGCCTCTCGTCTCTCAGCAGGCCTCTCGTCTCTCAGCGGGCCTCTCGTCTCTCAGCAGGCCTCTCGTCTCTCAGCAGGCCTCTCGTCTCTCAGCAGGCCTCTGGTCTCTCAGCAGGCCTCTCGTCTCTCAACGGGCCTCTCGTCTCTCAGCAGGCTTCTCGTCTCTCAGCAGGCCTCTCGTCTCTCAGCAGGCCTCTCGTCTCTCAGCGGGCCTCTTGTCTCTCAGCGGGCCTCCCGTCTCACAGCAGGCCTCTCGTCTCTCAGCAGGCCTCTCGTCTCTCAGCAGGCCTCTCGTCTCTCAGCAGGCGTCTCGTCTCTCAGCAGGCCTCTCGTCTCTCAGCGGGCCTCTTGTCTCTCAGCAGGCCTCTTGTCTCTCAGCAGGCCTCTCGTCTCTCAGCAGGCCTCTCGTCTCTCAGCAGGCCTCTCGTCTCTCAACGGGCCTTTCGTCTCTCAGCAGGCCTCTCGTCTCACAGCAGGCCTCTCGTCTCTCAACGGGCCTCTTGTCTCTCAGCAGGCCTCTCGTCTCTCAGCAGGCCTCTCGTCTCTCAGCGGGCCTCTCGTCCCTCAGCAGGCCTCTCGTCTCTCAGCAGGCCTCTCGACTTTCAGCAGGCCTCTCGTCTCTCAGCGGGCCTCTCGTCTCTCAGCGGGCCTCTCGTCTCTCAGCAGGCCTCTCGACTCTCAGCAGGCCTCTCGTCTCTCAGCAGGCCTCTCGTCTATCAGCGGGCCTCTCGTCTCTCAGCAGGCATCTCGTCTCTCAGCAGGCATCTCGTCTCTCAGCGGGCCTCTCGTCTCTCAGCAGGCCTCTCGTCTCTCAGCAGGCCTCTCGTCTCACAGCAGGCCTCTCGTCTCACAGCAGGCCTCTCGTCTCTCAGCAGACCTCTCGTCTCACAGCAGGCATCTCGTCTCTCAGCAGGCCTCTCGTCTCTCAGCAGGCCTCTCGTCTCTCAGCAGGCATCTCGTCTCTCAGCAGGCCTCTCGTCTGTCAACGGGCCTCTCGTCTCTCAGCAGGCCTCTCGTCTATCAGTAGACCTCTCGTCTCTCAGCGGGCCTCTCGTCTCACAGCAGGCCTCTCGTCTCTCGGCAGGCCTCTCGTCTCTCAGCAGGCCTCTCGTCTCTCAACGGGCCTCTCGTCTCTCAGCAGACCTCTCGTCTCTCAACGGGCCTCTCGTCTCTCAGCAGGCCTCTCGTCTCACAGCGGGCCTCTCGTCTCTTAGCAGGCCTCTCGTCTCTCAGCAGGCCTCTCGTCTCTCAGCAGGCCTCTCGTCTCTCAGCAGGCATCTCGTCTCTCAGCAGGCCTCTCGTCTCACAGCAGACCTCTCGTCTCTCAACGGGCCTCTTGTCTCTCAGCAGGCCTCTCGTCTCTCAGCGGGCCTCTCGTCTCTCAACAGGCTTCTCGTCTCACAGCGGGCCTCTCGTCTCTCAGCAGGCTTCTCGTCTCACAGCGGGCCTCTCGTCTCACAACAGGCTTCTCGTCTCACAGCGGGCCTCTCGTCTCTCAACAGGCTTCTCGTCTCTCAGCGGGCCTCTCGTCTCTCAACAGGCTTCTCGTCTCACAGCGGGCCTCTCGTCTCTCAGCAGGCTTCTCGTCTCACAGCGGGCCTCTCGTCTCTCAGCAGGCTTCTCGTCTCACAGTGGGCCTCTCGTCTCTCAGCAGGCTTCTCGTCTCACAGCGGGCCTCTCGTCTCTCAGCAGGCCTCTCGTCTCACAGCGGGCCTCTCGTCTCTCAGCAGGCCTCTCGTATCTCAGCAGGCCTCTCGTCTCTCAACGGGCCTCTCGTCTCTCAACGGGCCTCTCGTCTCTCAGCAGGTCTCTCGTCTCTCAGCAGGCCACTCGTCTCACAGCGGGCCTCTCGTCTCTCAGCAGGCCTCTCGTCTCTCAGCAGGCCTCTCGTCTCTCAGCAGGCCTCTCGTCTCTCAACGGGCCTCTCGTCTCTCAACGGGCCTCTCGTCTCTCAGCAGGCCTCTCGTCTATCAGTAGACCTCTCGTCTCTCAGCGGGCCTCTCGTCTCTCAGCGGGCCTCCCGTCTCTCAGCAGGCCTCTCGTCTCCCAGCAGACCTCTCGTCTCTCAGTGGGCCTCTCGTCTCTCAGCAGGCCTCTCGTCCCTCAACGGGCCTCTCGTCTCTCAGCAGGCCTCTCGTCTCTCAGCGGGCCTCTTGTCTCTCAGCAGGCCTCTCGTCTCTCAGCAGGCCGCTCGTCTCTCAGCAGGCCTCTCGTCCCTCAACGGGCCTCTCGTCTCTCAGCGGGCCTCTCGTCTCTCAGCAGGCCTCTCGTCTCTCAGCAGGCCTCGCGTCTCTCAGCAGGCATCTCGTCTCACAGCAGGCCTCTCGTCTCACAGCAGGCCTCTCGTCTCACAGCAGGCCTCTCGTCTCACAGCAGGCCTCTCGTCTCTCAGCAGGCCTCTCGTCTCTCAACGGGCCTCTCGTCTCACAGCGGGCCTCTCGTCTCTCAGCAGGCCTCTCGTCTCACAGCAGACCTCTCGTCTCACAGCAGGCCTCTCGTCTCTCAGCAGGCCTCTCGTCTCTCAGCAGGCCTCTTGTCTCTCAGCAGGCCTCTCGTCTCTCAGCAGGCCTCTCGTCCCTCAACGGGCCTCTCGTCTCTCAGCGGGCCTCTCGTCTCTCAGCAGGCCTCTCGTCTCTCAGCAGGCCTCTCGTCTCTCAGCGGGCCTCCCGTCTCTCAGCAGGCCTCGTGTCTCTCAGCAGGCCTCTCGTCCCTCAGCAGGCCTCTCGTCTCTCAGCGGGCCTCTCGTCTCTCAGCGTTCCTCTCGTCTCTCAGCAGGCTTCTCGTCTCTCAGCAGGCCTCTCGTCTCTCAGCAGGCATCTCGTCTCACAGCAGGCCTCTTGTCTCTCAGCAGGCTTCTCGTCTCTCAACAGGCCTCTCGTCTCTCAGCAGGCCTCTCGTCTCTCAGCGGGCCTCTCGTCTCTCAGCGGGCCTCTCGTCTCTCAGCAGGCCTCTCGTCTCTCAGCAGGCCTCTCGTCTCTCAGCAGGCCTCTCGTCCCTCAACGGGCCTCTCGTCTCTCAACGGGCCTCTCGTCCCTCAGCAGGCATCTCGTCTCTCAGCGGGCCTCTCGTCTCTCAGCAGGCCTCTCGTCCCTCAGCAGGCTTCTCGTCTCTCAGCAGGCCTCTCGTCTCTCAGCAGGCATCTCGTCTCTCAGCAGGCTTCTCGTCTCTCAGCAGGCCTCTCGTCTCTCAGCAGGCCTCTCGTCTCACAGCAGGCCTCTCGTCTCTCAGCAGGCATCTCGTCTCTCAGCGGCGGGCCTCTCGTCTCACAGCAGGCCTCTCGTCTCTCAGCAGGCCTCTCGTCTCTCAGCAGGCTTCTCGTCTCTCAGCAGGCCTCTCGTCACTCAGCAGGCCTCTCGTCTCTCAACGGGCCTCTCGTCTCTCAACGGGCCTCTCGTCCCTCAGCAGGCATCTTGTCTCTCAGCAGGCTTCTCGTCTCTCAGCAGGCCTCTCGTCTCTCAGCAGGCCTCTCGTCTCACAGCAGGCCTCTCGTCTCTCAGCAGGCATCTCGTCTCTCAGCGGCGGGCCTCTCGTCTCACAGCAGGCCTCTCGTCTCTCAGCAGGCCTCTCGTCTCTCAGCAGGCTTCTCGTCTCTCAGCAGGCCTCTCGTCTCTCAGCAGGCCTCTCGTCTCTCAACGAGCCTCTCGTCTCTCAACGGGCCTCTCGTCCCTCAGCAGGCATCGCGTCTCACAGCAGGCCTCTCGTATCTCAGCAGGCCTCTCGTCTATCAGCAGGCCTCTCGTCTCTCAGCAGGCTTCTCGTCTCTCAGCAGGCATCTCGTCTCTCAACGGGCCTCTCGTCTCACAGCAGGCATCTCGTCTCTCAACGGGCCTCTCGTCTCACAGCAGGCCTCTCGTCTCTCAACGGGCCTCTCGTCTCTCAGCGGGCCTCTCGTCTCTCAGCAGGCTTCTCGTCTCTCAGCAGGCATCTCGTCTCTCAGCAGGCCTCTCGTCTCTCAACGGGCCTCTCGTCTCTCAGCAGGCCTCTCGTCTCTCAGCAGGCCTCTGGTCTCTCAGCAGGCCTCTCGTCTCTCAACGGGCCTCTCGTCTCTCAGCAGGCCACTTGTCTCTCAACGGGCCTCTCGTCTCTCAGCAGGCCTCTCGTCTCTCAGCAGGCCTCTCGTCTCGCAGCGGGCCTCTCGTCTCACAGCAGGCATCTCGTCTCTCAACGGGCCTCTCGTCTCTCAGCAGGCCTCTCGTCTCTCAGCAGGCCTCTCGTCTCTCAGCAGGCCTCTCGTCTCTCAGCAGGCATCTCGTCTCTCAGCAGGCTTCTCGTCTCTCAGCAGGCATCTCGTCTCTCAGCAGGCCTCTCGTCTCTCAGCAGGCCTCTTGTCTCACAGCAGGCCTCTCGTCTCTCAACGGGCCTCTCGTCTCTCAGCGGGCCTCTCGTCTCTCAGCGGCGGGCCTCTCGTCTCACAGCAGGCATCTCGTCTCTCAGCAGGCCTCTCGTCTCTCAGCAGGCCTCTCGTCTCTCAGCGGGCCTCTCGTCTCTCAGCAGGCCTCTCGTCTCTCAGCAGGCCTCTCGTCTCTCAACAGGCCTCTCGTCTCTCAGCAGGCCTCTGGTCTCTCAGCAGGCCTCTCGTCTCTCAACGGGCCTCTCGTCTCTCAGCAGGCTTCTCGTCTCTCAGCAGGCCTCTCGTCTCTCAGCAGGCCTCTCGTCTCACAGCAGGCCTCTCGTCTCTCAGCAGGCCTCTCGTCTCTCAGTAGGCATCTCGTCTCTCAGCGGGCATCTCGTCTCTCAGCAGGCCTCTCGTCTCTCAGCGGGCCTCTCGTCTCTCGGCAGGCTTCTCGTCTCTCACAGGCATCTCGTCTCTCAGCAGGCCTCTCGTCTCTCAGCAGGCCTCTCGTCTCTCAGCAGGCCTCTCGTCTCTCAGCAGGCCTCTCGTCTCTCAGCAGGCCTCTCGTCTCACAGCGGGCATCTCGTCTCTCAGCGGGCCTCTCGTCTCTCAGCCGGCATCTCGTCTCTCAGCAGGCATCTCGTCTCACAGCAGGCCTCTCGTCTCTCAGCAGGCCTCTTGTCTCTCAGCAGGCTTCTCGTCTCTCAGCAGGCCTCTCGTCTCTCAGCAGGCCTCTCGACTCACAGCAGGCATCTCGTCTCTCAACGGGCCTCTCGTCTCTCAGCAGGCCTCTCGTCTCTCAGCAGGCCTCTTGTCTCTCAGCAGGCTTCTCGTCTCTCAGCGGCGGGCCTCTCGTCTCTCAGCGGGCCTCTCGTCTCTCAACGGGCCTCTCGTCTCCCAGCGGGCCTCTCGTCTCTCAGCCGGCATCTCGTCTCTCAGCAGGCCTCTCGTCTCTCAGCAGGCCTCTCGTCTCTCAGCAGGCCTCTTGTCTCTCAGCAGGCTTCTCGTCTCTCAGCAGGCCTCTTGTCTCTCAGCAGGCCTCTTGTCTCTCAGCAGGCCTCTTGTCTCTCAGCAGGCCTCTTGTCTCTCAGCAGGCCTCTCGTCTCTCAGCCGGCATCTCGTCTCTCAGCGGCGGGCCTCTCGTCTCACAGCAGGCCCCTCGTCTCTCAACGGGCCTCTTGTCTCTCAGCAGGCCTCTCGTCTCTCAGCAGGCCTCTTGTCTCTCAGCAGGCTTCTCGTCTCTCAGCAGGCCTCTCGTCTCTCAGCAGGCATCTCGTCTCTCAGCAGGCTTCTCGTCTCTCAGCAGGCATCTCGTCTCTCAGCAGGCCTCTCGTCTCTCAGCAGGCCTCTTGTCTCTCAGCAGGCCTCTCGTCTCTCAGCAGGCCTCTCGTCTCTCAGCAGGCCTCTCGTCTCTCAGCAGGCATCTCGTCTCTCAGCAGGCTTCTCGTCTCTCAGCAGGCATCTCGTCTCTCAGCAGGCCTCTCGTCTCTCAGCAGGCCTCTTGTCTCTCAGCAGGCCTCTCGTCTCTCAGCAGGCCTCTCGTCTCTCAGCAGGCCTCTCGTCTCTCAGCAGGCATCTCGTCTCTCAGCAGGCTTCTCGTCTCTCAGCAGGCATCTCGTCTCTCAGCAGGCCTCTCGTCTCTCAGCAGGCCTCTTGTCTCACAGCAGGCCTCTCGTCTCTCAACGGGCCTCTCGTCTCTCAGCGGGCCTCTCGTCTCTCAGCGGCGGGCCTCTCGTCTCACAGCAGGCATCTCGTCTCTCAGCAGGCCTCTCGTCTCTCAGCAGGCCTCTCGTCTCTCAGCGGGCCTCTCGTCTCTCAGCAGGCCTCTCGTCTCTCAGCAGGCCTCTCGTCTCTCAGCAGGCCTCTCGTCTCTCAGCAGGCCTCTGGTCTCTCAGCAGGCCTCTCGTCTCTCAACGGGCCTCTCGTCTCTCAGCAGGCTTCTCGTCTCTCAGCAGGCCTCTCGTCTCTCAGCAGGCCTCTCGTCTCACAGCAGGCCTCTCGTCTCTCAGCAGGCCTCTCGTCTCTCAGCAGGCATCTCGTCTCTCAGCGGGCATCTCGTCTCTCAGCAGGCCTCTCGTCTCTCAGCGGGCCTCTCGTCTCTCGGCAGGCTTCTCGTCTCTCAGCAGGCATCTCGTCTCTCAGCGGGCCTCTCGTCTCTCAACGGGCCTCTCGTCCCTCAGCAGGCATCTCGTCTCTCAGCAGGCCTCTCGTCTCTCAGCAGGCCTCTCGTCTCTCAACAGACCTCTCGTCTCTCAGCAAGCTTCTCGTCTCTCAGCAGGCCTCTCGTCTCTCAGCAGGCCTCTCGTCTCTCAGCAGGCCTCTCGTCTCACAGCGGGCATCTCGTCTCTCAGCGGGCCTCTCGTCTCTCAGCCGGCATCTCGTCTCTCAGCGGTGGGCCTCTCGTCTCTCAGCGGGCCTCTCGTCTATCAACGGGCCTCTCGTCTCTCAGCGGGCCTCTCGTCTCTCAGCCGGCATCTCGTCTCTCAGCAGGCATCTCGTCTCTCAGCGGGCCTCTCGTCTCTCAGCCGGCATCTCGTCTCTCAGCGGCGGGCCTCTCGTCTCTCAGCGGGCCTCTCGTCTCTCAACGGGCCTCTCGTCTCACAGCAGGCCTCTCGTCTCTCAACGGGCGTCTCGTCTCTCAGCAGGCCTCTCGTCTATCAGTAGACCTCTCGTCTCTCAGCGGGCCTCTCGTCTCACAGCAGGCCTCTCGTCTCTCAGCAGGCCTCTCGTCTCTCAGCAGGCCTCTCGTCTCTCAACGGGCCTCTCGTCTCTCAGCAGGCCTCTCGTCTCTCAACGGGCCTCTCGTCTCTCAGCAGGCCTCTCGTCTATCAGTAGACCTCTCGTCTCTCAGCAGGCCTCTCGTCTCTCAGCAGTATTCTCGTCTCTCAGAAGGCCTCTCGTCTATCAACGGGCCTCTTGTCTCTCAGTGGGCCTCTCGTCTCTCAGCGGGCCTCTCGTCTCTCAGCAGGCCTCTCGTCTAGCAGTAGACCTCTCGTCTATCAGTAGACCTCTCGTCTCTCAGCAGGCCTCTCGTCTCTCAGCAGGCATCTCTTCTCACAGCAGGCCTCTCGTCTCTCAACGGGCCTCTCGTCTCTCAGCAGGCCTCTCGTCTCTCAGCAGGCCTCTCGTCTATCAGTAGACCTCTCGTCTCTCAGCGGGCCTCTCGTCTCACAGCAGGCCTCTCGTCTCTCAGCAGGCTTCTCGTCTCTCAGCAGGCCTCTCGTCTCTCAGCAGGCCTCTCGTCTCTCAGCGGGCCTCTTGTCTCTCAGCGGGCCTCCCGTCCCACAGCAGGCCTCTCGTCTCTCAGCAGGCCTCTCGTCTCTCAGCAGGACCCTCGTCTCTCAGCAGGCGACTCGTCTCTCAGCAGGCCTCTCGTCTCTCAGCGGGCCTCTTGTCTCTCAGCGGGCCTCTCGTCTCTCAGCAGGCCTCTCGTCTCTCAGCAGGCCTCTCGTCTCTCAGCAGGCCTCTCGTGTCTCAACGGGCCTCTCGTCTCTCAGCAGGCCTCTCGTCTCACAGCAGGCCTCTCGTCTCTCAACGGGCCTCTTGTCTCTCAGCAGGCCTCTCGTCTCTCAGCAGGCCCCTCGTCTCTCAGCGGGCCTCTCGTCCCTCAGCAGGCCTCTCGTCTCTCAGCAGGCCTCTCGACTTTCAGCAGGCCTCTCGTCTCTCAGCGGGCCTCTCGTCTCTCAGCGGGCCTCTCGTCTCTCAGCAGGCCTCTCGTCTCTCAGCAGGCCTCTCGTCTCTCAGCAGGCCTCTCGTCTATCAGCGGGCCTCTCGTCTCTCAGCAGGCATCTCGTCTCTCAGCAGGCATCTCGTCTCTCAGCGGGCCTCTCGTCTCTCAGCAGGCCTCTCGTCTCTCAGCAGGCCTCTCGTCTCACAGCAGGCCTCTCGTCTCACAGCAGGCCTCTCGTCTCTCAGCAGGCCTCTCGTCTCACAGCAGGCATCTCGTCTCTCAGCAGGCCTCTCGTCTCTCAGCAGGAGTCGCGTCTCTCAGCAGGCATCTCGTCTCTCAGCAGGCCTCTCGTCTCTCAACGGGCCTCTCGTCTCTCAGCAGGCCTCTCGTCTATCAGTAGACCTCTCGTCTCTCAGCGGGCCTCTCGTCTCACAGCAGGCCTCTCGTCTCTCGGCAGGCCTCTCGTCTCTCAGCAGGCCTCTCGTCTCTCAACGGGCCTCTCGTCTCTCAGCAGGCATCTCGTCTCTCAGCAGGCCTCTCGTCTCTCAACGGGCCTCTCGTCTCTCAGCAGGCCTCTTGTCTCTCAACGGGCCTCTCGTCTCTCAGCAGGCCTCTCGTCTCTCAGCGGGCCTCTCGTCCCTCAACGGGCCTCTCGTCTATCAGTAGACCTCTCGTCTCTCACCAGGCCTCTCGTCTCTCAGCAGGCCTCTCGTCTCTCAGCAGGCATCTCGTCTCTCAGCAGGCATCTCGTCTCTCAACGGGCCTCTCGTCTCTCAGCAGGCCTCTCGTCTCTCAGCAGGCCCCTCGTCTCTCAGCAGGCCTCTCGTCTCTCAGCAGGCCTCTCGTCTCTCAGCAGGCATCTCGTCTCTCAACGGGCCTCTCGTCCCTCAGCAGGCCTCTCGTCTCTCAGCGGGCCTCTCGTCTCTCAGCGGGCCTCTCGTCTCTCAGCAGGCCTCTCGTCTCTCAGCAGGCATCTCGTCTCTCAGCGGGCCTCTCGTCTCTCAGCAGGCCTCTCGTCTCTCAGCGGGCCTCTCGTCTCTCGGCAGGCTTCTCGTCTCTCAGCAGGCATCTCGTCTCTCAGCAGGCCTCTCGTCTCTCAGCAGGCCTCTCGTCTCTCAGCAGGCCTCTCGTCTCACAGCGGGCATCTCGTCTCTCAGTGGGCCTCTCGTCTCTCAGCCGGCATCTCGTCTCTCAGCAGGCATCTCGTCTCTCAGACGGCATCTAGTCTCTCAGCGGCGGGCCTCTCGTCTCTCAGCGGGCCTCTCGTCTCTCAACGGGCCTCTCGTCTCTCAGCGGGCCTCTCGTCTCTCAGCCGGCATCTCGTCTCTCAGCAGGCAACTCGTCTCTCAGCAGGCCTCTCGTCTCTCAGCAGGCATCTCGTCTCTCAGCAGGCTTCTCGTCTCTCAGCAGGCATCTCGTCTCTCAGAGGCCTCTCGTCTCTCAGCAGGCCTCTTGTCTCTCAGCAGGCCTCTCGTCTCTCAGCAGGCCTCTCGTCTCTCAGCAGGCATCTCGTCTCTCAGCGGGCCTCTCGTCTCTCAACGGGCCTCTCGTCCCTCAGCAGGCATCTCGTCTCTCAGCAGGCCTCTCGTCTCTCAGCAGGCCTCTCGTATCTCAACAGACCTCTCGTCTCTCAGCAAGCTTCTCGTCTCTCAGCAGGCCTCTCGTCTCTCAGCAGGCCTCTCGTCTCTCAGCAGGCCTCTCGTCTCACAGCGGGCATCTCGTCTCTCAGCGGGCCTCTCGTCTCTCAGCCGGCATCTCGTCTCTCAGCGGCGGGCCTCTCGTCTCTCAGCGGGCCTCTCGTCTATCAACGGGCCTCTCGTCTATCAGCGGGCCTCTCGTCTCTCAGCCGGCATCTCGTCTCTCAGCAGGCATCTCGTCTCTCAGCGGGCCTCTCGTCTCTCAGCCGGCATCTCGTCTCTCAGTGGCGGGCCTCTCGTCTCTCAGCGGGCCTCTCGTCTCTCAACGGGCCTCTCGTCTCACAGCAGGCCTCTCGTCTCTCAACGGGCGTCTCGTCTCTCAGCAGGCTTCTCGTCTCTCAGCAGGCATCTCGTCTCTCAACGGGCCTCTCGTCTCTCAGCAGGCCTCTCGTCTCTCAGCAGGCCTCTCGTCTCTCAGCGGCGGGCCTCTCGTCTCTCAGCCGGCATCTCGTCTCTCAGTGGCAGGCCTCTCGTCTCTCAGCGGGCCTCTCGTCTCTCAACGGGCCTCTCGTCTCTCAACGGGCCTCTCGTCTCTCAGCAGGCCTCACGTCTCTCAGCAGGCCTCTCGTCTCTCAGCAGACCTCTCGTCTCTCAGTGGGCCTCTCGTCTCTCAGCAGGCCTCTCGTCTCTCAGCAGGCCTCTCGTCTCTCAGCAGGCCTCTCGTCTCTCAGCAGGCCTCTCGTCTCTCAGCAGGCCTCTCGTCTATCAGCAGGCTTCTCGTCTCTCAGCAGGCCTCTCGTCCCTCAGCAGGCCTCTCGTCTCTCAGCAGGCCTCTCGTCTCTCAGCAGGCCTCTCGTCCCTCAGCAGGCCTCTCGTCTCTCAGCAGGCCTCTCGTCTCTCAACGGGCCTCTCGTCTCTCAGCAGGCCTCTCGTCTATCAGTAGACCTCTCGTCTCTCAGCAGGCCACTCGTCTCTCAGCGGGCATCTCGTCTCTAAGCAGGCCTCTCGTCTCTCAGCAGGCCTCTCGTCTCTCAGCAGGCCTCTCGTCTCTCAGCAGACCTCTCGTCTCTCAGCAGGCCCCTCGTCTCTCAGCAGGCCTCTCGTCTCTCAGCAGGCCTCTCGTCTCTCAGCAGACCTCTCGTCTCTCAGCGGGCTTCTCGTCTCTCAGCAGGCCTCTCGTCTCTCAACGGACCTCTCGTCTCTCAGCAGGCCTCTCGTCTATCAGTAGACCTCTCGTCTCTCAGCGGGCCTCTCGTCTCACAGCAGGCCTCTCGTCTCTCAGCAGGCCTCTCGTCTCTCAGCAGGCCTCTCGTCTCTCAACGGGCCTCTCGTCTCTCAGCAGGCCTCTCGTCTCTCAACGGGCCTCTCGTCTCTCAGCAGGCCTCTCGTCTATCAGTAGA
Organism: Brachyptera risi; assembly: GCA_964007535.1. NCBI lineage: Eukaryota > Metazoa > Arthropoda > Insecta > Plecoptera > Taeniopterygidae > Brachyptera > Brachyptera risi. The sequence goes on from OZ023333.1 coordinate 4,719,167, forward strand.
CCTCTCGTCTCTCAGCGGGCCTCTCGTCTCACAGCAGGCCTCTCGTCTCTCAGCAGGCCTCTCGTCTCTCAGCAGGCCTCTCGTCTCTCAACGGGCCTCTCGTCTCTCAGCAGGCCTCTCGTCTCTCAACGGGCCTCTCGTCTCTCAGCAGGCCTCTCGTCTATCAGTAGACCTCTCGTCTCTCAGCAGGCCTCTCGTCTCTCAGCAGGTTTCTCGTCTCTCAGAAGGCCTCTCGTCTATCAACGGGCCTCTTGTCTCTCAGTGGGCCTCTCGTCTCTCAGCGGGCCTCTCGTCTCTCAGCAGGCCTCTCGTCTATCAGTAGACCTCTCGTCTATCACTAGACCTCTCGTCTCTCAGCAGGCCTCTCGTCTCTCAGCAGGCATCTCTTCTCACAGCAGGCCTCTCGTCTCTCAACGGGCCTCTCGTCTCTCAGCAGGCCTCTCGTCTCTCAGCAGGCCTCTCGTCTATCAGTAGACCTCTCGTCTCTCAGCGGGCCTCTCGTCTCACAGCAGGCCTCTCGTCTCTCAGCGGGCCTCTCGTCTCTCAGCAGGCCTCTCGTCTCTCAGCAGGCCTCTCGTCTCACAGCAGGCCTCTCGTCTCACAGCAGGCCTCTCGTCTCTCAGCAGGCCTCTCGTCTCACAGCAGGCATCTCGTCTCTCAGCAGGCCTCTCGTCTCTCAGCAGGCCTCTCGTCTCTCAGCAGGCATCTCGTCTCTCAGCAGGCCTCTCGTCTCTCAACGGGCCTCTCGTCTCTCAGCAGGCCTCTCGTCTATCAGTAGACCCCTCGTCTCTCAGCGGGCCTCTCGTCTCACAGCAGGCCTCTCGTCTCTCGGCAGGCCTCTCGTCTCTCAGCAGGCCTCTCTTCTCTCAACGGGCCTCTCGTCTCTCAGCAGACCTCTCGTCTCTCAACGGGCCTCTCGTCTCTCAGCAGGCCTCTCGTCTCACAGCGGGCCTCACGTCTCTTAGCAGGCCTCTCGTCTCTCAGCAGGCCTCTCGTCTCACAGCGGGCATCTCGTCTCTCAGCGGGCCTCTCGTCTCTCAGCCGGCTTCTTGTCTCTCAGCAGGCATCTCGTCTCTCAGCCGGCATCTCATCTCTCAGCGGCGGGCCTCTCGTCTCTCAGCGGGCCTCTCGTCTCTCAACGGGCCTCTCGTCTCTCAGCGGGCCTCTCGTCTCTCAGCCGGCATCTCGTCTCTCAGCAGGCATCTCGTCTCTCAGCAGGCCTCTCGTCTCTCAGCAGGCATCTCGTCTCTCAGCAGGCTTCTCGTCTCTCAGCAGGCATCTCGTCTCTCAGCAGGCCTCTCGTCTCTCAGCAGGCCTCTTGTCTCTCAGCAGGCCTCTCGTCTCTCAGCAGGCCTCTCGTCTCTCAGCAGGCCTCTCGTCTCTCAGCAGGCATCTCGTCTCTCAGCAGGCTTCTCGTCTCTCAGCAGGCATCTCGTCTCTCAGCAGGCCTCTCGTCTCTCAGCAGGCCTCTTGTCTCACAGCAGGCCTCTCGTCTCTCAACGGGCCTCTCGTCTCTCAGCGGGCCTCTCGTCTCTCAGCGGCGGGCCTCTCGTCTCACAGCAGGCATCTCGTCTCTCAGCAGGCCTCTCGTCTCTCAGCAGGCCTCTCGTCTCTCAGCGGGCCTCTCGTCTCTCAGCAGGCCTCTCGTCTCTCAGCAGGCCTCTCGTCTCTCGGCAGGCCTCTCGTCTCTCAGCAGGCCTCTGGTCTCTCAGCAGGCCTCTCGTCTCTCAACGGGCCTCTCGTCTCTCAGCAGGCTTCTCGTCTCTCAGCAGGCCTCTCGTCTCTCAGCAGGCCTCTCGTCTCACAGCAGGCCTCTCGTCTCTCAGCAGGCCTCTTGTCTCTCAGCAGGCATCTCGTCTCTCAGCGGGCATCTCGTCTCTCAGCAGGCCTCTCGTCTCTCAGCGGGCCTCTCGTCTCTCGGCAGGCTTCTCGTCTCTCAGCAGGCATCTCGTCTCTCAGCGGGCCTCTCGTCTCTCAACGGGCCTCTCGTACCTCAGCAGGCATCTCGTCTCTCAGCAGGCCTCTCGTCTCTCAGCAGGCCTCTCGTCTCTCAACAGACCTCTCGTCTCTCAGCAAGCTTCTCGTCTCTCAGCAGGCCTCTCGTCTCTCAGCAGGCCTCTCGTCTCTCAGCAGGCCTCTCGTCTCACAGCGGGCATCTCGTCTCTCAGCGGGCCTCTCGTCTCTCAGCCGGCATCTCGTCTCTCAGCGGCGGGCCTCTCGTCTCTCAGCGGGCCTCTCGTCTATCAACGGGCCTCTCGTCTCTCAGCGGGCCTCTCGTCTATCAGCCGGCATCTCGTCTCTCAGCAGGCATCTCGTCTCTCAGCGGGCCTCTCGTCTCTCAGCCGGCATCTCGTCTCTCAGCGGCGGGCCTCTCGTCTCTCAGCGGGCCTCTCGTCTCTCAACGGGCCTCTCGTCTCACAGCAGGCCTCTCGTCTCTCAACGGGCGTCTCGTCTCTCAGCAGGCCTCTCGTCTATCAGTAGACCTCTCGTCTCTCAGCGGGCCTCTCGTCTCACAGCAGGCCTCTCGTCTCTCAGCAGGCCTCTCGTCTCTCAGCAGGCCTCTCGTCTCTCAACGGGCCTCTCGTCTCTCAGCAGGCCTCTCGTCTCTCAACGGGCCTCTCGTCTCTCAGCAGGCCTCTCGTCTATCAGTAGACCTCTCGTCTCTCAGCAGGCCTCTCGTCTCTCAGCAGGTTTCTCGTCTCTCAGAAGGCCTCTCGTCTATCAACTGGCCTCTTGTCTATCAGTGGGCCTCTCGTCTCTCAGCGGGCCTCTCGTCTCTCAGCAGGCCTCTCGTCTATCAGTAGACCTCTCGTCTATCAGTAGACCTCTCGTCTCTCAGCAGGCCTCTCGTCTCTCAGCAGGCATCTCTTCTCACAGCAGGCCTCTCGTCTCTCAACGGGCCTCTCGTCTCTCAGCAGGCCTCTCGTCTCTCAGCAGGCCTCTCGTCTATCAGTAGACCTCTCGTCTCTCAGCGGGCCTCTCGTCTCACAGCAGGCCTCTCGTCTCTCAGCAGGCTTCTCGTCTCTCAGCAGGCCTCTCGTCTCTCAGCAGGCCTCTCGTCTCTCAGCGGGCCTCTTGTCTCTCAGCGGGCCTCCCGTCTCACAGCAGGCCTCTCGTCTCTCAGCAGGCCTCTCGTCTCTCAGCAGGCCTCTCGTCTCTCAGCAGGCGTCTCGTCTCTCAGCAGGCCTCTCGTCTCTCAGCGGGCCTCTTGTCTCTCAGCGGGCCTCTCGTCTCTCAGCAGGCCTCTCGTCTCTCAGCAGGCCTCTCGTCTCACAGCAGGCCTCTCGTCTCTCAACGGGCCTCTTGTCTCTCAGCAGGCCTCTCGTCTCTCAGCAGGCCTCTCGTCTCTCAGCGGGCCTCTCGTCCCTCAGCAGGCCTCTCGTCTCTCAGCAGGCCTCTCGACTTTCAGCAGGCCTCTCGTCTCTCAGCGGGCCTCTCGTCTCTCAGCGGGCCTCTCGTCTCTCAGCAGGCCTCTCGTCTCTCAGCAGGCCTCTCGTCTCTCAGCAGGCCTCTCGTCTATCAGCGGGCCTCTCGTCTCTCAGCAGGCATCTCGTCTCTCAGCAGGCATCTCGTCTCTCAGCGGGCCTCTCGTCTCTCAGCAGGCCTCTCGTCTCTCAGCAGGCCTCTCGTCTCACAGCAGGCCTCTCGTCTCACAGCAGGCCTCTAGTCTCTCAGCAGGCCTCTCGTCTCACAGCAGGCATCTCGTCTCTCAGCAGACCTCTCGTCTCTCAGCAGGCCTCTCGTCTCTCAGCAGGCATCTCGTCTCTCAGCAGGCCTCTCGTCTCTCAACGGGCCTCTTGTCTCTCAGCAGGCCTCTCGTCTATCAGTAGACCTCTCGTCTCTCAGCGGGCCTCTCGTCTCACAGCAGGCCTCTCGTCTCTCGGCAGGCCTCTCGTCTCTCAGCAGGCCTCTCGTCTCTCAACGGGCCTCTCGTCTCTCAGCAGGCATCTCGTCTCTCAGCAGGCCTCTCGTCTCTCAACGGGCCTCTCGTCTCTCAGCAGGCCTCTTGTCTCTCAACGGGCCTCTCGTCTCTCAGCAGGCCTCTCGTCTCTCAGCAGGCCTCTCGTTTCTCAGCGGGCCTCTCGTCTCACAGCAGGCATCTCGTCTCTCAACGGGCCTCTCGTCTCTCAGCAGGCCTCTCGTCTCTCAGCAGGCCTCACGTCTCTCAGCAGGCCTCTCGTCTCTCAGCAGGCATCTCGTCTCTCAGCAGGCATCTCGTCTCTCAACGGGCCTCTCGTCTCTCAGCAGGCCTCTCGTCTCTCAGCAGGCCTCTCGTCTCTCAGCAGGCATCTCGTCTCTCAGCAGGCATCTCGTCTCTCAACGGGCCTCTCGTCTCTCAGCAGGCCTCTCGTCTCTCAGCAGGCCCCTCGTCTCTCAGCAGGCCTCTCGTCTCTCAGCAGGCCTCTCGTCTCTCAGCAGGCATCTCGTCTCTCAACGGGCCTCTCGTCCCTCAGCAGGCCTCTCGTCTCTCAGCGGGCCTCTCGTCTCTCAGCGGGCCTCTCGTCTCTCAGCAGGCCTCTCGTCTCTCAGCAGGCATCTCGTCTCTCAGCGGGCCTCTCGTCTCTCAGCAGGCCTCTCGTCTCTCAGCGGGCCTCTCGTCTCTCGGCAGGCTTCTCGTCTCTCAGCAGGCATCTCGTCTCTCAGCAGGCCTCTCGTCTCTCAGCAGGCCTCTCGTCTCTCAGCAGGCCTCTCGTCTCACAGCGGGCATCTCGTCTCTCAGTGGGCCTCTCGTCTCTCAGCCGGCATCTCGTCTCTCAGCAGGCATCTCGTCTCTCAGACGGCATCTCGTCTCTCAGCGGCGGGCCTCTCGTCTCTCAGCGGGCCTCTCGTCTCTCAACGGGCCTCTCGTCTCTCAGCGGGCCTCTCGTCTCTCAGCCGGCATCTCGTCTCTCAGCAGGCAACTCGTCTCTCAGCAGGCCTCTCGTCTCTCAGCAGGCATCTCGTCTCTCAGCAGGCTTATCGTCTCTCAGCAGGCATCTCGTCTCTCAGCAGGCCTCTCGTCTCTCAGCAGGCCTCTTGTCTCTCAGCAGGCCCCTCGTCTCTCAGCAGGCCTCTCGTCTCTCAGCAGGCATCTCGTCTCTCAGCGGGCCTCTCGTCTCTCAACGGGCCTCTCGTCCCTCAGCAGGCATCTCGTCTCTCAGCAGGCCTCTCGTCTCTCAGCAGGCCTCTCGTCTCTCAACAGACCTCTCGTCTCTCAGCAAGCTTCTCGTCTCTCAGCAGGCCTCTCGTCTCTCAGCAGGCCTCTCGTCTCTCAGCAGGCCTCTCGTCTCACAGCGGGCATCTCGTCTCTCAGCGGGCCTCTCGTCTCTCAGCCGGCATCTCGTCTCTCAGCGGCGGGCCTCTCGTCTCTCAGCGGGCCTCTCGTCTATCAACGGGCCTCTCGTCTCTCAGCGGGCCTCTCGTCTCTCAGCCGGCATCTCGTCTCTCAGCAGGCATCTCGTCTCTCAGCGGGCCTCTCGTCTCTCAGCCGGCATCTCGTCTCTCAGCGGCGGGCCTCTCGTCTCTCAGCGGGCCTCTCGTCTCTCAACGGGCCTCTCGTCTCACAGCAGGCCTCTCGTCTCTCAACGGGCGTCTCGTCTCTCAGCAGGCTTCTCGTCTCTCAGCAGGCATCTCGTCTCTCAACGGGCCTCTCGTCTCTCAGCAGGCCTCTCGTCTCTCAGCAGGCCTCTCGTCTCTCAGCGGCGGGCCTCTCGTCTCTCAGCCGGCATCTCGTCTCTCAGTGGCAGGCCTCTCGTCTCTCAGCGGGCCTCTCGTCTCTCAACGGGCCTCTCGTCTCTCAACGGGCCTCTCGTCTCTCAGCAGGCCTCACGTCTCTCAGCAGGCCTCTCGTCTCTCAGCAGGCCTCTCGTCTCTCAGTGGGCCTCTCGTCTCTCAGCAGGCCTCTCGTCTCTCAGCAGGCCTCTCGTCTCTCAGCAGGCCTCTCGTCTCTCAGCAGGCCTCTCGTCTCTCAGCAGGCCTCTCGTCTATCAGCAGGCTTCTCGTCTCTAAGCAGGCCTCTCGTCCCTCAGCAGGCCTCTCGTCTCTCAGCAGGCCTCTCGTCTCTCAGCAGGCCTCTCGTCCCTCAGCAGGCCTCTCGTCTCTCAGCAGGCCTCTCGTCTCTCAACGGGCCTCTCGTCTCTCAGCAGGCCTCTCGTCTATCAGTAGACCTCTCGTCTCTCTGCAGGCCACTCGTCTCTCAGCGGGCATCTCGTCTCTAAGCAGGCCTCTCGTCTCTCAGCAGGCCTCTCGTCTCTCAGCAGGCCTCTCGTCTCTCAGCAGACCTCTCGTCTCTCAGCAGGCCCCTCGTCTCTCAGCAGGCCTCTCGTCTCTCAGCAGGCCTCTCGTCTCTCAGCAGACCTCTCGTCTCTCAGCGGGCTTCTCGTCTCTCAGCAGGCCTCTTGTCTCTCAACGGACCTCTCGTCTCTCAGCAGGCCTCTCGTCTATCAGTAGACCTCTCGTCTCTCAGCGGGCCTCTCGTCTCACAGCAGCCCTCTCGTCTCTCAGCAGGCCTCTCGTCTCTCAGCAGGCCTCTCGTCTCTCAACGGGCCTCTCGTCTCTCAGCAGGCCTCTCGTCTCTCAACGGGCCTCTCGTCCCTCAGCAGGCCTCTCGTCTATCAGTAGACCTCTCGTCTCTCAGCGGGCCTCTCGTCTCACAGCAGGCCTCTCGTCTCTCAGCAGGCCTCTCGTCTCTCAGCAGGCCTCTCGTCTCTCAACGGGCCTCTCGTCTCTCAGCAGGCCTCTCGTCTCTCAACGGGCCTCTCGTCTCTCAGCAGGCCTCTCGTCTATCAGTAGACCTCTCGTCTCTCAGCAGGCCTCTCGTCTCTCAGCAGGTTTCTCGTCTCTCAGAAGGCCTCTCGTCTATCAACGGGCCTCTTGTCTCTCAGTGGGCCTCTCGTCTCTCAGCGGGCCTCTCGTCTCTCAGCAGGCCTCTCGTCTATCAGTAGACCTCTCGTCTATCAGTAGACCTCTCGTCTCTCAGCAGGCCTCTCGTCTCTCAGCAGGCATCTCTTCTCACAGCAGGCCTCTCGTCTCTCAACGGGCCTCTCGTCTCTCAGCAGGCCTCTCGTCTCTCAGCAGGCCTCTCGTCTATCAGTAGACCTCTCGTCTACCAGCGGGCCTCTCGTCTCACAGCAGGCCTCTCGTCTCTCAGCAGGCTTCTCGTCTCTCAGCAGGCCTCTCGTCTCTCAGCAGGCCTCTCGTCTCTCAGCGGGCCTCTTGTCTCTCAGCGGGCCTCCCGTCTCACAGCAGGCCTCTCGTCTCTCAGCAGGCCTCTCGTCTCTCAGCAGGCCTCTCGTCTCTCAGCAGGCGTCTCGTCTCTCAGCAGGCCTCTCGTCTCTCAGCGGTTCTCTTGTCTCTCAGCAGGCCTCTCGTCTCTCAGCAGGCCTCTCGTCTCTCAGCAGGCCTCTTGTCTCTCAGCAGGCCTCTCGTCTCTCAACGGGCCTCTCGTCTCTCAGCAGGCCTCTCGTCTCACAGCAGGCCTCTCGTCTCTCAACGGGCCTCTTGTCTCTCAGCAGGCCTCTCGTCTCTCAGCAGGCCTCTCGTCTCTCAGCGGGCCACTCGTCCCTCAGCAGGCCTCTCGTCTCTCAGCAGGCCTCTCGACTTTCAGCAGGCCTCTCGTCTCTCAGCGGGCCTCTCGTCTCTCAGCGGGCCTCTCGTCTCTCAGCAGGCCTCTCGTCTCTCAGCAGGCCTCTCGTCTCTCAGCAGGCCTCTCGTCTATCAGCGGGCCTCTCGTCTCTCAGCAGGCATCTCGTCTCTCAGCAGGCATCTCGTCTCTCAGCGGGCCTCTCGTCTCTCAGCAGGCCTCTCGTCTCTCAGCAGGCCTCTCGTCTCACAGCAGGCCTCTCGTCTCACAGCAGGCCTCTCGTCTCTCAGCAGGCCTCTCGTCTCACAGCAGGCATCTCGTCTCTCAGCAGGCCTCTCGTCTCTCAGCAGGCCTCTCGTCTCTCAGCAGGCATCTCGTCTCTCAGTAGGCCTCTCGTCTCTCAACGGGCCTCTCGTCTCTCAGCAGGCCTCTCGTCTATCAGTAGACCTCTCGTCTCTCAGCGGGCCTCTCGTCTCACAGCAGGCCTCTCGTCTCTCGGCAGGCCTCTCGTCTCTCAGCAGGCCTCTCGTCTCTCAACGGGCCTCTCGTCTCTCAGCAGACCTCTCGTCTCTCAACGGGCCTCTCGTCTCTCAGCAGGCCTCTCGTCTCACAGCGGGCCTCTCGTCTCTTAGCAGGCCTCTCGTCTCTCAGCAGGCCTCTCGTCTCACAGCGGGCATCTCGTCTCTCAGCGGGCCTCTCGTCTCTCAGCCGGCATCTCGTCTCTCAGCAGGCATCTCGTCTCTCAGCCGGCATCTCATCTCTCAGCGGCGGGCCTCTCGTCTCTCAGCGGGCCTCTCGTCTCTCAACGGGCCTCTCGTCTCTCAGCGGGCCTCTCGTCTCTCAGCCGGCATCTCGTCTCTCAGCAGGCATCTCGTCTCTCAGCAGGCCTCTCGTCTCTCAGCAGGCCTCTCGTCTCTCAGCAGGCCTCTCGTCTCTCAGCAGGCATCTCGTCACTCAGCAGGCTTCTCGTCTCTCAGCAGGCATCTCGTCTCTCAGCAGGCCTCTCGTCTCTCAGCAGGCCTCTTGTCTCTCAGCAGGCCTCTCGTCTCTCAGCAGGCCTCTCGTCTCTCAGCAGGCCTCTCGTCTCTCAGCAGGCATCTCGTCTCTCAGCAGGCTTCTCGTCTCTCAGCAGGCATCTCGTCTCTCAGCAGGCCTCTCGTCTCTCAGCAGGCCTCTTGTCTCACAGCAGGCCTCTCGTCTCTCAACGGGCCTCTCGTCTCTCAGCGGGCCTCTCGTCTCTCAGCGGCGGGCCTCTCGTCTCACAGCAGGCATCTCGTCTCTCAGCAGGCCTCTCGTCTCTCAGCAGGCCTCTCGTCTCTCAGCGGGCCTCTCGTCTCTCAGCAGGCCTCTCGTCTCTCAGCAGGCCTCTCGTCTCTCAGCAGGCCTCTCGTCTCTCAGCAGGCCTCTGGTCTCTCAGCAGGCCTCTCGTCTCTCAACGGGCCTCTCGTCTCTCAGCAGGCTTCTCGTCTCTCAGCAGGCCTCTCGTCTCTCAGCAGGCCTCTCGTCTCACAGCAGGCCTCTCGTCTCTCAGCAGGCCTCTCGTCTCTCAGCAGGCATCTCGTCTCTCAGCGGGCATCTCGTCTCTCAGCAGGCCTCTCGTCTCTCAGCGGGCCTCTCGTCTCTCGGCAGGCTTCTCGTCTCTCAGCAGGCATCTCGTCTCTCAGCGGGCCTCTCGTCTCTCAACGGGCCTCTCGTCCCTCAGCAGGCATCTCGTCTCTCAGCAGGCCTCTCGTCTCTCAGCCGGCCTCTCGTCTCTCAACAGACCTCTCGTCTCTCAGCAAGCTTCTCGTCTCTCAGCAGGCCTCTCGTCTCTCAGCAGGCCTCTCGTCTCTCAGCAGGCCTCTCGTCTCACAGCGGGCATCTCGTCTCTCAGCGGGCCTCTCGTCTCTCAGCCGGCATCTCGTCTCTCAGCGGCGGGCCTCTCGTCTCTCAGCGGGCCTCTCGTCTATCAACGGGCTACTCGTCTATCAGCGGGCCTCTCGTCTCTGAGCCGGCATCTCGTCTCTCAGCAGGCATCTCGTCTCTCAGCGGGCCTCTCGTCTCTCAGCCGGCATCTCGTCTCTCAGCGGCGGGCCTCTCGTCTCTCAGCGGGCCTCTCGTCTCTCAACGGGCCTCTCGTCTCACAGCAGGCCTCTCGTCTCTCAACGGGCGTCTCGTCTCTCAGCAGGCCTCTCGTCTATCAGTAGACCTCTCGTCTCTCAGCGGGCCTCTCGTCTCACAGCAGGCCTCTCGTCTCTCAGCAGGCCTCTCGTCTCTCAGCAGGCCTCTCGTCTCTCAACGGGCCTCTCGTCTCTCAGCAGGCCTCTCGCCCCTCAACGGGCCTCTCGTCTCTCAGCAGGCCTCTCGTCTATCAGTAGACCTCTCGTCTCTCAGCAGGCCTCTCGTCTCTCAGCAGGTTTCTCGTCTCTCAGAAGGCCTCTCGTCTATCAACGGGCCTCTTGTCTCTCAGTGGGCCTCTCGTCTCTCAGCGGGCCTCTCGTCTCTCAGCGGGCCTCTCGTCTATCAGTAGACCTCTCGTCTATCAGTAGACCTCTCGTCTCTCAGCAGGCCTCTCGTCTCTCAGCAGGCATCTCTTCTCACAGCAGGCCTCTCGTCTCTCAACGGGCCTCTCGTCTCTCAGCAGGCCTCTCGTCTCTCAGCAGGCCTCTCGTCTATCAGTAGACCTCTCGTCTCTCAGCGGGCCTCTCGTCTCACAGCAGGCCTCTTGTCTCTCAGCAGGCTTCTCGTCTCTCAGCAGGCCTCTCGTCTCTCAGCAGGCCTCTCGTCTCTCAGCGGGCCTCTTGTCTCTCAGCAGGCCTCCCGTCTCACAGCAGGCCTCTCGTCTCTCAGCAGGCCTCTCGTCTCTCAGCAGGCCTCTCGTCTCTCAGCAGGCGTCTCGTCTCTCAGCAGGCCTCTCGTCTCTCAGCGGGCCTCTTGTCTCTCAGCGGGCCTCTCGTCTCTCAGCAGGCCTCTCGTCTCTCAGCAGGCCTCTCGTCTCTCAGCAGGCCTCTCGTCTCTCAACGGGCCTCTCGTCTCTCAGCAGGCCTCTCGTCTCACAGCAGGCCTCTCGTCTCTCAACGGGCCTCTTGTCTCTCAGCAGGCCTCTCGTCTCTCAGCAGGCCTCTCGTCTCTCAGCGGGCCTCTCGTCCCTCAGCAGGCCTCTCGTCTCTCAGCAGGCCTCTCGACTTTCAGCAGGCCTCTCGTCTCTCAGCGGGCCTCTCGTCTCTCAGCGGGCCTCTCGTCTCTCAGCAGGCCTCTCGTCTCTCAGCAGGCCTCTCGTCTCTCAGCAGGCCTCTCGTCTATCAGCGGGCCTCTCGTCTCTCAGCAGGCATCTCGTCTCTCAGCAGGCATCTCGTCTCTCAGCGGGCCTCTCGTCTCTCAGCAGGCCTCTCGTCTCTCAGCAGGCCTCTCGTCTCACAGCAGGCCTCTCGTCTCACAGCAGGCCTCTCGTCTCTCAGCAGGCCTCTCGTCTCACAGCAGGCATCTCGTCTCTCAGCAGGCCTCTCGTCTCTCAGCAGGCCTCTCGTCTCTCAGCAGGCATCTCGTCCCTCAGCAGGCCTCTCGTCTCTCAACGGGCCTCTCGTCTCTCAGCAGGCCTCTCGTCTATCAGTAGACCTCTCGTCTCTCAGCGGGCCTCTCGTCTCACAGCAGGCCTCTCGTCTCTCGGCAGGCCTCTCGTCTCTCAGCAGGCCTCTCGTCTCTCAACGGGCCTCTCGTCTCTCAGCAGGCATCTCGTCTCTCAGCAGGCCTCTCGTCTCTCAACGGGCCTCTCGTCTCTCAGCAGGCCTCTTGTCTCTCAACTGGCCTCTCGTCTCTCAGCAGGCCTCTCGTCTCTCAGCAGGCCTCTCGTCTCTCAGCGGGCCTCTCGTCTCACAGCAGGCATCTCGTCTCTCAACGGGCCTCTCGTCTCTCAGCAGGCCTCTCGTCTCTCAGCAGGCCTCACGTCTCTCAGCAGGCCTCTCGTCTCTCAGCAGGCATCTCGTCTCTCAGCAGGCATCTCGTCTCTCAACGGGCCTCTCGTCTCTCAGCAGGCCTCTCGTCTCTCAGCAGGCCTCTCGTCTCTCAGCAGGCATCTCGTCTCTCAGCAGGCATCTCGTCTCTCAACGGGCCTCTCGTCTCTCAGCAGGCCTCTCGTCTCTCAGCAGGCCCCTCGTCTCTCAGCAGGCCTCTCGTCTCTCAGCAGGCCTCTCGTCTCTCAGCAGGCATCTCGTCTCTCAACGGGCCTCTCGTCCCTCAGCAGGCCTCTCGTCTCTCAGCGGGCCTCTCGTCTCTCAGCGGGCCTCTCGTCTCTCAGCAGGCCTATCGTCTCTCAGCAGGCATCTCGTCTCTCAGCGGGCCTCTCGTCTCTCAGCATGCCTCTCGTCTCTCAGCGGGCCTCTCGTCTCTCGGCAGGCTTCTCGTCTCTCAGCAGGCATCTCGTCTCTCAGCAGGCCTCTCGTCTCTCAGCAGGCCTCTCGTCTCTCAGCAGGCCTCTCGTCTCACAGCGGGCATCTCGTCTCTCAGCGGGCCTCTCGTCTCTCAGCCGGCATCTCGTCTCTCAGCAGGCATCTCGTCTCTCAGACGGCATCTCGTCTCTCAGCGGCGGGCCTCTCGTCTCTCAGCGGGCCTCTCGTCTCTCAACGGGCCTCTCGTCTCTCAGCGGGCCTCTCGTCTCTCAGCCGGCATCTCGTCTCTCAGCAGGCATCTCGTCTCTCAGCAGGCCTCTCGTCTCTCAGCAGGCATCTCGTCTCTCAGCAGGCTTCTCGTCTCTCAGCAGGCATCTCGTCTCTCAGCAGGCCTCTCGTCTCTCAGCAGGCCTCTTGTCTCTCAGCAGGCCTCTCGTCTCTCAGCAGGCCTCTCGTCTCTCAGCAGGCATCTCGTCTCTCAGCGGGCCTCTCGTCTCTCAACGGGCCTCTCGTCCCTCAGCAGGCATCTCGTCTCTCAGCAGGCCTCTCGTCTCTCAGCAGGCCTCTCGTCTCTCAACAGACCTCTCGTCTCTCAGCAAGCTTCTCGTCTCTCAGCAGGCCTCTCGTCTCTCAGCAGGCCTCTCGTCTCTCAGCAGGCCTCTCGTCTCACAGCGGGCATCTCGTCTCTCAGCGGGCCTCTCGTCTCTCAGCCGGCATCTCGTCTCTCAGCGGCGGGCCTCTCGTCTCTCAGCGGGCCTCTCGTCTATCACCGGGCCTCTCGTCTCTCAGCGGGCCTCTCGTCTCTCAGCCGGCATCTCGTCTCTCAGCAGGCATCTCGTCTCTCAGCGGGCCTCTCGTCTCTCAGCCGGCATCTCGTCTCTCAGCGGCGGGCCTCTCGTCTCTCAGCGGGCCTCTCGTTTCTCAACGGGCCTCTCGTCTCACAGCAGGCCTCTCGTCTCTCAACGGGCGTCTCGTCTCTCAGCAGGCTTCTCGTCTCTCAGCAGGCATCTCGTCTCTCAACGGGCCTCTCGTCTCTCAGCAGGCCTCTCGTCTCTCAGCAGGCCTCTCGTCTCTCAGCGGCGGGCCTCTCGTCTCTCAGCCGGCATCTCGTCTCTCAGTGGCAGGCCTCTCGTCTCTCAGCGGGCCTCTCGTCTCTCAACGGGCCTCTCGTCTCTCAACGGGCCTCTCGTCTCTCAGCAGGCCTCACGTCTCTCAGCAGGCCTCTCGTCTCTCAGCAGGCCTCTCGTCTCTCAGTGGGCTTCTCGTCTCTCAGCAGGCCTCTCGTCTCTCAGCAGGCCTCTCGTATCTCAGCAGGCCTCTCGTCTCTCAGCAGGCCTCTCGTCTCTCAGCAGGCCTCTCGTCTATCAGCAGGCTTCTCGTCTCTCAGAGGGCCTCTCGTCCCTCAGCAGGCCTCTCGTCTCTCAGCAGGCCTCTCGTCTCTCAGCAGGCCTCTCGTCCCTCAGCAGGCCTCTCGTCTCTCAGCAGGCCTCTCGTCTCTCAACGGGCCTCTCGTCTCTCAGCAGGCCTCTCGTCTATCAGTAGACCTCTCGTCTCTCAGCAGGCCACTCGTCTCTCAGCGGGCATCTCGTCTCTAAGCAGGCCTCTCGTCTCTCAGCAGGCCTCTCGTCTCTCAGCAGGCCTCTCGTCTCTCAGCAGACCTCTCGTCTCTCAGCAGGCCCCTCGTCTCTCAGCAGGCCTCTCGTCTCTCAGCAGGCCTCTCGTCTCTCAGCAGACCTCTCGTCTCTCAGCGGGCTTCTCGTCTCTCAGCAGGCCTCTCGTCTCTCAACGGACCTCTCGTCTCTCAGCAGGCCTCTCGTCTATCAGTAGACCTCTCGTCTCTCAGCGGGCCTCTCGTCTCACAGCAGGCCTCTCGTCTCTCAGCAGGCCTGTCGTCTCTCAGCAGGCCTCTCGTCTCTCAACGGGCCTCTCGTCTCTCAGCAGGCCTCTCGTCTCTCAACGGTCCTCTCGTCTCTCAGCAGGCCTCTCGTCTATCAGTAGACCTCTCGTCTCTCAGCGGGCCTCTCGTCTCACAGCAGGCCTCTCGTCTCTCAGCAGGCCTCTCGTCTCTCAGCAGGCCTCTCGTCTCTCAACGGGCCTCTCGTCTCTCAGCAGGCCTCTCGTCTCTCAACGGGCCTCTCGTCTCTCAGCAGGCCTCTCGTCTATCAGTAGACCTCTCGTCTCTCAGCAGGCCTCTCGTCTCTCAGCAGGTTTCTCGTCTCTCAGAAGGCCTCTCGTCTATCAACGGGCCTCTTGTCTCTCAGTGGGCCTCTCGTCTCTCAGCGGGCCTCTCGTCTCTCAGCAGGCCTCTCGTCTATCAGTAGACCTCTCGTCTATCAGTAGACCTCTCGTCTCTCAGCAGGCCTCTCGTCTCTCAGCAGGCATCTCTTCTCACAGCAGGCCTCTCGTCTCTCAACGGGCCTCTCGTCTCTCAGCAGGCCTCTCGTCTCTCAGCAGGCCTCTCGTCTATCAGTAGACCTCTCGTCTCTCAGCGGGCCTCTCGTCTCACAGCAGGCCTCTCCTCTCTCAGCAGGCTTCTCGTCTCTCAGCAGGCCTCTCGTCTCTCAGCAGGCCTCTCGTCTCTCAGCGGGCCTCTTGTCTCTCAGCGGGCCTCTCGTCTCTCAGCAGGCCCCTCGTCTCTCAGCAGGCCTCTCGTCTCTCAGCAGGCCTCTCGTCTCTCAGCAGGCATCTCGTCTCTCAACGGGCCTCTCGTCCCTCAGCAGGCCTCTCGTCTCTCAGCGGGCCTCTCGTCTCTCAGCGGGCCTCTCGTCTCTCAGCAGGCCTATCGTCTCTCAGCAGGCATCTCGTCTCTCAGCGGGCCTCTCGTCTCTCAGCAGGCCTCTCGTCTCTCAGCGGGCCTCTCGTCTCTCGGCAGGCTTCTCGTCTCTCAGCAGGCATCTCGTCTCTCAGCAGGCCTCTCGTCTCTCAGCAGGCCTCTCGTCTCTCAGCAGGCCTCTCGTCTCACAGCGGGCATCTCGTCTCTCAGCGGGCCTCTCGTCTCTCAGCCGGCATCTCGTCTCTCAGCAGGCATCTCGTCTCTCAGACGGCATCTCGTCTCTCAGCGGCGGGCCTCTCGTCTCTCAGCGGGCCTCTCGTCTCTCAACGGGCCTCTCGTCTCTCAGCGGGCCTCTCGTCTCTCAGCCGGCATCTCGTCTCTCAGCAGGCATCTCGTCTCTCAGCAGGCCTCTCGTCTCTCAGCAGGCATCTCGTCTCTCAGCAGGCTTCTCGTCTCTCAGCAGGCATCTCGTCTCTCAGCAGGCCTCTCGTCTCTCAGCAGGCCTCTTGTCTCTCAGCAGGCCTCTCGTCTCTCAGCAGGCCTCTCGTCTCTCAGCAGGCATCTCGTCTCTCAGCGGGCCTCTCGTCTCTCAACGGGCCTCTCGTCCCTCAGCAGGCATCTCGTCTCTCAGCAGGCCTCTCGTCTCTCAGCAGGCCTCTCGTCTCTCAACAGACCTCTCGTCTCTCAGCAAGCTTCTCGTCTCTCAGCAGGCCTCTCGTCTCTCAGCAGGCCTCTCGTCTCTCAGCAGGCCTCTCGTCTCACAGCGGGCATCTCGTCTCTCAGCGGGCCTCTCGTCTCTCAGCCGGCATCTCGTCTCTCAGCGGCGGGCCTCTCGTCTCTCAGCGGGCCTCTCGTCTATCACCGGGCCTCTCGTCTCTCAGCGGGCCTCTCGTCTCTCAGCCGGCATCTCGTCTCTCAGCAGGCATCTCGTCTCTCAGCGGGCCTCTCGTCTCTCAGCCGGCATCTCGTCTCTCAGCGGCGGGCCTCTCGTCTCTCAGCGGGCCTCTCGTTTCTCAACGGGCCTCTCGTCTCACAGCAGGCCTCTCGTCTCTCAACGGGCGTCTCGTCTCTCAGCAGGCTTCTCGTCTCTCAGCAGGCATCTCGTCTCTCAACGGGCCTCTCGTCTCTCAGCAGGCCTCTCGTCTCTCAGCAGGCCTCTCGTCTCTCAGCGGCGGGCCTCTCGTCTCTCAGCCGGCATCTCGTCTCTCAGTGGCAGGCCTCTCGTCTCTCAGCGGGCCTCTCGTCTCTCAACGGGCCTCTCGTCTCTCAACGGGCCTCTCGTCTCTCAGCAGGCCTCACGTCTCTCAGCAGGCCTCTCGTCTCTCAGCAGGCCTCTCGTCTCTCAGTGGGCTTCTCGTCTCTCAGCAGGCCTCTCGTCTCTCAGCAGGCCTCTCGTATCTCAGCAGGCCTCTCGTCTCTCAGCAGGCCTCTCGTCTCTCAGCAGGCCTCTCGTCTATCAGCAGGCTTCTCGTCTCTCAGAGGGCCTCTCGTCCCTCAGCAGGCCTCTCGTCTCTCAGCAGGCCTCTCGTCTCTCAGCAGGCCTCTCGTCCCTCAGCAGGCCTCTCGTCTCTCAGCAGGCCTCTCGTCTCTCAACGGGCCTCTCGTCTCTCAGCAGGCCTCTCGTCTATCAGTAGACCTCTCGTCTCTCAGCAGGCCACTCGTCTCTCAGCGGGCATCTCGTCTCTAAGCAGGCCTCTCGTCTCTCAGCAGGCCTCTCGTCTCTCAGCAGGCCTCTCGTCTCTCAGCAGACCTCTCGTCTCTCAGCAGGCCCCTCGTCTCTCAGCAGGCCTCTCGTCTCTCAGCAGGCCTCTCGTCTCTCAGCAGACCTCTCGTCTCTCAGCGGGCTTCTCGTCTCTCAGCAGGCCTCTCGTCTCTCAACGGACCTCTCGTCTCTCAGCAGGCCTCTCGTCTATCAGTAGACCTCTCGTCTCTCAGCGGGCCTCTCGTCTCACAGCAGGCCTCTCGTCTCTCAGCAGGCCTGTCGTCTCTCAGCAGGCCTCTCGTCTCTCAACGGGCCTCTCGTCTCTCAGCAGGCCTCTCGTCTCTCAACGGTCCTCTCGTCTCTCAGCAGGCCTCTCGTCTATCAGTAGACCTCTCGTCTCTCAGCGGGCCTCTCGTCTCACAGCAGGCCTCTCGTCTCTCAGCAGGCCTCTCGTCTCTCAGCAGGCCTCTCGTCTCTCAACGGGCCTCTCGTCTCTCAGCAGGCCTCTCGTCTCTCAACGGGCCTCTCGTCTCTCAGCAGGCCTCTCGTCTATCAGTAGACCTCTCGTCTCTCAGCAGGCCTCTCGTCTCTCAGCAGGTTTCTCGTCTCTCAGAAGGCCTCTCGTCTATCAACGGGCCTCTTGTCTCTCAGTGGGCCTCTCGTCTCTCAGCGGGCCTCTCGTCTCTCAGCAGGCCTCTCGTCTATCAGTAGACCTCTCGTCTATCAGTAGACCTCTCGTCTCTCAGCAGGCCTCTCGTCTCTCAGCAGGCATCTCTTCTCACAGCAGGCCTCTCGTCTCTCAACGGGCCTCTCGTCTCTCAGCAGGCCTCTCGTCTCTCAGCAGGCCTCTCGTCTATCAGTAGACCTCTCGTCTCTCAGCGGGCCTCTCGTCTCACAGCAGGCCTCTCGTCTCTCAGCAGGCTTCTCGTCTCTCAGCAGGCCTCTAGTCTCTCAGCAGGCCTCTCGTCTCTCAGCGGGCCTCTTGTCTCTCAGCGGGCCTCCCGTCTCACAGCAGGCCTCTCGTCTCTCAGCAGGCCTCTCGTCTCTCAGCAGGCCTCTCGTCTCTCAGCAGGCCTCTCGTCTCTCAGCGGGCCTCTTGTCTCTCAGCAGGCCTCTCGTCTCTCAGCAGGCCTCTCGTCTCTCAGCATGCCTCTCGTCTCTCAGCAGGCCTCTCGTCTCTCAACGGGCCTCTCGTCTCTCAGCAGGCCTCTCGTCTCACAGCAGGCCTCTCGTCTCTCAACGGGCCTCTTGTCTCTCAGCAGGCCTCTCGTCTCTCAGCAGGCCTCTCGTCTCTCAGCGGGCCTCTCGTCCCTCAGCAGGCCTCTCGTCTCTCAGCAGGCCTCTCGACTTTCAGCAGGCCTCTCGTCTCTCAGCGGGCCTCTCGTCTCTCAGCGGGCCTCTCGTCTCTCAGCAGGCCTCTCGTCTCTCAGCATGCCTCTCGTCTCTCAGCAGGCCTCTCGTCTATCAGCGGGCCTCTCGTCTCTCAGCAGGCATCTCGTCTCTCAGCAGGCATCTCGTCTCTCAGCGGGCCTCTCGTCTCTCAGCAGGCCTCTCGTCTCTCAGCAGGCCTCTCGTCTCACAGCGGGCCTCTCGTCTCACAGCAGGCCTCTCGTCTCTCAGCAGGCCTCTCGTCTCACAGCAGGCATCTCGTCTCTCAGCAGGCCTCTCGTCTCTCAGCAGGCCTCTCGTCTCTCAGCAGGCATCTCGTCTCGCAGCAGGCCTCTCGTCTCTCAACGGGCCTCTCGTCTCTCAGCAGGCCTCTCGTCTATCAGTAGACCTCTCGTCTCTCAGCGGGCCTCTCGTCTCACAGCAGGCCTCTCGTCTCTCGGCAGGCCTCTCGTCTCTCAGCAGGCCTCTCGTCTCTCAACGGGCCTCTCGTCTCTCAGCAGACCTCTCGTCTCTCAACGGGCCTCTCGTCTCTCAGCAGGCCTCTCGTCTCACAGCGGGCCTCTCGTCTCTCAGCAGGCCTCTCGTCTCTCAGCAGGCCTCTCGTCTCTCAGCTGGCCTCTCGTCTCTCAGCAGGCATCTCGTCTCTCAGCAGGCCTCTCGTCTCACAGCAGACCTCTCGTCTCTCAACGGGCATCTTGTCTCTCAGCAGGCCTCTCTTCTCTCAGCGGGCCTCTCGTCTCTCAACAGGCTTCTCGTCTCACAGCGGGCCTCTCGTCTCTCAGCAGGCTTCTCGTCTCACAGCGGGCCTCTCGTCTCACAACAGGCTTCTCGTCTCACTGCGGGCCTCTCGTCTCTCAACAGGCTTCTCGTCTCTCAGCGGGCCTCTCGTCTCTCAACAGGCTTCTCGTCTCACAGCGGGCCTCTCGTCTCTCAGCAGGCTTCTCGTCTCCCAGCGGGCCTCTCGTCTCTCAGCAGGCTTCTCGTCTCACAGTGGGCCTCTCGTCTCTCAGCAGGCTTCTCGTCTCACAGCGGGCCTCTCGTCTCTCAGCAGGCCTCTCGTCTCACAGCGGGCCTCTCTTCTCTCAGCAGGCCTCTCGTATCTCAGCAGGCCTCTCGTCTCTCAACGGGCCTCTCGTCTCTCAACGGGCCTCTCGTCTCTCAGCAGGCCTCTCGTCTCTCAGCAGGCCACTCGTCTCACAGCGGGCCTCTCGTCTCTCAGCAGGCCTCTCGTCTCTCAGCAGGCCTCTCGTCTCTCAGCAGGCCTCTCGTCTCTCAACGGGCCTCTCGTCTCTCAACGGGCCTCTCGTCTCTCAGCAGGCCTCTCGTCTATCAGTAGACCTCTCGTCTCTCAGCGGGCCTCTCGTCTCTCAGCGGCCTCTCGTCTCTCAGCAGGCCTGTCGTCTCCCAGCAGACCTCTCGTCTCTCAGTGGGCATCTCGTCTCTCAGCAGGCCTCTCGACCCTCAACGGGCCTCTCGTCTCTCAGCAGGCCTCTCGTCTCTCAGCGGGCCTCTTGTCTCTCAGCAGGCCTCTCGTCTCTCAGCAGGCCTCTCGTCTCTCAGCAGGCCTCTCGTCTCTCAGCAGGCCTCTCGTCTCACAGCAGGCCTCTCGTCTCTCAGCAGGCCTCTCGTCTCACAGCAGGCCTCTCGTCTCTCAGTAGACCTCTCGTCTCTCAGCAGGCCTCTCGTCTCTCAACGGGCCTCTCGTCTCTCAGCAGGCCTCTCGTCTCTCAGCAGGCCTCTCGTCTCTCAGCAGGCCTCTCGTCTCTCAGCAGGCCTCTCGTCTCTCAGCAGGCCTCTCGTCTCTCAGCAGGCCTCTCGTCTCACAGCAGGCCTCTCGTCTCTCAGCAGGCCTCTCGTCTCTCAACGGGCCTGTCGTCTCACAGCGGGCCTCTCGTCTCTCAGCAGGCCTCTCGTCTCACAGCAGACCTCTCGTCTCACAGCAGGCCTCTCGTCTCCCAGCAGGCCTCTCGTCTCTCAGCAGGCCTCTCGTCTCTCAGCAGGCCTCTCGTCTCTCAGCAGGCCTCTCGTCTCTCAGCAGGCCTCTCGTCTCTCAGCAGGCCTCTCGTCTCTCAGCAGGCCTCTCGTCTCTCAGCAGGCATCTCGTCTCTCAGCAGGCCTCTCGTCTCTCAGCAGGCCTCTCGTCTCTCAGCAGGCCTCTCGTCTCTCAGCGGGCCTCTCGTCTCTCAGCGGGCCTCTCGTCTCTCAGCAGTCCTCTCGTCTCTCAGCAGGCCTCTCGTCTCTCAGCGGGCCTCCCGTCTCTCAGCAGGCCTCTTGTCTCTCAGCAGGCCTCTCGTCTCTCAGCAGGCCTCTCGTCTCTCAGCAGGCCTCTCGTCTCTCAGCAGGCCTCTCGTCCCTCAACGGGCCTCTCGTCTCTCAGCGGGCCTCTCGTCTCTCAGCAGGCCTCTCGTCTCTCAGCAGGCCTCGCGTCTCTCAGCAGGCATCTCGTCTCACAGCAGGCCTCTCGTCTCACAGCAGGCCTCTCGTCTCTCAGCAGGCCTCTCGTCTCTCAACGGGCCTCTCGTCTCACAGCGGGCCTCTCGTCTCTCAGCAGGCCTCTCGTCTCACAGCAGACCTCTCGTCTCTCAGCAGGCCTCTCGTCTCTCAGCAGGCCTCTCGTCTCTCAGCAGGCCTCTTGTCTCTCAGCAGGCCTCTCGTCTCTCAGCAGGCCTCTCGTCCCTCAACGGGCCTCTCGTCTCTCAGCGGGCCTCTCGTCTCTCAGCAGGCCTCTCGTCTCTCAGCAGGCCTCTCGTCTCTCAGCGGGCCTCCCGTCTCTCAGCAGGCCTCGTGTCTCTCAGCAGGCCTCTCGTCTCTCAGCAGGCCTCTCGTCTCTCAGCGGGCCTCTCGTCTCTCAGCGTTCCTCTCGTCTCTCAGCAGGCTTCTCGTCTCTCAGCAGGCCTCTCGTCTCTCAGCAGGCATCTCGTCTCACAGCAGGCCTCTTGTCTCTCAGCAGGCTTCTCGTCTCTCAGCAGGCCTCTCGTCTCTCAGCAGGCCTCTCGTCTCTCAGCGGGCCTCTCGTCTCTCAGCGGGCCTCTCGTCTCTCAGCAGGCCTCTCGTCTCTCAGCAGGCCTCTCGTCTCTCAGCAGGCCTCTCGTCCCTCAACGGGCCTCTCGTCTCTCAACGGGCCTCTCGTCCCTCAGCAGGCATCTCGTCTCTCAGCGGGCCTCTCGTCTCTCAGCAGGCCTCTCGTCCCTCAGCAGGCTTCTCGTCTCTCAGCAGGCCTCTCGTCTCTCAGCAGGCATCTCGTCTCTCAGCAGGCTTCTCGTCTCTCAGCAGGCCTCTCGTCTCTCAGCAGGCCTCTCGTCTCACAGCAGGCCTCTCGTCTCTCAGCAGGCATCTCGTCTCTCAGCGGCGGGCCTCTCGTCTCACAGCAGGCCTCTCGTCTCTCAGCAGGCCTCTCGTCTCTCAGCAGGCTTCTCGTCTCTCAGCAGGCCTCTCGTCTCTCAGCAGGCCTCTCGTCTCTCAACGGGCCTCTCGTCTCTCAACGGGCCTCTCGTCCCTCAGCAGGCATCGCGTCTCACAGCAGGCCTCTCGTCTCTCAGCAGGCCTCTCGTCCCTCAACGGGCCTCTCGTCTCTCAACGGGCCTCTCGTCCCTCAGCAGGCATCTCGTCTCACAGCAGGCCTCTCGTCCCTCAGCAGGCATCTCGTCTCACAGCAGGCCTCTCGTCTCTCAACGGGCCTCTCGTCCCTCAACGGGCCTCTCGTCTCTCAACGGGC
Organism: Brachyptera risi; assembly: GCA_964007535.1. Classification (NCBI taxonomy): domain Eukaryota; kingdom Metazoa; phylum Arthropoda; class Insecta; order Plecoptera; family Taeniopterygidae; genus Brachyptera; species Brachyptera risi. The sequence continues at coordinate 4,740,671 of OZ023333.1, forward strand.
CTCTCGTCCCTCAGCAGGCATCTCGTCTCACAGCAGGCCTCTCGTCTCACAGCAGGCCTCTCGTCTCTCAGCAGGCCTCTCGTCCCTCAACGGGCCTCTCGTCTCTCAACGGGCCTCTCGTCCCTCAGCAGGCATCTCGTCTCACAGCAGGCCTCTCGTCCCTCAGCAGGCTTCTCGTCTCACAGCAGGACTCTCGTCTCTCAGCAGGCCTCTCGTCTCTCAGCAGGCTTCTCGTCTCTCAGCAGGCCTCTCGTCTCTCAGCAGGCCTCTCGTCCCTCAACGGGCCTCTCGTCTCTCAACGGGCCTCTCGTCCCTCAGCAGGATCTCGTCTCACAGCAGGCCTCTCGTCTCACAGCAGGCCTCTCGTCTCTCAGCAGGCCTCTCGTCTCTCAACGGGCCTCTCGTCTCTCAACGGGCCTCTCGTCTCTCAGCAGGCCTCTCGTCTCACAGCAGGCCTCTCGTCTCTCAGCAGGCCTCTCGTCTCTCAGCAGGCCTCTCGTCTCTCAGCAGGCCTCTCGTCTCACAGCAGGCCTCTCGTCTCTCGGCAGGCCTCTCGTCTCACAGCAGGCCTCTCGTCTCTCAGCGGGCCTCTCGTCTCTCAGCAGGCCTCTCGTCTCTCAGCAGGCCTCTCGTCTCACAGCGGGCCTCTCGTCTCTCAGCAGGCCTCTCGTCTCACAGCAGGCATCTCGTCTCTCAGCAGGCCTCTCGTCTCTCAGCAGGCCTCTCGTCTCACAGCAGGCCTCTCGTCTCTCAGCGGGCCTCTCGTCTCTCAGCGGGCCTCTCGTCTCTCAGCGGGCCTCTCGTCTCTCAGCAGGCTTCTCGTCTCTCAGCAGGCCTCTCGTCTCTCAGCAGGCATCTCGTCTCACAGCAGGCATCTCGTCTCACAGCAGGCCTTTCGTCTCACAGCAGGCCTCTCGTCTCTCGGCAGGCCTCTCGTCTCACAGCAGGCATCTCGTCTCTCAGCAGGCCTCTCGTCTCTCAGCAGGCCTCTTGTCTCTCAGAGGGCCTCTCGTCTCACAGCAGGCCTCTCGTCTCTCAGCGGGCCTCTCGTCTCTCAACGGGCCTCTCGTCTCACAGCAGGCCTCTCGTCGCTCAGCAGACCTCTCGTCTCACAGCAGGCCTCTCGTCTCACAGCAGGCCTCTCGTCTCTCAGCGGGCCTCTCGTCTCTCAGCGGGCCTCTCGTCTCTCAGCAGGCTTCTCGTCTCTCAGCAGGCCTCTCGTCTCTCAGCAGGCATCTCGTCTCACAGCAGGCATCTCGTCTCACAGCAGGCCTCTCGTCTCACAGCAGGCCTCTCGTCTCTCAGCAGGCCTCTCGTCTCTCAACGGGCCTCTCGTCCCTCAGCAGGCCTCTCGACTCACAGCGGGCCACTCGTCTCTCAGCAGGCCTCTCGTCTCTCAGCAGACCTCTCATCTCTCACCAGGCCTCTCGTCTCTCAGCAGGCATCTCGTCTCACAGCAGGCCTCTCGTCTCTCAGCAGACCTCTCGTCTCACAGCAGGCCTCTCGTCTCACAGCAGGCCTCTCGTCTCTCAGCGGGCCTCTCGTCTCTCAGAGGGCCTCTCGTCTCTCAGCGGGCCTCTCGTCTCTCAGCAGGCTTCTCGTCTCTCAGCAGGCCTCTCGTCTCTCAGCAGGCATCTCGTTTCACAGCAGGCATCTCGTCTCACAGCAGGCCTCTCGTCTCACAGCAGGCCTCTCGTCTCTCGGCAGGCCTCTCGTCTCTCAGCAGGCATCTCGTCTCACAGCAGGCCTCTCGTCTCTCAGCAGACCTCTCGTCTCACAGCAGGCCTCTCGTCTCACAGCAGGCCTCTCGTCTCTCAGCGGGCCTCTCGTCTCTCAGCGGGCCTCTCGTCTCTCAGCAGGCTTCTCGTCTCTCAGCAGGCCTCTCGTCTCTCAGCAGGCATCTCGTCTCACAGCAGGCATCTCGTCTCACAGCAGGCCTCTCGTCTCACAGCAGGCCTCTCGTCTCTCAGCAGGCCTCTCGTCTCTCAACGGGCCTCTCGTCCCTCAGCAGGCCTCTCGACTCACAGCGGGCCACTCGTCTCTCAGCAGGCCTCTCGTCTCTCAGCAGACCTCTCATCTCTCACCAGACCTCTCGTCTCTCAGCAGGTATCTCGTCTCTCAGCAGGCCTCTCGTCTCTCAGCAGGCATCTCATCTCTCAGCGGGCCTCTCGTCTCTCAGCAGGCCTCTCGTCTCTCAGCGGGCCTCTCGTCTCTCAGCAGGCCTCTCGTCTCTCAGCAGGCCTCTTGTCTCTCAGCAGGCCTCTCGTCTCTCAGCGGGCCTCTCGTCTCTAAGCGGGCCTCTCGTCTCTCCCCGATGCTTCGACTGTCTGAATCCACCCCCAACTCATATCTGTTCCAGCCCCGTTTTCCGGGAAGAAGACATTTTATGAATAAGGGTCATTTTGGGCTTTGGGCGCTGGAATTTGAAAAGTGAATTTTAGGGGATTGTTTACATTTCTGCACAAAATTCAATGGAATTTTACTGTTGCTTGATGCCTTGACTGTCTGAATCCACCCCTAACTCATATTTGTTCCATGTTAGTTTTCTGAGAAAAAGACATTATATGAAAAATGGTCATTTTGAGCTCTGGGCGCTGGAATTTAGGAAGTTAAATTTAGGGGCTGTCTACATTTCTGCACGGTATTTAATAGGATTTTACTGTTTCCCGATGTCTTGACTGTCTGAATCCACCCCTGACTCATATCTGTTCCAGACCCGTTTTCCGGAAAAAAGATATCTGTTAGGGGATGAATATCACCCAAACGAGCGTCATACAAAAAAAGTTGGGGGTGAAATACAAAATTCAATTGATCAACTAACCACCCTATATGGGTCATTTTGGTGCAGAAATTCAAACTCTTCCTCAAATAAGGGTCTGGTTCCAGCACCCAGAGTACGGAAAATATCAACGTTTTAGGGGATGGATTTCTCTTAAACGAGCGTCATACAAAAAAAGTTAGGGGTGGAAAACAGTTTGGGGTTAGTCTACTGACCACCTTATATGGGTCATTCTCATGCAGAAATTCAAACAACCCCTACAATGTGTGTCCGTTTATCGAAATACGGGAATCCGTTAGGGGATGAATATCGCCCACTCGAGCGTCATAAAAAAAAAGTTAGGGGTGGAAAACAAAATTTAATTGATCAACTAACCACCCTATATGGGTCATTTTGGTCCAGAAATTCAAACAACATCTCAAATAAGGGTCTGTTTCCAGCACCCGTGCTGGATTGCGAACCATAATAATCGAAATACTTTATTTTGCTTCGGGTTCTACTTTACCTTCTATAATGGTGGGGGGCGGATAATTGGTTGATGGGGGATGATTATCCACCCTATATGAGTTCATCCACTCCTTATAATCTTTTTAGCTTTTTTTTTTTTGGTGCTGGCTAATTTGGAAACGGGAGTTTCGATGCATACTTTATACTGTCCGGGTGCTGGTTCGTGCATTCCGACGCTTACTTCATACGGTCTGGGTGCTGGTGGTAGCTTGATTCCCGTCAAGTAGGTCCAGAAAGAAATTCAAGGTTGATAATGGTCGTAGAAAATAAACCTGCTGAGGGTGCTGCCGAAGGGTTAGTAACACAATGTTATATTGGCCTAGACTTATTTTCTTACCTGTAGGCTAGAGCCTATCATAACTGTTTTAGGCCTCGGCCTACAAGGAATTTCATCATGCTCATTTTCATTTTAGTGATGTAAAGTCAAAGAAGGCACTGAAAAAAGAGGCAAAGGATGCTGCTAAAGCTGCCAAAAAGGACGAAAGAAAATCACTGGCTGTATGTTGTCTTCATTCTCTATCTTTGCCACTATTTTGTTGTCTATCAACTATCATTACATAACCCTACTTTCCAGGCTGAGCAACAAGTCGAAACTGCGACAGAGGAAGATTACTCTGTGGGTCATTATGGACAACCTCCCATGATCCAGAGCAGTGAAGATTTGAAAAGGGATTACGAACACGTAAAAAACCTTGCCCCAAAGTTGGCCGAGAGTAAAGTATGGGTCCGCGGGCGCCTTCATACTAGCCGAGCCAAAGGTGAATGAACTTTTCTAAGTTATTTTATTAGAGCAGTTATATAGTCAGACTAACTATTGACATTGGTAAATTTATTGATTCACGTACAACGCCTATTTTGCGGGAAGGGGGGTGGGGGGGAAAGGGTGTTTTTTGCTAAAAACACATATTTATAATTATGAAAACTCTTGGAACACCAAGAAATGACACAAACACAACAACAATAAACACTAAAAAATACCAATTTTGGACCACATACTAAGCGGCCATCTTGTCAAAAATTCACGCATGCCACAACATCATGAAAATGCACAAAAACACTATATAGGGTGGATTGCAGAGACGGAGTTTAAACCCCGGTCCACCTTAGACGCCAACCAAGGAATTGCATTGCAGCCACAATGCAATTTCTCACTTAGACGGCGTCTGAGGTAGACCGGGGTTTAAACTCCATCCACCCTTTCAACACAAATACAATAAATTGAAAAACAGCAAAAACTCACGTACGTATCAACTTCCAATCCACTTTTGCTTTCCAGTCCGCTGTGGTGGGGGGCCCGCCCCCCACACCCCCAGCATCTACCTCTTCATATCTCTTGATTTTTTCATTTGCGCAGTTCTGAATTTTCACTAATATAATCACTGCATTATAATACCACTGATTTACAACAAAGAAACGCTCTCAAACGACACTCCTTATTACACCGAGGACAAATACACTCCCTCATAATTACACCAGCACAAGAAGCCACTCTAATATTCCATAACTCACAATCACCAACAACGAACACAGTCGCACACATCTGTATCGCATGATGACTGCTACACGAATGATCTATGACTAATGACACAAGATACCTTATCATCCCCAACATTTTGACCTCCAGCAATAGCAAACTCCCTCCATAACATTCCTTAAGCAATTATACATACAAACACGCGCTGAAATGACCAGTTGCCAACACAAAACGTCAACAAAAATGGCTGACTAAGTACAAACGTCAGATCAGAAACCAACAACTTCAATTAAGTAAAAAACACAATAAAACAAACAAAACACAAAATGTCCAAACACCACACATTCATATGAACAAGATCTTTCAAAAAACACCAAAAACAAGAATATCAAACAAAAATTGGCGATGGTACTCTGTGGATTTGGATGGCGAATCAGTAAAATTACCTTGACATTGACAGACAGTAAGTTATTGAAATGAACCAAAATGATACGATCTGTGGAGTCTATGACTTTTATAGGTAAAATTGTCATATAGCGCATCGCGCCCAATTATCTTTTTATCCTAAAATGTGGTGTTCAATAGATCTCGAGAAGATCTATTCAGAAATACCACCGCACACTGGGAATTAATGAGGGATACCTGTCAAAAACTTACTCAAATGTGACGAAATTCCTACAACCACACCACCATTCTGGTTGGACTGCACTGCATTTAAATGTTGAATAGATCACTGTAAAATCACGCAAACTCACTCAATGTACATACATTTAAACGTTGAATAGACCACCGGCAAAAACCACGGAAACTCACTCAATTTACGTGCACCGCCATTCATCATCAATCATCAGCCCTGATCTCACACAAATTACCACACTCCGGGCACACTAACTCCCTCAACAAAACTCCATGCTGACGCAACCACTCGAGCAACTTCTCCTCGTCCTCGCAAATGCCACCAAAACCCAACAATCCAATCACACACTTCTCACAATCCATGATGACTACTGACTGAACAATGTACGATCCAAACTGACAACTGACATTGACAGGTAAACCCACATGTTGCTCTAAAACCAAAGTTGACAGCAATGTAGATTACTGCCAAAATGTCAACCAATCACAACTTTCACTACACTAAACAGCTGTTAGACGGAGTTATACGTGCACTATAAAGTCGTCAATTGCAAGTATGTTTTATATTATTTAAATTCAAAAAATGGTGGTGTGCGGTGGTATTTCTGAATAGATCTTTTCGAGATCTATTGGAAAACATCACATTCTAGAAAAAAAATGATAATTGGGTGCGATGCAGTATATGACAATTTTACCCTTTTATATTATTATCAGTAATGAATTATTTTCAATGTCAAAGTGATACCAGTTTCACTATCAACATTGTATCACCTTGCCAGTGACCTTGAGCCCTTGACTATTTGCCAGCTCAAAGCATTATTTGGAGAGATTGTTCGAGCTGGTAGGCCTAGTAACTTATTTCCTCAATTGTTTAGGAAAGCAATGCTTTGTGGTACTTCGGCAGCAACAATATACTGTCCAATGCTTGGTGGCCGTCAATGAAACTGTCAGCAAACCCATGGTGAAGTTTGCCTCAAAGTAAGAAACTAGATGCATCTTATTTGTTGTTATCACAAAGTATATCTGGTAGGCCTATAGCCAAATTGCAAAGACTACGTCAACGGTCGGGTGTACCGGTACATTACTACATTAGTAATTGGTGTAAATGGTGGATGTTTACACATCACTTTGATAAACGTAGTACTACCGGTACTTGAATCAGCATATTTACATTATAAATATGATCATAATTGCATCAAGTGAGTCTGCATAGTTGATTCAATATTTTAAAAATCATTATATTAATTGTGGGCTATAACGAAGACTTGGAATGTTGAATTGTAAAGAAGTGAGATAAATGACTAATTAACGTCAATAATAATATTTCCCACTCGTACTTGATGGAAAGAATTGGCTTTAGGCTCTGTGATTGTATTTTTATTATTCATTCACCCATTGTAGCACAAACAGACAAACCAATCAATTTCAATCAACTTCATAATCAGAAAATATAGAACTGTTCCAAGAAGATTTTGAAAGAATAGTCCTACCGTTCGCCTACTCACTTCTACTGCCACAGTCTTATCTATCTAACATTTTCCCATTTTGATCTTAGCAATTATTCTTCCAACACCAAGTTCAGTGTATTATATTCGAGCAAGTCTTGACGCTTCTTGTACTTCCAGTATCACGAAGGAGTCTATTATCGACATCGAGGCGGTAGTGGTGAACGTACCGAAGAAGATTGACAGCTGTACACAGGAGCTGGTAGAACTTCACGTTGAGCAGATTTACACGATCAGTGCCGCGCGCGGTCAACTACCGCTTCTTATCGAGGATGCGTCAAGGCCGGTCAAAGATGAAGAGGTAAATAAATACCTCAGCCGTTAGTAATAGCTAGTCATGTAAAAATAACATTGCTATAAAAGCGATGAAATTAAAAGAGCCTTTTTACATGTTTTTTTTATACGTCTACATGTTTCAATACCTTGGATGTTGTTCTACCATGTTTTTGAAGAGGCGACAAAATGTTACAAATGTGTATAAACAACCTTTATTGGTCCCTGGCTTATAAAAAGTTTACAGGATAACAATCAGTATAAAATACAATTTTGATATCATTATATATAGAAATGAAATATAGTTGAATAATTGAAAAAAGTGAAAAATTGAAAATTGTAATAAGTAATAATAACATTATGCTTAAAAAATTGAACTAATAATAAAAATTGAGTATATAACTGGAGAAAATTAATGAAAGTAAAAATATTTGAGGTTCTTAGAGGAAATAAAAAAATTAAAAAAAAAAGAAAACTAATTATTACAAAAAGAATTAAACATTGTAAAGATGATTCCTTAGAAAATTAATTGAACCTCTCAAAGCTAAAATCACAATATCAAAAACAAGTTATTTCTTCAGCTTGAACCTTAATCTAAATTCATTGAAAAAGTTCGGTATGGTACCTCGCGCTCTCATGAACAGCCCAATTACCTCGATGTTGCGGAGATCGTATTTGCTTTTGAAGAAGTCAAAAGTAGGCTCGAAGTGGTTTCATTTTTCTCTGTTGACCTCTTCAGGCTGTTGCCTGGATTTTTCAAAGCGGATTGTGGGATCCAGTATATAGGCTGTTTTAATTTTCCTATTTATGACGATGATGTCTGTCCTCTTGGTGCTCCCTTGCAGTGCTACGCACGCAACCTCTTCGTAGACCTCGTATAGATTTGTTTCTCTGAAGGCGTCAGCAATACGGGTCCTTATTTTGTGATGTCTTGTATTCCGTAATAATTCTCCTTGAGAGCAGAAGCCAAGAACGTGGACAAGGGTTTCTATCTCACTGCAATGTCTGCAGTGGATTCCGCCTCGACTTCTGCCCGCAATAATTCGTACCGGAGCCACATTTGGTGTCATTTTCAAGGCAAGCCTTTTTTATTGTATATCCAACTGTTTGCTGGAGTATATTCTTGGTATAGAACTACTCCAGCACCTTTCTGACTCAAACCACACCATTTCTCATACTCTCTCGTGCGTAGTATTTCACGTAAGTGTTGCCCAGTAATTTTTTTTTTTACTTGAAAGCTCCTTTGCATTATTTTCAATGAGAAGTTTCTCTAAACATTGCTTCTTTTCGTATTTGATATCTCTCACCTCATTTACGTACTCGTTATTGGCTTTTTCTAGCACTGCAGATATTGAAATACTGAATGTAGGCTTCCCACATGGCTTTAAAAATAGCAAGGCCTTTCATTTTTCTCGAAGAGTATATCATTGAATCAGGTGTATCACCAGATAATCCTATTATCTCTTTTACTGCACTTTTAACCATTTTATCCACGTCTTCTGAAAACTTCTCCGGTAGTTTTGTCAATGGAGCTGCTTGAAGAGGGTACACTAAGGTTGGCCATATATATTGGTTCAATATATTCAGCTTTTGACCAGCAATCAGCAGTGGTGATGAAGTAAGAGCATCCAATTTAGATTTGAGGTTATTTATGACTCTTGAATGATCGAAGACAATCGAATCATTGAAAGTAACTCCAAGATATCGTATTACATCTTTTTCATTTATGCTTATAATATCATCTCCTTCAATATTCAAAGGGGTTGTAACTAGCTTTCTCCTTTCCACGGCAATCGCACAGCTTTTCTTCGAATTGAGCTCCAATCCGACTTCTTTTAACATTCTTTTAGCCATATTTGCAAGTTCGATAACAGATTCTTTGTTTTTACCAATAACGCAAGTGTGGTCGGCAAATCCCAGGACTGTTAGACAGTCTAACGAGTCAACAAGTTTGTAACCGTATTCATTAGACACATCTTTCTCTGACAACTCATCCAGAATAGGGTCAGTTCCCAAGTTGTACAAGGCTGGTGAAAGTGGAGCTCCTTGAAGAACGCCACGGTTGATATATATACGTTTGGTCTTCGTACCATGACTTGACTCGATTTGAGTGAAATTGCCTACTTGCAGTTTAATAATAATTTCTTTGAGTTTATCTGGGATGCTTGCCACTTTTATTGTTTCCGCAATATGATCATGCCCAATATTATCGAAAGCCTTGCTTATATCCAAAAATTTAAGTGAAACGTCCTTTTTCTGGGATTTTGCTTGTTTGAGAATTGCATCTACAATCGATATATTTATGAAAGTTCCTGGCGTATTGGTGAAACCTCTTTGATTAGTATTGAATGTCGTGAATCGCCGAAGATGCTTATCGAAAACTAATTCGCCGCAAAATTGAACATATCGATATTGGTCGCCAGTTATCTATATTCTTACGATCTCCATGTTTAAAAATGAGTACAGTTCTTGCTTTCCTAAAGCACCCAGAAACCCATCCATGAGTCAACATTTTGGTTGCTATTGATGCAATAATTTTACTCACGCGTTCACACTTCACAACTCGCATTATTATTCGGTCAGGTCCTGAGGCTGTATCCAAGGAGATTGATGTGATACTTCTTGGGGAGATACATCACTGCTTTGAAGGCGATTTAGAGAAAGTTGTTCACTGAGTGTCAATTTGGATGTGTATGATGGTCTTTTCTTAATATTAGGACTGATAAATCTTTCTGAAAAAGCAGTAAAAATGTCTTCATTAGGAATAGTGCAAGAAGTGTGATTATCATTCATTACAGTATTCACCGCTTTTCCCGTTGATTGTGATAAAAGTGTTGAACTTTTTGATAAAGAAATTTCTCTCGTCTCTTCTCCCTATCTCTTTTCGAGTCTTTTATTGGATGCTCACTGTTCTTGTAGGTTCTCTCATTATTCTTGAATTTTCCTGTTTTTCTCGCTTCATAGTATTTCTGTGCAGGATGCTTTGGTCCTGGTAAATGTACCAAAGATTGTGCCAGGTAAACTGACAGGTCCTCTACATTTCTATGAAATTCCTCTTCAATCATTACCTCTCCAAACACTTTAATCCAAATATCAAGATTGACATGATGTTCTTTTACTGACTCTTGCTGAGAAGAACTGTTGTCATTTCCATTCTCATCATTAGTAGTCGTATCTTCATCCATAATACACGTCGTGATTGATTTCTCATATCGTTGAGCGATGTTCGTTCGATGTTGTTCAGGGTGCGCGCGACTTGTATGAATGTTAACCTCCTTATATAATAAGCCACAATGTGGACATGGAGTACGCAAGTCCTCATCAGTCAATGAGCTGATGTCTTTAGAGGATGTACTAGGAAGGCATATTTCAAAATGATCCAGGAATTCAACATTTGACGAAGGGGGCAATGTTTCATCACAATTAGGGCATACAAACGTATGTGATGTTTGTGTTGATTTACCATGTTCATACATCATTATTACCGCTGTTACGCTTCAAGCCAAATCTACATCTACGTTGAAAGAATGGTAATCAGATCTTTTGAAAGTTTGCATCGAACAAAAGCGTCATACATGCAGGATCCATTCATAATGAGAATTATATATTATTTTGAGGTCTTTGGATCTTTTCTATCTGTATTCAGGATTGTGAATCTTGATAGCACTGGAAAAAAACTGCTTATATTCAGTCAGTCAAGTGTCAAGAAGGCTCTGTCAAAGTTGAAAGTTATCTTTGGAAGCTCAATTTATATCACACGACTATATAAAATAGAATAATTATTAGCTCAGAATGTTGAAAAACTTACAGTGATCACGTACGTATATAACACGGTAATAACAAATAAGCCGATCAAATATAATAGAAATATATATTAGGAGCAACTTTTCATATTCCTATCAGTCCAACGCCTCAATCTGCTATGTTTCAATGTATTGGCGATATAGACGCTATAATTGGAATGGAAGCATTATAGACTAGATGTTATTTTTCCCAAAATTACTCCAATTGTGGTGTAAGTATAAATGGGTGAAGTCAGTTGAGAATTTGGAAAAAAGTGCAGTTGCAAATGCAGGCGGCAGATGGGGCATAGGTTTAACCCACTTGTGGAGACTATTTTTGTAGAAAATATCAATTGGGGTGTTTCTCTTGTATGCCTATTGTACGTTATCCAGTGGTTTCACCGGTACCGGTACGTCACACAGTTGTAAGTTGTAACGCTACAGAACATTGTTGCGCCACAAAACATGAAGTTTCAAAATAATAGAAGCACCAAAGTGCTACTTTTTAAATTCTAGATGCTATGAAGAGAAAAAAATAGACGCTATGTTCACATGTTTCTAGTAATAGCGGTATGTTATAAACGAAGTGATTGCTTAAATATATTTCAAAGTGCTGTTTCAAAGTCGTCGTACTTCACATCCAAGATGACTGAGTTTAAACGATGCATTGATCTGAGTATAGATTAGGATAAGAGTATGAATATTTCATTAGGGTACCATATCTTTTCCAGTTTGACTAGACAGGCCTAAGGTGGTAAGATCGTCCTTGTGATGCCCCGTCCAACTTTTATCCTTGGCTTCATTTGGGGAAACAATGATTTTATATCAAGTTTCGATGTTACAGTAATGAAAAAGAATAAAAAGATATGAACAGGTTTGAGAAAAATATTCTATAATTCAAAAAAATCATGAAAAATGGTGCCTGTTTGATCTACATATACAGTGAGCCTACACAGCATTGATAGCATGTAGGCCCAACTACTGAAACAATAGCCAGGCCTATACCTGCTGAAGTAGCTTGGTGCTATCACGCCTGCTTCATGACTCGGGAGGTGAGGGGCAATCGAACCTCAGTTCCTAGGTTAATGCCATGATGGTTGCTATGATATAGGCCACAACCGCTTTGATCCCACTATCCTTCCCATTTCCTAAGAAACCTTCTTACCATACTCATTCATAAGACACCAACAGATCTCAGTAATGGATCATTAATAGTGCGTTGTTAAACACAATATAAAGAAAATAACTACAACAAGAATCCATTTGAAATGAACGGTGGAATCTGCCAGTCGTTCTAATTCGCTCTGTCGTCGTAGGACGGTCTTAACATCCGCGTGAACCAAGACACCCGACTGGACAACCGAGTCCTTGACCTCCGTACGCCGGCCAATCAGGCCATCTTCCGCCTGGAGGCCGGCGTGTGCAAGCTGTTCCGCGACATCCTCACCAACCGAGGCTTCGTCGAGATCCACACCCCGAAGATCATCTCAGCGGCCAGCGAGGGCGGAGCCAACGTGTTCACGGTGACGTACTTCAAGAGCTCCGCGTACCTGGCGCAGAGTCCACAGCTCTACAAGCAGATGGCCATCGCAGCCGACTTCGACAAGGTGTTCACCGTCGGGGCTGGTGAGTTCTACAACGTCGTCCTTGATAAAGTGGTGTCTAGATAGGCAGGCAACGCTGTATGTCAGAACCTATGCTCACCAATTGCTCACTGACAATGAAAAAGTTGGCATGACCACAGCGCTCCTAACAGCATTCACTCGCAACAGTGCTCTAGCAAATGGTATTTTGTTTGTGATCACAGCGCCCCTAGCAGGATTACCAGGCGTAACACTACCAGGGTCTGTAGACCGTTTAACCAGGGCGCTGCCACTCTATTCCGTAGGATACTTCTCTACTCAATGACGTCGTTCAACGTTCAGTCAAAATGTGGATGTAGGTTCACCACAGCCTTCTGGTGTGATGTAGTGATACCAACGTACTTTATTACAATATAAAGAACGTGTACTGACTCTCATATTAATAACAATGACGGTATTTGTGATTTCTTGCGGTCAGTTCAGAGCCAAAGGTTCCGAGATTGCCTGTCGCGATTTAGTGGATTCCCTTGTGAACTAGATGTAGATAAGAGTGGCTACGGTACCAGTGGCATTCTATAGAATTATGTAACCGGCACAGGTAGCTGAGTGGTTAACGCACTTGCTCCATGTGACCCGGGATGTAGTGGGCATGTCGGACCCGGTTCGATCCCCGCTACCGTCCATATTTACAGGGTTTTTCGTTGTTTCCCTCTGTAGTCTAGGCTGATGCCGGGAATCCCGGGATGGTTCCCATAATATGGGCCTCGACCGCTTTCCTTCCCACTATCATTCCCATTATCCATAAAATCCTTCATCTCATCATCCCATCATCTCATTAATAATCCATCCGACGCCAATTGATCTGAGTCATCATTACAGTGCGTCGTTAAACACAATATATACAAAAAAAGATTTATGTAGTTTGATATAAAAGCGACTCAGATTATAATATTTCACTTTGAAGATGCGAGTTGGTACACCTTCTCTATATTATTATAAAGTATGTTGGTATCACTACATCGTGCATCTGGATTGGATAAGACAGTGTCTTCTTACAATGCCCTTACACTGCTGGCTATTTTGACAAGTTTGGTTCACATATTTTTACTTGCGCAGGTAATCATGAAGTCATGGTCTGATGTGTGCTGCACTCCAACAACCTGAAGTTCCAACTTTGAATAGCTCTGTCAATCTGTCAGAATTTTTCAATCACCTGTGACGTGGAATTGAGGTCATGTCATATCTACATTTTGGCTAGGGCGTATAAACCTCCAGGTTTAGACTTCATGATATTTCTGTTAGTCCAAGCAATTAGCGTGGATCAATAATTTGTCCTGGTGATATTTCTTCATATTATTGTCATACACAAAGGTAATAAACTCGTAGTCATGGCCTACTAGAATGCCCGCCTCGTTCAGATTCTCATACAGTAATTCCAAAGCGGTTCATAGCTTTGCAGATGTGACACTTCTAACAGACTAATATACTTGAAAATCTTTGGATAGTGACGTCATGGTCTGGAAACAACGGCATCATCAGCGATGTTGTAAACTAAAATTAATGTACATTTGCCAACATAAGAAGCACACCCCCAGGGAAAGGGCATTTTCAGAAGTGAATAATCTGAATGAAGAAGGCTGTGAGAAAAACACATTGTCAACATTTTTCAAATTTGGAACAAAACTTGATAGTCTTGGATTGCTTGGAGTTGAAACTGACATGTAGCCAGGAAATAGATTGCAATGTTTCTGTTTGTCAGTGTTCCGAGCGGAGGACAGCAACACTCACCGACACTTGACAGAATTCGTCGGTCTCGACCTTGAGATGGCCTTCAAGCATCATTACCACGAGGTGGTCAACACCATCGGCGATACGTTCACCGAGATGTTCAAGGGCCTGCGCGACAAGTGAGTCTCGTGACGGAATGTAAAAATAGACAACTTTGTTCGATATTCGATTAAGGATTCAATTTAGTAGGCCTACATCTTGAAGTCGCTGTTTGACTTTGAAACGAGTATTTCTTATTTTTGTAAATATTTTTTTCTTATATATATTGGGTTTTAACGACACACTGTAATAATTACTAAGATCTATTGGCGTCGGATGAATGATTAATGAGATAATGGGATGGTGAGATGAAGTTTTTTTATGGGTAATGGGAAGGATAGTGGGAAGGAAGCAGTCGTGGCCCATATTGTGGGAACCATCCTGGCATTAGCCTAGACTATAGACGTAAACCATGAAAAACCCCTGTAAAGATGGACGGTGGCGGAGATTGAACCGGGTCCGATACGCCCACTGCCTCCCGTGTCACATGAAGCAAGTGCTTAACCCTTTTAGTGCCAAGAGCCGATATATCGGCTCCAACTATCTTGCTTGAGAGCCGATATATCGGCTCTTACTTCAAACTGATGTAGTTCCCAAAGTTTCTGTTAGATGGCAATAGTAGTAACATAATCAGAAAGCTGCTATTCACACAAATTTCGTGGTACCAAGGTCAATATTCTACCATTTTTCCACAGCCATGTTTGTTTACATTTGGCTGAAATATGACAATGTAATTCTAGTTTGTTTTCAAAATGGCGTCTTGTGGAAGACGTGATTTGGTTCAAGATGAAGAAGTGATTAGGGATTTAGTAGATGAATCAGATGAGGAAGAAGGAAGTGACTTTTCGGAAGATGCATTATCCCATCTTCAGATGAAATAGTGATGCGAGTGACAGGGGCAAAGAGAGTGATGTTCCTGATAAAAATGTGGCCAGGCATATGCCTAGGCCTAGAGTAGTGCCTAGTTCATGTCATGTCGTCGTCTTTTGAAAGATAGTTTGTAATGATTGAAATTCCACATACAAATAAATGAAACTCATGATTGTTACTCAAAACAATTCGTTCTTCATCATGCAATTCTTCAAAATAATGTTGAAAATTATTTGTTATCTGTGCCATTGTTATAAACCCAACAAATATTTTGACAGTTGAAAAAAATAAAAATATGAGTCATTTTTTTATTTATTGTCAGATCAAATGTGAAATTACAGTATTCCATCACATTTCAAAAAATATTTCATGAAATTTGACAGAATGATTGGCAAGTTATGATTTTTTTTTTTGTGATTCACTGTAAATCGGTCAAAACCTACCTGGCATTATTAGACACATTTTGGATCAAATCTGGTGGCACTAAAAGGGTCAACCACTACGCTGCATGTGCTGGTATTTTTTCTCATTTTGTGACGAGATATGTTCATCACTGGAAAGTTCTGTTTTTATTTCTACTCGAGTCGTATTACATTTTTCTATGAGTAGGGCCTACCTACCCTCTAAGTCTGTAGCGGCAAAAAGAGGTCAAGTTGGAAAGAATTGTTAGCGGTATCTCTTTCCTCAAATACTGTACCTGTAAAAAATAAGTGGTATTCGGACAACTTCCTGCGGCACTGAAAAGTTTGAATTAATGTGGAATTTGGGTTGATAATCCTCTTGCTGTTGATGTAGAGTTTGCAGTTCCTATTTTTATTATTTAAAAAAAAATGTTATATTGGGTTTTAACGACGCACTATAATGATGGCTACGATCTATTGTCGGTGGATGATGAATGAGATGATGGGATGATGAGATGAAAGGTTATTTTATTAGGTGTTTTGGATGGTGGGAAGGAGTCGGTCGTAGCCTGTTGTTAAGGAACCATCCCAGTATCAACCCAGGAACGACAGAGGGAAACCACGAAAAACCCCTGTCAGGATGGTCGACCATGACGGGAATCGAACCCCGATCTCCCGAATGACGGTTCAGTGTGTTACCACTCGGCCACGCGTCTTGGTTTAGTAGTTTGTTATAAAATGTTGTATTTCACTTGAATACAAGCTATCAAAACTACAAATGAATGCTTTATTTGTACAACCCATCGTCTGTCGATAGATAACGAGGTTTATACCGCTGATTACGAATAATATTAGTAATCCTGAGGATTCAAATTCTTTTGGTTCAGAAGGAGGCATTTCAATCTTTTTCAAATACAAAGTGATCAAATGCTAATACTGTAGACCCACCTAGTTTTGAGTACGGTATTGGTGGAAATAGATGATGATTTCATTATCTATAATCTTTTCATAATTTCTATATGAATTGGGTGAAAGGGAAAGAAAGAACAGCAGCTCACCAAGATTTATGAGTAGAAAGGCCTACGGTACTCATAGTGGAGAGCCCATAGATAGAACACAGAGATGAAAAGTACACACAAGGTTCTGACGTCTCGGCTATTGCCTTGGCTCTACTCCACTGTTACCAAGGCAATAGCCAAAACGTCAGAATCTTGTGTGTACCTTTCATCTCTGTGTTCTATCTACGGGCTCTCCACTATGAGAAGGCCTTTCTCTACTCATAAATCTTGGTAAGCCGCTGTTCTTTCTTTCCCTTTCACCCAATTCATATATTCAGCCTCAGGGTATTTTCCTACACATCAAATCTTTTTATAATTTCTATCATCTTACTGGTAAGATCGAAATTATTGTTTTATTGAAAGTAATATCAATTATCATAATCAACTTTTATATCGATCATCGACTGGATATTATCAATGATCTTGCCCGCCCCGAGTGTTGATATTGAACCGTGTGGCGCTTGATTCCAGTTATGCGGACGAGATTGCAGCGGTCGGTCAGCAATTTGCCATGGAACCGTTCCAGTTCCTGGAGCCTCCGCTGATCCTGGAATTCCCCACCGGAATACAGATGCTCCGGGAAGCCGGAGTGACCGTCGGGGACGAGGACGATCTGAGCACGCCGGATGAGAAACTCTTGGGACGTCTAGTTCGAGCCAAGGTGAGCATTGTTACCAACCTAATGGATTTCCTTCATAGTGGAAGAGAGTCAATTATAAGGAAATATATATATTTTTTTACTTTCCTTTTTGTCACTCATAATTTTTGTCACGCATATATATGAATAGGGGAAAAGGGGGAAAAAGAACAGCAGTTGACCGAAGTTTAAAAGTAGAAATTTTCATAGTGGAGAGCCTGTTGATAGAACGCAGAGGTGATTATGAACAAAGCCATGAGATTTGACGTTTCGACTATTGCCTTGGTCACACTAGAGGACCTAGGTTTTGGTTGTCGTAGCTCAGTCAAACTGAAAATCTTGTGTCCTGCCGTTGATGAATATCTTGCAGAAATTTCAAGCTAGGAGTGCATGAGAGTCTATTTAGTGAGTGTTTTGGTGATGGCTTGTGAACGCTATGAGATACCAACATTCTGATGGAGAAGAAACAGGATTATTGTTAATACCATTAAGACTATGAGTAAAAATTATTTCTTTCATATTTCATGATTTTCATAGGTGTACAGCAAGAAAAGACTTTTTCCTAGCTATGTGGGCCGACCTGTAAATTCAAGGTTGATGATTGCATTTCATTCCATCTCAAAGATTCTGTTTTCATTGGTGATTAGAATGTTGATATCTCACACCGTTGAAAAGCCGTCGCCCAAAACCTGATACTTTGTCAGATCAATTCCCTTGCACTTCTAGCCACTTGACAGCCAGGTTATCTTCATGTCACATCACGGACATACTTGTGTTCATATTATATGACCTTGTAGCAGAAACAACTATTCCAAGTCTATCGTCTAGATGTCAACATAACGCAGTGTTGTCGAGGTGCTTAACGGAACGCATTGGAAGGTGTAAGAAGGCGTATATATGTGTTCATTGCCTGACAGCGAGGCCACGATGTAGTGATGTGACGTCCGGTGCTGTGTGCTAGGGGAGCGGGGTGGGATTGGTAAAACAATAAATACCGGTAGTACCAAATAAAGGGTAGGGTTTGGGCGCCAATTAGTTCGGGAAGAGGGGAACTAATAAGTAATAACCCTAATTTCAGAAAGAATGCAAATATGCAGAGAATAGTTTAGATTATTGTATAATTAAAATTGATATAATTCGAGATTTTAAACTACAGCTTTAGTATTTCCTTTGTCTTTAAAACTGTTTCTAATTCACTCCAAATCACAAAATTAATATTAATACGATACCGAATGTTGTGTAAGCCCACACTCGCACACGTTGTTATTATAAATTTGAACACTGAACCAATGTACTTATAAAATAAATTTCGTCTTCGACAGTCTTCTCTGTCACGCGCTCTCTGCCAAAAAACCTCCTGACCGCATGGTCTCCCTCTTGCTTCTGACGTGACCTTCACTACACTACCCGTCACACGCATCCCAATCGCCAGACGGCCAACTGATCAAACTGGCTCACAGCCGCTTAAAAATTGAAAACCCTCCTCCATTCCACTGACTTGAAATTAACGTACATAATCTGGGGACTATTTGAACTGAAGGAATGAATGAGAAAATTGGACCATGACAGTGATAAGTACATACTCTATTATAAATGTATAATATCCTTCCCATTACCTAAGACACCTTCATCTTATCATCTCATTAATAATTCATTTGATTCCAATAGGAAATAAATCTTGGTTACCATAGAGTGCATCATTAAACCCAATAAAGACTGAGGTGAGTGGCCAAGTGGTTAATACACTGAACCGACATTCAGGAGACCGAGGTTCGATTCCCGCCATGGTCGACCATCCTGACAGGGATTTTTCGTGGTTTCCCTCTGTCGTTCAGGTTGATACTGGGATGGTTCAATAACAACAGACCCTGACCGACTTCTTCCCACCATCCAAAAACACCTAATAAAATCACCTTTCATCTCATCATACCATTATCTAATATATCATTCACCGACGTCAATAGATCTTAGTCATCAGTATAGTGCGTCGTTAAACCCAATATAAATGAAATTAAACAGCACGTGCAGTGCAGTAGTTAACCAGCTCGCTTCGTGTGATGCAGGAGGTGAGGGGGTCTCGACCGCTTCCTTCCCATTACCTAAGAAACCTTCATCTAATCATCCCATCATTTCATTAATCATTCATCCAATGGCAATAGATCTTAGTAATCATCATGGTGCGTCGTTAAACCCAATACAGGCCTACATGAAAAAAATGAAATGAAATAAATTGTACCTAATATGATTTTGAAAAAAAATGGCACCATGTATTCTTTTGCGCAGTACTCGACGGACTTCTACATCCTGGACAAGTACCCGTTGGCCGTTCGGCCGTTCTACACGATGCCGGATCCAAAAGATCCGCGTAAGTCCAACTCGTATGACATGTTCATGCGCGGCGAGGAGATCCTGTCCGGAGCGCAGCGAATCCATGATCCGGACTTCCTCACCGAACGAGCCAAACACCACGCTATAGGTTCGTAGAATGCCTTCTATTCTATTCTTCCATATTCACGAATCATAAGCGTACGATTTGGCAACCCAGTTACGTTGATTAAGGCGTTTCCAGTATTTATGGGGCGAGGCCCAAAGTGACCTCGTTGTCGACGCGCCTCTAAAATCTTCCATTCATGCATTTCTGCCGGGGTGATTTAGTTTCCCCATATACGCAATGTTGATTGACTCTGAAGAAATTATGATCACTAATTATATCATAAGCCTATTTATAATTTATAATTATATGATTTTTAATTAATAATTATATAATTGATAAATGATAATTAATAATTATATAATTTTTAATTAATAATTATATAATTTTTAATTCATAATTATGTAATTTTTTATTTATATTTAGGCCTATATTTCATATTTATAATTATATATATTATATCACACTATGATCACTAACAGCTGTTGAGCCACTAACTGATGTTAACAATGTGATGTGAACAGTTTTGCCATTGATTTTCACCTCGCCGCAAACCGTTACATACAAATAACATGTAACCTACTGGTAACGTCAGTGTTTAATAAATCTCTTTGGTCAGTTTCTCTTCAGCACATTTATTAGCATAGTGCATTTTATCTTCTGATCCTGCCCGCATGCCCACACATGTTTTAAAAGTAGTTTCTTTACTAAGTTTTTCACTTTGGTATTTTTTTTCTGGTCCCCTAAAAAACGTACTGAAGAGGTTCCACGTATCATAATTCATTGATTCTAGAAAGAGTTCTCAGTAATTCATGAAATACAGTGAAACCTCTATGCATCGTTCCCGGATCTATCGTTTTCCTGGATGTACTATTCATTTTTTCTAGCCCCACTCCCATATAATCAATGTTACATTTTCCTGGGTGTATAGTTTTCCTGGATGGATGGTTTTATTCTCCTGGTCCCTTGAAAAACGATGGATGGAGGTTTCACTGTAATGTAATTCAGTACTAGGCAAACGCGTTATGTGTTTCCGCGTTGATGGATGAGCTGGAACATATCAACTTATATCTTTGGATTGGTTATTTATATATACACACCTTGAGATCCAAACAATATGTCACTGCCATCATATTTCCTAATCAATTTCTATGATAATAAAGAAGGCTTTGTTCTAATCGTTTCCAATTGATGGTGACACCTGTTGCTTGGATTCAATTGGTTTCTTAATAGCTTTGAGTGATTCAAAAAGATTGGATCATATATTTTTTTACATCAAAACGGCTCATCTGATTGGACTGAAAGTTCGGAATGAGGTGTATAATTTTTTTTTTTTTTTTTTTAATAACATCGAAACTTGATACAAAATCATTGTTCCCCAATTAAGGCTATGGATGAAAGATAAGATTGTTTGGGCGGGGCACCACAAGGGCGATAATTATAATATTGAAATTCCATGAGAATTTGAATTCTCTCGAAGGAAATATTTTTGACGAATTTCATCTTCTGGCTTATTCTTATGAGATTTTTGAAAATTTTGAAATGATGTTTCTTAGAAGTGGTTCAACCGATTGCGCCTCAAAACTATAAGCCTACAGTATCGAGTTAGATAAGGACACTTGTGTATGCCAAGTTTCAACTGATTTTGAATTTTTGTTTGACCTGTGCAGCACGAAAAAAAAGAAAAAACGGTCACTTTTTTTCAGGTATGGTGAAATTGAGTCTTTGCTTCGCTCATCCAAATATGTAATACTCTGTTGATGTTTTTGTTGTAGATATCGAGAAGATCAAGGCTTACATCGACTCGTTCCGGTATGGCTGTCCTCCGCACGCCGGCGGCGGTATCGGCATGGAGCGCGTCGTCATGTTGTACTTGGGCCTGGATAATATCCGGAAGACATCCATGTTCCCGCGGGATCCCAAGAGGATCACGCCATAAGACGACCGCGCTTCCTTCTTCACATGCATTTGTTTTACGTTTGATTATTTTCATTAATGACGAGACGGTGGCAAAAGTAGACGTAATAGAGTGGAATTGTTTGTAGTACGTTATTTGGGTTAGAACAGTGAAATAACTCGTAAAAAATAAACTAATATTATTTAAGAGTAAAAGGATGTATTATTTAACGTTGACTAGTGCCGGTTTTACCGATGTATTCATCTGGGTTTTCTATTATTAACATTGATAATTGATACAAAATCATTGTTCCCCGATTAAGGCTACGAATGAAAGTAGAATCGTTTGAAAGGGCACCACAAGGCAATCTTACCACCACATTTTAATCATTTTAAATAAAAAACAATACAATAATCTGAGAAACAGCACTAAATCTGGGCCTAGGTGGGATGAGTGAAAATAATAACATTAGTAACTGACCTGGTTAACAACTTTAAACTCAGGTTTGAGGTAAACCTAGAATTAAGGCCTTGGGCCTGGTATTACCAAGGCCAGTTAGCCTTTATCTGAGAGTTGATGGAAACAAATATCACAGGTAACCATGGTGATAATAACTTTGGACCGCCAGTTAGAGCTACTCCCACGTTAATAATATCGGCACTAGTACAACATGAATAAGAAAGATCAATTTATTAGTGGTAAATGTCAACTTGAACCACATTATCTTGAGCTTGGTGTTTATACTGCGTAGTTTATGTTTTAGGTACTGTTTTGGGTTCAACACAGAATTGTTTGATTGAAGAAGTTGTATTGTTTAAAGAAAGGTGTATTCATTATTCATAAACCATGAGCATAAGTTATCAGTCCTAATAAATCAAAGCATATTATTTATGTATATTGGGAGAAAGTCCAATATAAATATTATTACGTGTAAAAACTGAAAACTGCTACGCATTTGTTACAATGAACTCAAATATGTAGGCCTATATTCCAAACCAACATTTTTAAAAATAATTCTTCAACTCTGTTAAATATTTTATTATGTACTGTTTGTCAACACAAATGCATTTTGAACCAAATTATAATGCATTTGATGAGTAGAGTAGGCATTCAGTTAGTCCTAAGCCTATTTTCAAACCTTGATAGTTATTTTATTTACTGTACAACTAAACCATTTGTTAGCTTTTCGTCATGGAATTAACATTTTGTCATCTTTCTTTTGTATCTAAGTAATGACTAACAAGTAATGAGAATAGACCAGACATATTGGCTGATTGACTGAAATCGTAAGAGGAATGTTGAACCGTGTGGTTAGCTTATTAGATATAAAATTACTGATTTTTATTTAACTACTGGAAAATGAATACAAATTTGTAAAATAAATGTTTGAAAACTGCTTTTATTCATTTGAATACGTAATTACCTCACTATGTTATTGTTTTGAAAGTTCAGTATCCTGGAGACCAGGGCTAAAATGACACTGTGGGGCGTGGCGTCTTGTTTTCTACCTTGTCTTTCCACCATTCCTTTAGTATGAAAAAGTGATGAATACTCTACCAGTAATATGCAACTTGAGTCATGTTTACTCACAGACTGTTGTAAATTAGTTTCTTAATAGGGACAATGTAATTATTATTTATTTGGAGATACAATTGTGTAACTCGTACACGGTGGCACAGTAAAATAACCACATCTGTTTACCACATAAACTTAATTAATTATTATCCCCTCTTTCTCACTTTCACATTCCACAACCCTTCTCTTGAATTTACCCAAACTCGCTTCTTTTACTATGTCCTCCAAATCATTCCATTCAATTCCTGTCCTTATCAAAAACGAAAACCTGCGGACATCTCTTCTTCATCTTTCAATTACTACCCTCTCCCCGTGATCACCTCTTATAGAACGCTTTAAACTTTGCCTCGTAACTCTTTCTCCAAGCTCCTCCCAACCACCCTCTCCTTGGTACGTTCTATGAAAGTTGCATAGTCTGTCTACCTTTCTTCTTGCCTCGAGTGACAACCAATTCAACTCCCTCACCATTTCTGATGGCCGCTCTAATTCATAGTCCATTTCACCCCTTATATTTTGGACTCTCCTAAACCTTCTAACTCTACCCGTCACTCTTCTGGCAGCCAATCTCTGCACTCGTTCGACCTCTCGTAACACTCCCACTGTATGGATCCCAAACTGAAGAAGCATATTCTACTATTGGACGAACAAGACGTACAAGAAAGTGAGGTTAAGTTGAGACGAGAAGAGTCCTATGGTGGGAAATGAAACTAGGCCTAGGCAAAATGAAGAAAAGAAAAAATGTCCGAAATCTGGAAAGCCAAGTTTACAATACACTATTAGTTTGGGTAAATTATATATCATACAATTAGAAACCAAAATGAGAGGGATAGAAGAGACAATCAAGAAGTTGAATGAGGAATTGAAAAATGAAGGAGACCGATTAGGCCTAGACCTAGATCCCTGTGGTAATAGTAAATACCATAGTGTTGGCTTAAGCAAAAGTAATGTTAGACAACATTGGGAAAGTGAAAGAATAGTATTGGAAAATAGGCTGATGCTAATTATGGATGCGGAGAAAAAGTGGGAAAGGGATAGAAAAAACCTGGAACTAAGAGCAGCAAACTTGGAAAGGCAATTGAAAAGTGAGTGCCAAACAATAGTTCTAATGAATGAGGAACTGGTAAGGTGCGAAGAAGAAAAAATAACAGCGGTTTCGAAAAGCAAAGCAATAGCTAGTCGACTAGTGGTATTAGAAAAAGATGGGAAGAGGAGAGAAGAAATGAAGACAGGCTTACATGAAAAGAAATCAGTGGAAACCTATGACCCCGATCGGTCGAAGCCCGAAGTGAGTGATCACGTTAAGATTTTAGAACCGAGGAAGGTGAGAATTATTGGGGACTCGATGGTATTCCATGCGGGTCTTTTGCTTGAAGATAAAGGAATCGTTACAAACAGTTTCTCGGGAATCAGAGTGGACCAAGTTGGTCATGTGACCAAGTTTAAGAAAACAGTTGAAGCCTCTGACAATGGTATTATAATAAATGTTGGTACCAATAGTATGGTGTCGTAAGGAAAATGTAATTGAGGAGGTACGAGGGATGCTGGACGAGTTGAAGAAACAAGGAGAGAAGAAAATGGTGTTAATGGGTGTAGTCCATCGACGAGATGTCCCAGCATACAAAATTGAGGCTATAAACAATAGAATGGAGTGGGTAGCTTCTGACAGAAATGTTTTATTCATAAATCCAAATTGTTGGATAAAAAAGGATGGCCTATAGCTAGAGATGGCACACACCTTAACAGAAAAGGTAGCTGGATTATGGCCAATGTACTGTATGGCGCAGCAAATAGAATAGAAGAAGAGATTAGCTCAAAAAACTGAAGCGAGATAGAGTAAATAGGCTCGATGTCACTGTTGACGATCCTATAAATACTGAGAGTGTATATTCTATTAACAAACCAAACCAAGTACATAAAATTAGTAATAATACAATTAATATTGCTACTCGTAGGCCTAATTTAAATAAGCATTCAACCTTTACTACTAATAATAATAGAAGCAATAAGAATAGAGTCAATAATATTACAGAAGAGCATAATATAGTTTATATGAATATTCAAAGTTTATACCCAAAGAAAGTAGAATTAGAACAATTGATAATAAAGTGTAAGCCAGTTATAATAGGACTTACCGAAACTAGAATAACTAGTGATATTATGGATTGGGAAATTGATATGAATGGGTACAAGACTATTAGAATAGATTCTATAGTAACAGACATACGGGAGGGGTCCTCATCTACATTTTAAATAGTGTTAGGATTAGAATTATTAACTCGACAACAATAGACAAGAAATGGTGGAATGTAAATATAAAAATTCTTAGTGGTAGGTTCAAGGGTTTTATATATAGTTTGACATATGCTTCACCGCAAATGGCTAAATCAGAGATTATTGATAACATTGAACAAAACTTGGAATATTTAGGTGAAATTAATAATAGTTCTAGAATAATTATGAATGGTGATTTCAACATAGACTTAAGTAAAGACTCTGTGTATGCAAGAAAATTGAAATACATGTTTGATAGGATGGGAGTAAAACAAATTGTCAATGAGTTTACAAGAATTGCAACGCGTAACAATAAGGACAATACCACCTCAATCACTAGAACTATAATTGACTATGTGATAATCAACATTGTAGATAAAAATAGTATAGTTACAGAAGTATTAAATAATATCATATCAGATCATTGTATTATAAGTATTAAATTAGACAATATTAGACATAATAAAAATAGTAAAACTAGGAAGATCTATGTACAGAATTACAATAGGATTACTCAGACTAAAGAAAATCAGAATGTATTTCTGGAGGGACTGAAAAAGAAAGACTGGAGTAAGAATATTATGTTAGGAGACCTAGAAGATAGAATGATAGAAATAATAGAAAATTTGAGATCTGCCATATTAGAAAATAGCAAGAGCAAGTTGATAATAATTAAAGATATTCATGCAAATAATAAATGGGTGGATTTGGAAGTAAGGAATAGTATAAATAAAAAAAACTTCCTATTTAGAGAG
This sequence comes from Brachyptera risi, assembly GCA_964007535.1. Taxonomy (NCBI): domain Eukaryota; kingdom Metazoa; phylum Arthropoda; class Insecta; order Plecoptera; family Taeniopterygidae; genus Brachyptera; species Brachyptera risi. The sequence continues at coordinate 4,766,932 of OZ023333.1, forward strand.
GCAAAGAGGTCGGGCTCTGTGTCTAAGTGGAATTATTATACTGAGGCCCGAAATCAAACATTGTCGTTAGTAAGAAAAAAGAAAAGAGAATTTTACATAAAAAAAGTAGATGAAAATCATTTGAACCCCAAAAAATTATGGAGTACTCTTAAAACGCTATACAAGGGTAAGCAAGGTGAGAATGAAGCAATAATTAAAATTAATAATAAAGAAGTGTGTGGAAGCCAAAATATAGCTGAAGAATTTAATAGATATTTTGTTAATAGTATAGAAAAAATTGCCAGTAATATTCCAAATAATCTTGATTTAGAACAAGTACTTGACAATGTGCAAAAGAATAAAAAGAATTTAATTATGGAGGAGTTTAATAGTGTAAGTAAGGTTGAAGTAAATGATATTATTAATAAACTGAAGGAATCATCTCCTGGAGAAGATGGAATATCGAGTAAGATTCTTAAAATATCAACAACGGTATTGAATACTTACATTACAGAAAGTATAAATGTTTCATTAAAGGAAGGGAAAGTACCCGACATACTAAAAAGAGGGATTATTATACCTGTACCTAAAGCTTCAAATACTTTGGAAGCAGAAAACTATAGACCTATCAATATGTTACATATTTTAGAAAAAATTTTAGAAGATGTTGTAAGAAGACGAATTGAGATCTTTATATCGGAGGCTGAAATCCTGACTGAACAACAGTCAGGATTCAGAGGAAAACATAGTTGTGAAACTGCAATTCAACTTGTTATTAATAATTTAAAAAACAATATGATAAATAAAAATGTAAATATTGCTGTATTCTTAGACTTAAAAAGAGCTTTTGAAACCATAGATAGGAATATATTAATTCAAAAGATGAAGAAATATGGTTTTGGTGGAAAAGTGCTTGAGTGGTTTAGATCCTATTTAGATTTTAGAACACAAGTAGTTAAATATAATAATAGTTACTCTACCACAATTAGTAATAATCTAGGAGTTCCACAAGGTTCTAAATTGGGCCCCCTTATGTTTATATTATATATCAATGACATTGTTAAGATACTTAAATATAGTGCTATTCATCTCTATGCTGATGATGCGCTTATCGTATGTAGTAATACAAACGTGAAATTAGCTCATACACAACTGAAATTAGATTTAGAGCAAGTTGAAATTTGGTTATCCTCTAACAGAATGAAGCTTAATGCTAAGAAAACCAAAACTATGGTTATTTGTACCAATTCTGTTAGAAACAAAAACAAAGCAGAAATTGATGAGATAGAGATAGAACTGGATGGTGAAAAAATAGAAATGGTAAAAGAAATTAAATATCTGGGTGTAATTATAGATGAAACATTAAAATTTAATCAACATGCTAAATATATAATAAAGAAAGTAGCACAGAAAGTTGGATTATTCAGACGAATAAATGGTTGCTTACCAATGAAATCTAAAGTGTTAATCTATCAAGCAATAGTAGCGCCACACATTGATTACTGTAGCTCTATTTTATTTCTTTTGGACAAAAACAAAATTACAGCTTTACAAAAACTTCAAAATAGAGCAATGAGGAGTATACTGTGGGTTAAAAGAGATTCCTCAATAAGAAAGATGTGTGATGCCCTATCATGGCTAAATATCAAACAAAGAATTATACTTAACACTTTAACACTAATTTTTAAGATTACTCAAGGACTAGTTCCTAATTATCTAACTATTAATCTAAGATATAATAAACATGTTAGCAATAAATACAGTTTAAGAAGTAAAAATAATATTTATGTACGAAGAACTGTTTGTAAAGATGAGGACAATAGCATCTTTGTAAAAGGAATTAAGATATTCAATAGAATTCCTCTGAAGATCAGGGAACTTAAGAGTGTGCGTAGTTTTAGAAGAGCTTGTTGTCTACTAATTAAAGAAAATAGGCTAACTCCCAAACCTTCTGAGGTAATTAAATATTGGGACCTAGTAACATAGATTAAGTAATTCTAAGTACCATGTAATCATGTTTCTATGTATGTACAATATTTAGATATATTGAATTTGTAACTTCAATGATGAATCATTTATGTAAAACAATTATTACTGTTATTACTCATATATTATAATTATGTACAATACAAAATAGCAAAAATGCTAAACTAATAAAATTCTATTCTATTCTATTCTATTCTACAAACATATGCCTTTTATCGAACCTTTTATGCCTTTTGCGCTCCGCGCAACTGTCGCATGACAAAGTTCAATGCTGCTATGGCCCTTCCTGACACCCTTTGCACATGTTCTTCCCAACCCAGCTTACTTTGAAATAACACTCCCAAGTACCTATACTGATCACAAACATCAACTGAATAACCTCTCAAACGATACTCAGTAATAGCCTCTGCTCTACGTCCTCCAAAAGTGACAACTCTGCACTCACCAACATTCAATTTCATTCTATTCCTCTCAACCTACTCGCTCACTTTATCTAAATCCCTCTGTAGTTCATCTTCATCAAACCTTCCTCGCACCTCCTTAATGCGTGTGTGAAAGGAGAACTCGGTCTCTTGTGAAGACACCAGACGACGTGAGGGACAGGGCCGCTATTGACATCTTACGCGTGCCGCTGTCCCCGATCGACGTACTCTCCTGGGCAAAGTTTCACCGTGGGCCAAGTATCGGTCCAATTGAGCGTTTTAATTCCTTTCCTGAATTGTAAGATCGTCGGTCCACTGCATGTAGATGCATTTTTCGTCAAACGTCAGATTTATTTTTAACTGTTTCAATCATCTTGTTTTGTTTCTAAATCACCATCAATAAATATCTATTGTCCTTTAAATTACTGTTTATGTCACTTATACCTTCACGATCCTACATCAACCGCTCACTTTTCAAAAGTAAGCGCCACTATTTCTAAATTATTGACTACACCCCTCGTCTAAATCTATTCAGAACCTGGCATCCAAATTTCGGTTGTAACAATATATTGAATGATAAGGGTCCTAGTACTGTTCCTTGATGTACACCTGAGGTCACATCTACCTTAGCAGAAACCTCACTACCTACCCTCACTCTTTGAACTCTCTCCTTTAAAAAGTCTCCAATCCAACTGATCAAATCCACTCCACCTCTCACAGCTCCTACACTTCTCCTAAGCTTTTCCAATAATATTCCATGATGGACCATATCGAAGGCTTTGGAGAAATCTAAAAATACTGCATCTACTCGCACCCCTTTATCTACAGCCATAGATAAGTCATCGGCAAATCCTAATAATTGTGTCTCGCACGAGAATTCTTTTCTAAATCCATGTTGAGCTCTCGATAAATCATTTCCCATATGCATCCCTTCACCCATGCATTCACTATCCTTTCCAATACCTTAACTGACGACGTAAGACTAACTGGTCGATAGTTTTCTACATCACTTCTTTTTCCCGCCTTGAAAATCGGTACCACAAGTACCTATATAATAGTAATATAATATATTACACAAATAGTAATATAATATAGTATGTCTTCTCTAATTATTTGAAATACAGTTTTAGTACCGGTATTCAATTGTAGGCCTACAGTATGAAAGTAAAGATT
>OZ023333.1:4777097-4867097 GCA_964007535.1 Brachyptera risi
GAAACTTTTGTCATACTGGCGAAAATTCAGTATTGTCCGACCCGCCGGTCTCCGTAAAAAATCAAGAGTAGCGTGTAGTTTATACGCCTGATTACATCATTAATTTACAAATTCTTGATTCACGTCCGCCATTTATAAGAAAAATGCGCGCAATAGACCGCCAAAATCGATCGTGATCTATCCATCTTGTAAAGTTGGTACTTCTGTAAAAAGCCTACATTATTGACCGCGAACGCTTTGTAAAGTTTGTACTACCGTAGAAACTACCTTATCGACTTACAGCTACGTGATACTGGCTGAAGATGAGTGAAGATACTTTATCACAGGACGATCTAGAATTGTTGGCTAACATAGCTAACATGCAGGAACAATTGAGTAATAATGACTCGTCAAATGTACGGTCAGCACGTCCTCCCGACCTAAGTGTAGAAGACTTACTTAAGTTAATGATGGAGGATAATCGAAAACGAGATCAAATGATGATAAATCTGGTAGCTGCAGTAACCAAACCGTCAAACGAGAATTCATACCAAATTATGCCCGATTTGTCGAAGAACATTAGTGTTTTCTTCGGTGAAAGTGATCAAGGACAGGCAAGTGAGTGGCTTCACGCGATCAACGTGACTGCAAACCTTCATCGATGGCCAGATGGTTTCAAGTTAGAAGCTGCTAGGAGCCATTTGAAGGGTGCAGCAGCAGACTGGCTTTCACCCAGGTTAAGTACGATAACAACATGGGCTGATTTTGAAGCACAATTTCGTCGCTCTTTCATGTATGCACCTTCAGTAAGTGACAAGTGGACAAAGATGACAAACCGAGTTCAATCACGTCATGAGAACACATACGCATATTTTCATGCTAAAATACGTTTATGTCAGGATTTACACCTGCCATTCGAAGATATTAAAAAGCAAGTAATATTGGGATTGTGGTCGAAAGAACTGTGCAATAATGTCGCCTCCAAAGTTCAAAACGACGCCGACGAATTACTTGCAGACATACGGCTCTTTGAAGAACTAAATAGGGAGCGTTACGAACGAATTACAAGTATGCGAAAAGAAAAACCACCCGACAACCAGAAACCAAAAGCATCACAATCGTCTACAGTGAACAACATTGATCAAGGGAACGAAGTAACCACTTCCGGTATAAAGAAAGAATCGAATTATCAACCGAGACAACAAACACCAAAACCAAGTGTTGTAAACAGGAACGAAAAAGGAGAAATGCGTTGTTTCAACTGCAACTTATTTGGGCATATTTCCAGGGACTGTCCAGAACCCAGAAAACCACTAAGATGCCAAAACTGTCGTAGAGACGGGCACACAAAAGCGAACTGCACAGTCGGTGCTAGTTCAAACCGTGAAGATTCAAAGAATGTATCTCAACAGGTTCAGTTTGTGAATGAGAAGATTTCGAATGCTGAAGACATTTCGAAGTATCTAAAGAATGCTGTAGTCAATGATATTTTCCAGTGTAGCGCGCTAGTAGATACAGGAAGTTCGTGTTGCACAATAACCGCATCAGCTGCTATTAAATGCCGACTAAACATAATAACAACCCAGGAGACTTTGTTTGGGTTTGGAAACGTTAACCAAGAAGCAATTGCCCCGTTAGGCTGTTCCGAGCTGTCTGTTGAAATTGACAAGATCCAAGAAATTGTTAAAGTTCTAGTCGTACCCGATCAGGCTCAGTCGACTGAACTAATTATAGGTAGGAGTTGGACTGAACGACCAAATGTTGCTTTCGTCAAGGTAGGCAATAAATTGATAATTGGTAATCGAAACGAGGATCCGTTCCGTCATATGGATCTACAGGAAATTGTCCAGACCGACAACATAAAGTTGAAAGCTACTCAAGACAGTGTTATTAAGGGAAACACCATGACTTTTATCCAAACTTATTCGGACATACGAGAATGTATGATGATAAATGGAGCATTGTTGAAACCTCACGAGGGAAGGTTGCATCTCCCTGTGTATAATGATTCAAGCAAGGAAAAGTTGATTCCCAAGGGTACATGTGTTGCTCGGGGCGAAGTAGTAAGTGTAATCCAGAAAATTTCGGCAGTTCCTACGCAAGGAAAGAGGCGAGAGATAACCCGTGAAGACATTCGAGTTAACGAGGAAACAAGCAAAGAAGATATCCAAAAACTACTCGATCTTTTGAACGAATTTCGCACTTGTTTTGCTCTTAGTATCGAAGAGCTGGGGTGTACAACCGTGACCAAAATGAACATAATCGAAGTTCCCGGAAGTCAGCCTGTTCACAGCAAACCATATAAAACCACAGCATCTGAGCGAAAGGACATAGCACACATCGTCAACGAATGGAGGGCGAATGGTATCGTAACTGATTCTCGATCAGCTTACTCCAGTCCAGTTTTGCTAGTGGCAAAGAAAAATGGTGAGAAGAGGTTAGTTGTAGATTTCCGCAAATTGAATTCTCAGACCGTGAAAGAAAATTACCCGATACCAAACATTGACGAACAGCTACAAGGACTTGTTAATGGTAAATTGTTCACAACTCTTGACCTCGCGAATGGATATCTCCAGATCCCTCTTAGCGAAGAAGCAAAGGAGAAGACCACCTTCGTAACCCCGGACGACAAAGGAAAATTTGAAAGAATGGTTTTTGGCTTGACCAACGCACCGTCAGAGTTCCAGCGCCTAATGAACCAAACGCTTGGACCATTACGTAATACGATCACACAGTGTTATCTAGATGATTTGTTGATCGCCGCTACAGATTGGCAAGACATGCTGACGCGACTTCGGCTTGTGCTAGAAGCATTACGCACAGCTAATCTCACACTGAAATTAACTAAATGTGAATTTGGAAAGAAGCAAATTGAGTACCTTGGATTCGTGATATCAGCTGAAGGAATACGACCAGGAAGAATGAAGATGGAAGCAATTTCGTCTTTCCCAGAGCCGAAGAATGTACACGAGGTACGAAGATTCTTGGGTCTCACCGGATATTTTAGACGTTTCATAAAGAAATATGCCGAACGAGCCACACCGCTCACCCAGTTAACAAAGAAAGATAGCAAGTTTATGTGGAACGAAAAGCAACAACAATCTTTTGACGATCTGAAGACTTCGCTGAGTAGCGATCCTGTCTTGCAGCTGTACGATCCGCAAGCACCCACCGAATTACACACTGACGCATCTGCAGACGGATTGGCCGGCATGCTACTTCAGAGAGACAATGCCGGAAAACTAAGGCTAGTTTACTGTGTCAGTAAAAGAACTACCGATGTTGAAAGAAATTACCACTCATCAAAGTTAGAACTTATGGCTATTGTATGGTCTATCGATCGAATGCGCTCTTACCTTCTAGGAATTAGTTTCGTAATAGTGACTGATTGTCAGGCATTGGTATATCTCAACGCTCAGCGAACGTTGAAACCACAAATCGCGAGATGGTACGATATGATTCAGGAATATTCATTTGAAATAAAGCATCGGAGTGGAGCAAAAATGGCTCATATTGACGCACTGAGTAGAGCACCAGTAGAACCAGACAAATCAGATACACATGAGGAGATGATAGAACGACGCCTAGATGTGTTCACTGTTATCACACCAGAAGACCAGATTCTGATGTACCAGCATGGTGATCGTGAACTGAGAGAACTTGCCGAGATTCTACAAAAACTACCTGAAGATCGAACTTGTCAAGAAGAACAACGTTCCCAAAAATTTGAATTGATCAACGGTCGCATCTGCAGAATAATTGTCAAGAATGATGTGGTAACTCATAGGTTTGTGTTACCAAAATCTATGCGGAAAAGCATTTGTGTTAGGTATCATGATCTAAGGGGACATTTCTCTTTGGACCGAACCTTGGCCAGCATACAGAAACATTATTGGTTCGCATACATGCGTCGCTATGTCCGACAGCATATTCACATGTGTTTAGATTGTTTAATGCATAAGTCGCCAGGAGGAAGAAAAGCTGGTTATCTGCATCCGATTCCACCTGGACTTCGTCCTTTCTCCCGAATTCATTTGGACCACTTGGGACCATTCGTAAAGTCCTCCCGAGGAAACCAACACCTACTCGTCCTTATCGATAACCTAACGAAATTTGTTTGTTTGTACCCTACCAAAAGTACAACTACAGACAGCGTCCTCAAAGCAATTCACCAGTTCGTCGTTGAAAGAGGGCTTCCCGATCATGTGATCACCGATCGTGGTAGTTGTTTTACAGCTAAAAAGATTGCCGATTACTTCGAGAGCAATGGTGTACGACACACTCTAAATAGTTCGCGACATCCTCAGGCGAATGGTCAAGTTGAGCGTGCAAACCGAACCATTCTTCCAGTCATCGCCATAGCACTAAGTGACCCCGATTCCAGCGACTGGGACCGTCATTTACCAGAAATCGCCAGAGACTTGAACTCCGCCATTAATAAAACAACCGGAAAGACACCGTTTGAAGTACTTCATGGTTACCAACCCCGTTACCATGATGGGAAATTACGATTCTTGACAGATTTTGACGAAACTGAATGGGAAACGCCAACAGCACTACAGGATTCAGTTCGAGCGAAGATCATACAAGAACAAGAGATAGCCAAACGTGCCTTTGATTCAAAACGATATCAGGGAGTACAATACGCGATAGGAGAAATAGTTGTGATGAAAGCAGCTAAGATACATACCGGGGAACCTACAAAGACTCAGCCACTCTATAAAGGTCCACTAGTCGTTACGCGATGTTACCCAAACGATACATATCAAGTAGCACAACTAAAAGCGCAGTCTGACCAACGCTACTATGCCACAACTGCCCATGTTTCACAATTAAAATCATGGAAGTTACAAGAAGAGGAAATGGAACAGGAAGGAGAATCAGATGAGTCGGAGGAAGAAAATGTAGAAGATCAAGTAAGAGAAGAGGACCAAGAACCTGTTCAAGAAGTTCAAAACAGGCGAACTCGTCGTCTTCCAGCTCATCTCATTGATTACATAACTTGAATTGTATAACTTGACTTAGTATTAGTAGATAGGATCATAAGTAATACATAATAATCAGTTTGTTCAATCGTCAAGGTAAATTCATAACTATTATTTGTTAAGAGCTAAGTTTAGTATTTTATTAGATCGAGGACGACCTAAATGACAGGATGCCCGAATGTTAGCGATTTGTATTTTATATTAGCGGGTTTTTATGAGGTTGGCAGCCAGAGAGGTGAGAAGAGAGGCAGAGGAGGAAGAGTAGAGACTAGAGTACCAAGTTGTCCGTATCCGTATTTCTTTCCGTTGTATCCGTTAGGTTAGTGACTTTATAATAATAAATGACTTCAAGTGTAATTATATCCGTGCACGTGTTGTGAAATAACCCCATCCAACAATATATATATATATATATATATATATATATATATATATATATATATATATATATATATATATATATATATATATATATATATATATATATATATATATATATATATATATATATATATATATATATATATATATATATATATATATATATATATATATATATATATATATATATATATATATATATATATATATATATATATATATATATATATATATATATATATATATATATATATATATATATATATATATATATATATATATATATATATATATATATATATATATATATATATATATATATATATATATATATATATATATATATATATATATATATATATATATATATATATATATATATATATATATATATATATATAGATATATACATAGATAGATGGATAGATAGATTTTTTTTTTATTTTTTTAATCGAACAGTAATTTACAACATCAGTTACAATATATCAACAAAACAACAAACTCAATTCAGCACTGCGATTCCCGTTCTCGATCCTTAACTTAACAATCTTCAACTTTTAACAATTCATATCGTTAGACTTAAAGACTAGATCCCTAAAGATCGAGTCCCGTTCTCCAATCTTCAACGTTATAGATTGTTAACATTGCTTGGTGAAATGATGACGTATTTTCCAGTCGACGTCATCGATGGCACATAATTAGCCAATAGAAAAAAATTATGCATCATTCGAATCTAGAGAGCGTATACAGGATTAATAGTACCTCTCGATCTAGAAGGCACTGGAGCTCTTGTCAATTTCAACTTCTCTCATTTCATTGTTGCGACTTTGATTTTCTTCAAAATATTCTGAATGGGAATCATTCATGGGTATTTATGCATTCAGTTTTGAGAAGTGTAAACTAGCACAAACATAATCCAAAGAGGGTGAATGACTATCGTCACAATCATCTGACAGAAGGAAGGAGAAACGATTCCGTCCCCATCCCACTTTTGGCATCAAAAAAGGAGGTGAAAAACTAAATGATTCTGTAAGTGATGACTATACTTTTCACTCTTCAATTTACGCACAACAATTCAAAATCATTCGCCAAGCTGTAAAATGTTCATGTTATTTGATATTAATTGATAATATTTTCGAATTATTAGATGAACGCCATTTTATGCATTCTTTAAAAACTTAACGATAGTGATCTTATAGATCTATGAGGAAATGTCAATTAACGATCACCCTAAAGACCGTCATCTTTAAAAGTGGAAATGGAATCACACTTTAGATATTACCAATCTTTAGTGATGTACAGATCTTTAAATCAGTAGTTACAGATTGTTAAGTTAAGGATTGGAGAACGGGAATGGCACTGCAGGTGCATATTTTGGTAGAGAATATAAGAGCAGGAAAAAAAGTAATATTTCATATTACGGTATATAATGAAATAAAAAAAAGTATTTGATTGACTAATTAATTGTCTCTCTTTTGAATTATATTGAACTATGAAAGCATTACTTTGATAGATAGATAGATAGATAGATAGATAGATAAATAATATATATAATATATACAGTATTTAAATAATAATAATACAAAATAGGTACTGGTAACAACAAAACAAATAGAGGAGGTTGTGGCAATGACATAACTTATAGGTTCCGGTAGAGGCATGCAATTATAGCATTATTTATTCAGTTTTTTTAGCATTAGCTACTCCAAAAATAGCATTTTATAGCACCAGTCAAATTTGAAATTGGCAGTAATTTAGCACCAAAAAGTGTTTGGACAAATGTAAAGGTTCCAGAATATAAATGATGTACGCATGTATCAGAAGCCATTTCCAACACTATTCTCAGCTTGAGCAGTGAGTAAGTTCTGGAAGACAGTATATTTATAGATTGATGTCGATATGCCCCACATTGTAACACCAATTGAACTGCACAGAATAAAAGAGCATAGTAAGTGACTGCCACAGGCCAGCAAATATTGATAAATAGATATCTCATTCAAACGAATAGGAATGAAAGATTTCGAGTTTACATGGCACTTGAATCTAGGTCTAATTTGGAAAAAAATGAGTGTAACTAGGTAACAGTGTTTTCAGAAAAATTGCTATTTTCTCGTAAATAGTGCTTATTACGTGTAAATATTGATTTATCGTTGTTAAAGGCTTATATCGCTTTAGATAGCAAAAAAGAACTTGGTTTGAAATTATTTTGAACATCACAAAACATGAAGGAAATGCAAAATTTTATGGTTTCAGATGACTCAATTCTTCAGTGCTTATGCCTAATGCTAAAATTTCATGCCACTACTTAGTTATAGGGAAGGCTTGATCATTTCAAAATCAAAGTGTGTAAATAACGTTGTAGTACATTTCATACGGATATCTCGACAACGCATATGCTCCATTTACGTAGTTGTAGCTAAAATATCTAGACACATATAATTTTTGATTTGATTTATGCCTTGTGTTTCAGACTAGTTGGAAGAGAAGACATAGTGATTGTTGATGCTGCCAACTACATAAAAGGTGGGAAGCAGATTGACAGTCTAGCATAATTAAATTATTTTATAAGCTTTGGGGACGTCCATAAATTATGTCACACTTTTTTAGGCCAACCCCCTCCCACGTCACAGTTAGTCACAAAACCCATTACCCTCCCCCCTTTAAATACTTCACAAATTCTCATATCCCCCTCTAAGAAAAAATTGAAATTAACAGGCAGCAAAGGTACAATGAAGTAATAAAATCAAAATATTCATTTCTTCATGTTGCTCTTTGAGTAGTCAAACTTGATAATTATTTGATATGCATCTGCTGTTTCTAGGGTGGGTATAAATACAAGAATGTCTAAGAATGGCACCAAATACATGAGAAGAAGTACTAATACATATATATCTAGATAACACATTCCTTGGAGTTTAGTGGTATTGGTAGCTTGCCAGAAGTCAGGACCATACAATCTTGTACCTGTGTGGATACATTTGTTTTGTTCAATTGTACAGTATGTCAGTTTAATTTGAATCAGTTATCTGTATGATCAGTTATCATAATTTTGTCACCCTCCATGGCTCAGTCAGCTAAAGCACCATTTTGTAAACTTGAGTCACCGTTGGGCGTGAGTTCGAGTCCCGCATAAGGCATGGTATTTTTGTATGCGTCCTTTTACTTATTATTACTTCATAGCTTCATAGTTTCATTATCACCTGGTACCCCGTATAACCTAGCTTTTGGTGGGGTCGTTGAGCAAACAATAATAAATTGATAATAATCATTCATCATCATTATTAGGCCTACTTTTTACTGTGTATTCATTTATTCCCTAATTTGGCAACACTTGTATAATGATAATGGTTTAATATGAAATTCAAGTTATTTTCGCACATTTCAAAGGACGAGGATCCTTACCGCGACTGTATTCAAAATAACGTCCTAGGCCCAGCTAGCTCCAAGAGACTAAGGACTCTGATTGGATAATGTACTCTAGGAGAGCTAAATACCATGACAATACGAGATACTAACAGAGCCATGGTCTCTTGGAACGCAACAATGTGACCTATTATTAGCCCACCTCAAGAGCACGGCTAGGATTTTGTGCTAACAACAATGGACATACACAAATACTGGCCATGTTGCTATGGTCCTTAGTTCCTTGGAGCTAGCTAAGCCTAGGACGTTATAGGGTCCTGGCCTACTAATCAAACGTGCATATTTCAGGTTATCGATATGAGCTGTACTGTATGTCAAAAACTAGTAAAACTCCACAATGTACAATCCACTGTGAAATCCCGATTGAAACTGCGTGGGATTTCAATTTGAAGTGTGACGAAGATGATCGTTACAACCGCGAAATCTTCGACGCGTTAACGATGCGCTACGAAGCACCCGATAGTAGAAACCGATGGGATGCACCGCTGTACGTAGTATTCCCGGACGACGTTCTGCCTGCCGAGAAGATTTATTGCTCTTTGTTCGAGACAGTTGCACCGCCGCCTAACCAATCGACACAAAATGTAAGGTTATTGGTTGTTTTAGTATAGTATCCAGATTCATGAGTTTTATGTCGTGGAAAATTAAGAGCATCTGAATAAGTCGAAACTAGTCGTGACATGAACAAATTTCAATATCATTCTATCATGGAACTTATTTTGATTTTGATACAAGCGAAAAGAAATTGACTACATAATAATGGCATGTCGTACGACGGGCCTAACCTACTAGTACAAGATGCATGTACGTAATAGCAGATGGAGTGTAAGCTAAAAGTTGAAACAAAAAGTAACACATGCATTGGATTTTGTACAATCATACTTTTTCAATATAATATATATACTACTATAATATAATACTAATTAATGTAACAAGATGGTTTAGAAATACTATATGCCTAGAGATTGTTTATTTAGAAAATAGGCAGTCTACAAAATCTAAAGCATGATTTAATACTGGAAATGCAACTTCATGGGCTGTTTCAAACTATAATATGTATCAACTTATGATGTAAACAATGGAAGAACTGCAAAGAAATTATTAGAATTCAAGAAAATGACCCAATAGAATACACAGGCACATGCAGCGTAGTGGTTAACGCACTTGCTTCATGTGACCCGGGAGGTAGTGGGCATATCGGACCCGGTTCGATCCCCGCTACCGTCCATCTTTACAGGGGGTTTTCGTGGTTTCCCTCTGTAGTCAAGGCTTATGGCGGGATGGTTCGTACAATATAGGCCACGACCGCTTCCTTTCCACTATCCTTCCCATTACCCATAAAAACCTTCATCTCACCATCCCATCAATCATTCATCCGACGCCAATAGATCGTAGCCATCATTCTTAGTAATTAGATGAGTGTAGCAAAGTCTCCATCCCTCTCTTATAGGGTTTTGTCTGTGTTTTTTTTTTTTTTTTTTTTTTTGTATTTTATTATTATTATTTAACTCTTGCAAATGCACATAAATGCGCGGTGGCAAGTTCCCTAAGTACCCCTATCCCACCATCTCCTTAACCCTCTGACGGAATAACTTTAACCTGATTTCATCCCCTTCAAAAACATTTCTACTAAGCCCATTCCAGTCCCTACCTGTCCTATTTAAGAAAGAGAATTTACCGACATCTAATGTAGCAATCTAATGTAAGCTCTCCACAGGTTGCAGGGTTTGACTGATTGACATTAAGACTTTTTTGTACACGCAAACTCATCCAACTTAGAACTGTATAGTTTTTGGAGTTTTTTGGATTTTGAGAAATATCATCTCAAAGTTTCTACAAACCCCATAAGATTTGGCCGGCGGAAAATGTTGAAAAATAAATCTCTCCAAATAAGATGAAATTCTCTCTGAATGTGTATACATAGATTTTACACATTATCACCATTCTGTATGCAATCTAACCAGCCGTTTTGAAGAAATATATTAAAATAACTGTTTTTTTCATCAAATATATCATAAAAATAACGAGAGAATAGGCTTCTGTCAAGTGACGTCACTTATTGTTGAAATTGACAGACAACAATGTCCACCAGTTGGAATTGACCAATCTGAATATTTGGTAGTCCACCAGTTTGCTGTATTGCTATAGTAACGATTGTTTGTCATTTATTACGTGACAGAAGCCTATTGAGTTGCTGAGATTCACTGCTTTCTAGATTTGATATTTGCCCATCAATGAAGTATTTTTCATATGCGTCAAGGTGTGTAGAACACCTGAGTCAATAAAGTAGCAAAGGTAGGACTACTTTAACGACTCTCAATATACCAGATATCTCGCTCATCTTACAACGCATATGTTGCGTTTGCCTAGTCCAATAGAATGATAATATCTTGCCTCCGTGCATCTGACACATCTGCATGAATGTTTACAAATACAAATGTTAAATTACATTCAAATCTGACCAGTAAGTGGGTCTGGCCCGTCGTTGTCTTGAGGTCAACTGTGAAGCACTTGGCGATGGTGGTCAATCAAGCTGTAACCCAAAGCTCAGTGCTTCTAGCAGCAACTTCTTGCAACATGGTTAAGCCAAAGACCTTAGTATCTGACTTCGTTAGAAGACCCTCTAAAAGCTTTCTAAGCGGCGACAGCGATGCTAGCGCACGTATCGTAGTGAAGTTAATTATTCTTTAGGCAGGCCAGTTGAAATTATTTTCAGAATGTTTTTTTTCTCACTCCTTCTTGGATCCACATAATTATCCAACTAATGTTTTTTTTAGAACTAATATATTTCATGATTCATCAATATGCCTAGGCCTATAGTTCCATCATGAGTGGACGAGACAACGCTACATATCTGTTATATCACAGAGTGTTTTAATTATGTAAGGCCTGGTTCACAATTGAAATAATTGGAATAGTGATTATGAAAAAGCAATGGTGTTTTAGTGTATAGTGACATATGTGGGCCACAATAGCCTCTTATTTCAATGGTTCACGCCAACCTGAATCATTATTTTGCCTTGAACGGTTCGAATTTTAGTGGCAGTGGCACCAACCAAGGCCCTCCAGATTATTACACCCATTTTTCTTTTAAAATAATATATTAGGCCTTGCAGCAACTGTCAAAAGTCATTTTGACATTTATTCCTTGAGAATGTCTGATGAGTCTCAGAGAAAAATGAAATACCCGAAATACATAACGGTAAGTCACTTGACTACAGTAGTAATATCATCTGATTGGTCAGAATTTGACTTGTCATAATGGTTATAAGGAATAAGTCATAAGAAATGGATTTTTTTCATTTCTCATGACTTATGACCTAATCACTACAACCAGTTTCTCATTGTGAACGGTTACATGGAAACGCCATCATCCATTTCGCTTAAACACTATACCATATTCCATATTCCATAATCACTATTCCATATTTCAATTGTGAATCAGGCTTAATCAAGGCAAAAGTGAAGTAATTCTTCAGATTCGGGGAGAAACGGGAATGTAAGTACAGCCTAGGCTTGACCAATTGAAATATCTGCTCATTCGTACATCTCCGTACTATTTATAACTTATTAGGCATATTCCTATGAATGATTCACAACACAATAATCACGTCAGTTTGGTGTTATACGCATCAGACATATTGGTGGTAAAGAAGATATATCTCTCTTCTAATTCTCTCCACTGCGGCAGGTAGCTCTAGTGAGTAATGTCGCCAAGCATTACACGGCAAACTAGCTCAGTTCTACGTCTTCTAATGGAGTTAGATACTGAGGTCTTTGGTCTAGCATTACGTTTGGTCCATTGGACAGGCTGTGAGTTAGATCTATGACTATCAATAACCTATGACTATCAATAACGTAACGGGGTAAGCAACATGGCGTAAGTCCTATCCTTCTAACATTTGACCGTTTTCACCATGATGGAATCAGCGCTTTCGTGTACATTTGTGAGATTCGCAATTTCAAATCAAATCGTACGTATTGAGCTCGTATTTTAATGTAGAATACATAGTTGTATACTTGCATTGTTCCTGATCTTTCTCGTAGATGACGCGTAATTATCCAGTTATCAAATAGTAAATATAGCAGTAGGGCTCTTGACTAGGAGTCCAAATGCTTTTACAGACGTATTTTAAATTTAGATTGGCTAATTCAAATGAAATTTATCCCATTGTTATTTAATGCAGTTGGAAAGAGCTGGATTCACAGATTGCATTACATCTATTACTTGTATGGATCAACATACAATAATAGCAGCAAATCATCATAACATTTGTGAGGCGGCATCAAGGAGGTTAGATACCAATAGTATCTAACCTCCTTGGGCGGCATCCCTTTGATATACGCATGGTGCGAAAGGAAAGCGCCATGTTGCTTATCCCGTTACGTTATTGATAGTCATAGGTTAGATAGAGGAGGTTGTTAGATGAGCGTAGCAAAGTCTCCATCCCACTCTTATAGAGCATTGTCTGTGTGTTGTTTTGTTTGTTTGTTTGTAAGCACTTCACATGACGCAGGGTTTGACTGATCGACATGAAACTTTTTTGTATACAAGAAAACTCATCCAACTTGGAACTGTATAGTTTTTGGAATGAATCGGTTGGACCGGTTTTGAGAAATATCATCTCAAAGTTTCTAAAAACCCCATAAGATTAGACTGGGCAAGAAAATTTGAAAAATGAAAGTACTCCAAAAAAATAAAAATTGTCCCTGAATGTGAACACAATAATAATACACATTATTACAATTTTGTATGCAATTTGGACCAGCCATTCTCAAAAAAAAGTAATTGTTTTTTATTCAACAAATAGATAGAAAATTATTGCAGAACCATTGTTGTGTTTCACTGCTTTCTGGATTCGATATTCACCAAATTTTTCGTAGGATTAGAGGATTATTTTTCGTGTGTAGAGTTTTCAATTATATACCAAAGTCGATTAAGTGGCACAGATGAAACTACTTTAACAATGAGACACCTGATACAGATATCTCGCTCATCTTACAACGCATATGTTGTGTTTGCCTAGTGGTATCAACAATATAAAATTGTCGTTTTTCAGGCACCATTGTCGTCAACCAATTTCCTCTACGAGTTCGATAGAATAACTCAAGAAATTGTCACTGTGAGTACAAATTACAAACTAATCGGCTTATGCCTTGGAATGCCAGTTACCAATGATCAGTACTTTCCTACTAAAGCTGTTTTTACATTACGTATTGGCCCGTGGTTCAACCCGCAGTCTGCCTGCGGGAAGTTAAACCTTAGTGCAGGCCAGGGTTAAGCTCGCGGGTCAGCTGGTTCACTTTTCTCTCACTCTCGTCGCTGACTTCAGTAACCTTCTCATCGACTGTCAAATATTAGTCACATGGGACAGGTTGACAACTTGACAAACAATTTCAGTTTGTTTAGGTTGACGTGTTGGTACACTTAAATTTTAAACTGGAAATGTCCATCAAACAATCAGTGGAAATTCACAAACTTGTAAACAGTCTCCCTGTTGACCCTTGGTACAGCCCGTGGTAGAAACCCCGGGGTTAGACCACGGGTTGGACCGTGGGTTTACTGTTATAGTGTAAAAATAGCTTTACTGTTTAATCGTCCATCTAGTTAATGCATTTTATATTACGTTATTATTGAAACATGCCGTATGAGCCTTTTTGGCTTTGTGGAAGAGCGTGTTAATTAATCTTGTATGTAGGTATTATTTAAATCTAATAAAAAGAAAAAAAAATGTATGGTATGTTACATCTGATCTCATATGTTGAATGTTACATGTGTCTTAATTATACCCTGAATGTGTATCAGATCTTCACTTTGCCAAAAATATAGTGTGGCTCATAAACGTCGTAGTAATGTTCATCATTATATTTATTTCTCGATATACAGTATATACCGTACGTATGATATATATATATGAACGACTCCCTCTCGAAAATCCTGGAGAACGATAGTAGACAAATTGATAGGACTTTTTAAATTTCTTAGCCGAGCTAAGTTACTGGACACATTTTAACATCATGTTCTTTGTTATTTATCATGTGCCGTCCTGCATTCTGTGTCGTTTATTATGGCCTTCTACATCATACATATATTTGCTCCGTGATAAAAGCAATGAGTTTATCAGACATGTTCAACATTAAAATATATTTTACTAGCTTTTCTTAATATATATTGGGTTTCAACGACGCACTACACTGATGGCTACGATCTACTGGCGTCGGTATATTTCATTAAGTGTTTTGGATGGGGGGAAGGAGTCGGTCGTGGCCTGTTGTTAAGGAACCATCCCAGTATCAACCTAAACGACGGAGGAAAACCACGAAAAACCCCTGTCAGGATGGTCGACCATGGCGGGAATCGAACCCTGGTCTCCTGAATGACGTTTTACTATAGCTATGTAGTCTCAATATTGATGCTGCTTCATATGTGTTAGACCTTTTACACCTCACACATATTTCAACCACATTGTTTTATTTATTCATTACATCAAAGTATTCTGAAAGAAGGATCTCAGAACATCCACAAATACGATAACCAAGCGCTAAATGACCTCGCTGTCGACGCGCCTTGAAACCCTAACATTCATTCATTAGTTATAAAAAGTGAAAGAAAAGTAGCTCACCTAATTTCTACTTTGAATTTTCTAAAGAATGTCAAATAGGTATTTTATTCCAATCGGAATAACAGCAAAATAGGTTTGCCATTATTCCAGTTGAACAACAGCAAATTAACTTTCGCCGTTATTCCAGTTTCTTCGATTGACAATTTGTATCAAGACCCAAAATTGTATTTGCTGTTATTCCAATCGAACAAGAGAGCAAGAAAAGATGCGACTTTATTCCAGTGGAACTACAGCAAACTAAATTTTGCCATTATTCCAGTGGAACTACAGCAAACTAAATTTTGCCATTATTCCAGTTTTAAAAAAGTCGATATTTGTTTTTGCTGTTATTATAATTGGAATAACAGCAAACAACAATTTGCTGTTTTTCCAGTGGAATAATAGCAAATGAACATTTGAAATTATTCCAGTTTTGATATTGGGCAGTTTATATCAAAATTTGTATTTGCTGTTCTCCCAAGTGAAATAGCAGCAAACGAATGTTTGACGTTACTCCAGTAGTACAACAGCAAACTAACTTTTGCTATTAGAGCAAATGTTTGTTACAGCAAACGTTCGTTTGCTATTATTCCCCTGGAAGAACGGCAAATCGTTGTTTGCTGTTATTTCAATTGGAATAACACCAAATAGAAATATCAACGTTTTTAAAACTGGAATAATGGCGAGAGTCAGTTTGCTGTTGTTCCACTGGAATAATGTCAAAGCTTCTTTTGCTGTTATTCCAATTGTTATTCCAATTGGAATAACAGCAAATACAATTTTGGGTCTTAATTCCAATTATTGTCAATCAAAGAAACTGGAATAACGTCAAAAGTTCATTTGCTGTTGATCCACTGGAATAATGTCAAACTTTCTTCTTGCTGTTATTCCGATTGGAATAATATCAAGCAAATACCTATTTGACGTTCTACCGAAAATTAGAAGTGGAAATTAAGTGATCTACTTTTCTTTTACTTTTCATAACGGTGGAAGAAAAATGTGAAATATTTTGGAAAATTTTATTTGCTGTTATTCCACTCGAATAACGGCAAATGGATTCATATGCGAAACATCTGACTGGAACAACAGCAAACACTCTTATTTGCTGATGCTGTTATTCCACTGGAGTAACGGCAAAAAAATTATTTGCTGTTATTCCTTGGAATGACAGCAAATATACTTTTTCGTTCACTTCTGAGAGGACCAAGTTACACGATCCATTTGCCGTTATTCCATTTGCTGATATTCCATCTCCCCCGAGCCATTACCAATGGGCAATGAGGAAAAGAGCCCGATAAGATTCAGTGATGTAATACAAAATTTCAATTTGTATTATAATGGTATAGGCATAGGTCTACTCCTACATATCCCGAATGTCTTTTGAACATGATTTCTGATTGATCTTCAAACTTCCTCGTAGTATTGACTGCTTTGAATGAATGTTGTGCAAAAGTCAAGTTTTACTTCTGTGAATAAGAGCAATTCATGAATGTATGCAGTATGCATGTTACTAAAGCATGCACACGTCTTCACATGTCAAATTTTGTTTTGACGTAATAATCTAATTCGAAATTACGGAAAAAATGAGTTGCCTCTTGTATAATGTCGGTAACTATTAACAGACAACTATAATTTAAAATCTATATGGAATTACTTCTCCTTCCTGCAGACGAAATATCGAGTGAGTAAGCCAATAACAGTTGGTTCTTCGATGAATCAGGTTTCAACTTGGAAATATTATAAACAAAATCCAGTATCGCACATGTAAAAAGCACGTGTATGGGGTGGATCCAGAATATGTAAACAAAAATTCAATCAACCAATTAGCTCATAGCTGAAACTGGTTCAGAACCCAGTATTACACAAGAAATAAACGTTGACTGGAGGACATAGAACGACAATCCCAATTTTTGTGCTGTCAAGTGTACATTATAACAAATATCTTTAATTCAAGGATTATTTTGGCAATAATACTATAACATATAATATGTACAGTGAAATGTTGATGCATTGTGCTCAGACCCTTCTCTTTCTCCCATATATAATTTATCTTTTCACTTGGACGGGTGGCTAGAACACACTGAACCGTCACTCAGGAGACCAAGTTTCGATTCCCGACATGATCGCCCATCCTTACCAGATGTTTTTCGTGGTTTCTCTCTGTCGTTCAGTTCAATACTGGGATGGTTCCTTTACAATAGGCCACGACTGACTCCTTCCCACCATCCAAAAACACATAATAAAATAACTATTCTTCTTATCATCCCATATATCTTTCGGTGACGCCAATAGATCTTGAAATCATCATTACAGTGCGCTATCAAACCCAATTGAATAAATTAATGAAATGCTATAATATTTCTGATTTAGAACCAATTAGGCCCATTTATAATCAATTTAGTGATTCAAACAGATTTTCTTATGTCAAGTGCCTGTCCATGATTAATAAACCATTTCAAGAATTCAATGCGCACGCGCGTCCCGCCTCTTAGCGGCCGAGATCGCTGGTATTGCATTCTGGGAGTTTTAGTACTGTTCAAAAAGTCTGCCCGCTTATCCACAGGGTTAAAGGCAAAACACCAAGATATAGAACTTGCATTATCTCTCATCTTACTCTCTCTGACAGTGTGTAAATCTCAGTATAAAGTCAACATATAAACGTTGGAACTACTATCATATTATAACTTGATACGTTCACTGTAACGCACAATAATATAAAACAAACATGCTAAATAGCATTGGCAGCATGGGACTTTCGAACTCGGGTAATAACATCTCGTTCTAGTTCAAACGATTGCCGCTAGATGGCTCATTATTTTCTAAAATGGTCTATTGTAGACATGAATATATCAACTGCTCTATGGTAACATATATTGTGTATACAATAATTCTAATAATATTGCTGCCCTCCATAGCTCAATCAACCAAGGCACTGCTTTAGAAACGGAAGTCACAGTTGAGCGCAGTTTCAAGTCTTGCACAAGACATGACTTGTCACATATCGTAACCCCAAATAACCTAGCTAGCTGTTGGTGGGGTCGTTGAGCAAACAATATTAAAATAATCATCATAACAAATAGCAATGATTATTTTGTTATTTCAGGCAATTCTTTCAGCTCAGAAGTTGGGAGTGGAAGGAGAATTTAAAATACCTGGGAGTGACAGCGTTATCCACGCCAACGAGACGTTGACGGCACCTCAGTTGACGAGACTTCGCCGCCAGTTTCTTGCGTACACAAAGATGCATCCTACCAACGACACGTCGAAAGTAGGAGCGATGTTCGCTCAGTTTCTCAATACGAGCTTGAAGTAACACTTTCATAATCACTATAATGAGGTACAACATTAAATTAATAATTGAAAAATAAAACAAATTGTTATGCTTCTATTTTTTTTATTATTATAATAGTTTTACATCAACATTAATTATTTTAATAATCAACTGAGACAACTTATTTTCTATCAAGATTTGTACATTGTGACAGTGAAAGTATCAACAGGAAAACTTCAGATTTCAATCATTATTATTGGGCTTACAGCAATAAAACTTGAAGGTTGAGTCTAATGTGTCAGTATGCCGCGTTGCGAGATGAAAAAATATTAAAATTGTTTGGTAGCCAGATTTTATTTTGTCAAGTGACAGTCTAATTGAATCAAGTCTCGCTCTATTACTAGGTAGGCCTACGTGAGGAGGTGACGTATCGACACCATTTCCCCATTCATATTTCCCATTCTCGATTGTGTTAGTAAGCACAAGTGGTGGTTGGAGTTAGCATGAAAAGCTGCGCGAACTAGTGCAGTCACCGCGTTAATGCCACAAGCTGTTAGACAAGTGTCAACAAGAAGTGCGGACTGAAAAGTGGGGTTATGATTGGCTGGCTGTGCACGGGTGAGCCTGTATGTGCGGAGTGGGACGCGACATCGAGATGACATCTCGGGTTTTCTTGGTAATTCCCGCTACCGTACAGTGAAACCTCTCTCCATCGTTTCTCAACGGACCAGATAAAATGAGCCATCCGAGCAGGAAAACGATCTATCCAGGAAGTGTTTACATTGGATATATGTATGTAGGGTGGTAGTGGGGTACTTATAACGTATTCCAGACTTTCGGAAACTGAAAGACATTTATCTACGGCGGAAAATTACTGTCACAGACAGCGCAGTCCTGGTGTAGAAGTTGATTGGTTTTAAATAATTAAAATGAGGTGGTGCGATCGCCCTTGTGGTGCTCCGTTCAAACGATCCTATCTTTCATCCATAGCCTTAATTGGGAAACAATGATTTTGTATCAAGTTTCGATATTATTAAAAAAATTAAATAATAAAAAAGTAGGGTGGGACAAAATGATTGATAGGAGCAGGAAAACCATGGATCTGGAAACGATACATCGAGGTTTCTCCGTATGTATTACCTTTCACTTGTGTTCAATTGTAATTATATCTGGTTACTCAAATCATAGACAAAAGCTGTCATAACCCAGCTCAATCCAAAGTCTTCCTGTTATTATTTCATTATACACGAAATGAATGCGTTTACAGATTATTCTGGTAGACAAGAGCGGCATTTTCTCACAATATGGTACTAATATGTGCTTACATTTCTTTCATTAAGAAAGTCAAAACTAGACATAAGCATAGCTACATAAAAGATTCGTAAAAAATCAACATAATGTTATAGTTACATACTTAGTTTATAAAAATTGATTATAGTAGAGATAAGTAATTTTAAATTGTTATAATTAATTTTCAAAATATAACAGAACGAATTGCACATAAAATAATGAGCACGTTTACATCAGCTTTATATGAGTCGTAACTTCAATGATATTCAAGTAGCAAACGCTTCGTTAGCTCAGATCTTTCATCAGACTTCTTAATGTTGATATAAAAGCAGAGCAATGGCTGGAGAATTCCATTTTATTTAATAATAATAATAATAATAATAATAACAATACAGTGGCAATTTATAAGCAAATGCCAAGAGGGGCATTCAAGATGCATTGAGGGTTGCGTTGGTTTGCAGGTAGATGTTGTCCTCACTTCCTATCCCTCCGATGTTAAAAATATGTTCCAATTCACGGTCCACGTTTAAAGTACTATTGACTTTGCGTAGACAAGTGGTGATAGAAGGAACTAACGTTATGTTCAAGGCCGGCTCGCTCTCATCAAGTTTGCCAGCCTCTCAGCCGTTTCTACAAACAAAGCACCAGATAGAGCAGCGATCCATATTACACAGAAAAGTCCTCAAGAAATGGAACGAGTGAAGGCACCATCTCCCGGCGGCAAACCAACGCAACCCTCAATGCATCTTGGGGGCATTATTGGACAAGCAACATATGAAAAATATTCTAATAATACTTTTTCTTTTTTAAACATTGTACTGCCAATGTGACAAATAGCTCTATTTACTACCTATTCTATACCGTCGCGTTAAAACTCATATAACGACCAATGTAATCGAGTTCACTTAGCTGCCTCGTGTACAAATTCATTAAAAACTCAAAAACATCAACAAATGACTCATTCAAACATGATCAACAAAAACTAAAGTTGTAGTTAATAATCACAAATCACAACCACCTACTTTACAAAACGTCAACCATGCCACTTTCCAATCTTCCAAATCCTAATTATTTGAAAGATACAAAATCTTAATTGAAAAAATAAAACTTTTCTACGTATTATATAAAAGACAGAGTTTGAAGAGTTTGATCTTACAGTGTTAGTGAATACAGGCTACTGACCATGGAAGTTTAGCCTGGATCATTGAAAGTTTGAAGAGTTTGATCTTACAGTGTTAGTGAATACAGGCTACTGACCATGGAAGTTTAGCCTGGATCATTGAAAGTTTGAAGAGTTTGATCTTACAGTGTTAGTGAATACAGGCTACTGACCATGGAAGTTTAGCCTGGATCATTGAAACGTTTGAAGAGTTTGATCTTACAGTGTTAGTGAATACAGGCTACTGACCATGGAAGTTTAGCCTGGATCATTGAAACGTTTGAAGAGTTTGATCTTACAGTGTTAGTGAATACAGGCTACTGACCATGGAAGTTTAGCCTGGATCATTGAAACGTTTGAAGAGTTTGATCTTACAGTGTTAGTGAATACAGGCTACTGACCATGGAAGTTTAGCCTGGATCATTGAAACGTTTGAAGATGCTGTGGAAAAATATAAATATTGTGATTCAAAGCTTCAGGTTGAACTATATATATTTGTTTCGAGACGACGTACATCTTGATTTTTGTATATTTCTTCTATGAACGATGTGAACTTTGTCACGTTTCAAAGTGTGTTATTATTTGTAACAGTCCAAGTGGTAGGTCTTGTGACGTGCCGACTGCTACTTACCTGCAACGTGAACAATAGACGTGTCTCCATCGGAAATGGGGAACCTGTGTAGCCTAGTTAGAATGTTTCACCCTGATGAAATTATTGCGACAACCTGGCTGGAAGACCGGAGTGAAACCACGGCGGGATAATCACAAACAGTTCCAATTTTATTCACGCGGAGAATTCAATCGCACGCAACAAGTAGTAGGCCCTACCTACGTAATGACAACTAATACCAACTTCCACGAATCAAGAAAAACCACCAAACGATTGATATCCTATAGAGTTGTAATATTAATTTATATCAAAAACTATTATCTATTGAATTTGATTGAAATTTGCATCTTGATTTTATTTTTAATATAGGCCTATAAATTACTCTAAAAGATGTGTATTTGTATTTTGTACGCACGGCAATAAAATATATATGTATATTACGTACTATATTTATATACATATAGGCGATCTTATTTTCTAGAATATATACGTTACGTATGTAGGCAAGAAACTATTGCTGTTAGAGGCAAGTCTGCAAATTTTATGAGCGTACTATGCAACATTTTGCAGCGATGAAAATGTGTGAAAAAGCAACTTACAAATTCGTAATGACGTACATTTGCAAGACAATTGCTCCATTACGATCAGACACTTTGATCAAAGTCAATGTCTCATCGATGTCTGATTCACGAAATCTTGAATTTCAACCAATGAGCAAATGTAACTTTATCCTGTTGCATTAAACCTGAATCAAATTGTCAATGTTAGAAAGATGGTTTCCGGTTTCGACGTGAAACGAATACGTGCAGAACCAAAATACAGTCAATCAACATCGATTTACCACCAAGCATCTTCAAACCTGGCCGCACCGGTTTCATCCCGTCTCTACGTACTCCACTACTTCTAAATAGCAATTGAAACAAATTTTATGGAGTATATTTATTAGTATGTACATTATGTTTAATAACCCCGATATACCCCTTGACACTCAACGTGAAGGTTCAGAACGTCCAATCGTCTATGGTAAAGGATACAACGAAATGGGCGGAGATCCTTCAACTTGAGTGCCCGCAAGTATAACGGAAACATAATTTGTGCCAATTTTTCAGGAAATCTACACCGTGAACGTCAAATCGAGCCGACCGGTTACGAATATGCCTCTAAAATATTATTCGCATACCATTTTTTAGAACTACGAGCTTCTTACTATTTTCTTTACAATAACTACATTATGTATGAATACAGAATACAATTCACTAACCTAACATAAACATTAATACTTTAGTCTAATCGTCGTTGTAAAACTTGTACGAGTTTACTCACCTATCAAATGCAAGATAAAAACATATGGCAATAATTTTAACGACCGATATTTTTCAAATACTATTGTGCTTCGTCAATGAGTATACATAGGCCTACACATACTTGCTGTCATGCGAGAAGAAACAAGTAATGCCTACGCTCGAGTATTTATTCCGAGACTTCTCCCGACATTTTGTTGCGTCTACATAAAACAATATATCACGTTCAAGGCAGAGCTGTATACTTGTCATAGTTGAGATCATGAATGTCACCAAGGGTTTGCGCAAGCTTTTGAGAATAATGGTTGCGTATTTAAAGGGAGCCATATATATTAGGTATCATAATTGTTTTCCAGACAGCAAGTATATGTATAATTATTATGGTAGTCCTTTTAACGTTATGAAAATATAGAAAAAATTATTGTGCAAGTTATGCTACCGTACATAGAAATTGAAGAAATTATATACCATATATCGAAAGTTGCCTATAATATATTCATGTCAGTTTCGAGCTTGGGAATATTAAACCCTCCCCCGGCCTCTAGATTTGTCCTATTGGCCGATGAGTGTAGTTTTTGGAGCGTATTATCTAGACGAAGCGCGTCGCTCGCTGAACGAAGGCAAGTAGACGAAGAACAGAGGAGATGTCGTGCAATCTAGTCAAGCAAACTGTACAAGAATTTCTTACCTCCGCAATTACGAAACACATTTCCATTCTTTAAGTAAGGCAATATAACTCTTCGCTCCGGACATCAATCACGACAAATTCTTTCTAGCATTATAAATCCACGTGGACTATACTCGTATCCACGAAAGAGAGAGGTCGTCTACCAACACAACAAACAAAAATATCACCGCTTTATTTTGCACGTGTGTGCGCATTTTCAAGATACTGATATTATGAATTTTCGGGACGAGTTTATGTTGAGAAACGCAAGTACACATAACCCTCAACCACACGACAGCCAGGCTAGGAAACCACTACGGTAGATACCCTCGGATTATTTTACAGTTATATCGTCAGATACTTGTGTTTATATGGCTTTTCATAACATTTATAGTGAAAACAAATGGCTTCATTGGATGAGCAAAGCGAAGACTCAATTTCACCATACCCGAAAAAAAAAGTGCCTGTTTTTTTTTTCGCGCTCCACAGGTCGAACGAAAATTTAAAATCAGTTGAAACTAGGCACCTCATCTAATTCGATACTGTATGGTTTTGAGGCACAATCGGTTGAACCACTTCTGAGAAAACTCATTTCAAAGTTTACAAAAATCTCATGAGAATAACCCAGAGGAAAAAATGTGTGAAAAAAATTTCATCCGAGAGAATTCAAATTCTCAGGGAATTTTTATATAATAATGATACACATTATTCCAAACTTTCACTCAAATCGAATCAGCCGTTTTAATGTAAAAAAATATATAATGTAATTTTTGTAAATCACTCAAAGCTATTAATATACCAATTAAATCTAAGCCACAGGTGTCACCACTTGATTGTAAACGATTGAAACAAAGCCTTTTTTATTATCATAGAAATTAATAAGGAAAACTAAGATGGCAGTGATGTAATGGTTTGGATCTCAAGGTGTATATATATATATGATAACCAATTCAAAGATAAGTTGATATGTTTCAGCTCATCCATCAACGCGGCAACACACAACGCGTTTGCCTAGTTGTATTGATATATTGTACTTGATATGAGCAACAATAAATTCACCGATTTCACTGTTATTCAGCACTCAGAGGCTTGTTCATTTGACACATACGGCCTAGAACGATGTTTTGAAATAACAGCTGATATATCAATTTATATATATTAATATTAATATATATTATATATTAATTTTATATATATTGATATTAATTTGATATATCAATTTTTAATACATTAGCGTATTCTATTGACGAAAAAAAAAAAAAACACCAATTTCTCACTCTTCAAGTCTGATGTCAATATGACATAATGCTGTTGAGATGCAGGAAGCCACGTATTGTAAAGAGTAGGAACGTACGAATGCGTTCACGGACTCACCGCGCCGAGATAACGTATAATTGACGACTCCCAGTCTCCGCCCCCTTGACGTCACAAATCATAACATCCAATCAGGGTATCTCTTTTTTTATATTGGGTTTTAACGACGCACTATAATGATAACTAAGATCTATTGGTGTCGAGAGGTATCTCCAAATCACCACAAATGATATGGATCCAACTGGCTGACTAGTAAAGCCACGCCCATTTTCGAGTCGTCAATTAGTTCATTACTGAAATGTGTACAATTGCGTAGTTTGAAGACGAGGGTCTCTTTTCGTGGACATGAGTATACCATACTAGATTCAAATTTGTCGACTAGTTTGCATCGGCGATTCTCACTACCGTTCTATTGCCGATCAGCTGTTTGCGACAATTATTGCCGTCTGCATCACGATCTGCCTCGTCTACACTGAAACACGGTCCGAGGTTCGTTGCGTGGTGTTTAGAAAGCTACGAGATGCCGGGGACTCGGTCAGGATTAATCGGGCGGTAGAAAACTGAATAGCTTGAATTTATCACGAATGTGCGGTCGTACGTCTTCTCTCTGGAAAAAGAAACAAAAAGAAAGGTTTATTTCATGTTTATACAAAAAACACTTTCAGAAATCAGAAGATCTTGGATTCTGTTTAGAAATTAGAAAGAAAATATACTAGAGCCAATAGTGATGGGCAAATTCCCAGAATTTATATTCAAGGAGATATTCCTGGAAATATTTCCAGGAATTTTCAGGGAATATTTTAGCTTGATTACAAGGATATAAAAAGCATACTATATTATGAAAAAAATTGAAGAAATTGAAAACACTGACAAAAATTGGTGCAAAACTACACATATTTTTTCATTTTTTGTATAGACCTATATCGACTAGGGTGGAAAAAAGACTTGTAAATGATTATTCACCATCATTTTCGACAACTTCCAAGCTATGACCAAATGTTCACTTTTTTCTACCCATGATTGCTTGCATTTTTGCTCTCTCCACACAATCCAGTTAGAAAATAACCTCAAAAACACAATGATCTTTTCCTTGAGATTATAACTAGGCCTATTGTTCCACAGCCTTGCAATTTGCAAGTATTGTTTGATGGTTAGTTTCAGAACAGCTGTCAACCCAATAAAGCTGGATTCACAAGGCGAACTAATGATTAGTGATTAATGATTAACTAAAGTTGGCAGAAACGGAATCAGTGTTGACGTTCACATTGTGTTCAATACTAGGAAAACGCTATATATTCGCGATGTTGGACGAGCGGAAAGTAATAGTATGTCGACTTCTTTGCCAAACTTTTGCCTAAATTTGCCAATTGGGTGACATTTAAGTTATAAATGGGTAAAAACTGCTTCGAGTGGTACCAATTTAGCACATTTGGTGTTTTTTCTTCAAAATGGCTGACCCGATCAAGCTGAGAATTCCCAGAAATGTGTATTAAAATGTAATTCAACTTCACACAAAATTTCATTTTTTTTTAAAATAAAAATATTTTCATTTTTTTCGGCTGTGTTATTCTAATGGGTATGCCTATTTTTGAAATTTCTAAAATTCATAAAAATAAAAGTTACCACCCGATAATGCCACACAACTATACAAATCTAAGTTAGATGAGGAACCATGATGAGAACAAGTTTGAAGTTGATAGCTGTAGCCGTTTGACCTGTGGAGAACCGACAAAAAAACATAAAAACAAAGACCAATTGTTTTCAGTATGTCAAATTGAATCCTCACTAAAGCTGGTCTAATTAGTGACTGACCTTGAAAGTTAACCAACTTTCAACTTTAGTATTAATCATTAGTTTCAATCATTAGTCCGACCAATCAGAAGTCGTGAATTCGAAACGACAGAAAGTCAATGCAAAAGGAAGCTATCCCGCTCGATGAACCGCTCGTTTACAGCCTTCTAACATGTAGATTTCAATTTAAATCCATCATCTTGAGACAGCTACGACTCATGAAAACTAATTCTTATTTCAAGCCTACCGGTATATATGTGAATGCTCAGTTTCTTAATGTTAGTATTTAGTATTAGTCACTAATCATCAGCTCGCATTGTGAATCCAGCTTAACCAGTGCTGGCAAGTCCTTCAATTGAAAACAAAAAATCATACTTATAAATAGGGTTGTCAGTTGATATTCGATAAATCGATATAGTTTGATATTTTTCAATTGATATGATGATCGAACACGATTTCAGAATCGATGTATTGAATTAATCAATATAATCAATATATTTGATATTTATTTTTAATCGCCACAAATATTTCAAACACTTCCAAAATATATCCAATGAAAGAGTATGGCGGGAGAATGCTTGCGTGTGATTGGTCCACAATCCCACCAATAAATATGCGTACTAGAAGTGTCGCATGCGCGGGGGAGGTCATAACACGTTTTGCCGAGCATCGCTCAGTCGTCTGCAAGCCAGAATGGTTTGCGTGCTGCTTTGTACTTTGCACCTTCATTTTTCAGCAGAATAAGAGGAACCGATTAATTAGTAATAAACCAATTCTCCTTATCATTTTGTTGTTGTCATCGTTATTGTGTTATCTATATTTTTCACAATTCGGTCCAACATGTAGGCCTACTGTTGAGAATGTACTTTTATTGATTATTTTCCTTTTGGCACTACTAACCTAATTATTATAAAGTCAGTGGCTCTACTAACCTAATTATTATAAAGTCAGTGGCTCTACTAAAGTAATTATTATAAAGTCAGTGGCACTATTAATCAACAATGATGCAATATTATTAATCAGTATTCAACAGGTGACAGGTCCAATATAGGCCTACACAATTATGGACTGTGAAGTTGAACCTGGTTTCATTTTGTATTTGAATAGTTGATCACTTAATACTTGAAACTCTTGTTATCTTATTAATGAACACTGTGTGCTCTTGTGATTCTGTTTCGCTTTGTCAGCTTAAACATCCCACTTCTGACATGTGTGTATACTATGAGGCGCCAAGCATCCCCCTCCACACTGCCAAACAGCTGAAGCAGGCTCAATTCAAGGTGAACTGCTAGTCAATGCTGATAACAGCAGGCTATACAGTGGGACAAGAGTTGAAACAGTTACTAGAGTTCATCGAGTTATTAAAATGAATTTAGGTGGGGAAAAAACATTGATATGTTCGATTATTAGTCATTTTTGTTTGATTATCCAATCTTATCTGAAATATCGATATTTTTCTGTTTGATAATCAATATGGAGTAATTGATTATCAATCATGAAAATCACATCGAATGGCAACCCTAGTAATAAACCATACTTTACATAATAAACTGTACTTTGTCATTCACCATTGAACACACTGAAAAAGAGGGAAGACTGCATATGCTCTCGGTCAACGTAACTACCCTACCGTATTTACTCGCATATAAGTCGCACCGCGTATAAGTCGCACCCCTGTTTTTGACAGTCATTTTTGAAAAACCCTTTGTATGGTCGTATAAGTCGCACCTGCAGTCTCCAGTATTAGTATCAGTATTATTACCATTATTTAGTAGAGTGATAGGCCTAATTATAACATTATAGGCCTATCACCAATTTATTTTGTCCATTTTGTATAATGATAAACTTTACACCTGCTGAAAATGGAAAGAAGTGATCATTGCCCAAGAGACTTAGTTGAAAGTGGAAGGTATCAACATTCGTGTGTTTATACTGAAAGACTTTTATCCACGGCGAAAAATTATGGTCACAGACAGAGCAGTCCTGATGTTGAAGTTCTTTAGTTTTAAATAATCAAAATGGAGTGGTAAGATCGCCCTTGTAGTGCCCCGTCCAAACGATCCTATCTTTCATCCATAGCCTTAATTGGGGGAACAATGATTTTGTATCCAGTTTCGATGTTATCAAGAAAAAAAGTCTCCAGTACATCAAAAATACATCGGGATGAAATGTTTAGCTCTCTGTTCCGAAACCCTTGGTATGAGACATGAGAAACCATTGTGAGCCCGGGGCCTCAACTAAACCGCAAGGGTGGGAAGGGGATAGGTTGCCTAACATACCCCAGCGAGCATCACGACAATGGGACCCAGAGTGCATGATGATTATGTAAATATCTCCCAAGTTTATATTCAATTTTATCTAGCCTCTTCCTAGTGTTCAATGAATAGCCCACTATAGACTGTTATCACCCATATATAGCATTGTTGATTGATGTTAAACAGATGTGTCAAAAGTGTTCTTGTTGGTAATCAGTGTAACATGAGACTTTAAAAGTATCATGTTACACTGATTACCAAGATGAACACTTTTGACATATCTGTTTAACATCAATCAACAATGCTATGTATAGCTGATTTGTCTATAGGGGGCTACTCATTCAACACTAGGAAGAGGCTAGATAAAAATGAATGTAGACATATTTACATGTATTTATTTGCTTCAACATTGATGACTGGTGGGTGCATCAATTCTGACGACAATTGGGGGTTCCCTCCATACTGTAACATTGGACGACCAGTGTTTCATGGCAACTGTTTTTATCGCAAAATGTGACGTTTTTTCTCACTTACCTTTAAGCTGGATTCACAATGCGAACTAATGATTAGTGACTAATACTAAATACTAAAATTAAGAGACTGAGCATTCACATAGGCTTGAAATAAGAATTAATTTTCATGAGTCGTAGTTGTCTTAAGATGACCGATTCAAATTGAAATCTACATGTTAGAAGGCTGTACACGAGCGGTTCATCGAGCGGGATAGCTTCCTTTTGCATTGAATTCTTGTCGTTCCGAATTCACGACTTCTGATTGGTCGGACTAATGATTGAAACTAATGATTAATACTAAAGTTGAAAGTTGGTTAACTTTCAAGGTCAGTCACTAATATTAAACACACTGTGAACATCAACACTGATTCCATATCTGCCAACTTTAGTTAATCATTAATCACTAATCATTAGTTCGCATTGTGAATCCAGCTTTATGAGACGCATGTGACTTTTTGATGACGTAAAAATAGCAAGCTCGACTGTGACGAGAATTGATGCATTTGACTTTAATTTTTCGAGATTTTATGCGCGCGCGTATAAGCCGCACCCGCCTATTGGTCGCACCCCTGTTTTGAGTTCTCAAATTTCTAAATATACTTGCGACTTATATGCGAGTGAATACGGTATGTTCATCGCCAACTTGATATTAACTTTTTACGTTACAGGTATGTTATTGGTAGGGGTGGGCACCAAATTGATTTAATCGATTCCGCAAAATATTCGATTAATCGATATTGCTATAAAATAATCAATATCTCCGATCTGCACCATATTTTAAAAATGCCGCTTTTCAAAGCTGGTTAGTAGGCCTGCTGGTTAGCGAGGTATTGATACTGGCCTGAAAAACGGAAGTTTGAGGCCATCAACAAAGCGATCCAACTGGTTGCTAAAGATGGCATCTACATCTAGGAGTGGAAAGAAAACACTGTTTACGCCTCCGAATTTAAGAAGTGATGTGTGGTTGGATTTTGAGTTTTTTGCTGATAATCAAAATTCAACTTCACCTCAAATCTTGAATAAGGATTTTGTGTACTGCCGCCACTGTGAACGAGAGAACATACTGTTCTAATACATCTAACCTCAAACAACATATTACGCGATGCATAACGAGAACTTTCAACAACCAATGAGAAGAAAGAATTCAAATTCGTGAAATAAGCGACAAACTACAGAAATACGAAAAACCAACTTTGTCGAAACTTGATGGTTTTAATTGATTTTTTAATCAATTTGACCTTATAAAAAAAAATCGATGATCGATATCGATTTTTTGATCGATGCCCATCCCTAGTTATTGGTTATTGTTGAGTGTCTAGACAACAACCGATAGTGAAGCTAAACGCATTCCTAAAGTTGGGTTAGGTTAGGTGCTAGTTGCGATACGTTGACACTGGAAGCGCGAGGAAAGTCGTAACTCAAATCTTGAAAACTTCTCATATGGGGACGTCCATACATTACGTCACAGCTTAGGGGGAGAGGCAACTGTGTGACATACATGTGTGACATTTTTTGTCCTATGTATTTGTTAGGGTTGCCATTCGATTTCGATCGATTCGATCGATTTTCGATTATAGGTTTTCGATTCGATTTCGATATGCACTTTTCGATTTTCGATTCGATCGATATCGAAAAGTTTTCGAAGATTAAAAGCGTACAACTGTACAAGAGTAGCGCGAGACGTCACTAGTAACGCGCTTGCTTCCATTGGTAACATTATACTTATATATATATAGCGCGTGCGGGGTATATAAACATGGTATTTTGCTACCTAACACGTTTTTTTTTTATTCAATTTCGATTCGTCAATTTGATCGATTTTCAATAAAAATGCAATCGATTTTTGATATTGTGAACTTTGATTTCGATCACGATTTTTTGATCGAACGGCAACCCCAGTTTTTGTATATATTCTTATAGATTCTTATATTCATACCCACCCCAGAAACAGCAGATGCATATCAAATAATTATTAATTCTAGCTACTTCAAAAACAAACATGAAGAAATGAATATTTGAATTTTATTACTTTATTGTAACTTTGTCCTCTGTTGATTAGGCCTACATATTTCTTTAGAGGGGGGTAATGAGATTTTGTGATGTATTTATAGTAGAGTTGCTGCTCGATATGAAAACTCACATCGATCATCGTTTACTTAACATCGATTATTAATCGTATTATATCAATATTTTTTCTCCTAATCGATAATCGTATCGAATGCCAAAATATCGTATCGCATCGGAATAATTGTGTTGAGAATTGCGGTCTAAACAGCTGTGTTGATTGATTCATTGACAAGTGGTTGACCTTGGACTACGTGGGGGACTTCGGTCCTAGCAGGGAGGGGTAGAAAGATAACGGGATAGAGGAAGAGGCAGATTTATGATCTGTAATAAAAGTACACGTTACAATATACATCTGGAATTCATCCATATTGTCTGGAATATAAGCCGAGGGTTTTTCTCGAAATTTCGAGCCAAAAAGTCAACCTCGGCTGAAATGCGAATCTCGTCCTATAATTGGTATAAAATACGTTTTTCTCATTTAAATTGGGCGTACTACACCCGCACACTCATAACAAAGAAATCAACTTGAAACCGCGAGATATTCCACTAAAAACACATTCAATAAATGTATTATCATGGAGAAGCATGATTTTCCCAATTTCTAATATTTTCATTTGACGCGCAGTAATAAACATAATAAGCACGTTGAGCTGTTAGCTGCATCGTGTGTGTCATCTACTGTGTGTGGTCCAACGTCATCTGATTTTGAGGTCTTGAGGAGCAGTCGTAGACTAACTACTGCGTAGCGTGAAAAACGTCTCCGACTCGAGACGGCTGAGCGCCAATTGACCGCGCGGTAGTCTATATTCTCGTCTATTATTGCGCATACCAACTCTGACGTCAATGCAGACAGCGTTTCTCATTGGCTTTCGAGTGCCCAATAGAAACCAAGAACTTTCGCGCCACATGCACTGATTGGAGCAATTACGTAAAGGGAAAAAAAATTGTTTGAAAAGGAAATAATGTTCATTTCGATTATTGAAAATAATCATATTGATATCGTATCGCCGAAATTCAATCGATTATCGTATTGTTTGAAAAAATATCGATTATTGTTGGCAACCCTAATTTAAAGGGAGGGGAGAGGGGAGGTAATAGGTTTTGAGATCAACTGTGGCATGGAAGGGAGGGGGTTTGAAGTGGCCTAAGAAAGTATGACATAATTCACGGACATCCCCTATGTTGCCCACAGATTTTGCTACTAGAAAGAAAATTCTGCAACAAAAAATTGCGAGCACCTTTACACCATTAAAAATTATTTCTCTGCAATTAGTAGAATTTCATGCAACAAAATTTGATTGTGTAAATAGTGTTTTATGAACTGCCAAGCACTGACCATCTGCGTGAGCTGCTGCAAGAACGGCACAAGCTTCATGAGCTCGTTGT
Source organism: Brachyptera risi (assembly GCA_964007535.1). NCBI lineage: Eukaryota > Metazoa > Arthropoda > Insecta > Plecoptera > Taeniopterygidae > Brachyptera > Brachyptera risi. The sequence continues at coordinate 4,810,091 of OZ023333.1, forward strand.
CCGTCCGGTCGACGAACCAGCTCTCGATGGGGACCCCGTTGTCTAGCTGGTAGCCGAACGCCTGCGGAGAGTTGTCAATGATGAGTGTCCGCGAGAGGTCGCGACCCAGGATCGACAGGTCCTTGATGTAGTTGCCGTTCACGCAGACACAATGCTCGCGGAACAGGCGGTACCTGGCCGCCACAAAAACAACTCGTTAAACCCTCGCCAGAAGTTCACGGGAGTCGATTTGGATGAATATCAGTTTTTTTGGTGATAACTTTTGAACGGTAAGAGATATCAAAATTATAATACAGAGGAAGCACAGATATATTCAATATCTTCAAGATGGTATTTATAAGTTATAAATATTCAATTCATATTTAGAGGCATGAAATTATAGCATTAATTATTTAGTTTTTTTAGCATTAGTGATTCAAAAAAATGGCATTTTATAGCACCAGTCAAATTTGAAATTGGCAGTAATTTAGCACCAAAAAGTGTTTGGACACATGTAAAGGTTCCAGAATATAAATGATGTACGCATGTATCAGAAGCCATTTCCAACACTATTCTCAGCTTGAGCAGTGAGCAAGTTCTGGAAGACAGTATATTTATAGATTGATGTCGATATGCCCCACATTGTAACACCAATTGAACTGCACAGAATAAAAGAGCATAGTAAGTGACTGCCACAGGCCAGAAAATATTGATAAATAGATATCTCATTCAAACGAATAGGAATGAAAGATTTCGAGTTTACATGGCACTTGAATCTAGTTGCATACGTGTAGCAGTTGAAAGGTTAATACTCTCAAAAAAACATTTATAGTGGGGTTGCCGTTCGATCAAAAAATCAAAATCGAAGTTCACAATATCGAAAATCGATCGCATCAAATCGAATGCATTTTTATCGAAAATCGATTGAATTGACAAATCGAAATCGGATCGAAAAAAAAACGCGTTCTAAAGGTAGCAGAATACCATGTTTATATACCCCGCACGCGCTATATATATTAGTATAATGTTACCAATGGAAGCGAGCGCGTTACTCGTGACGTCTCGCGCTACTCTTGTACTGTTGTACGCTTTCGATCTTCGAAAAATTTTCGATATCGATCGAATATCGAAAAGTACATATCGAAATCGAATCGAAAACCTATAATCGAAAATCGATCGAAATCGAATGGCAACGCTAATTTCTAGTGAAAAGTAGTGAAATAGAATATGATATCGAAATACCACGAAACGTAAGGAATTTCAGGAAGATATATCCTTGTGAAATATTTGGATTTGATAGTCTATTTCACTACAGTAAACCCTCGTTAATCCAAAATTCAAGGGACCCCCAAAAAGTGATTACGATTTATAAACATTCGGATTAACCAAAAAAACTCATTTCCCACAAAAATCATCACACTTCCCGGTTAGAATTGAAGCACTTTCGTATTGTGTGCGAGAGAAAGCTATGCCACATGATTGTGCGAGGAACCACTTCACTGATCGTGTGTACAGTAGAACGTCAGTTATACGATTCTCATTTATGCAATTTTTACATTTATACGACTTTTGCAGGTGGTCCCAACCATTCTCCATAAGACAACATGTTAAATTTCTTCTATTATACAACTCATTTATTCACGACTTTTCGTATATACAACTGAATTTCTTGTCTCCTTCCAACATTTTCAATAATTCCAGTCAGGTGTTCATCATAGAGTCGTAAAAACCCCAAAACGTAAACAACACATGCTTAAGCACACTTGTTTTCCCTAGTAAAAATACCACCTTATCATGACTTCTTCACTCCTACCCAGGTTTTTCCCACCCCAGAAAATATTTATAGATATTGTCTAGTCCTAAATCACTTATATTCATGAAGAGACGCATCATTTTCCTAAACGAATCATCACTCTTTAGAGCAACAGGACCTCCAACCTCAAGGTTTGGAAGCACACTGCCAAGAATGTTGCAATCACACTGGCACATTTGCCCAGCCAGTGACAGCTGATAATGTGTGGGAGGGGGTATGCAAGGCGTGTGCAGGAGCCCATTTCTTTAATGTCAACGAAAAGTGATTTCAAAATCGAAGTATTTTAAAAAGGCAATGATGATCGCTTCTCATTGTTTGAAGTCAAATGTCATTTCAATAATATTCCCTCTCTAACAGGGACAGAAAAACAAAAAAATGTAATTCTGTCAATGTGATGTCAAACATTTGAAGTAAATGCCACACTAGGAGTCGCCTGGACAGTGTTAATTGGTTGCTATGAGCATTGGTAAATGTCTGCGTCTGTCTCTCACAAAGCACATGTCATCTGAGAGCTGTCAAGGACATAATGGCATGCTGTAGTGGTGCGAGGGTTGGTGAGGGGGCAGAGGGGAGAGCTGTGACGCGTCTTTACTTACAGACCAGACCAAAAACATCATACACACGAAAATGAAGACCAAAAAAAAAAACATTGATTATGCAGTGGGTAAATGTTTGAACCCAGATTCATTAATAAATCATTTATACGTTTAACCATCTATACGATTTTTTTTCTCAGTCCCCTGAAAGTCGTATAAACAACATTCTACTGTATTTGGCTATCTTCGACAACAAACGAACGTTAGATGGCCAGCTTTCATTGGCGCTCGGTCATTCTGAGTGATTGAGTGTTCCGAGCTTACCGCTCGTCAAGGACAGACAGAGCGGCGTGCGCACTCGGAGTCGGATGACGCACTCAGTGGCAGCGAACAGCTGAGATGGCTTCGACTTATTGTTACGCGACAAATAAAAAGGATGGAATTTGAGCAAATAATGATCAATTCAAGTAATTCACTCAAACTATTTCGGATTATTCAATCCAGAAACAGTTCTAAAGCAATTGAGGGGTCGAAATATTAGTTCGAATTATGGATTAGCTGTAATTCGGATTAACCATATTCATTAACATTGAAATGCCTATACCTTCAGCCGGGCACTGACTTCTAGTTCGATATGTCAAATTTCGTATTAACCGAGTTTGGATTAGGCCTTTAGAACGAGGGTTTACTGTAATGCTAAATTCCTACATCTCTAGCTATTAGTCCTAGTGTTAATGTTCCGAGCTTACTTGATCCATCTCCTGTTAGGATCGAGCAAGTTGAGCAGCTTGTCCGCGTAGACACGCTTGGACGCCGTGAACAGGATCACCTCGAACATGTCCGACACGCGTTCCAGGAACTCCCGGAAGAAAGGGCGGGTCCGCACAAACACCGTGTAGCTGCAGTCCTGGAAGAGGACCGGGAAGCTGAACGAAGCGTCCTCCAGCTCCTGGAGGCTGCAGTGCACGAGCGTCTCGTCCTAGAACAAGGGAACGCAACTGATCAATCAGAGGAACAATAGGCAGCAGAAAATTGTTCACTGGAAACTAATCAATGAAATTGAATATTTTATTCTCAACTATAAATTGATCTAATTGAAATGTTTCATTGAATTATCTACAATTCTACAAGTTGCAAATTACGAGTCTGAGTACAGTTTCGTAGTACGGCCTACTACGAGTCTGAGTACAGTTTCGTAGTACGGCCTACTACGAGTCTGAGTACAGTTTCGTAGTAGGGCCTAATACGAGTCTGAGTACAGTTTCGTAGTACGGCCTACTACGAGTCTGAGTACAGTTTCGTAGTAGGGCCTACTACGAGTCTGAGTACAGTTTCGTAGTACGGCCTACTACGAGTCTGAGTACAGTTTCGTAGTACGGCCTACTACGAGTCTGAGTACAGTTTCGTAGTACGGCCTACTACGAGTCTGAGTACAGTTTCGTAGTACGGCCTACTACGAGTCTGAGTACAGTTTCGTAGTACGGCCTACTACGAGTCTCAGTACAGTTTCGTAGTACGGCCTACTACGAGTCTGAGTACAGTTTCGTAGTAGGGCCTACTACGAGTCTGAGTACAGTTTCGTAGTAGGGCCTACTACGAGTCTGAGTACAGTTTCGTAGTACGGCCTACTACGAGTCTGAGTACAGTTTCGTAGTAGGGCCTACTACGAGTCTCAGTACAGTTTCGTAGTACGGCCTACTACGAGTCTGAGTACAGTTTCGTAGTAGGGCCTACTACGAGTCTGAGTACAGTTTCGTAGTACGGCCTACTACGAGTCTGAGTACAGTTTCGTAGTACGGCCTACTACGAGTCTGAGTATAGTTTCGTAGTACGGCCTACTACGAGTCTGAGTACAGTTTCGTAGTACGGCCTACTACGAGTCTGAGTACAGTTTCGTAGTACGGCCTACTACGAGTCTCAGTACAGTTTCGTAGTACGGCCTACTACGAGTCTGAGTACAGTTTCGTAGTACGGCCTACTACGAGTCTGAGTACAGTTTCGTAGTACGGCCTACTACGAGTCTGAGTACAGTTTCGTAGTACGGCCTACTACGAGTCTGAGTACAGTTTCGTAGTAGGGCCTACTACGAGTCTGAGTACAGTTTCGTAGTAGGGCCTACTACGAGTCTGAGTACAGTTTCGTAGTACGGCCTACTACGAGTCTCAGTACAGTTTCGTAGTACAGCCTACTACGAGTCTGAGTACAGTTTCGTAGTACGGCCTACTACGAGTCTGAGTACAGTTTCGTAGTAGGGCCTACTACGAGTCTGAGTACAGTTTCGTAGTACGGCCTACTACGAGTCTGAGTACAGTTTCGTAGTACGGCCTACTACGAGTCTGAGTACAGTTTCGTAGTAGGGCCTACTACGAGTCTGAGTACAGTTTCGTAGTACGGCCTACTACGAGTCTGAGTACAGTTTCGTAGTACGGCCTACTACGAGTCTGAGTACAGTTTCGTAGTAGGGCCTACTACGAGTCTGAGTACAGTTTCGTAGTACGGCCTACTACGAGTCTGAGTACAGTTTCGTAGTAGGGCCTACTACGAGTCTGAGTACAGTTTCGTAGTACGGCCTACTACGAGTCTGAGTACAGTTTCGTAGTACGGCCTACTACGAGTCTGAGTACAGTTTCGTAGTAGGGCCTACTACGAGTCTGAGTACAGTTTCGTAGTACGGCCTACTACGAGTCTGAGTACAGTTTCGTAGTAGGGCCTACTACGAGTCTGAGTACAGTTTCGTAGTACGGCCTACTACGAGTCTCAGTACAGTTTCGTAGTACAGCCTACTACGAGTCTGAGTACAGTTTCGTAGTACGGCCTACTACGAGTCTGAGTACAGTTTCGTAGTACGGCCTACTACGAGTCTGAGTACAGTTTCGTAGTAGGGCCTACTACGAGTCTGAGTACAGTTTCGTAGTAGGGCCTACTACGAGTCTGAGTACAGTTTCGTAGTAGGGCCTACTACGAGTCTGAGTACAGTTTCGTAGTAGGGCCTTCTACGAATAATAGGTAAAAAAAGGTATACTGCTGAATATTTTAGCACAAGTTCCAAGTTTATTTTCACAGTTAATTATTATAATTCAATTAGACAATTGAATTATAATTCAATTGAAATAATTATGATTCACACAGGACACTGATGACCGTGAACGCAACCGATCAATTAGAGACTTCTTAGTGGGAACATTAGGCATCAGAAAATAGTTTAGGCCTACTGAAAAAAAAGGAATTCAATATTTTATTCTCAACTATTGTCATAATTGATATTTAATTGAATAATTGAATATTCCAGAATTCAACAAATTGAAAATTATCAGTTTGAATACAGTTTTGTAGTACAATGAATAATAGTCGGGCCTATTTTGCTGAATATTTTAGCATAAGGGCACGTTTACTCTCGAGCTTTGAGCCTCGAGCAACCGGAAACATGCGCTGACCAATCAGAGAGCGAGTTTCTCTCAGTTGCAACTTTTCGACTGCTATTCATGAACCGGTCTACGTGAGATATCATATCAGTTTAAGACACTCTTATTTGGGTAATTAACGGTCCAACAGTATTAAGAAGCTCATATAGATTGATTGGATACATATGATGAGTTTAAATATCTTTTAGTGGCAACATAACCACAATTCGAAGTTCAACTAAGGCGTTGTCACGGCGCTCAACAGTAAACGTGTTCGTGCGCTGAGCGCATGTTGTCGGTTACTCAAAGCATGTTGCTCGTGGCTCAAAGCTCAACAGTAAACGTGTTCGTGCGCTGAGCGCATGTTGTCGGTTGCTCAAAGCATGTTGCTCGTGGCTCAAAGCTCAACAGTAAACGTGTTCGTGCGCTGAGCGCATGTTGTCGGTTACTCAAAGCATGTTGCTCGTGGCGCAAAGCTCAACAGTAAACGTGTTCGTGCGCTGAGCGCATGTTGTCGGTTGCTCAAAGCATGTTGCTCGTAGCTCAGAGCTCAACAGTAAACGTGTTCGCGCGCTGAGCGCATGTTGTCGGTTGCTCAAAGCATGTTGCTCGTGGCTCAAAGCTCAACAGTAAACGTGTTCGTGCGCTGAGCGCATGTTGTCGGTTGCTCAAAACATGTTGCTCGTAGCTCAGAGCTCAACAGTAAACGTGTTCGCGCGCTGAGCGCATGTTGTCGGATGCTCAAAGCATGTTGCTCGTAGCTCAGAGCTCAACAGTAAACGTGTTCGTGCGCTGAGCGCATGTTGTCGGTTACTCAAAGCATGTTGCTCGTGGCTCAAAGCTCAACAGTAAACGTGTTCGTGCGCTGAGCGCATGTTGTCGGTTGCTCAAAGCATGTTGCTCGTAGCTCAGAGCTCAACAGTAAACGTGTTCGCGCGCTGAGCGCATGTTGTCGGTTGCTCAAAGCATGTTGCTCGTGGCTCAAAGCTCAACAGTAAACGTGTTCGTGCGCCGAGCGCATGTTGTCGGTTGCTCAAAGCATGTTGCTCGTAGCTCAGAGCTCGACAGTAAACGTGTTCGCGCGCTGAGCGCATGTTGTCGGTTGCTCAAAGCATGTTGCTCGTAGCTCAGAGCTCAACAGTAAACGTGTTCGTGCGCTGAGCGCATGTTGTCGGTTACTCAAAGCATGTTGCTCGTGGCTCAAAGCTCAACAGTAAACGTGTTCGTGCGCTGAGCGCATGTTGTCGGTTGCTCAAAGCATGTTGCTCGTGGCTCAAAGCTCAACAGTAAACGTGTTCGTGCGCTGAGCGCATGTTGTCGGTTGCTCAAAGCATGCTGCTCGTGGCTCAAAGCTCAACAGTTAACGTGTTCGTGCGCTGAGCGCATGTTGTCGGTTGCTCAAAGCATGTTGCTCGTGGCTCAAAGCTCAACAGTAAACGTGTTCGTGCGCTGAGCGCATGTTGTCGGTTGCTCAAAGCATGCTGCTCGTGGCTCAAAGCTCAACAGTTAACGTGTTCGCGCGCTGAGCGCATGTTGTCGGTTGCTCAAAGCATGTTGCTCGTGGCTCAAAGCTCAACAGTAAACGTGTTCGTGCGCTGAGCGCATGTTGTCGGTTGCTCAAAGCATGTTGCTTGTGGCTCAAAGCTCAACAGTAAACGTGTTCGTGCGCTGAGTGCATGTGGTCGGTTGCTCAAAGCATGCTGCTCGTAGCTCAGAGCTCAACAGTAAACGTGTTCGCGCGCTGAGCGCATGTTGTCGGTTGCTCAAAGCATGTTGCTCGTAGCTCAGAGCTCAACGGTAAACGTGTTCGCGCGCTGAGCGCATGTTGTCGGTTGCTCAAAGCATGTTGCTCGTGGCTCAAAGCTCAACAGTAAACGTGTTCGTGCGCTGAGCGCATGTTGTCGGTTGCTCAAAGCATGTTGCTCGTGGCTCAAAGCTCAACAGTAAACGTGTTCGTGCGCTGAGCGCATGTTGTCGGTTGCTCAAAGCATGTTGCTCGTGGCTCAAAGCTCAACAGTTAACGTGTTCGTGCGCAGAGCGCATGTTGTCGGTTGCTCAAAGCATGTTGCTCGTGGTACAAAGATCGAGAGTAAACGTGTTCGTGCGCTGAGCACATGTTGTCGGTTGCTCAAAGCATGTTGCTCGTGGCTCAAAGCTCAACAGTAAACGTGTTCGTGCGCTGGGCGCATGTTGTCGGTTGCTCAAAGCATGTTGCTCGTGGTACAAAGATCGAGAGTAAACGTGTTCGTGCGCTGAGCGCATGTTGTCGGTTGCTCAAAGCGTGTTGCTTGTGGCTCAAAGCTCAACAGTAAACGTGTTCGTGAGCTGAGCGCATGTTGTCGGTTGCTCAAAGCATGTTGCTTGTGGCTCAAAGCTCAACAGTAAACGTGTTCGTGAGCTGAGCGCATGTTGTCGGTTGCTCAAAGCATGTTGCTCGTGGCTCAAAGCTCAACAGTAAACGTGTTCGTGCGCTGAGCGCATGTTGTCGGTTGCTCAAAGCATGTTGCTTGTGGCTCAAAGCTCAACAGTAAACGTGTTCGTGAGCTGAGCGCATGTTGTCGGTTGCTCAAAGCATGTTGCTCGTGGCTCAAAGCTCAACAGTAAACGTGTTCGTGCGCTGAGCGCATGTTGTCGGTTGCTCAAAGCATGTTGCTCGTGGCTCAAAGCTCAACAGTAAACGTGTTCGTGCGCTGAGCGCATGTTGTCGGTTGCTCAAAGCATGTTGCTCGTGGCTCAAAGCTCAACAGTAAACGTGTTCGTGCGCTGAGCACATGTTGTCGGTTGCTCAAAGCATGTTGCTCGTGGCTCAAAGCTCAACAGTAAACGTGTTCGTGAGCTGAGCACATGCTGTCGGTTGCTCAAAGCATGTTGCTTGTGGCTCAAAGCTCAACAGTTAACGTGTTCGTGCGCTGAGCGCATGTTGTCGGTTGCTCAAAGCATGTTGCTTGTGGCTCAAAGCTCAACAGTAAACGTGTTCGTGCGCTGAGCACATGTTGTCGGTTGCTCAAAGCATGTTGCTTGTGGCTCAAAGCTCAACAGTAAACGTGTTCGTGCGCTGAGCACATGTTGTCGGTTGCTCAAAGCATGTTGCTCGTGGCTCAAAGCTCAACAGTAAACGTGTTCGTGCGCTGAGCGCATGTTGTCGGTTGCTCAAAGCATGTTGCTCTTGGCTCAAAGCTCAACAGTTAACGTGTTCGTGCGCTGAGCGCATGTTGTCGGTTGCTCAAAGCATGTTGCTTGTGGCTCAAAGATCAACAGTTAACGTGTTCGTGCGCTGAGCGCATGTTGTCGGTTGCTCATGCATGTTGCTTGTGGCTCAAAGCTCAACAGTTAACGTGTTCGTGAGCTGAGCGCATGTTGTCGGTTGCTCAAAGCATGTTGCTCGTAGCACAAAGCTCAACAGTTAACGTGTTCGTGCGCTGAGCGCATGTTGTCGGTTGCTCAAAGCATGTTGCTTGTGGCTCAAAGATCAACAGTTAACGTGTTCGTGCGCTGAGCGCATGTTGTCGGTTGCTCATGCATGTTGCTTGTGGCTCAAAGCTCAACAGTTAACGTGTTCGTGAGCTGAGCGCATGTTGTCGGTTGCTCAAAGCATGTTGCTCGTGGCTCAAAGCTCAAAAGTAAACGTGTTCGTGCGCTGAGCACATGTTGTCGGTTGCTCAAAGCATGTTGCTCGTGGCTCAAAGCTCAACAGTAAACGTGTTCGTGCGCTGAGCACATGTTGTCGGTTGCTCAAAGCATGTTGCTTGTGGCTCAAAGCTCAACAGTTAACGTGTTCGTGCGCTGAGCGCATGTTGTCGGTTGCTCAAAGCATGTTGCTTGTGGCTCGAAGATCAACAGTTAACGTGTTCGTGAGCTGAGCGCATGTTGTCGGTTGCTCAAACCATGTTGCTCGTGGCTCAAAGCTCAACAGTTAACGTGTTCGTGCGCTGAGCGCATGTTGTCGGTTGCTCAAAGCATGTTGCTTGTGGCTCAAAGCTCAACAGTTAACGTGTTCGTGCGCTGAGCGCATGTTGTCGGTTGCTCAAAGCATGTTGCTCGTGGCTCAAAGCTCAACAGTTAACGTGTTCGTGCGCTGAGCGCATGTTGTCGGTTGCTCAAAGCATGTTGCTCGAGGCTCGAAGCTCAACAGTAAACGTGTTCGTGCGCTGAGCGCATGTTGCCGGTTGCTCAAAGCATGTTGCTCGTGGCACAAAGCTCGAGAGTAAACGTGTTCGTGCGCTGAGCGCATGTTGTCGGTTACTCAAAGCATGTTGCTCGTGGCTCAAAGCTCAACAGTAAACGTGTTCGTGCGCTGAGCGCATGTTGTCGGTTGCTCCAAGCATGTTGCTCGTGACTCGAAGCTCAACAATGAACGTGTTCGTGCGCTGAGCGCATGTTGCCGGTTGCTCAAAGCATGTTGCTGGTGGCACAAAGCTCGAGAGTGAACGTGTTCGTGCGCTGAGCACATGTTGCCGGTTGCTCAAAGCATGTTGCTCGTGGTACAAAGCTCGAGAGTGAACGTGTTCGTGCGCTGAGCGCATGTTGCTGGTTGCTCAAAGCATGCTGCTCGTAGCACAAAGCTCGAGAGTAAACGTGTTCGTGCGCTGAGCCCATGTTGCCGGTTGCTCAAAGCATGTTGCTCGTGGTACAAAGCTCGAGAGTGAACGTGTTCGTGCGCTGAGCGCATGTTGCTGGTTGCTCAAAGCATGCTGCTCGTAGCACAAAGCTCAAGAGTGAATGTGTTCGTGCGCTGAGCGCATGTTGCCGGTTGCTCAAAGCATGTTGCTCGTGGTACAAAGACCGAGAGTGAACGTGTTCGTGCGCTGAGCGCATGTTGCTGTTTGCTCAAAGCATGCTGCTCGTGGCACAAAGCTCAAGAGTAAACGTGTTCGTGCGCTGAGCCCATGTTGCCGGTTGCTCAAAGCATGTTGCTCGTGGCTCAACGCTCAACAGTTAACATGTACGTGCGCTGAGCGCATGTTGCCGGTTGCTCAAAGCATGCTGCTCGTAGCTCAAAGCTCAACAGTGAACGTGTTCGTGCGCTGAGCGCATGTTGCTGGTTGCTCAAAGCATGCTGCTCGTGGCACAAAGGTCGAGAGTAAACGTGTTGGTGCGCTGAGCCCATGTTGCCGGTTGCTCAAAGCATGTTGCTCGTGGTACAAAGCTCGAGAGTGAACGTGTTCGTGCGCTGATCGCATGTTGCTGGTTGCTCAAAGCATGCTGCTCGTAGCACAAAGCTCAAGAGTGAATGTGTTCGTGCGCTGAGCGCATGTTACCGGTTGCTCAAAGCATGTTGCTCGTGGTACAAAGCTCGAGAGTGAACGTGTTCGTGCGCTGAGCGCATGTTGCTGTTTGCTCAAAGCATGATGCTCGTGGCACAAAGCTCAAGAGTAAACGTGTTCGTGCGCTGAGCCCATGTTGCCGGTTGCTCAAAGCATGTTGCACATGGTACAAAGCTCGAGAGTGAACGTGTTCGTGCGCTGAGCGCATGTTGCCAGTTGCTAAAAGCATGTTGCTTGTGGCACAAAGCTCAAGAGTAAACGTGTTCGTGCGCTGAGTGCATGTTGTCGGTTGCTCAAAGCATGTTACTCGTGGCACAAAGCTCAACAGTTAACGTGTTCGTGCGCTGAGCACATGTTGCCGGTTGCTCAAAGCATGTTGCTGGTGGCACAAAGCTCAACAGTTAACGTGTTCGTGCGCTGAGCGCATGTTGTCGGTTGCTCAAAGCATGTTGCTTGTGGCTCAAAGCTCAACAGTTAACGTGTTCGTGCGCTGAGCGCATGTTGTCGGTTGCTCAAAGCATGTTGCTCGTGGCTCAAAGCTCAACAGTTAACGTGTTCGTGCGCTGAGCGCATGTTGTCGGTTGCTCAAAGCATGTTGCTCGTGGCTTGAAGCTCAACAGTAAACGTTTCGTGCGCTGAGCGCATGTTGCCGGTTGCTCAAAGCATGTTGCTAGTGGCACAAAGCTCGAGAGTGAACGTGTTCGTGCGCTGAGCACATGTTGCCGGTTGCTCAAAGCATGTTGCTCGTGGTACAAAGCTCGAGAGTGAACGTGTTTGTGCGCTGAGCGCATGTTGCTGGTTGCTCGAAGCATGCTGCTCGTAGCACAAAGCTCGAGAGTAAACGTGTTCGTGCGCTGAGCCCATGTTGCCGGTTGCTCAAAGCATGTTGCTCGTGGTACAAAGATCGAGAGTGAACGTGTTCGTGCGCTGAGCGCATGTTGCTGTTTGCTCAAAGCATGCTGCTCGTGGCACAAAGCTCAAGAGTAAACGTGTTCGTGCGCTGAGCCCATGTTGCCGGTTGCTCAAAGCATGTTGCTCGTGGCTCAACACTCAACAGTTAACATGTACGTGCGCTGAGCGCATGTTGCCGGTTGCTCAAAGCATGCTGCTCGTAGCTCAAAGCTCAACAGTGAACGTGTTCGTGCGCTGAGCGCATGTTGCCGGTTGCTTGAAGCATGTTGCTCGTAGCTCAAAGCTCAACAGTCAACGTGTTCGTGCGCTGAGCGCATGTTGCTGGTTGCTCAAAGCATGTTGCTCGTGGTACAAAGCTCGAGAGTGAAAGTGTTCGTGCGCTGAGCGCATGTTGCTGTTTGCTCAAAGCATGATGCTCGTGGCACAAAGCTCAAGAGTAAACGTGTTCGTGCGCTGAGCCCATGTTGCCGGTTGCTCAAAGCATGTTGCTCGTGGTACAAAGCTCGAGAGTGAACGTGTTCGTGCGCTGAGCACATGTTGCCAGTTGCTAAAAGCATGTTGCTCGTGGCACAAAGCTCAAGAGTAAACGTGTTCGTGCGCTGAGCGCATGTTGTCGGTTGCTCAAAGCATGTTGCTCGTGGCACAAAGCTCAACAGTTAACGTGTTCGTGCGCTGAGCACATGTTGCCAGTTGCTAAAAGCATGTTGCTCGTGGCACAAAGCTCAAGAGTAAACGTGTTCGTGCGCTGAGCGCATGTTGTCGGTTGCTCAAAGCATGTTGCTCGTGGCACAAAGCTCAACAGTTAACTTGTTCGTGCGCTGAGCACATGTTGCCGGTTGCTCAAAGCATGTTGCTGGTGGCACAAAGATCAACAGTTAACGTGTTCGTGCGCTGAGCCCATGTTGCCGGTTGCTCAAAGCATGTTGCTCTTGGCTCAAAGCTCAAGAGTAAACGTGTTCGTGCGCTGAGCGCATGTTGCTGGTTGCTCGAAGCATGTTGCTCGTGGCACAAAGCTCAACAGTTAACGTGTTCGTGCGCTGAGCACATGTTGCCGGTTGCTCAAAGCATGTTGCTCGTGGCACAAAGCTCAACAGTAAACGTGTTCGTGAGCTGAGCGCATGTTGTCGGTTGCTCAAAGCATGTTGCTCGTGGCTCAAAGCTCAACAGTAAACGTGTTCGTGCGCTGAGCGCATGTTGTCGGTTGCTCAAAGCATGTTGCTCGTGGCTCAAAGCTCAACAGTAAACGTGTTCGTGCGCTGAGCGCATGTTGTCGGTTGCTCAAAGCATGTTGCTCGTGGCTCAAAGCTCAACAGTAAACGTGTTCGTGCGCTGAGCACATGTTGTCGGTTGCTCAAAGCATGTTGCTCGTGGCTCAAAGCTCAACAGTAAACGTGTTCGTGCGCTGAGCACATGCTGTCGGTTGCTCAAAGCATGTTGCTTGTGGCTCAAAGCTCAACAGTTAACGTGTTCGTGCGCTGAGCGCATGTTGTCGGTTGCTCAAAGCATGTTGCTTGTGGCTCAAAGCTCAACAGTAAACGTGTTCGTGCGCTGAGCACATGTTGTCGGTTGCTCAAAGCATGTTGCTTGTGGCTCAAAGCTCAACAGTAAACGTGTTCGTGCGCTGAGCACATGTTGTCGGTTGCTCAAAGCATGTTGCTCGTGGCTCAAAGCTCAACAGTAAACGTGTTCGTGCGCTGAGCGCATGTTGTCGGTTGCTCAAAGCATGTTGCTCTTGGCTCAAAGCTCAACAGTTAACGTGTTCGTGCGCTGAGCGCATGTTGTCGGTTGCTCAAAGCATGTTGCTTGTGGCTCAAAGATCAACAGTTAACGTGTTCGTGCGCTGAGCGCATGTTGTCGGTTGCTCATGCATGTTGCTTGTGGCTCAAAGCTCAACAGTTAACGTGTTCGTGAGCTGAGCGCATGTTGTCGGTTGCTCAAAGCATGTTGCTCGTAGCACAAAGCTCAACAGTTAACGTGTTCGTGCGCTGAGCGCATGTTGTCGGTTGCTCAAAGCATGTTGCTTGTGGCTCAAAGATCAACAGTTAACGTGTTCGTGCGCTGAGCGCATGTTGTCGGTTGCTCATGCATGTTGCTTGTGGCTCAAAGCTCAACAGTTAACGTGTTCGTGAGCTGAGCGCATGTTGTCGGTTGCTCAAAGCATGTTGCTCGTGGCTCAAAGCTCAAAAGTAAACGTGTTCGTGCGCTGACCACATGTTGTCGGTTGCTCAAAGCATGTTGCTCGTGGCTCAAAGCTCAACAGTAAACGTGTTCGTGCGCTGAGCACATGTTGTCGGTTGCTCAAAGCATGTTGCTTGTGGCTCAAAGCTCAACAGTTAACGTGTTCGTGCGCTGAGCGCATGTTGTCGGTTGCTCAAAGCATGTTGCTTGTGGCTCAAAGATCAACAGTTAACGTGTTCGTGAGCTGAGCGCATGTTGTCGGTTGCTCAAACCATGTTGCTCGTGGCTCAAAGCTCAACAGTTAACGTGTTCGTGCGCTGAGCGCATGTTGTCGGTTGCTCAAAGCATGTTGCTTGTGGCTCAAAGCTCAACAGTTAACGTGTTCGTGCGCTGAGCGCATGTTGTCGGTTGCTCAAAGCATGTTGCTCGTGGCTCAAAGCTCAACAGTTAACGTGTTCGTGCGCTGAGCGCATGTTGTCGGTTGCTCAAAGCATGTTGCTCGAGGCTCGAAGCTCAACAGTAAACGTGTTCGTGCGCTGAGCGCATGTTGCCGGTTGCTCAAAGCATGTTGCTCGTGGCACAAAGCTCGAGAGTAAACGTGTTCGTGCGCTGAGCGCATGTTGTCGGTTACTCAAAGCATGTTGCTCGTGGCTCAAAGCTCAACAGTAAACGTGTTCGTGCGCTGAGCGCATGTTGTCGGTTGCTCGAAGCATGTTGCTCGTGACTCAAAGCTCAACAATGAACGTGTTCGTGCGCTGAGCGCATGTTGCCGGTTGCTCAAAGCATGTTGCTGGTGGCACAAAGCTCGAGAGTGAACGTGTTCGTGCGCTGAGCACATGTTGCCGGTTGCTCAAAGCATGTTGCTCGTGGTACAAAGCTCGAGAGTGAACGTGTTCGTGCGCTGAGCGCATGTTGCTGGTTGCTCAAAGCATGCTGCTCGTAGCACAAAGCTCGAGAGTAAACGTGTTCGTGCGCTGAGCCCATGTTGCCGGTTGCTCAAAGCATGTTGCTCGTGGTACAAAGCTCGAGAGTGAACGTGTTCGTGCGCTGAGCGCATGTTGCTGGTTGCTCAAAGCATGCTGCTCGTAGCACAAAGCTCAAGAGTGAATGTGTTCGTGCGCTGAGCGCATGTTGCCGGTTGCTCAAAGCATGTTGCTCGTGGTACAAAGATCGAGAGTGAACGTGTTCGTGCGCTGAGCGCATGTTGCTGTTTGCTCAAAGCATGCTGCTCGTGGCACAAAGCTCAAGAGTAAACGTGTTCGTGCGCTGAGCCCATGTTGCCGGTTGCTCAAAGCATGTTGCTCGTGGCTCAACGCTCAACAGTTAACATGTACGTGCGCTGAGCGCATGTTGCCGGTTGCTCAAAGCATGCTGCTCGTAGCTCAAAGCTCAACAGTGAACGTGTTCGTGCGCTGAGCGCATGTTGCTGGTTGCTCAAAGCATGCTGCTCGTGGCACAAAGGTCGAGAGTAAACGTGTTGGTGCGCTGAGCCCATGTTGCCGGTTGCTCAAAGCATGTTGCTAGTGGTACAAAGCTCGAGAGTGAACGTGTTCGTGCACTGATCGCATGTTGCTGGTTGCTCAAAGCATGCTGCTCGTAGCACAAAGCTCAAGAGTGAATGTGTTCGTGCGCTGAGCGCATGTTACCGGTTGCTCAAAGCATGTTGCTCGTGGTACAAAGCTCGAGAGTGAACGTGTTCGTGCGCTGAGCGCATGTTGCTGTTTGCTCAAAGCATGATGCTCGTGGCACAAAGCTCAAGAGTAAACGTGTTCGTGCGCTGAGCCCATGTTGCCGGTTGCTCAAAGCATGTTGCACATGGTACAAAGCTCGAGAGTGAACGTGTTCGTGCGCTGAGCGCATGTTGCCAGTTGCTAAAAGCATGTTGCTTGTGGCACAAAGCTCAAGAGTAAACGTGTTCGTGCGCTGAGCGCATGTTGTCGGTTGCTCAAAGCATGTTACTCGTGGCACAAAGCTCAACAGTTAACGTGTTCGTGCGCTGAGCACATGTTGCCGGTTGCTCAAAGCATGTTGCTGGTGGCACAAAGCTCAACAGTTAACGTGTTCGTGCGCTGAGCGCATGTTGTCGGTTGCTCAAAGCATGTTGCTTGTGGCTCAAAGCTCAACAGTTAACGTGTTCGTGCGCTGAGCGCATGTTGTCGGTTGCTCAAAGCATGTTGCTCGTGGCTCAAAGCTCAACAGTTAACGTGTTCGTGCGCTGAGCGCATGTTGTCGGTTGCTCAAAGCATGTTGCTCGTGGCTTGAAGCTCAACAGTAAACGTTTCGTGCGCTGAGCGCATGTTGCCGGTTGCTCAAAGCATGTTGCTAGTGGCACAAAGCTCGAGAGTGAACGTGTTCGTGCGCTGAGCACATGTTGCCGGTTGCTCAAAGCATGTTGCTCGTGGTACAAAGCTCGAGAGTGAACGTGTTTGTGCGCTGAGCGCATGTTGCTGGTTGCTCAAAGCATGCTGCTCGTAGCACAAAGCTCGAGAGTAAACGTGTTCGTGCGCTGAGCCCATGTTGCCGGTTGCTCAAAGCATGTTGCTCGTGGTACAAAGATCGAGAGTGAACGTGTTCGTGCGCTGAGCGCATGTTGCTGTTTGCTCAAAGCATGCTGCTCGTGGCACAAAGCTCAAGAGTAAACGTGTTCGTGCGCTGAGCCCATGTTGCCGGTTGCTCAAAGCATGTTGCTCGTGGCTCAACACTCAACAGTTAACATGTACGTGCGCTGAGCGCATGTTGCCGGTTGCTCAAAGCATGCTGCTCGTAGCTCAAAGCTCAACAGTGAACGTGTTCGTGCGCTGAGCGCATGTTGCCGGTTGCTTGAAGCATGTTGCTCGTAGCTCAAAGCTCAACAGTCAACGTGTTCGTGCGCTGAGCGCATGTTGCTGGTTGCTCAAAGCATGTTGCTCGTGGTACAAAGCTCGAGAGTGAAAGTGTTCGTGCGCTGAGCGCATGTTGCTGTTTGCTCAAAGCATGATGCTCGTGGCACAAAGCTCAAGAGTAAACGTGTTCGTGCGCTGAGCCCATGTTGCCGGTTGCTCAAAGCATGTTGATCGTGGTACAAAGCTCGAGAGTGAACGTGTTCGTGCGCTGAGCACATGTTGCCAGTTGCTAAAAGCATGTTGCTCGTGGCACAAAGCTCAAGAGTAAACGTGTTCGTGCGCTGAGCGCATGTTGTCGGTTGCTCAAAGCATGTTGCTCGTGGCACAAAGCTCAACAGTTAACGTGTTCGTGCGCTGAGCACATGTTGCCAGTTGCTAAAAGCATGTTGCTCGTGGCACAAAGCTCAAGAGTAAACGTGTTCGTGCGCTGAGCGCATGTTGTCGGTTGCTCAAAGCATGTTGCTCGTGGCACAAAGCTCAACAGTTAACGTGTTCGTGCGCTGAGCACATGTTGCCGGTTGCTCAAAGCATGTTGCTGGTGGCACAAAGATCAACAGTTAACGTGTTCGTGCGCTGAGCCCATGTTGCCGGTTGCTCAAAGCATGTTGCTCTTGGCTCAAAGCTCAAGAGTAAACGTGTTCGTGCGCTGAGCGCATGTTGCTGGTTGCTCGAAGCATGTTGCTCGTGGCACAAAGCTCAACAGTTAACGTGTTCGTGCGCTGAGCACATGTTGCCGGTTGCTCAAAGCATGTTGCTCGTGGCACAAAGCTCAACAGTTAACGTGTTCGTGCGCTGAGCACATGTTGCCGGTTGCTCAAAGCATGCTGCTCATGGCACAAAGCTCAAGAGTAAACGTGTTCGTGCGCTGAGCGCATATTGCCGGTTGCTTGAAGCATGCTGCTCGTGGCACAAAGCTCAACAGTTAACATGTTCGTGCGCTGAGCGCATGTTGTCGGTTGCTCAAACCATGTTGCTCGTGGCTCAAAGCTCAACAGTTAACGTGTTCGTGCGCTGAGCGCATGTTGTCGGTTGCTCAAAGCATGTTGCTTGTGACTCAAAGCTCAACAGTTAACGTGTTCGTGCGCTGAGCGCATGTTGTCGGTTGCTCAAAGCATGTTGCTCGTGGCTCAAAGCTCAACAGTTAACGTGTTCGTGCGCTGAGCGCATGTTGTCGGTTGCTCAAAGCATGTTGCTCGAGGCTCGAAGCTCAACAGTAAACGTGTTCGTGCGCTGAGCGCATGTTGCCGGTTGCTCAAAGCATGTTGCTCGTGGCACAAAGCTCGAGAGTAAACGTGTTCGTGCGCTGAGCGCATGTTGTCGGTTACTCAAAGCATGTTGCTCGTGGCTCAAAGCTCAACAGTAAACGTGTTCGTGCGCTGAGCGCATGTTGTCGGTTGCTCGAAGCATGTTGCTCGTGACTCAAATCTCAACAATGAACGTGTTCGTGCGCTGAGCGCATGTTGCCGGTTGCTCAAAGCATGTTGCTAGTGGCACAAAGCTCAAGAGTGAACGTGTTCGTGCGCTGAGCACATGTTGCCGGTTGCTCAAAGCATGTTGCTCGTGGTACAAAGCTCGAGAGTGAACGTGTTCGTGCGCTGAGCGCATGTTACTGGTTGCTCAAAGCATGCTGCTCGTAGCACAAAGCTTGAGAGTAAACGTGTTCGTGCGCTGAGCCCATGTTGCCGGTTGCTCAAAGCATGTTGCTCGTGGTACAAAGCTCGAGAGTGAACGTGTTCGTGCGCTGAGCGCATGTTGCTGGTTGCTCAAAGCATGCTGCTCGTAGCACAAAGCTCAAGAGTGAATGTGTTCGTGCGCTGAGCGCATGTTGCTCAAAGCATGTTGCTCGTGGTACAAAGATCGAGAGTGAACGTGTTCGTGCGCTGAGCGCATGTTGCTGTTTGCTCAAAGCATGCTGCTCGTGGCACAAAGCTCAAGAGTAAACGTGTTCGTGCGCTGAGCCCATGTTGCCGGTTGCTCAAAGCATGTTGCTCGTGGCTCAACAGTTAACATGTACGTGCGCTGAGCGCATGTTGCCGGTTGCTCAAAGCATGCTGCTCGTAGCTCAAAGCTCAACAGTGAACGTGTTCGTGCGCTGAGCGCATGTTGCTGGTTGCTCAAAGCATGCTGCTCGTGGCACAAAGGTCGAGAGTAAACGTGTTGGTGCGCTGAGCCCATGTTGCCGGTTGCTCAAAGCATGTTGCTGGTGGCACAAAGCTCAACAGTTAACGTGTTCGTGCGCTGAGCGCATGTTGTCGGTTGCTCAAAGCATGTTGCTTGTGGCTCAAAGCTCAACAGTTAACGTGTTCGTGCGCTGAGCGCATGTTGTCAGTTGCTCAAAGCATGTTGCTCGTGGCTCAAAGCTCAACAGTTAACGTGTTCGTGCGCTGAGCGCATGTTGTCGGTTGCTCAAAGCATGTTGCTCGTGGCTCGAAGCTCAACAGTAAACGTTTCGTGCGCTGAGCGCATGTTGCCGGTTGCTCAAAGCATGTTGCTCGTGGCACAAAGCTCGAGAGTAAACGTGTTCGTGCGCTGAGCGCATGTTGTCGGTTACTCAAAGCATGTTGCTCGTGGCTCAAAGCTCAACAGTAAACGTGTTCGTGAGCTGAACGCATGTTGTCGGTTGCTCGAAGCATGTTGCTCGTGACTCAAAGCTCAACAATGAACGTGTTCGTGCGCTGAGCGCATGTTGCCGGTTGCTCAAAGCATGTTGCTAGTGGCACAAAGCTCGAGAGTGAACGTGTTCGTGCGCTGAGCACATGTTGCCGGTTGCTCAAAGCATGTTGCTCGTGGTACAAAGCTCGAGAGTGAACGTGTTCGTGCGCTGAGCGCATGTTGCTGGTTGCTCAAAGCATGCTGCTCGTAGCACAAAGCTCGAGAGTAAACGTGTTCGTGCGCTGAGCCCATGTTGCCGGTTGCTCAAAGCATGTTGCTCGTGGTACAAAGCTCGAGAGTGAACGTGTTCGTGCGCTGAGCGCATGTTGCTGGTTGCTCAAAGCATGCTGCTCGTAGCACAAAGCTCAAGAGTGAATGTGTTCGTGCGCTGAGCGCATGTTGCCGGTTGCTCAAAGCATGTTGCTCGTGGTACAAAGATCGAGAGTGAACGTGTTCGTGCGCTGAGCGCATGTTGCTGTTTGCTCAAAGCATGCTGCTCGTGGCACAAAGCTCAAGAGTAAACGTGTTCATGCGCTGAGCCCATGTTGCCGGTTGCTCAAAGCATGTTGCTCGTGGCTCAACGCTCAACAGTTAACATGTACGTGCGCTGAGCGCATGTTGCCGGTTGCTCAAAGCATGCTGCTCGTAGCTCAAAGCTCAACAGTGAACGTGTTCGTGCGCTGAGCGCATGTTGCCGGTTGCTTGAAGCATGTTGCTCGTAGCTCAAAGCTCAACAGTCAACGTGTTCGTGCGCTGAGCGCATGTTGCTGGTTGCTCAAAGCATGTTGCTCGTGGTACAAAGCTCGAGAGTGAAAGTGTTCGTGCGCTGAGCGCATGTTGCTGTTTGCTCAAAGCATGATGCTCGTGGCACAAAGCTCAAGAGTAAACGTGTTCGTGCGCTGAGCCCATGTTGCCGGTTGCTCAAAGCATGTTGCTCGTGGTACAAAGCTCGAGAGTGAACGTGTTCGTGCGCTGAGCACATGTTGCCAGTTGCTAAAAGCATGTTGCTCGTGGCACAAAGCTCAAGAGTAAACGTGTTCGTGCGCTGAGCGCATGTTGTCGGTTGCTCAAAGCATGTTGCTCGTGGCACAAAGCTCAACAGTTAACGTGTTCGTGCGCTGAGCACATGTTGCCAGTTGCTAAAAGCATGTTGCTCGTGGCACAAAGCTCAAGAGTAAAAGTGTTCGTGCGCTGAGGGCATGTTGTCGGTTGCTCAAAGCATGTTGCTCGTGGCACAAAGCTCAACAGTTAACGTGTTCGTGCGCTGAGCACATGTTGCCGGTTGCTCAAAGCATGTTGCTGGTGGCACAAAGCTCAACAGTTAACGTGTTCGTGCGCTGAGCCCATGTTGCCGGTTGCTCAAAGCATGTTGCTCTTGGCTCAAAGCTCAAGAGTAAACGTGTTCGTGCGCTGAGCGCATGTTGCTGGTTGCTCGAAGCATGTTGCTCGTGGCACAAAGCTCAACAGTTAACGTGTTCGTGCGCTGAGCACATGTTGCCGGTTGCTCAAAGCATGTTGCTCGTGGCACAAAGCTCAACAGTTAACGTGTTTGTGCGCTGAGCACATGTTGCCGGTTGCTCAAAGCATGCTGCTCATGGCACAAAGCTCAAGAGTAAACGTGTTCGTGCGCTGAGCGCATATTGCCGGTTGCTTGAAGCATGCTGCTCGTGGCACAAAGCTCAACAGTTAACATGTTCGTGCGCTGAGCTCATGTTGCCGGTTGCTCAAAGCATGTTGCTCGTAGCACAAAGCTCAACAGTTAACGTGTTCGTGCGCTGAGCGCATGTTGTCGGTTGCTCAAAGCATGTTGCTCGTGGCTCAAAGCTCAACAGTTAAAGTGTTCGTGCGCTGAGCGCATGTTGTCGGTTGCTCAAAGCATGTTGCTCGTGGCTCGAAGCTCAACAGTAAACGTTTCGTGCGCTGAGCGCATGTTGCCGGTTGCTCAAAGCATGTTGCTCGTGGCACAAAGCTCGAGAGTAAACGTGTTCGTGCGCTGAGCGCATGTTGTCGGTTACTCAAAGCATGTTGCTCGTGGCTCAAAGCTCAACAGCAAACGTGTTCGTGCGCTGAGCGCATGTTGTCGGTTGCTCGAAGCATGTTGCTCGTGACTCAAAGCTCAACAATGAACGTGTTCGTGCGCTGAGCGCATGTTGCCGGTTGCTCAAAGCATGTTGCTAGTGGCACAAAGCTCGAGAGTGAACGTGTTCGTGCGCTGAGCACATGTTGCCGGTTGCTCAAAGCATGTTGCTCGTGGTACAAAGCTCGAGAGTGAACGTGTTCGTGCGCTGAGCGCATGTTGCTGGTTGCTCAAAGCATGCTGCTCGTAGCACAAAGCTCGAGAGTAAACGTGTTCGTGCGCTGAGCCCATGTTGCCGGTTGCTCAAAGCATGTTGCTCGTGGTACAAAGCTCGAGAGTGAACGTGTCCGTGCGCTGAGCGCATGTTGCTGGTTGCTCAAAGCATGCTGCTCGTAGCACAAAGCTCAAGAGTGAATGTGTTCGTGCGCTGAGCGCATGTTGCCGGTTGCTCAAAGCATGTTGCTCGTGGTACAAAGATCGAGAGTGAACGTGTTCGTGCGCTGAGCGCATGTTGCTGTTTGCTCAAAGCATGCTGCTCGTGGCACAAAGCTCAAGAGTAAACGTGTTCGTGCGCTGAGCCCATGTTGCCGGTTGCTCAAAGCATGTTGCTCGTGGCTCAACGCTCAACAGTTAACATGTACGTGCGCTGAGCGCATGTTGCCGGTTGCTCAAAGCATGCTGCTCGTAGCTCAAAGCTCAACAGTGAACGTGTTCGTGCGCTGAGCGCATGTTGCTGGTTGCTCAAAGCATGCTGCTCGTGGCACAAAGGTCGAGAGTAAACGTGTTGGTGCGCTGAGCCCATGTTGCCGGTTGCTCAAAGCATGTTGCTAGTGGTACAAAGCTCGAGAGTGAACGTGTTCGTGCGCTGATCGCATGTTGCTGGTTGCTCAAAGCATGCTGCTCGTAGCACAAAGCTCAAGAGTGAATGTGTTCGTGCGCTGAGCGCATGTTACCGGTTGCTCAAAGCATGTTGCTCGTGGTACAAAGCTCGAGAGTGAACGTGTTCGTGCGCTGAGCGCATGTTGCTGTTTGCTCAAAGCATGATGCTCGTGGCACAAAGCTCAAGAGTAAACGTGTTCGTGCGCTGAGCCCATGTTGCCGGTTGCTCAAAGCATGTTGCACATGGTACAAAGCTCGAGAGTGAACGTGTTCGTGCGCTGAGCGCATGTTGCCAGTTGCTAAAAGCATGTTGCTTGTGGCACAAAGCTCAAGAGTAAACGTGTTCGTGCGCTGAGCGCATGTTGTCGGTTGCTCAAAGCATGTTACTCGTGGCACAAAGCTCAACAGTTAACGTGTTCGTGCGCTGAGCACATGTTGCCGGTTGCTCAAAGCATGTTGCTGGTGGCACAAAGCTCAACAGTTAACGTGTTCGTGCGCTGAGCGCATGTTGTCGGTTGCTCAAAGCATGTTGCTTGTGGCTCAAAGCTCAACAGTTAACGTGTTCGTGCGCTGAGCGCATGTTGTCGGTTGCTCAAAGCATGTTGCTCGTGGCTCAAAGCTCAACAGTTAACGTGTTCGTGCGCTGAGCGCATGTTGTCGGTTGCTCAAAGCATGTTGCTCGTGGCTTGAAGCTCAACAGTAAACGTTTCGTGCGCTGAGCGCATGTTGCCGGTTGCTCAAAGCATGTTGCTAGTGGCACAAAGCTCGAGAGTGAACGTGTTCGTGCGCTGAGCACATGTTGCCGGTTGCTCAAAGCATGTTGCTCGTGGTACAAAGCTCGAGAGTGAACGTGTTTGTGCGCTGAGCGCATGTTGCTGGTTGCTCAAAGCATGCTGCTCGTAGCACAAAGCTCGAGAGTAAACGTGTTCGTGCGCTGAGCCCATGTTGCCGGTTGCTCAAAGCATGTTGCTCGTGGTACAAAGATCGAGAGTGAACGTGTTCGTGCGCTGAGCGCATGTTGCTGTTTGCTCAAAGCATGCTGCTCGTGGCACAAAGCTCAAGAGTAAACGTGTTCGTGCGCTGAGCCCATGTTGCCGGTTGCTCAAAGCATGTTGCTCGTGGCTCAACACTCAACAGTTAACATGTACGTGCGCTGAGCGCATGTTGCCGGTTGCTCAAAGCATGCTGCTCGTAGCTCAAAGCTCAACAGTGAACGTGTTCGTGCGCTGAGCGCATGTTGCCGGTTGCTTGAAGCATGTTGCTCGTAGCTCAAAGCTCAACAGTCAACGTGTTCGTGCGCTGAGCGCATGTTGCTGGTTGCTCAAAGCATGTTGCTCGTGGTACAAAGCTCGAGAGTGAAAGTGTTCGTGCGCTGAGCGCATGTTGCTGTTTGCTCAAAGCATGATGCTCGTGGCACAAAGCTCAAGAGTAAACGTGTTCGTGCGCTGAGCCCATGTTGCCGGTTGCTCAAAGCATGTTGCTCGTGGTACAAAGCTCGAGAGTGAACGTGTTCGTGCGCTGAGCACATGTTGCCAGTTGCTAAAAGCATGTTGCTCGTGGCACAAAGCTCAAGAGTAAACGTGTTCGTGCGCTGAGCGCATGTTGTCGGTTGCTCAAAGCATGTTGCTCGTGGCACAAAGCTCAACAGTTAACGTGTTCGTGCGCTGAGCACATGTTGCCAGTTGCTAAAAGCATGTTGCTCGTGGCACAAAGCTCAAGAGTAAACGTGTTCGTGCGCTGAGCGCATGTTGTCGGTTGCTCAAAGCATGTTGCTCGTGGCACAAAGCTCAACAGTTAACGTGTTCGTGCGCTGAGCACATGTTGCCGGTTGCTCAAAGCATGTTGCTGGTGGCACAAAGATCAACAGTTAACGTGTTCGTGCGCTGAGCCCATGTTGCCGGTTGCTCAAAGCATGTTGCTCTTGGCTCAAAGCTCAAGAGTAAACGTGTTCGTGCGCTGAGCGCATGTTGCTGGTTGCTCGAAGCATGTTGCTCGTGGCACAAAGCTCAACAGTTAACGTGTTCGTGCGCTGAGCACATGTTGCCGGTTGCTCAAAGCATGTTGCTCGTGGCACAAAGCTCAACAGTTAACGTGTTCGTGCGCTGAGCACATGTTGCCGGTTGCTCAAAGCATGCTGCTCATGGCACAAAGCTCAAGAGTAAACGTGTTCGTGCGCTGAGCGCATATTGCCGGTTGCTTGAAGCATGCTGCTCGTGGCACAAAGCTCAACAGTTAACATGTTCGTGCGCTGAGCGCATGTTGTCGGTTGCTCAAACCATGTTGCTCGTGGCTCAAAGCTCAACAGTTAACGTGTTCGTGCGCTGAGCGCATGTTGTCGGTTGCTCAAAGCATGTTGCTTGTGACTCAAAGCTCAACAGTTAACGTGTTCGTGCGCTGAGCGCATGTTGTCGGTTGCTCAAAGCATGTTGCTCGTGGCTCAAAGCTCAACAGTTAACGTGTTCGTGCGCTGAGCGCATGTTGTCGGTTGCTCAAAGCATGTTGCTCGAGGCTCGAAGCTCAACAGTAAACGTGTTCGTGCGCTGAGCGCATGTTGCCGGTTGCTCAAAGCATGTTGCTCGTGGCACAAAGCTCGAGAGTAAACGTGTTCGTGCGCTGAGCGCATGTTGTCGGTTACTCAAAGCATGTTGCTCGTGGCTCAAAGCTCAACAGTAAACGTGTTCGTGCGCTGAGCGCATGTTGTCGGTTGCTCGAAGCATGTTGCTCGTGACTCAAATCTCAACAATGAACGTGTTCGTGCGCTGAGCGCATGTTGCCGGTTGCTCAAAGCATGTTGCTAGTGGCACAAAGCTCAAGAGTGAACGTGTTCGTGCGCTGAGCACATGTTGCCGGTTGCTCAAAGCATGTTGCTCGTGGTACAAAGCTCGAGAGTGAACGTGTTCGTGCGCTGAGCGCATGTTACTGGTTGCTCAAAGCATGCTGCTCGTAGCACAAAGCTTGAGAGTAAACGTGTTCGTGCGCTGAGCCCATGTTGCCGGTTGCTCAAAGCATGTTGCTCGTGGTACAAAGCTCGAGAGTGAACGTGTTCGTGCGCTGAGCGCATGTTGCTGGTTGCTCAAAGCATGCTGCTCGTAGCACAAAGCTCAAGAGTGAATGTGTTCGTGCGCTGAGCGCATGTTGCTCAAAGCATGTTGCTCGTGGTACAAAGATCGAGAGTGAACGTGTTCGTGCGCTGAGCGCATGTTGCTGTTTGCTCAAAGCATGCTGCTCGTGGCACAAAGCTCAAGAGTAAACGTGTTCGTGCGCTGAGCCCATGTTGCCGGTTGCTCAAAGCATGTTGCTCGTGGCTCAACAGTTAACATGTACGTGCGCTGAGCGCATGTTGCCGGTTGCTCAAAGCATGCTGCTCGTAGCTCAAAGCTCAACAGTGAACGTGTTCGTGCGCTGAGCGCATGTTGCTGGTTGCTCAAAGCATGCTGCTCGTGGCACAAAGGTCGAGAGTAAACGTGTTGGTGCGCTGAGCCCATGTTGCCGGTTGCTCAAAGCATGTTGCTGGTGGCACAAAGCTCAACAGTTAACGTGTTCGTGCGCTGAGCGCATGTTGTCGGTTGCTCAAAGCATGTTGCTTGTGGCTCAAAGCTCAACAGTTAACGTGTTCGTGCGCTGAGCGCATGTTGTCAGTTGCTCAAAGCATGTTGCTCGTGGCTCAAAGCTCAACAGTTAACGTGTTCGTGCGCTGAGCGCATGTTGTCGGTTGCTCAAAGCATGTTGCTCGTGGCTCGAAGCTCAACAGTAAACGTTTCGTGCGCTGAGCGCATGTTGCCGGTTGCTCAAAGCATGTTGCTCGTGGCACAAAGCTCGAGAGTAAACGTGTTCGTGCGCTGAGCGCATGTTGTCGGTTACTCAAAGCATGTTGCTCGTGGCTCAAAGCTCAACAGTAAACGTGTTCGTGCGCTGAACGCATGATGTCGGTTGCTCGAAGCATGTTGCTCGTGACTCAAAGCTCAACAATGAACGTGTTCGTGCGCTGAGCGCATGTTGCCGGTTGCTCAAAGCATGTTGCTAGTGGCACAAAGCTCGAGAGTGAACGTGTTCGTGCGCTGAGCACATGTTGCCGGTTGCTCAAAGCATGTTGCTCGTGGTACAAAGCTCGAGAGTGAACGTGTTCGTGCGCTGAGCGCATGTTGCTGGTTGCTCAAAGCATGCTGCTCGTAGCACAAAGCTCGAGAGTAAACGTGTTCGTGCGCTGAGCCCATGTTGCCGGTTGCTCAAAGCATGTTGCTCGTGGTACAAAGCTCGAGAGTGAACGTGTTCGTGCGCTGAGCGCATGTTGCTGGTTGCTCAAAGCATGCTGCTCGTAGCACAAAGCTCAAGAGTGAATGTGTTCGTGCGCTGAGCGCATGTTGCCGGTTGCTCAAAGCATGTTGCTCGTGGTACAAAGATCGAGAGTGAACGTGTTCGTGCGCTGAGCGCATGTTGCTGTTTGCTCAAAGCATGCTGCTCGTGGCACAAAGCTCAAGAGTAAACGTGTTCATGCGCTGAGCCCATGTTGCCGGTTGCTCAAAGCATGTTGCTCGTGGCTCAACGCTCAACAGTTAACATGTACGTGCGCTGAGCGCATGTTGCCGGTTGCTCAAAGCATGCTGCTCGTAGCTCAAAGCTCAACAGTGAACGTGTTCGTGCGCTGAGCGCATGTTGCCGGTTGCTTGAAGCATGTTGCTCGTAGCTCAAAGCTCAACAGTCAACGTGTTCGTGCGCTGAGCGCATGTTGCTGGTTGCTCAAAGCATGTTGCTCGTGGTACAAAGCTCGAGAGTGAAAGTGTTCGTGCGCTGAGCGCATGTTGCTGTTTGCTCAAAGCATGATGCTCGTGGCACAAAGCTCAAGAGTAAACGTGTTCGTGCGCTGAGCCCATGTTGCCGGTTGCTCAAAGCATGTTGCTCGTGGTACAAAGCTCGAGAGTGAACGTGTTCGTGCGCTGAGCACATGTTGCCAGTTGCTAAAAGCATGTTGCTCGTGGCACAAAGCTCAAGAGTAAACGTGTTCGTGCGCTGAGCGCATGTTGTCGGTTGCTCAAAGCATGTTGCTCGTGGCACAAAGCTCAACAGTTAACGTGTTCGTGCGCTGAGCACATGTTGCCAGTTGCTAAAAGCATGTTGCTCGTGGCACAAAGCTCAAGAGTAAAAGTGTTCGTGCGCTGAGGGCATGTTGTCGGTTGCTCAAAGCATGTTGCTCGTGGCACAAAGCTCAACAGTTAACGTGTTCGTGCGCTGAGCACATGTTGCCGGTTGCTCAAAGCATGTTGCTGGTGGCACAAAGCTCAACAGTTAACGTGTTCGTGCGCTGAGCCCATGTTGCCGGTTGCTCAAAGCATGTTGCTCTTGGCTCAAAGCTCAAGAGTAAACGTGTTCGTGCGCTGAGCGCATGTTGCTGGTTGCTCGAAGCATGTTGCTCGTGGCACAAAGCTCAACAGTTAACGTGTTCGTGCGCTGAGCACATGTTGCCGGTTGCTCAAAGCATGTTGCTCGTGGCACAAAGCTCAACAGTTAACGTGTTTGTGCGCTGAGCACATGTTGCCGGTTGCTCAAAGCATGCTGCTCATGGCACAAAGCTCAAGAGTAAACGTGTTCGTGCGCTGAGCGCATATTGCCGGTTGCTTGAAGCATGCTGCTCGTGGCACAAAGCTCAACAGTTAACATGTTCGTGCGCTGAGCTCATGTTGCCGGTTGCTCAAAGCATGTTGCTCGTAGCACAAAGCTCAACAGTTAACGTGTTCGTGCGCTGAGCGCATGTTGTCGGTTGCTCAAAGCATGTTGCTCGTGGCTCAAAGCTCAACAGTTAAAGTGTTCGTGCGCTGAGCGCATGTTGTCGGTTGCTCAAAGCATGTTGCTCGTGGCTCGAAGCTCAACAGTAAACGTTTCGTGCGCTGAGCGCATGTTGCCGGTTGCTCAAAGCATGTTGCTCGTGGCACAAAGCTCGAGAGTAAACGTGTTCGTGCGCTGAGCGCATGTTGTCGGTTACTCAAAGCATGTTGCTCGTGGCTCAAAGCTCAACAGCAAACGTGTTCGTGCGCTGAGCGCATGTTGTCGGTTGCTCGAAGCATGTTGCTCGTGACTCAAAGCTCAACAATGAACGTGTTCGTGCGCTGAGCGCATGTTGCCGGTTGCTCAAAGCATGTTGCTAGTGGCACAAAGCTCGAGAGTGAACGTGTTCGTGCGCTGAGCACATGTTGCCGGTTGCTCAAAGCATGTTGCTCGTGGTACAAAGCTCGAGAGTGAACGTGTTCGTGCGCTGAGCGCATGTTGCTGGTTGCTCAAAGCATGCTGCTCGTAGCACAAAGCTCGAGAGTAAACGTGTTCGTGCGCTGAGCCCATGTTGCCGGTTGCTCAAAGCATGTTGCTCGTGGTACAAAGCTCGAGAGTGAACGTGTCCGTGCGCTGAGCGCATGTTGCTGGTTGCTCAAAGCATGCTGCTCGTAGCACAAAGCTCAAGAGTGAATGTGTTCGTGCGCTGAGCGCATGTTGCCGGTTGCTCAAAGCATGTTGCTCGTGGTACAAAGATCGAGAGTGAACGTGTTCGTGCGCTGAGCGCATGTTGCTGTTTGCTCAAAGCATGCTGCTCGTGGCACAAAGCTCAAGAGTAAACGTGTTCGTGCGCTGAGCCCATGTTGCCGGTTGCTCAAAGCATGTTGCTCGTGGCTCAACGCTCAACAGTTAACATGTACGTGCGCTGAGCGCATGTTGCCGGTTGCTCAAAGCATGCTGCTCGTAGCTCAAAGCTCAACAGTGAACGTGTTCGTGCGCTGAGCGCATGTTGCCGGTTGCTTGAAGCATGTTGCTCGTAGCTCAAAGCTCAACAGTCAACGTGTTCGTGCGCTGAGCGCATGTTGCTGGTTGCTCAAAGCATGTTGCTCGTGGTACAAAGCTCGAGAGTGAAAGTGTTCGTGCGCTGAGCGCATGTTGCTGTTTGCTCAAAGCATGATGCTCGTGGCACAAAGCTCAAGAGTAAACGTGTTCGTGCGCTGAGCCCATGTTGCCGGTTGCTCAAAGCATGTTGCTCGTGGTACAAAGCTCGAGAGTGAACGTGTTCGTGCGCTGAGCACATGTTGCCAGTTGCTAAAAGCATGTTGCTCGTGGCACAAAGCTCAAGAGTAAACGTGTTCGTGCGCTGAGCGCATGTTGTCGGTTGCTCAAAGCATGTTGCTCGTGGCACAAAGCTCAACAGTTAACGTGTTTGTGCGCTGAGCACATGTTGCCAGTTGCTAAAAGCATGTTGCTCGTGGCACAAAGCTCAAGAGTAAACGTGTTCGTGCGCTGAGCGCATGTTGTCGGTTGATCAAAGCATGTTGCTCGTGGCACAAAGCTCAACAGTTAACGTGTTCGTGCGCTGAGCACATGTTGCCGGTTGCTCAAAGCATGTTGCTGGTGGCACAAAGCTCAACAGTTAACGTGTTCGTGCGCTGAGCCCATGTTGCCGGTTGCTCAAAGCATGTTGCTCTTGGCTCAAAGCTCAAGAGTAAACGTGTTCGTGCGCTGAGCGCATGTTGCTGGTTGCTCGAAGCATGTTGCTCGTGGCACAAAGCTCAACAGTTAACGTGTTCGTGCGCTGAGCACATGTTGCCGGTTGCTCAAAGCATGTTGCTCGTGGCACAAAGCTCAACAGTTAACGTGTTCGTGCGCTGAGCACATGTTGCCGGTTGCTCAAAGCATGCTGCTCATGGCACAAAGCTCAAGAGTAAACGTGTTCGTGCGCTGAGCGCATATTGCCGGTTGCTTGAAGCATGCTGCTCGTGGCACAAAGCTCAACAGTTAACATGTTCGTGCGCTGAGCACATGTTGCCGGTTGCTCAAAGCATGTTGCTCGTAGCACAAAGCTCAACAGTTAACGTGTTCGTGCGCTAGCGCATATTGCCGGTTGCTTGAAGCATGCTGCTCGTAGCACAAAACTCGAGAGTAAAGGTGTTTGTGCGCTGAGCGCATGTTGCTGGTTGCTCAAAGCATGTTGCTCGTGGCACAAAGCTCAACAGTTAACGTGTTCGTGCGCTGAGCACATGTTGCCGGTTGCTCAAAGCATGTTGCTCGTGACACAAAGCTCAAGAGTAAACGTGTTCGTGCGCTGAGCGCATGTTGCCGGTTGCTCAAAGCATGCTGCTCGTGGCACAAAGCTCAAGAGTAAACGTGTTCGTGCACTGAGCGCATGTTGCCGGTTGCTCGAAGCATGTTGCTCGTAGCTCAAAGCTCAACAGTTAACATGTTCGTGCGCTGAGCGCATGTTGCCGGTTGCTCGAAGCATGCTGCTCATGACACAAAGCTCAAGAGTAAACGTGTTCGTGCGCTGAGCGCATGTTGCCGGTGGTCGAAGCATGCTGCTCGTGGCACAGAGCTCAAGAGTAAACGTGTTCGTGCGCTGAGGGCATGTTCCCGGTTGCTCAAAGCATGTTGCTCGTGGCTCAAAGCTCAACAGTTAACGTGTTCGTGCGCTGAGCGCATGTTGCCGGTTGCTCAAAGCATGTTGCTCGTAGCTCAAAGCTCAACAGTTGACGTGTTCGTGCGCTGAGCGCATGTTGCCGGTTGCTCAAAGCTTGTTGCTCGTGGCTCGAAGCTCAACAGTTAACATTTTCGTGCGCTGAGCGCATGTTGCCGGTTGCTCAAAGCTTGTTGCTCGTGGCACAAAGCTCAACAGTTAACGTGTTCGTGCGCTGAGCGCATGTTGCCAGTTGCTAAAGCATGCTGCTTGTGGCACAAAGCTCGAGAGTAAACGTGTTCGTACGCTGAGCGCATGTTGCCAGTTGCTCAAAGCATGTTGCCGGTTGCTCAAAGCATGCTGCTCGTGGCACAAAGCTCAAGAGTAAACGTGTTCGTGCGCTGAGCGCATGTTGCCAGTTGCTCAAAGCATGCTGCTCGAGGCACAAAGCTCAAGAGTAAACGTGTTTGTGCGTTGAGCGCATGTTGCCAGTTGCTCAAAGCATGCTGATCGTGGCTCAAAGCTCATCAGATAACATGTTCGTGCGATGAGCACATGCTGCCGGTTGCTCAAAGCATGCTACTCGTGGCACAAAGCTCAAGAGTAAACGTGTTCGTGCGCTGAGTGCATGTTGCCGGTTGCTCAAAGCATGCTGATCGTGGCTCAAACCTCAACAGTTAACATGTTCGTGCGCTGAGCGCATGTTGCCGGTTGCTCAAAGCATGCTGCTCGTGGCACAAAGCTCGAGAGTAAACGTGTTCGTGCGCTGAGCGCATGTTGCTGGTTGCTCAAAGCATGTTGCTCGTGGCACAAAGCTCAACAGTTAACATGTTCGTGCCCTGAGTGCATGTTGCCAGTTGCTCAAACCATGCAGCTCGTAGCACAAAGCTCGAGAGTGAACGTGTTCGTGTGTTGAGCGCATGTTGCCAGTTGCTCAAAGCATGCTGCTCGTGGCACAAAGTTCAACAGTAAACGTGTTTGTGCGCTGAGCGCATGTTGCAGGTTGCTCAAAGCATGTTACTCGTAGCACAAAGCTCAACAGTAAACGTGTTCGTGCGCTGAGCGCATGTTGCTGGTTGCTCAAAGCATGTTGCTCATGGCACAAAGCTCAACAGTTAACATGTTCGTGCCCTGAGTGCATGTTGCCAGTTGCTCAAAGCATGCAGCTCGTAGCACAAAGCTCGAGAGTAAACGTGTTTGTGTGTTGAGCGCATGTTGCCAGTTGCTCAAAGCATGCTGCTCGTGGCACAAAGTTCAACAGTAAACGTGTTCGTGCGCTGAGCGCATGTTGCAGGTTGCTCAAAGCATGCTGCTCGTGGCACAAAGTTCAACAGTAAACGTGTTCGTGCGCTGAGCGCAAGTTGTCGGTTGCTCAGAGCATGCAGCTCGTGGCACAAAGCTCGAGAGTAAACGTGTTTGTGCGCTGAGCGCATGTTGCAGGTTGCTCAAAGCATGCTGCTCGTGACACAAAGCTCAACAGTAAACATGTTCGGCGCATGTCGCCGGTTGCTCAAAGCATGCTGCCCGTAGCACAAAGCTCGAGAGTAAACGTGTTCGTGCGTGAGCGCATGTTGCCGGTTGCTCAGAGCATGCAGCTCGTGGCACAAAGCTCGAGAGTAAACGTGTTCGTGCGCTAAGCGCATGATGCCGGTTGCTCAAAGCATGCTGCTCGTGGCACAAAGCTCAACAGTAAACGTGTTCGTGCGCTGAGCGCATGGTGTCGGTTGCTCAAAGCATGCTGCCCGTAGCACATAGCTCGAGAGTAAACGTGTTTGTGCGCTGAGCGCATGTTGCAGGTTGCTCAAAGCATGCTGCTCGTAGCACAAAGCTCAACAGTAAACGTGTTCGTGCGCTGAACGCATGTCGCCGGTTGCTCAAAGCATGCTGCCTGTAGCACAAAGCTCAACAGTAAACGTGTTTGTGCGCTGAACGCATGTTGCCGGTTGCTCAAAGCATGCTGCCTGTAGCACAAAGCTCGAGAGTAAACGTGTTTGTACGCTGAGCGCATGTTGCCAGTTGCTCAAAGCATGTTGCTGGTTGCTCAAAGCATGCTGCCCGTGGCACAAAGCTCGAGAGTAAACGTGTTCGTGCGCTGAACACATGTTGTCGGTTGCTCAAAGCATGCTGCTCGTAGCACAAAGCTCGAGAGTGAACGTGTTCGTGCGCTGAGCACATGTTGCCAGTTGCTCAAAGTATATTGCTCGTGGCTCAGAGCTCGAAAGTAAACGTGTTCGTGCGCTGAGCGCATGTTGCCGGTTGCTCAAAGCATGCTGCTCGTGGCACAAAGCTCGAGAGTAAACGTGTTCGTGCGCTGAGCGCATGTTGCCAGTTGCTCAAAGCATGCTGCTCGTGGCGCAAAGCTCGAGAGTAATCGTGTTCGTGCGCTGACGCATGTTCCTGGTTGCTCGAAGCATGTTGCTCGTGGCACAAAGCTAAAGAGTAAACGTGTTCGTGCGCTGAGCACATGTTGCCAGTTGCTCAAAGCTTGTTGCTCGTGGCTCAAAGCTCAACAGTTAACGTGTTCGTGCGCTGAGCGCATGTTGCCAGATTTTAAAGGCATGTTGCTTGTGGCACAAAGCTCAAGAGTAAACGTGTTCGTGCGCTGAGCACATGTTGCCAGTTGCTCAAAGCATGTTGCTCGTGGCTCAAAGCTCAACAGTTAAAGTGTTCATGCGCTGAGCGCATGTTGCCAGTTGCTAAAAGCATGCTGCTCGTGGCATAAAGCTCGAGAGTAAACGTGTTCGTGCGCTGAGCGCATGTTGCCGGTTGCTCAAAGCATGCTGCTCGTGGCACAAAGCTCAAGAGTAAATGTGTTCGTGTGCTGAGCCCATGTTGCCGGTTGCTCAAAGCATGCTGCTCGTGGCACAATGCTCAAGAGTAAATGTGTTCGTGCGCTGAGCGCATGTTGCAGGTTGCTCGAAGCATGTTGCTCGTGGCTCAAAGCTCAACAGTTAAAGTGTTCGTGCGCTGAGCACATGTTGCCAGTTGCTAAAAGCATGCTGCTCGTGGCATAAAGCTCGAGAGTAAACGTGTTCGTGCGCTGAGCACATGTTGCCGGTTGCTCAAAGCATGCTGCTCGTGGCACAAAGCTCAAGAGTAAATGTGTTCGTGTGCTGAGCCCATGTTGCCGGTTGCTCAAAGCATGCTGCTCGTGGCACAAAGCTCAAGAGTAAATGTGTTCGTGTGCTGAGCCCATGTTGCCGGTTGCTCAAAGCATGCTGCTCGTGGCACAAAGCTCAAGAGTAAATGTGTTCGTGTGCTGAGCCCATGTTGCCGGTTGCTCAAAGCATGCTGCTCGTGGCACAAAGCTCAAGAGTAAATGTGTTCGTGTGCTGAGCCCATGTTGCCGGTTGCTCAAAGCATGCTGCTCGTGGCACAAAGCTCAAGAGTAAATGTGTTCGTGTGCTGAGCCCATGTTGCCGGTTGCTCAAAGCATGTTGCTCATGGCACAAAGCTCGAGAGTGAACGTGTTCGTGCGTTGAGCGCATGTTGCCGGTTGCTCAAAGAATGCTGCTCGTGGCACAAAGCTCGAGAGTGAACGTGTTCGTGCGTTGAGCGCATGTTGCCAGTTGCTCAAAGCATGCTGCTCGTGGCACAAAGCTCAAGAGTAAATGTGTTCGTGTGCTGAGCCCATGTTGCCGGTTGCTCAAAGCATGCTGCTCGTGGCACAAAGCTCAAGAGTAATCGTGTTCGTGCGCTGACGCATGTTCCTGGTTGCTCGAAGCATGTTGCTCGTGGCACAAAGCTAAAGAGTAAACGTGTTCGTGCGCTGAGCACATGTTGCCAGTTGCTCAAAGCTTGTTGCTCGTGGCTCAAAGCTCAACAGTTAACGTGTTCGTGCGCTGAGCGCATGTTGCCAGATTTTAAAGGCATGTTGCTTGTGGCACAAAGCTCAAGAGTAAACGTGTTCGTGCGCTGAGCACATGTTGCCAGTTGCTCAAAGCATGTTGCTCGTGGCTCAAAGCTCAACAGTTAAAGTGTTCATGCGCTGAGCGCATGTTGCCAGTTGCTAAAAGCATGCTGCTCGTGGCATAAAGCTCGAGAGTAAACGTGTTCGTGCGCTGAGCGCATGTTGCCGGTTGCTCAAAGCATGCTGCTCGTGGCACAAAGCTCAAGAGTAAATGTGTTCGTGTGCTGAGCCCATGTTGCCGGTTGCTCAAAGCATGCTGCTCGTGGCACAATGCTCAAGAGTAAATGTGTTCGTGCGCTGAGCGCATGTTGCAGGTTGCTCGAAGCATGTTGCTCGTGGCTCAAAGCTCAACAGTTAAAGTGTTCGTGCGCTGAGCACATGTTGCCAGTTGCTAAAAGCATGCTGCTCGTGGCATAAAGCTCGAGAGTAAACGTGTTCGTGCGCTGAGCACATGTTGCCGGTTGCTCAAAGCATGCTGCTCGTGGCACAAAGCTCAAGAGTAAATGTGTTCGTGTGCTGAGCCCATGTTGCCGGTTGCTCAAAGCATGCTGCTCGTGGCACAAAGCTCAAGAGTAAATGTGTTCGTGTGCTGAGCCCATGTTGCCGGTTGCTCAAAGCATGCTGCTCGTGGCACAAAGCTCAAGAGTAAATGTGTTCGTGTGCTGAGCCCATGTTGCCGGTTGCTCAAAGCATGCTGCTCGTGGCACAAAGCTCAAGAGTAAATGTGTTCGTGTGCTGAGCCCATGTTGCCGGTTGCTCAAAGCATGCTGCTCGTGGCACAAAGCTCAAGAGTAAATGTGTTCGTGTGCTGAGCCCATGTTGCCGGTTGCTCAAAGCATGTTGCTCATGGCACAAAGCTCGAGAGTGAACGTGTTCGTGCGTTGAGCGCATGTTGCCGGTTGCTCAAAGAATGCTGCTCGTGGCACAAAGCTCGAGAGTGAACGTGTTCGTGCGTTGAGCGCATGTTGCCAGTTGCTCAAAGCATGCTGCTCGTGGCACAAAGCTCAAGAGTAAATGTGTTCGTGTGCTGAGCCCATGTTGCCGGTTGCTCAAAGCATGCTGCTCGTGGCACAAAGCTCAAGAGTAAATGTGTTCGTGTGCTGAGCCCATGTTGCCGGTTGCTCAAAGCATGCTGCTCGTGGCACAAAGCTCAAGAGTAAATGTGTTCGTGTGCTGAGCCCATGTTGCCGGTTGCTCAAAGCATGCTGCTCGTGGCACAAAGCTCAAGAGTAAACGTGTTCGTGCGCTGAGCGCATGTTGCCGGTTGCTCAAAGCATGCTGCTTGTGGCATAAAGCTCGAGAGTAAACGTGTTCGTGTGCTGAGCCCATGTTGCCGGTTGCTCAAAGAATGCTGCTCGTGGCACAAAGCTCGAGAGTGAACGTGTTCGTGCGTTGAGCGCATGTTGCCAGTTGCTCAAAGCATGCTGATCGTGGCTCAAAGCTCAACAGATAACATGTTCGTGCGCTGAGCACATGTTGCCGGTTGCTCAAAGCATGTTGCTCATGGCACAAAGCTCAACAGTAAAGGTGTTGGTGCGCTGAGCCCATGTTGCCGGTTGCTCAAAGCATGCTGCTTGTGGCATAAAGCTCGAGAGTGAACGTGTTCGTGCGTTGAGCGCATGTTGCCAGTTGCTCAAAGCATGCTGATCGTGGCTCAAAGCTCAACAGATAACATGTTAGTGCGCTGAGCACATGTTGCCGGTTGCTCAGAGCATGCTGCTCGTGGCACAAAGCTCAAGAGTAAATGTGTTCGTGCGCTGAGCGCATGTTGCCGGTTGCTCAAAGCATGCTGCTCGTGGCACAAAGCTCAAGAGTAAACGTGTTCGTGCATTGAGCGCATGTTGCCAGTTGCTCAAAGCATGCTGATCGTGGCTCAAAGCTCATCAGATAACATGTTTGTGCGTTGAGCACATGCTGCCGGTTGCTCAAAGCATGCTGCTCGTGGCACAAAGCTCAAGAGTAAACGTGTTCGTGCGCTGAGTGCATGTTGCCGGTTGCTCAAAGCATGCTGATCGTGGCTCAAAGCTCAACAGTTAACATGTTCGTGCGCTGAGCGCATGTTGCCGGTTGCTCAAAGCATGCTGCTCGTGGCACAAAGCTCGAGAGTAAACGTGTTCGTGCGCTGAGCGCATGTTGCTCAAAGCATGTTGCTGGTGGCACAAAGCTCAACAGTTAACGTGTTCGTGCGCTGAGCCCATGTTGCCGGTTGCTCAAAGCATGCTGCTCGTAGCACAAAGCTCTACAGTCAACGTCTTCGTGCGCTGAGCGCATGTTGCTGGTTGTTAAAAGCATGCTGCTCGTAGCACAAAGCTTGAGAGTAAACGTGTTTGTGCGCTGAGCGCATGTTGCAGGTTGCTCGAAGCATGCTGCTCGTAGCACAAAGCTCAAGAGTAAACGTGTCCGTGTGCTGAGCGCATGTTCCCGGTTGCTCGAAGCATGTTGCACGTAGCACAAAGCTCAACAGTAAACATGTCCGTGCGCCGAGCGCATGTTGCCGGTTGCCCAAAGCATGCTGCTTGTAGCACAAAGCTCAACAGTTAACGTGTTCGTGCGCTGAGCGCATGTTGCTGGTTGTTAAAAGCATGCTGCTCGTAGCACAAAGCTCGAGAGTAAAAGTGTTTGTGCGCTGAGCGCATGTTGCATGTTGCTCAAAGCATGTTGCTCGTAGCACAAAGCTCGACAGTTAATGTGTTCGTGCGCTAGCGCATGTTGCTGGTTGCTCAAAGCATGCTGCTCGTAGCACAAAGCTTGAGAGTAAACGTGTTCGCGCGCTGAGCGCATGTTGTCGGTTTAGTAGTCGTGGTAGAAGTGTTTATTCCTCTAACCCTCTTTCGAGGAAATCGGTACACAATTTACATATTTTACAATATAACTTATTAATAGCATTACACCGAGTATGGCAGTAAGTCATCATTTATAATCATCAACGTATTAGTACTTCTAGTATATCAAACAAATATTACAACAAATAATGATATATTACAGGATTTCAGATTGATCGATACGGAATTGAGATAAATCATTAGATCTTGTATATGTAGACACTCTGATACATAGATATAGATAGCTAGATAATGTGGATAATCAGTTGTATTATATATATAAAAAAAAATAGAATTACCGAATATGTCCATCCACAGACAAGTTAAATCAATAATTAATAAGTATTATAAATTTACTGATATCCAGCATCAACGAACTCTTGCACAGAATAGAAACTATCAATTGTGAGGTGCTCCTTGAGGAGTGATTTAAATTGATTCAATGGCAGAATCTTAATACTTATTGGGAGAATATTTTAAAGTTAACTACCTGAAATTTGAAGACCTTTGCCGTATAATGAACGGTTATGTTTGTTTAGGTGGATGAGATTCTTATTCCTAGTATTATGTTCATGATCAATGGGAGGGAAATCTGTTTTATTGGTATGTATGAACATGAGCACTTTGTATATATACGTGGACGCCACAGTCATAATTTTGAGTTCTTGAAATTTTTCCTTACAACTGGGCATGATCAACATTTCATCACTGACTTTACCCGATGCTGAACTATCAGTTTTAGGCATGTCATCATTAGTTGTAATCGATGTGATTTGATTGGTTCTTCTTTTATCAGGTAGAATACATGTCCTCCAATTGTTTTTGGTAATTATATGTACTGCAGTTTTTTGTATTGAAAATATTCTCTCACTTCCAGAGGCGTTTCCCCAGAATTCAATACCATAACTCATAATTGAATGAAAATAAGCATGGTATACGGTTACTAAAGTTTTCAAATCGGTCAGCTTTGACATATTTCTGAGTGCATAGCAAGCTGTTGTGAGTTTAGAGGCAAGAATGTTTGTATGGTATTCCCATTTGAGTTTATTATCAATGTTTAAACCTAAAAATGTTGTACAGTCCGAGAATAGCATGTCGCTGTTTCCGTTAAGTATTTTTATATCAGGTATTTTGTCTGTATCAAAGAAAATTAGCTTCGTTTTTGACTGATTGAGGTACAATTTATTCACAGAGAACCAATTATTGAGCAATGCAATGGTTTGATTTGTCACTATTTCTATATCTTCAACGTTTTTGGATTTCACCACCACATTTGTGTCATCTGCGAAGAGAATCAAGTCTGCTGTGGAAATATTATTTGGCAGGTCATTAATATATATCAGGAAAAGAAGTGGGCCCAAGATGCTCCCTTGTGGGACCCCACATACAATATTTTTTTAATCAGATAAATGAGTTTCTTGTTTTCCCGTGAAATAATTGCTGTGTTTGACCTCAACCACTTGGGAACTGTCTTTCAAATAAGTTTGAAACCATTTCGATGCTACACCTCGTATTCCATAATATTCCAACTTTTTTAGTAAAAGCGAATGCTGAACCAAGTCCAAAGCTTTTGACAGGTCACAAAATATGCCAATTACTTTTTCTTTATCATTGAGTGCGTCAAGCACTTTTTCAGTCAATGAAAATATTGCTGAAGATGTGCTTTTGTTCTTTCTGCAGCCATGTTGAGCATTCGTCAGTGTTTTATTATATTCGAAAAATGATGACACTCTATTAAACATTATTCGTTCAAATATTTTAGAGAAGACAGGAAGTATTGATATTGGACGATAATTGTTCATTGATCTCTTGTCACTATTCTTGTATATGGGTATAATTTTCGCTATTTTGAGTTTATTTGGGAATTCTCCTGTCTCAATTGATTTATTTATCAAAAACGAAAGTGGTTTACTTATATACGATGAACATTGTTTCAATACCTTACATGGTATTTTGTCTATATCTGTTGATGATTTATTTTTCAATTGTAATATTACGTTCTCGATTTCCAACTGAGAAGTGGGAAATATAAATATTGCCTTATTTGATGATTTTGTTGATTTAGTCAACATTTCAAAAGCTGTTTGATTATTCATTGTTGAATTGCTTGGATTAGTTTTATCCATATCGTTGGCAATGTTGATGAAGAATGAGTTGAATGTATTGGCAATATCTTTCGGATTGGTGATTTTTCTTTCTATTAAATTGTTACTTTCGATAATTTCAATATTATTTTCATTTTTTTTGTCCCTTCCCGTCTCTCTCTTGATAATATTCCATGTTGTTTTGATCTTATTATCCAAATTCCGAATTTCCTTATTTATTTCCAACTTCTTAGCGGCTGAGATAGTTCTCTTGAGTACTTTTTTGTATCGTTTATAGAAATGTTTGGTTGTTTGTGTCTCATCGTTATTGAATTTATCAAGTTGGTGGAGGAATTTAAGTGTTGAGCATGAAGTAGTAATACCTTGAGTTATCCATTTTTTTTTTATTTTGTAAGGTTTTGACAGTTTGAGAGGGAATGATTCTTCGAAATATCTAAGAAATTGGTTATGGAACAGATGGTAACTTTCATCAATTGTATATTTAGAGCAATATATGTTTTCCCACTTTTCTCTGCTGAGCGAATCGTTAAAACGTTGGATGTTCAATTTATTATATTTTCGCGATGCAATTTTGATGTTTCTTTTATCGGGTATTGTACAAGGGATGGTTAAAGCACGGTTGCTCAAGGCATGCTGCTCGTAGCTCAAAGCTCGAGAGTAAACGTACCTCAAGTTTCAGGCGTATTGGCAGTAAATGATTGAAGTTTAATTACACATTACATTTGTATAAAATCAATACTGGTGAGTAGGCTCATCAATATTTCATTTCAGCAAACAGGTGCAAGCACGGTTGGCTTGTTCATTATTTCCTGTAGGCCCACTTATTTGTATCACCTCCCATAGTATTATTGTTCATCAATTTATTATTGTTATCATTTGATTTTTCCCATCAATATCGGAGTTTTGATACGCAATCATCATTTCCCAATTGAGGCGAATGATAAATTGGTAAGACTGCTTAGAAGCAGCCTGAAGCAGAATGAGATGAGCTAAGAATTAGATGGCTTTAGAATTGGATGAGCGTAGAATGAGACAGGCTTAGAAAGATATGACTTTAGAATTAGATGAGTTTGGAATGAGACAAACTTGGAAAAGAGATTATTTTAGAATAAGATAAGCTTAGAAAGAGATAAGTTTAGGATGAGACAATTTTAGAATGATACAAACTTAGAAAGAGATGAGTTTAGAATGATACAAACTTGGAAAGAGATGAGTTTAGAATGATACAAACTTGGAAAGAGATGAGTTTAGAATGATACAAACTTAGAAAGAGATGAGTTTAGATTGATCAAACTTGGAAAGAGATGAGTTTAGAATGATACAAACTTGGAAAGAGATGAGTTCAGAATGATACAAACTCAGAAAGAGATGAGTTTAGATTGATCAAACTTAGAAAGAGATGAGTTTAGAATGATACAAACTTGGAAAGAGATGAGTTTAGAATGATACAAACTTGGAAAGAGATGAGTTTGGAATAATACAAACTTGGAAAGAGATGAGTTTAGAATGATACAAACTTGGAAAGAGATGAGTTTAGAATGATACAAACTTGGAAAGAGATGAGTTTAGAATGAAACAAACTTAGAAAGAGATGAGTTCAGATTGATCAAACTTGGAAAGAGATGAGTTTAGAATGATACAAACTTGGAAAGAGATGAGTTAAGATTGATCAAACTTAGAAAGAGATGAGTTTAGAATGATACAAACTTGGAAAGAGATGAGTTTAGAATGATACAAACTTGGAAAGAGATGAGTTTGGAATAATACAAACTTGGAAAGAGATGAGTTTAGAATGATACAAACTTGGAAAGAGGTGAGTTTAGAATGATACAAACTTGGAAAGAGATGAGTTTAGAATGAAACAAACTTAGAAAGAGATGAGTTCAGATTGATCAAACTTGGAAAGAGATGAGTTTAGAATGATACAAACTTGGAAAGAGATGAGTTAAGATTGATCAAACTTAGAAAGAGATGAGTTTAGAATGATACAAACTTAGAAAGAGATGAGTTTAGAATGATCAAACTTGGATAGAGATGAGTTTAGAATGATACAAACTTGGAAAGAGATGAGTTTAGAAAGAGATTAGTTTGGAATGATTTAAACTTGGAAAGAGATGAGTTTAGAATTTGACGAGCTAGACGATGGTCGGAGCTTGATGACTGACCAGGTCCAGCACGAGCGAGAACTCGGGACTGCTGCGTGTCTTGAGGGGCAGGGCGGGACACCGCGCGCGCATCTCGGCCGTCAGCGGAGGCAGGTGCTTGATGAACAGGTACGGGTCGAACGTCTCGTACTCCTCCTCCACCTCCGTCGACGTCTCCACCACCACGGCCGCCTGCTCCTCGTAGTACGAGTGGCAGCCGCCAGGCAGCATCAGGGTTGTCGTCGTCGTCTCCTCGGAGGCCACCTCCGTGTAAGAACAATGCAGCGACAGCAGCTCTGGAACGAGAGGGTCGCACGTTACGGGATGTGTGAGTTTCAGAGCACAAGGGAGTCAATTTCATTCTTTCATCTTTTATTTAGCCTAGATCAAATTTCCAACGATATTAGATGTGAAATACGAGAGAAACACAAATATTTTCAATACCTTCAAGTCCAACTACTTATTATTAATTATTGTTACTTTTGCTGATTATTGCTCAACAACGATACCAAAAGTCACCTTATTTGAGGGGAAAAATGAGCACGTGACAATGAAAAGGCCACGCCTCACGCGAGACTTGAACCCACACAACATGTACAGCGTTGACTCTCGTTTCTAGCACGATCGCTTCACCCACCTGTTGCCCTGTTGTCCTCTTCGTCCAACAGGATGGCGAGGTCAGGCGAGGTCATCTGTCCGACCAATGGGAGCGCGATGGCCAGGTCGGAGGGCGGGGGCGTGTCGTCGAAGCCCTGCTGCTCGGCATACAGCGGGCTGAAGAGAGAAACGTCGTGCGTTTCTTCCGACGGCACTGACGCCTCCCAGTTCTCTTTCGTCTCCTCGCTCAGCTGCGTCACCTGGACAGAAAACATCGGTCGTTAGCAGCGTTAACGTTTGATAGAGAACGTCAGTCATTAATAGGGTAAACGTTCGATAGAGAATTCGGTCGTTAGTAGGGTTGACGTTTGATTGAGAACGTCGGTCGTTAGTAGGGTTAACGTTCGATGGAGAACGTCAGTCATTATTAGGGTTAACGTTCGATAGAGAATGTTGGTCGTTAGTAGGTTTGACGTTTGATT
This sequence comes from Brachyptera risi, assembly GCA_964007535.1. NCBI lineage: Eukaryota > Metazoa > Arthropoda > Insecta > Plecoptera > Taeniopterygidae > Brachyptera > Brachyptera risi. The sequence continues at coordinate 4,853,143 of OZ023333.1, forward strand.
GAGAACGTCGGTCGTTAGTAGGGTAAACGTTCGATTGAGAACGTTGGTCGTTAGTAGCGTTAACGTTTGATTGAGAACGTCGGTCGTTAGTAGGGTTATTGTTTGATAGAGAACGTTGGTTGTTAGTAGGGTCAACGTTTGATAGAGAACGTCGGTCGTTAGTAGCATCAACGTTTGATTGAGAACGTTGGCCGTTAGTAGGGCTATTGTTTGATACAGAACGTTGGTTGTTAGTAGGGTTATTGTTTGATAGAGAACGTCGGTCGTTAGTAGGGTTATTGTTTGATAGAGAACGTTGGTTGTTAGTAGGGTCAACGTTTGATAGAGAACGTCGGTCGTTAGTAGCATCAACGTTTGATTGAGAACGTTGGTCGTTAGTAGGGCTATTGTTTGATACAGAACGTTGGTTGTTAGTAGGGTCAACGTTTGATAGAGAATGTCTGTTGTCAGTAGGGCTATTGTTTGATAGAGAACGTTGGTCGTTAGTAGGGTTATTGTTTGATAGAGAACGTTGGTTGTTAGTAGGGTCAACGTTTGATAGAGAACGTCGGTCGTTAGTAGCATCAACGTCTGATTGAGAACGTTGGTTGTTAGTAGGGTTATTGTTTGATAGAGAACGTCGGTCGTTAGTAGGGTTATTGTTTGATAGAGAACGTTGGTTGTTAGTAGGGTCAACGTTTGATAGAGAACGCTGGTCGTTAGTAGCGTTAACGTTTGATTGAGAACGTCGGTCGTTAGTAGGGTTATTGTTTGATAGAGAACGTCGGTCGTAGTAGAGTTAACGTTCGATAGAGAACGTCGTCGTTAGTAGGGTCAACGTTCGATAGAGAACGTCGGTCATTAGTAGGGTTAACGTTCGATAGAGAATTTCGGTCATTAGAAGGGTTAACGTTTGATAGAGAACGTCGGTCGTTAGTAGGGTTAACGTTCGATTGAGAACGTCGGTGGTTAGTAGGGTTAACGTTTGAGTGAGAACGTCGGTCATTAGTAGGGTTAACATTTGATAGAGAACGTCGGTCGTTAGTAAGGTCAACGTTTGATAGAGAACGTCGGTCATTAGAAGGGTCAACGTTCGATAGAGAACGTCGATCGTTAGTAGGGTTAACGTTTGATAGAGAACATCGGTCGTTAGAGGGGTTAACCTTCGATAGAGAATGTCATCGTTAGTAGGGTCAACGTTCGATAGAGAACGTCGGTCGTTAGAGGGGTTAACGTTCGATAGAGAACGTCGGTCGTTAGTAAGGTTAACGTTGGATAGAGAATGTCAGTCGTCAGTAGGGTCAACGTTTAATAGAGAACGTCGGTCGTTAGTAGGGTTAACGTTGGATAGAGAACGTCGGTCGTTAGTAGGGCTGCCCTAGGATTATAGCAACCTATGTACAATGGATACGCAGCTTTGACGTCTCCCGTGTTATTCAGACAAAGAACAGCTGACGACTTGAGCTAAAGCTAAAGGCGGTAAAGCGCTAAAACACCTGAATCCGCTATGTTTCAACGTACTGGTGATATAGGCCTAGACGCAATAATTTGAATAGAAGCATTAAAGATGCTATTTTCTGCAAAATATATCAATTGGGAAGTAAATAGGAGTCAGTTTAGGAATTTTGAAACCAAAGTGCATTTGCAAATGCAGGCGACAGATGAGGCATAGGTTTGCCCTGGGGGTGCCCACCATTTCACTAAAACTATCAATGTGGATGTTCCATTTGTATGCCTATTGTACTTATATAATGGTTTGAAGGGTACCGTAGTGTACTGTTGTAACGCTACAGAATGTTGTAACACTACAAAACACGATGTTTCAAAATAATAGAAGCACCAAAGTGCTACTTTTCAAATTCTAGATGCTATGAAAATAAAAAATAGTAACTATGTTTACATGTCTCTACTCATAAGTAAATATATGAATTGGGTGAAAGGGAAAGAGAAGAAGCAGCTTACTGAGATTTATGAGTAGAGAAAGGCCTACTCATAGTGGAGAGCCCGTTGTTAGAACACATAGAGATGAAAGGTACACGAGATTCCGACGTTTTGGCTATTGCCTTGGTCACAGTAGAGTAGAGAGTAATGAACTCTCTTCACTCTCTACTCTACTGTGACACAGGCAATAGCCGAAACGTCGGAATCTCGTGTACCTTTCATCTGTATGTGTTCTATCAACGGGCTCTCCACTATGAGTAGGCCTTTCTCTACTCATAAATCTCGGTCAGCTGCTGTTCTCTTTCCCTCTCACCCAATTCATAAAATCAGCCTCAGGCTTTGTTCCTAAACACACCTATTCATAAGTAAGGTACTTCATATTATATTATTCATATTAAACTTGATGTAAGTAGATAAAAAGTGAATGTGAAATCACGCTTACCACTATAGACTCCTTGATGGTTGTCCGCACGCGATGTATGGGCTCCGGCGTCGACGTAATCATCGGGTTCGGATCATGGTCGGTGTTACGAGCAGGTTTCTGCATCACGACAACTTCTCCCTTACAGTGCAACACATTCTCGCGGCAAGTCTACAACAATACAACAAGTAAATAGACAATTATTCCTTGACTTTTATGTATTAGATTAGAATGATGTTACAGAAAGATCTAGTTAGTATTTCTAAGTTTGTTTATGTATTTTCAAATAGGCCCAATGCCTACAAATTTGAAAGATTGAAATCAAGTATCTCTATGTTCATTTGTTCATTTAGTTTCTATCTTTAGTAGGCCCTATGTTTATTTGTTACATTTTTCTGTTGATTTCATAGAAAAAATTAAAATTCCCGATACCATCCCGAGAAGGAAATAATACCTAATCTTCGAATTGAAAAATAGAACAGCAATCATGTACCTAATGGAATAAAATAAACATTTCTGCAATTTATTACACCTTTAAATTAATCTATTCTTACAAAATAACAACAAAAACTGGAAAAAAATAAATATATATTTTAAATTGAAATTTTAAATAAAACCTTGAAAAATTTCAAGATAGATTGAAAATGTGATTCATTTTTGGGGACTTTTGACTTTAAAAATCATCAGGATGCCAACTATCAGTGGCTTGAAGAAACTCTTTTTTTGGCTCATGGAAAGGGCAGGGGGGGGGGGGGGAGAGCAAGATTCTTACCTTAAGGCTACACACCCTGCCAATTAGTACTAGTATTCGTGGTTAAAAGCAAAGTGGCTGACATCTGGAGGCGTTCTAGTGAAATGGGCGGAGGCAGATACTTTCAAATTATATACAAATTAATCAATGTGTAATTACAATATTACATACAAAATTAAAATTACTAAAATTATTAATTATTAAAATTACAATATTTATTACAAATATAATGTGTGTGAGCATACAACAACATGACATCTAGGCCTAACTGCCTTCGGACGGCCAATCGCCCACTTCGATAGTGCTGCCACCTGGTTAGCTTTAATCACGAATAGTGCCCATGTCTTGATTTGAATACATCTACTATAAACAATGTACCTTGTAGTCTCTGAGACATCAAAAAAATATATATATATAATATACTATATATTACTCAACGACAAAAAAAAAGAAAACCTCAAGAGGCTACTTTACACCTCACAACCAATGAGTAAAACCTGCAGGGAACAAACAAAAAACAGGACAAAAAGCACCAATGCATGCCTTCAGCTCCCAACACGTGGTGGGTAAACGGTAGGACCAATCAGTCTAATTCTTCTTGCAATGAAACAACAATGAGTATGTCTGTGCCTCTATGTTTACTAAAAGTCATAATTATCTATTAAATTACTCTGGAAAAATCGTAAAAACAATGAAAAACAGGTAGAAACATGTTGGTTTTAGACAATTATTTTGAAAGGGTTGAAAACATACCACGAACTAAAGCTCTTCGTACGAGCACGTATTGAATACTAGTGATCATCTAACCGAAAACTGTGAGTCAATACGATGATTGGTTTTCCGTTGCCAACTTGGGCCCCGAACGTCTGCCATCAAGCCGGTAGGCAAGATGTAAAGAGGCCTCTTAACAAATGAGAATTTAATAAATTGGCCCGCATACCTCTTTCAGAAGATTTGCGCTTCTTCTCCGCCATTTGCTGACCCTGGCCGTACGACTGAGCCGCCTTCCGGATATCCTGGCCGTGCTCATGACCACCGCCTTCTTCAAGCTGCCGCCGCGCGGCGTGACCAGCCTCCGCCGCCTCCGGTCACGCTTCTCGCTACGCAGCCACATCGACACGACACCGGCGTAACCAACACCTTTACACTGCTACAAACATCACAGCTTGACTAATTGTTTGAGCTGGTGATTGTTACGGCGATGGCCATAGTTCTTCAATAATTTATATTTGATTTTTTTTTTACAAATAAATGGAATTTTCAAGAAATTAATTCATAAAATGTCATTCTGTTTTAATGTAGAGATATTTCAAAGTACCAGTACGTAGAGATGTTTCTGTTTGCAGTCACTATCTGAAAAGAAGAAATAAATATTATTAAACATTTTTATAACAAAATTGGGTCAATTGACGACTCGCATTCTCCGTCCCCTTGACGTCACAAATCATACCGTCCAATCGGCGGGGCTGTTAGAACTGTAAGATTCAAATATCCAATCAGGGTATCTCCATTATTATTATATTATATTGGGTTTAACGACGCACTATAATGATGACTAAGATCTATTGGCGTCGAATGAATGACTAATGAGATGATGGGATGATGAGATGAAGGTTTTATGGGTAATGGGAAGGATAGTGGGAAGGAAGCAGTCGTGGCCTATATTCTAAGAACCATTCCGACATTAGCCCAGGCTACAGGGGGAAACCACGAAAAACCCCTGTAAAGATGGACGGTGGCGGGGATCGAACCAGGTACGATATGTTCCTTCACCTTCCGGATCACATGAAGCGAGCGCTGCATGTGCCGGTGAGTATCTCCAAATCACCACAAATGATATAGATCTAACAGGCCGACTGGTAAAGCCACACCCATTTTGAGTCGTAAATTGTTATCGTGTGTTGTAATATTACTAGCTCTTCTAGGCCTACATAGGCCTAGATCTGTTATTTCCGCATGAAACGTTGAATTGTTTATTGTGTAAATGACAAAATAATGAAACAATTAACGTAGAATTACGTAGCCGCCTCAAGCAGCACGGGAAGCAGAGAGGAATGTGTGAAGCTCAGATCTACCAATACAACGTGATGAGAAAAAAACGTTTTTGAAAACCTGTGAAAGTTTCGGACCCAAGTTCCAAGTTGACTGACAAAACACGTAGTCATTAAATTGGAAAAATAAATGACAATAGGCCCTATATACAAAGCAAATATATACGTAAGCGATCTTTTGGAACGAAGGATTTTCTCAAGTCCGTTATAGAAACCAACGCAAACATAAATTATATAATCTGATAATTAACAGTAACGTTTTCCGTAACTTGAACCTTGGCATACAGCTATTGCACCGGATTGTACTGTTTCATATCGTAAACAGATGAAATGCTGCGTGAAAAATTACGAGAACACATATTTTCAACTTTCTGTTGTTATTAGGGGTGTGCGACTTTGAGATTTTGAGTTTGAGTTCGGGTTTGAGAGAAAATCGCGAGTTTTGAGTTTGAGTTCGAAAAAAAAAATTGTTTGGTTGAGATTTGTATAGATCAGTAAGCAACCTCTGAACCAAGATGCATTGAGGGTTGCGTTTGTTGGTGCCTTCACTTATCTTGAAAACACGTACCATACCGTGAGGACTTTCTGTGTAATATGGATCGCTGCTCTATCTGGTGGTGTTTTGTAGAAACGGCTGAGAGGCTGGCAAACTTGATGACAGCATGTTATTAGCTGAGCCGAAGAGAACGTAATGTTAGTTCCTTTTATCACCACTTATACGCACGGTCAATAGTTCTATACACGCGGACCGTGAATCAGAACATATTTTCAATGGGAGGGATAGGAAGTGAGGACACCATCTCCTACCGGCAAACGCAACCCTCAATGCATCTTGCTCTGAACCTTGAAATTCAAAAAAATAATCATGTTTCATATTCGGGACAAAAGATTATGAGTACGGCCAAGTCTTCATAGGCCTATATCTTCATCTTTTCCTTTTTAGAAGAAACTAGCATAATTTATACTGTGGTAACAGCAGTGTTGGGCAAGTTCACTTATAAAAGGAACTTTTAAAAAGTTCAGTTCATACCAAATAAATCGATCTTTAAAAAGTTCAAAGTTTGTTTTCGTGACTTTGCGGTAAAAGTTCAAGTTCAAATTTAAAAAAACATAAGTTTTTTCAAAAATTCACCTTGAAAATTATAGGAAAAAAGGGTTCAAAAATAATATATGTAGGCCTACACACATTAAATGTCTCAAGTTAATAAGTGATTGATGACAACTACAAGTCACAACATGTCAACCTTGACCGCACGTGGCTGCCGGCTCGCCTGGTGACAAGTGATCACATGGTGCAATCAGTGTACACAGCCTGCATACAGCTACAAGTCACAACATGTCAACCTTGACCGCACGTGGCTGCCGGCTCGCCTGGTGACAAGTGATCACATGGTGCAATCAGTGTGCACAGCCTACATACAACTACAAGTCACAACCCGTCAACCTTGACCACATGTGGCTGCCGGCTCGCCTGGTGACAAGTGATCACATGATGAAATCCCAAACAGGGAATATTATACATTCGGGATGGACCGTAAAATAGTCGATCTCATTTGGAATTTGGATGGGGAAGTACGGATAGTGCGATCGTGTCGATTAGGATTATGAGTGGTCTAAAATTATGAACTTTCAAATGAACGTTTTAATCCATTGAGGAACACCGAAAAATCGAACGTGAAGAAAGTTCAAGATGGTCGACTGTAAGTGGAACGTGTTCATTGAAAAGTTCAGAAAATAAACGCGTTCATTTTAAAAGTTCGTTACCCAACACTAGGTAACAGCACATAGCTGGTTGCTCAGCTCTGGAACGTTGTCACCTATCCATCAGTACGGCATTTGGGGTGAATTAAAAACCCGATCTAACAGGGGTGACTTGGTGTCGACTATTTCTACAATTGTCATTTCTAGGGGTGAAATAACATTGCAAAGTTCTCTTCACTTTTTTGGTAAATTTTCACGGATTTTGGTTTACAGACTTTTTAATTTTTTTCCATGAGGATAAGATTTGTAGGTGAATAATTACCAGTACCAGTAATGTACTTTCATTTTGAATTATTGCTTGCTCTATACAAGATTTTTTTTCGCATTCATACAATATTCATGTCTAAAAAGACATCGCAGAAAATCGCGAAAAACATCATTTCGCGGAAAACAGTTTTTTTGAACTCAAGAAGAACTAAAACGTCAACATATTGGAGAAAAAATCACTTTACAAACAATTTGCATTCATCATTGAAACCACAAATGCTTGTCTTTGGCTTTAATCCAAGATTGAACCAAATACAAATACGTATGTGTACTTTATAGGGGTCTTATGATTTCGATATTTTACAATTCCTTTCGCTATCACATTGGAATATTCGATATTAACGATAGGCCTATAAAAATAATACAAATATTAAGGATTAATATAATATTGTAATAATATTCAATCTATTGAGAGACTACGGGAGTCGATTTAGCGAAATATCATTTTTTTGGTGATAACTTTTGAACGGTTTGAGATATCAAAATTCTTGTACGCGAGAAACACAGATACGGTAATTATAATAGTTTCAAGATGATGTAAGTTATATAACTATTCAAGTCATGTTGCATAACTGTCAAGAGTATACAGCTAAAAAATGTATTTTTTTTGGCTGTTGACACTTGACATTTATGCGACATGACTTGAATAGTTACAACTTATATCACCTTGAAGCTATTACAATTATCTGTGTTTCTGGCGTACAAGAATTTTGATATCTCATACCATTAAAAAGTTATCACCAAAAAAATGATATTTCGCTAAATCGACTCCCATGGACTCTTGACAAACTGTAGGCCTACCGGTAAGTATTTTGCTGTCGGAACTGTTACCGCGTGAGAGAAACTCATACCTTGGCGGCATCAACGTATTGATGTGGCCCTATGCTCACCTGTCTAGCACCACTCTGCTTACCAGCAAGCGTGAGAGAAACTCATACCTTGGCGGCATCAACGTATTGATGTGGCCCTATGCTCACCTGTCTAGCACCACTCTGCTTACCAGCAAGCGTGAGAGAAACTCATACCTTGGCGGCATCAACGTATTGATGTGGCCCTATGCTCACCTGTCTAGCACCACTCTGCTTACCAGCAAGCGTGAGAGAAACTCATACCTTGGCGGCATCAACGTATTGATGTGGCCCTATGCTCACCTGTCTAGCACCACTCTGCTTACCAGCAAGCGTGAGAGAAACTCATACCTTGGCGGCATCAACGTATTGATGTGGCCCTATGCTCACCTGTCTAGCACCACTCTGCTTACCAGCAAGCGTGAGAGAAACTCATACCTTGGCGGCATCAACGTATTGATGTGGCCCTATGCTCACCTGTCTAGCACCACTCTGCTTACGAGCAAGCGTGAGAGAAACTCATACCTTGGCGGCATCAACGTATTGATGTGGCCCTATGCTCACCTGTCTAGCACCACTCTGCTTACCAGCAAGCGTGAGAGAAACTCATACCTTGGCGGCATCAACGTATTGATGTGGCCCTATGCTCACCTGTCTAGCACCACTCTGCTTACGAGCAAGCGTGAGAGAAACTCATACCTTGGCGGCATCAACGTATTGATGTGGCCCTATGCTCACCTGTCTAGCACCACTCTGCTTACCAGCAAGCGTGAGAGAAACTCATACCTTGGCGGCATCAACGTATTGATGTGGCCCTATGCTCACCTGTCTAGCACCACTCTGCTTACCAGCAAGCGTGAGAGAAACTCATACCTTGGCGGCATCAACGTATTGATGTGACCCTATGCTCACCTGTCTAGCACCACTCTGCTTACCAGCAAGCGTGAGAGAAACTCATACCTTGGCGGCATCAACGTATTGATGTGGCCCTATGCTCACCTGTCTAGCACCACTCTGCTTACCAGCAAGCGTGAGAGAAACTCATACCTTGGCGGCATCAACGTATTGATGTGGCCCTATGCTCACCTGTCTAGCACCACTCTGCTTACCAGCAAGCGTGAGAGAAACTCATACCTTGGCGGCATCAACGTATTGATGTGGCCCTATGCTCACCTGTCTAGCACCACTCTGCTTACCAGCAAGCGTGAGAGAAACTCATACCTTGGCGGCATCAACGTATTGATGTGGCCCTATGCTCACCTGTCTAGCACCACTCTGCTTACCAGCAAGCGTGAGAGAAACCCATACCTTGGCGGCATCAACGTATTGATGTGGCCCTATGCTCACCTGTCTAGCACCACTCTGCTTACGAGCAAGCGTGAGAGAAACTCATACCTTGGCGGCATCAACGTATTGATGTGGCCCTATGCTCACCTGTCTAGCACCACTCTGCTTACCAGCAAGCGTGAGAGAAACTCATACCTTGGCGGCATCAACGTATTGATGTGGCCCTATGCTCACCTGTCTAGCACCACTCTGCTTACCAGCAAGCGTGAGAGAAACTCATACCTTGGCGGCATCAACGTATTGATGTGGCCCTATGCTCACCTGTCTAGCACCACTCTGCTTACCAGCAAGCGTGAGAGAAACTCATACCTTGGCGGCATCAACGTATTGATGTGGCCCTATGCTCACCTGTCTAGCACCACTCTGCTTACGAGCAAGCGTGAGAGAAACTCATACCTTGGCGGCATCAACGTATTGATGTGGCCCTATGCTCACCTGTCTAGCACCACTCTGCTTACCAGCAAGCGTGAGAGAAACTCATACCTTGGCGGCATCAACGTATTGATGTGGCCCTATGCTCACCTGTCTAGCACCACTCTGCTTACCAGCAAGCGTGAGAGAAACTCATACCTTGGCGGCATCAACGTATTGATGTGGCCCTATGCTCACCTGTCTAGCACCACTCTGCTTACCAGCAAGCATGAGAGAAACTCATACCTTGGCGGCATCAACGTATTGATGTGGCCCTATGCTCACCTGTCTAGCACCACTCTGCTTACCAGCAAGCGTGAGAGAAACTCATACCTTGGTGGCATCAACGTATTGATGTGGCCCTATGCTCACCTGTCTAGCACCACTCTGCTTACGAGCAATAATTATTATATTTTTCAACTCAACATTTTCAACGTCAACTGAAAATCGAAAATTTCAATATATTTCGATCAAATCTTAGAAGACACCACAATCCTGAAATTAGATTTTGATGAATGATGATAATTATTTTTCTTATTTTAGAGAAAACTAGAAATCATCATCTCAATTTCTGAAATTGTTTTTGTCCTCCAGTGACCACGAGTCATGACGTAGTCATTAACGATTCTACATATAGATCATGGACAGAATCAAGTAATGTCTTCGTCACGACTCAGAAAAAAGGGCCGGGTCCTGGAGGACAAATAACTGAATTACAATTTCTGAAATTGTTTTTGTCCTCCAGTGACCACGAGTCATGACGTAGTCATTAACGATTCTACATATAGATCATGGACAGAATCAAGTAATGTCTTCGTCACGACTCAGAAAAAAGGGCCGGGTCCTGGAGGACAAATAACTGAATTACAATTTCTGAAATTGTTTTTGTCCTCCAGTGACCACGAGTCATGACGTAGTCATTAACGATTCTACATATAGATCATGGACAGAATCAAGTAATGTCTTCGTCACGACTCAGAAAAAAGGGCCGGGTCCTGGAGGACAAATAACTGAATTACAATTTCTGAAATTGTTTTTGTCCTCCAGTGACCACGAGTCATGACGTAGTCATTAACGATTCTACATATAGATCATGGACAGAATCAAGTAATGTCTTCGTCACGACTCAGAAAAAAGGGCCGGGTCCTGGAGGAGAAAATAACTGAATTACAATTTCTGAAATTGTTTTTGTCCTCCAGTGACCACGAGTCATGACGTAGTCATTAACGATTCTACATATAGATCATGGACAGAATCAAGTAATGTCTTCGTCACGACTCAGAAAAAAGGGCCGGGTCCTGGAGGACAAATAACTGAATTACAATTTCTGAAATTGTTTTTGTCCTCCAGTGACCACGAGTCATGACGTAGTCATTAACGATTCTACATATAGATCATGGACAGAATCAAGTAATGTCTTCGTCACGACTCAGAAAAAAGGGCCGGGTCCTGGAGGACAAATAACTGAATTACAATTTCTGAAATTGTTTTTGTCCTCCAGTGACCACGAGTCATGACGTAGTCATTAACGATTCTACATATAGATCATGGACAGAATCAAGTAATGTCTTCGTCACGACTCAGAAAAAAGGGCCGGGTCCTGGAGGACAAATAACTGAATTACAATTTCTGAAATTGTTTTTGTCCTCCAGTGACCACGAGTCATGACGTAGTCATTAACGATTCTACATATAGATCATGGACAGAATCAAGTAATGTCTTCGTCACGACTCAGAAAAAAGGGCCGGGTCCTGGAGGAGAAAATAACTGAATTACAATTTCTGAAATTGTTTTTGTCCTCCAGTGACCACGAGTCATGACGTAGTCATTAACGATTCTACATATAGATCATGGACAGAATCAAGTAATGTCTTCGTCACGACTCAGAAAAAAGGGCCGGGTCCTGGAGGACAAATAACTGAATTACAATTTCTGAAATTGTTTTTGTCCTCCAGTGACCACGAGTCATGACGTAGTCATTAACGATTCTACATATAGATCATGGACAGAATCAAGTAATGTCTTCGTCACGACTCAGAAAAAAGGGCCGGGTCCTGGAGGACAAATAACTGAATTACAATTTCTGAAATTGTAATGGTTATTTCCAGTTTCCTCTGAAATTATGGAGAAAAGTACCGACATTATTCGTTGAAATCTAGCTTCAGGTAGTGATGTCCTTTAATATTAAAATTTCGGTATCCCTCGGAATTTTCCCTATCAAACGGAATCCTAGTATTATAGAACAATCAAGCCAAGAGTACCGATATAAAAACCCACTTTCTTACAATATAATTTCAGGCCTAATCTGCAAAACGATGTAACTTTTGGTTACCTTATCAAACCGTCTGATCGACCTGTTAATCCGATTCGACATCATGCTCGATCTGGACCGACGTGTCAGGCCGAGCCTCCGATGTGGCCTCTTCGCATCCGACCCGAGCACTAACAACATGTTACGCCACGTCGACAACTATCCAGTTATCTACCAATAAGCCGCATACGAAGCAGATTCATTTGCATATCTTTCCGATTTGTGGTAGCTATTAATGCGAATAGCTGACTATATCAAGTAGATTACTCTTACAGATATTACAATCATAAATATTCGATGCCTACGTGTACGACCAGATTCAACTTCTGTCACGAGATGTAAAATTCGAAATGAGATACTGTGGTTTATTGTAGATTTGCATAAGTAATGTGAGTAGAGAAGCTACATGACCATGAGATCCTGATGGTATTAAATCATCAGCACTTGTTCACAGTGGCGTAGTTGACCATGTACCTTACCTACTGGGGGGGGGGGGGGGGGTCAATAGTCCAAATCAAGGCCGAGTGGAATGACTGTAGGGCTATTTTTACCTTGAGAAAAAAAAGATATTGATACTTGGAGCCTAGGTTATCAAATATCTTGAATAAATTCAACGAATCTAGGTTTAAGCTATGTACGTTCAAATGATTCAACTAGGTAAACGCAGCAAGCGTTGTGAGATGAGCGAGATATCTGAATAAGGTTTAAAAGTAGTTAGAGTAGTTCTACCCTCGCTACTTCATCCACTCTGGTATTCTACACACCTTGACGGATAAAGAAAATTCTTCATTGTTGGGCAAATATCGAATCTAGAAAGCGGTGAATCTCGGCAACCTAAATCTTTATTCATTTCCATAATATATTTGATGAATAAATACAGTTGATTCAATTTTTTCTTCAAAACGGCTGGTCAGAATTGCAAGCAAAATGGTGATAGTGTGTAAAATCTATGTATACACATCTAAAGAAAATTTCATATCATTTGGAGAGATATTAATTTTCAACATTTTCCGCCCAGCCAAATCTTATGGGGTTTTTAGAAACTTCGAGATGATATTTCTCAAAATCGGTTTGACCGATTCATTCCAAAAACTATACAGTTTTAAGTTGGATAAGTTTGTGTGTACAAAAAAAGTTTCATGTAGATCAGTCAAGCCCTGCGATCAGTGCAGTACCCACAAAAAAACAAAAAAATAACACACGGACTATAAGAGTGGGATGGAATCTTTGCTTACGCTCATCTAATAATAACTGGCTAACTCAAACAAAATACATAAACACATTGTTTTGATCTTCTTTACATTTTTTTAAATATACATAGTTAATTAATTTAAAACCTACTACTACATATAACATACAAGAGAATTTAGAAGACTATCAATGATACTGGTGATTCACTTCTAGTAATAACTTGATGAATATTATGAATGATGAAAGATCAAGTCGATGAATAAAATAAATGGTAAGATAAATGTGAGTACAAATCAAAATTGTGATTTGAAAATGGATTGAATGGAGGAGCTTGTCTACACCACTGAATACTGCATCTCGGCACTAGTGATATCAGAGACACGTACGATCAGTTTCAAGCCTGGTTGACAGGGCCGCCAAACTGTTGAATCAACTCGCGGTTTCCTGTTCAAACGTGACGACCTTTGAAAGTGGCCTTTAAAAGTTAGCCTGTCAGAATGGAATTGAATGGAGGAAATATGATTATGAGATGTACGTACGGCTGAACGGTTAATGTTTGTGAACTACTGTAGCTAAATACTAAATAGGCCTACAGTAGTGCCAGAGTGATGTAATCAGGCCAAATCAATATTTCACTACTTGACAATACTAATTATTTTTCAAAAATATTTGCAAA
>OZ023333.1:4872097-4873531 GCA_964007535.1 Brachyptera risi
TATAGATATAGATATAGATATAGATATAGATATAGATATAGATATAGATATAGATATAGATATAGATATAGATATAGATATAGATATAGATATAGATATAGATATAGATATAGATATAGATATAGATATAGATATAGATATAGATATAGATATAGATATAGATATAGATATAGATATAGATATAGATATAGATATAGATATAGATATAGATATAGATATAGATATAGATATAGATATAGATATAGATATAGATATAGATATAGATATAGATATAGATATAGATATAGATATAGATATAGATATAGATATAGATATAGATATAGATATAGATATAGATATAGATATAGATATAGATATAGATATAGATATAGATATAGATATAGATATAGATATAGATATAGATATAGATATAGATATAGATATAGATATAGATATAGATATAGATATAGATATAGATATAGATATAGATATAGATATAGATATAGATATAGATATAGATATAGATATAGATATAGATATAGATATAGATATAGATATAGATATAGATATAGATATAGATATAGATATAGATATAGATATAGATATAGATATAGATATAGATATAGATATAGATATAGATATAGATATAGATATAGATATAGATATAGATATAGATATAGATATAGATATAGATATAGATATAGATATAGATATAGATATAGATATAGATATAGATATAGATATAGATATAGATATAGATATAGATATAGATATAGATATAGATATAGATATAGATATAGATATAGATATAGATATAGATATAGATATAGATATAGATATAGATATAGATATAGATATAGATATAGATATAGATATAGATATAGATATAGATATAGATATAGATATAGATATAGATATAGATATAGATATAGATATAGATATAGATATAGATATAGATATAGATATAGATATAGATATAGATATAGATATAGATATAGATATAGATATAGATATAGATATAGATATAGATATAGATATAGATATAGATATAGATATAGATATAGATATAGATATAGATATAGATATAGATATAGATATAGATATAGATATAGATATAGATATAGATATAGATATAGATATAGATATAGATATAGATATAGATATAGATATAGATATAGATATAGATATAGATATAGATATAGATATATAGATATAGATATAGATATAGATATAGATATAGATATAGATATAGATATAGATATAGATATAGATATAGATATAGATATAGATATAGATATAGATATAGATATAGATATAGATATAGATATAGATATAGATATAGATATAGATATAGATATAGATATAGATATAGATATAGATATAGATATAGATATAGATATAGATATAGATATAGATATAGATATAGATATAGATATAGATATAGATATAGATATA
>OZ023333.1:4873731-4931711 GCA_964007535.1 Brachyptera risi
ATATATATATTATATATATATATATATATATATATATATATATATATTATATATATATATATATATATATATATATATATATATATATATACATATATATATATATATATATATATATATATATATTATATATATATATATATATATATATATATATATATATACTATATATATATATATATATATATATATATATATATATATATATAATATATATATATATATATATATATATATATATATATATATATATATATATATATATATATATATAGTATATATATATATATATATATATATATATATATATATATATATATATATATATATATATATATATATATATATATATATATATATATATATATATATATATATATATATATATATATATATATATATATATATATATATATATATATATATATATATATATATATATATATATATATATATATATATATATATATATATATATATATATATATATATATATATATATATATATATATATATATATATATATATATATATATATATATATATATATATATATATATATATATATATATATATATATATATATATATATATTATATATATATATATATATATATATATATATATATATATATATATATATATATAATATATATATATATATATATATATATATATATATATATATATATATATATATATATATATATATATATATATATATATATATATATATATATATATATATATATATATATATATATATATATATATATATATATATATATATATATATATATATATATATATATATATATATATATATATATATATATATATATATATATAAATATATATATATATATATATACTATATATATATATATATATATATATATATATATATATATATATATATATATATATATATATATATATATATATATATATATATATATATATATATATATATAATATATATATATATATATATATATATATATATATATATATATATATATATATATATATATATATATATATATATATATATATATATATATATATATATATATATATTATGTATATATATGTATATATATAGTATATATAATATATATATATATATATATATATATATATATATATATATATATATATATATATATATATATATATATATATATATATATATATATATATATATATATATATATTATATATATATATATATATATATATATATATATATATATATATATATATATATATATATATATATATATATATATATATATATATATATATATATATATATATATATATATATATATATATATATATATATATATATATATATATATATATATATATATATATATATATATATATATATATATATATATATATATATATATATATATATATATATATATATATATATATATATATATATATATATATATATATATATATATATATATATATATATATATATATATATATATATATATATATATATATATATATATATATATATATATATATATATATATATATATATATATATATATATATATATATATATATATATATATATATATATATATATATATATATATATATATATATATATATATATATATATATTCGAAAACTATACAATATAATACGAATACTAATACTAATATACTAATATACTAATATATACGAAGACTGGTCAAGCGAGGATTAGATACCGCTGCGACTTGTTTCGGCAAGAGAAGCGTCTGTTTCTTCAAATAACGTACCGGTACCTGGGCAATTTGTGCTGGTTGCATTTGAAACGAAACGAGATTTATTGGACAGAGTCTATTTGGGACAAGTTTTGCAGTATGATGTTGAACGCTCAGAAACCGAAGTTAAGTTCCTAAAGGCCGTTGATAATTGTAAACTAGTATTCCGCTTTCCTGAGAACGACGACATTTCCTGGGTGAAGAAGAATCAAATTCTTGATGAAGCCATTCCACCTTACACGTTGGACAGGCGAGGCACCTGCACGATTTTCAAACATCCAGTTGATGTGAATGAGTGTTGACATGTAAATATTGTAATCTCTAATAATGAATAAAAATTAGTTAAACTGTCACGTTTTGGTTTTTACTATTTTGGTAGACACATTTTCACAACGTTTAGAAACTGTAATAATCATCCGAAAATCATAATTTAAAAAGAATTACATAGCTTGTTGTGATATCTATTTTAAATCAACTCTTTGAACTTCCTAGTGTGAAACCTTGAATTTTAATAATATTAAAAAAAAAAACGATGCAACGTCAATCAAAATATACTTTATCTATCTGGATAAACTAGTGAGTAACGGCCATTTCAATCAGTACATGCGTGTGACAGATAATACCTATTCGATTTTTTCATACGAATCCACCCAGGTGTTCAGATTTACCCCATTGTATGTGTGCTTCAAGACATTGTACCTTTTATACAAGTGTTTAGTATTACCCCACAGTGGGGTAATGCTGAACACTAGATATAAAAATTTGTAATTAATTAGTGCTGATGGTTGAAAATTTTGTACTTATACTATTTTTGAACTACTTCCACCAGTAATGCTTTGTGCCAAAAAAAATCAACACTTATTAATTACACCTTCCGTTATTGCTAAAAGAAGAGTGAAAGTGTTCGGTATTACCCCATCTTACGGCCGTAAGATGGGGTAATGCCGACCACGGGGGTAATTCTGAACACAGGATGCCTTTTTTTTTTAGAATATTATATTTTTCGAAATAATGAAGGCAGACTGTAACTGAAATGATCACTGATTTGGGAACTCAATAAAGTGCATTGTGTGAGAGTTTGTTTGTATTTGGTCACCTGGTATTTCTGGAAAAATAATAATATCACTTTTTCAGTTTTGAAGAGTTTTTGGATGTTTGAAAAAATGTTATATCTGGTGGGTAAACTTCTTTACCTACCAAGCTAAATGTATTGCTATACTACTCTGCCATCTATGGTGATTTCACACATAGCTTCAAACAGGATGTTGATACTATGTGAGTCAAATAGGAAGTGGAATTCTAAAGCATGGTAAATTGTGGGGTAATTCTGAACAGCCTAGGCATGTGAGGGACTGTGTTTACTTTCATGTTCCATTTGGTGCAGCAAACACAAAACTGCGAGATTTCTCTTGGACACAATTTGTCATAAAGGTAACTATAAAGAAAATCATCCATATTCCAACAAGTTATGTATATTTACTCACAAGAATGAACCTAATGTAAATGATTAATTGTATGCTTCAAGCTTAGCTGGAAGTACAAAAGCACTCCTAGGCCTAACCCTACTTTATTTTTCAGATGCCTAGGAACTATAAGCCGAAAGTCGTATCAAGTAACTATCATTACAGCCAAGAGGTTTTGGAAAATACACTTTCATTAATAAAAAGAAAAAAGATTACTCTCAATGCAGCCAGTAAGAAGTATGGGATTCCAAAAGGCACGCTTCATGCCAAGATCCATGGCACATATTCATCGTCACAGGTAGGATGTCCAAGAGTGTTCAACGAAGAAGAAGAAGAATTGTTGGTTCAAACATTGGAAGTTACGTCGGATTGGGGATTTCCGTTGGACACAAAAGATTTACGAAAGATTGCGAAATGTTACTTGGATCGATCAGGAAAAACTGTCGCACGATTCACGGACAATTATCCAAAATCGGATTGGGCACGAGGGTTCATGAAGAGACACAGCTCAAGGCTATCTGCCCGCATGTCAAATAATATAAAACGTGCAAGGGCTGCTGTTGACAGTGATATATTATCAAAATACTCCGACGAATTAAATTCATCTTTGGAGGGCCTCGGACCGGAGCAAATATTCAATTTCGACGAAACGAATTTGACCGATGACCCTGGAAAAGCCAAACTGATTTTCAGGAAGGGGGTGAAATATCCCGACAATGTTGTCAATCATACTAAAAGTAGTATTTCGTTAATGTTTTGTGTTTCTGCCAGTGGTGTGCTCCTTCCGCCATATATAGTGTACAAAGCCGGAGGTATGTGGGACTTATGGCGTAAGGGTGGTCCAAAAGGTGCCCCTTGTTGTAACGAAGCTTGTTGCAAACAAGGAAGCAGGTTCAATCGTACGGGGCATGGTTGGTTTGATGCCGTTTCATTTACGGATTGGTTCACTCGTTCGTTTTTACCTCACGCAATTCGGTTAGGGAAACCAACTGCACTAATCGGCGATAACTTGGCATCGCACTTCTCCCCTGATGTTCTTCAACTGTGTCGCCTACACAAGGTACGGTTCATTGCTTTACCACCAAATAGCACACACTTGACTCAACCTCTTGATGTTTCATTTTTTGGTCCTCTCAAAAAAGCATGGAGAAAAATGCTAAGGGATTGGAAGCGATTACATCCCCGCTCCTCGGCTGTAGATAAAACACAGTTTCCTGGTATGTTGAAGCAGCTCTTGCTAGAAATTCAGACCAACGCCAAAGCCAATATCATCAGTGGATTTGTTGCGACAGGAATTTTTCCTGTGGATAAAGAAAAACTTCTAAGCCGCATCCCAAGGCACAGTGTAAGTGGAATGCCAAACCAAAATGTTCCCAGCCTCATGAATGAAACTGTCATCTCTTTCCTCCAAAGTCAGAGGGCTACAGCTCCGAGGGCAGCTCCAAGAAAGAAGAGCAAATTGACGGTGATTGCTGGGCGATCAGTGGCCGCTGAAACTTCAGAAGAAGAAGATGATGAACCTCCACTCGATGTTGAGGACAGTGATGCAGGCAACGGTGACGACGCTGATGAATGTTCGGTCAATGGTAACGAAAATGGTTCAGAAGAAGCCAATATCACAGAACTGTCGGACGAAGACTGGTCAAGCGAGGATGAGATACCGCTGCGACTTGTTTCGGCAAGAGAAGCGTCTGTTTCTTCAAATAACGTACCGGTACCTGGGCAATTTGTGCTGGTTGCATTTGAAACGAAACGAGATTTATTGGACAGAGTCTATTTGGGACAAGTTTTGCAGTATGATGTTGAACGCTCAGAAACCGAAGTTAAGTTCCTAAAGGCCGTTGATAATTGTAAACTAGTATTCCGCTTTCCTGAGAACGACGACATTTCCTGGGTGAAGAAGAATCAAATTCTTGATGAAGCCATTCCACCTTACACGTTGGACAGGCGAGGCACCTGCACGATTTTCAAACATCCAGTTGATGTGAATGAGTGTTGACATGTAAATATTGTAATCTCTAATAATGAATAAAAATTAGTTAAACTGTCGCGTTTTGGTTTTTACTATTTTGGTAGACACATTTTCACAACGTTTAGAAACTGTAATAATCATCCGAAAATCATAATTTAAAAAGAATTACATAGCTTGTTGTGATATCTATTTTAAATCAACTCTTTGAACTTCCTAGTGTGAAACCTTGAATTTTAATAATATTAAAAAAAAAAACGATGCAACGTCAATCAAAATATACTTTATCTATCTGGATAAACTAGTGAGTAACGGCCATTTCAATCAGTACATGCGTGTGACAGATAATACCTATTCGATTTTTTCATACGAATCCACCCAGGTGTTCAGATTTACCCCATTGTATGTGTGCTTCAAGACATTGTACCTTTTATACAAGTGTTCAGTATTACCCCACAGTGGGGTAATGCTGAACACTAGATATAAAAATTTGTAATTAATTAGTGCTGATGGTTGAAAATTTTGTACTTATACTATTTTTGAACTACTTCCACCAGTAATGCTTTGTGCCAAAAAAAATCAACACTTATTAATTACACCTTCCGTTATTGCTAAAAGAAGAGTGAAAGTGTTCGGTATTACCCCATCTTACGGCCGTAAGATGGGGTAATGCCGACCACGGGGGTAATTCTGAACACAGGATGCCTTTTTTTTTTAGAATATTATATTTTTCGAAATAATGAAGGCAGACTGTAACTGAAATGATCACTGATTTGGGAACTCAATAAAGTGCATTGTGTGAGAGTTTGTTTGTATTTGGTCACCTGATATTTCTGGAAAAATAATAATATCACTTTTTCAGTTTTGAAGAGTTTTTGGATGTTTGAAAAAATGTTATATCTGGTGGGTAAACTTCTTTACCTACCAAGCTAAATGTATTGCTATACTACTCTGCCATCTATGGTGATTTCACACATAGCTTCAAACAGGATGTTGATACTATGTGAGTCAAATAGGAAGTGGAATTCTAAAGCATGGTAAATTGTGGGGTAATTCTGAACAGCCTAGGCATGTGAGGGACTGTGTTTACTTTCATGTTCCATTTGGTGCAGCAAACACAAAACTGCGAGATTTCTCTTGGACACAATTTGTCATAAAGGTAACTATAAAGAAAATCATCCATATTCCAACAAGTTATGTATATTTACTCACAAGAATGAACCTAATGTAAATGATTAATTGTATGCTTCAAGCTTAGCTGGAAGTACAAAAGCACTCCTAGGCCTAACCCTACTTTATTTTTCAGATGCCTAGGAACTATAAGCCGAAAGTCGTATCAAGTAACTATCATTACAGCCAAGAGGTTTTGGAAAATACACTTTCATTAATAAAAAGAAAAAAGATTACTCTCAATGCAGCCAGTAAGAAGTATGGGATTCCAAAAGGCACGCTTCATGCCAAGATCCATGGCACATATTCATCGTCACAGGTAGGATGTCCAAGAGTGTTCAACGAAGAAGAAGAAGAATTGTTGGTTCAAACATTGGAAGTTACGTCGGATTGGGGATTTCCGTTGGACACAAAAGATTTACGAAAGATTGCGAAATGTTACTTGGATCGATCAGGAAAAACTGTCGCACGATTCACGGACAATTATCCAAAATCGGATTGGGCACGAGGGTTCATGAAGAGACACAGCTCAAGGCTATCTGCCCGCATGTCAAATAATATAAAACGTGCAAGGGCTGCTGTTGACAGTGATATATTATCAAAATACTCCGACAAATTAAATTCATCTTTGGAGGGCCTCGGACCGGAGCAAATATTCAATTTCGACGAAACGAATTTGACCGATGACCCTGGAAAAGCCAAACTGATTTTCAGGAAGGGGGTGAAATATCCCGACAATGTTGTCAATCATACTAAAAGTAGTATTTCGTTAATGTTTTGTGTTTCTGCCAGTGGTGTGCTCCTTCCGCCATATATAGTGTACAAAGCCGGAGGTATGTGGGACTTATGGCGTAAGGGTGGTCCAAAAGGTGCCCCTTGTTGTAACGAAGCTTGTTGCAAACAAGGAAGCAGGTTCAATCGTACGGGGCATGGTTGGTTTGATGCCGTTTCATTTACGGATTGGTTCACTCGTTCGTTTTTACCTCACGCAATTCGGTTAGGGAAACCAACTGCACTAATCGGCGATAACTTGGCATCGCACTTCTCCCCTGATGTTCTTCAACTGTGTCGCCTACACAAGGTACGGTTCATTGCTTTACCACCAAATAGCACACACTTGACTCAACCTCTTGATGTTTCATTTTTTGGTCCTCTCAAAAAAGCATGGAGAAAAATGCTAAGGGATTGGAAGCGATTACATCCCCGCTCCTCGGCTGTAGATAAAACACAGTTTCCTGGTATGTTGAAGCAGCTCTTGCTAGAAATTCAGACCAACGCCAAAGCCAATATCATCAGTGGATTTGTTGCGACAGGAATTTTTCCTGTGGATAAAGAAAAACTTCTAAGCCGCATCCCAAGGCACAGTGTAAGTGGAATGCCAAACCAAAATGTTCCCAGCCTCATGAATGAAACTGTCATCTCTTTCCTCCAAAGTCAGAGGGCTACAGCTCCGAGGGCAGCTCCAAGAAAGAAGAGCAAATTGACGGTGATTGCTGGGCGATCAGTGGCCGCTGAAACTTCAGAAGAAGAAGATGATGAACCTCCACTCGATGTTGAGGACAGTGATGCAGGCAACGGTGACGACGCTGATGAATGTTCGGTCAATGGTAACGAAAATGGTTCAGAAGAAGCCAATATCACAGAACTGTCGGACGAAGACTGGTCAAGCGAGGATGAGATACCGCTGCGACTTGTTTCGGCAAGAGAAGCGTCTGTTTCTTCAAATAACGTACCGGTACCTGGGCAATTTGTGCTGGTTGCATTTGAAACGAAACGAGATTTATTGGACAGAGTCTATTTGGGACAAGTTTTGCAGTATGATGTTGAACGCTCAGAAACCGAAGTTAAGTTCCTAAAGGCCGTTGATAATTGTAAACTAGTATTCCGCTTTCCTGAGAACGACGACATTTCCTGGGTGAAGAAGAATCAAATTCTTGATGAAGCCATTCCACCTTACACGTTGGACAGGCGAGGCACCTGCACGATTTTCAAACATCCAGTTGATGTGAATGAGTGTTGACATGTAAATATTGTAATCTCTAATAATGAATAAAAATTAGTTAAACTGTCGCGTTTTGGTTTTTACTATTTTGGTAGACACATTTTCACAACGTTTAGAAACTGTAATAATCATCCGAAAATCATAATTTAAAAAGAATTACATAGCTTGTTGTGATATCTATTTTAAATCAACTCTTTGAACTTCCTAGTGTGAAACCTTGAATTTTAATAATATTAAAAAAAAAAACGATGCAACGTCAATCAAAATATACTTTATCTATCTGGATAAACTAGTGAGTAACGGCCATTTCAATCAGTACATGCGTGTGACAGATAATACCTATTCGATTTTTTCATACGAATCCACCCAGGTGTTCAGATTTACCCCATTGTATGTGTGCTTCAAGACATTGTACCTTTTATACAAGTGTTCAGTATTACCCCACAGTGGGGTAATGCTGAACACTAGATATAAAAATTTGTAATTAATTAGTGCTGATGGTTGAAAATTTTGTACTTATACTATTTTTGAACTACTTCCACCAGTAATGCTTTGTGCCAAAAAAAATCAACACTTATTAATTACACCTTCCGTTATTGCTAAAAGAAGAGTGAAAGTGTTCGGTATTACCCCATCTTACGGCCGTAAGATGGGGTAATGCCGACCACGGGGGTAATTCTGAACACAGGATGCCTTTTTTTTTTAGAATATTATATTTTTCGAAATAATGAAGGCAGACTGTAACTGAAATGATCACTGATTTGGGAACTCAATAAAGTGCATTGTGTGAGAGTTTGTTTGTATTTGGTCACCTGATATTTCTGGAAAAATAATAATATCACTTTTTCAGTTTTGAAGAGTTTTTGGATGTTTGAAAAAATGTTATATCTGGTGGGTAAACTTCTTTACCTACCAAGCTAAATGTATTGCTATACTACTCTGCCATCTATGGTGATTTCACACATAGCTTCAAACAGGATGTTGATACTATGTGAGTCAAATAGGAAGTGGAATTCTAAAGCATGGTAAATTGTGGGGTAATTCTGAACAGCCTAGGCATGTGAGGGACTGTGTTTACTTTCATGTTCCATTTGGTGCAGCAAACACAAAACTGCGAGATTTCTCTTGGACACAATTTGTCATAAAGGTAACTATAAAGAAAATCATCCATATTCCAACAAGTTATGTATATTTACTCACAAGAATGAACCTAATGTAAATGATTAATTGTATGCTTCAAGCTTAGCTGGAAGTACAAAAGCACTCCTAGGCCTAACCCTACTTTATTTTTCAGATGCCTAGGAACTATAAGCCGAAAGTCGTATCAAGTAACTATCATTACAGCCAAGAGGTTTTGGAAAATACACTTTCATTAATAAAAAGAAAAAAGATTACTCTCAATGCAGCCAGTAAGAAGTATGGGATTCCAAAAGGCACGCTTCATGCCAAGATCCATGGCACATATTCATCGTCACAGGTAGGATGTCCAAGAGTGTTCAACGAAGAAGAAGAAGAATTGTTGGTTCAAACATTGGAAGTTACGTCGGATTGGGGATTTCCGTTGGACACAAAAGATTTACGAAAGATTGCGAAATGTTACTTGGATCGATCAGGAAAAACTGTCGCACGATTCACGGACAATTATCCAAAATCGGATTGGGCACGAGGGTTCATGAAGAGACACAGCTCAAGGCTATCTGCCCGCATGTCAAATAATATAAAACGTGCAAGGGCTGCTGTTGACAGTGATATATTATCAAAATACTCCGACAAATTAAATTCATCTTTGGAGGGCCTCGGACCGGAGCAAATATTCAATTTCGACGAAACGAATTTGACCGATGACCCTGGAAAAGCCAAACTGATTTTCAGGAAGGGGGTGAAATATCCCGACAATGTTGTCAATCATACTAAAAGTAGTATTTCGTTAATGTTTTGTGTTTCTGCCAGTGGTGTGCTCCTTCCGCCATATATAGTGTACAAAGCCGGAGGTATGTGGGACTTATGGCGTAAGGGTGGTCCAAAAGGTGCCCCTTGTTGTAACGAAGCTTGTTGCAAACAAGGAAGCAGGTTCAATCGTACGGGGCATGGTTGGTTTGATGCCGTTTCATTTACGGATTGGTTCACTCGTTCGTTTTTACCTCACGCAATTCGGTTAGGGAAACCAACTGCACTAATCGGCGATAACTTGGCATCGCACTTCTCCCCTGATGTTCTTCAACTGTGTCGCCTACACAAGGTACGGTTCATTGCTTTACCACCAAATAGCACACACTTGACTCAACCTCTTGATGTTTCATTTTTTGGTCCTCTCAAAAAAGCATGGAGAAAAATGCTAAGGGATTGGAAGCGATTACATCCCCGCTCCTCGGCTGTAGATAAAACACAGTTTCCTGGTATGTTGAAGCAGCTCTTGCTAGAAATTCAGACCAACGCCAAAGCCAATATCATCAGTGGATTTGTTGCGACAGGAATTTTTCCTGTGGATAAAGAAAAACTTCTAAGCCGCATCCCAAGGCACAGTGTAAGTGGAATGCCAAACCAAAATGTTCCCAGCCTCATGAATGAAACTGTCATCTCTTTCCTCCAAAGTCAGAGGGCTACAGCTCCGAGGGCAGCTCCAAGAAAGAAGAGCAAATTGACGGTGATTGCTGGGCGATCAGTGGCCGCTGAAACTTCAGAAGAAGAAGATGATGAACCTCCACTCGATGTTGAGGACAGTGATGCAGGCAACGGTGACGACGCTGATGAATGTTCGGTCAATGGTAACGAAAATGGTTCAGAAGAAGCCAATATCACAGAACTGTCGGACGAAGACTGGTCAAGCGAGGATGAGATACCGCTGCGACTTGTTTCGGCAAGAGAAGCGTCTGTTTCTTCAAATAACGTACCGGTACCTGGGCAATTTGTGCTGGTTGCATTTGAAACGAAACGAGATTTATTGGACAGAGTCTATTTGGGACAAGTTTTGCAGTATGATGTTGAACGCTCAGAAACCGAAGTTAAGTTCCTAAAGGCCGTTGATAATTGTAAACTAGTATTCCGCTTTCCTGAGAACGACGACATTTCCTGGGTGAAGAAGAATCAAATTCTTGATGAAGCCATTCCACCTTACACGTTGGACAGGCGAGGCACCTGCACGATTTTCAAACATCCAGTTGATGTGAATGAGTGTTGACATGTAAATATTGTAATCTCTAATAATGAATAAAAATTAGTTAAACTGTCGCGTTTTGGTTTTTACTATTTTGGTAGACACATTTTCACAACGTTTAGAAACTGTAATAATCATCCGAAAATCATAATTTAAAAAGAATTACATAGCTTGTTGTGATATCTATTTTAAATCAACTCTTTGAACTTCCTAGTGTGAAACCTTGAATTTTAATAATATTAAAAAAAAAAACGATGCAACGTCAATCAAAATATACTTTATCTATCTGGATAAACTAGTGAGTAACGGCCATTTCAATCAGTACATGCGTGTGACAGATAATACCTATTCGATTTTTTCATACGAATCCACCCAGGTGTTCAGATTTACCCCATTGTATGTGTGCTTCAAGACATTGTACCTTTTATACAAGTGTTCAGTATTACCCCACAGTGGGGTAATGCTGAACACTAGATATAAAAATTTGTAATTAATTAGTGCTGATGGTTGAAAATTTTGTACTTATACTATTTTTGAACTACTTCCACCAGTAATGCTTTGTGCCAAAAAAAATCAACACTTATTAATTACACCTTCCGTTATTGCTAAAAGAAGAGTAAAAGTGTTCGGTATTACCCCATCTTACGGCCGTAAGATGGGGTAATGCCGACCACGGGGGTAATTCTGAACACAGGATGCCTTTTTTTTTTAGAATATTATATTTTTCGAAATAATGAAGGCAGACTGTAACTGAAATGATCACTGATTTGGGAACTCAATAAAGTGCATTGTGTGAGAGTTTGTTTGTATTTGGTCACCTGGTATTTCTGGAAAAATAATAATATCACTTTTTCAGTTTTGAAGAGTTTTTGGATGTTTGAAAAAATGTTATATCTGGTGGGTAAACTTCTTTACCTACCAAGCTAAATGTATTGCTATACTACTCTGCCATCTATGGTGATTTCACACATAGCTTCAAACAGGATGTTGATACTATGTGAGTCAAATAGGAAGTGGAATTCTAAAGCATGGTAAATTGTGGGGTAATTCTGAACAGCCTAGGCATGTGAGGGACTGTGTTTACTTTCATGTTCCATTTGGTGCAGCAAACACAAAACTGCGAGATTTCTCTTGGACACAATTTGTCATAAAGGTAACTATAAAGAAAATCATCCATATTCCAACAAGTTATGTATATTTACTCACAAGAATGAACCTAATGTAAATGATTAATTGTATGCTTCAAGCTTAGCTGGAAGTACAAAAGCACTCCTAGGCCTAACCCTACTTTATTTTTCAGATGCCTAGGAACTATAAGCCGAAAGTCGTATCAAGTAACTATCATTACAGCCAAGAGGTTTTGGAAAATACACTTTCATTAATAAAAAGAAAAAAGATTACTCTCAATGCAGCCAGTAAGAAGTATGGGATTCCAAAAGGCACGCTTCATGCCAAGATCCATGGCACATATTCATCGTCACAGGGAGGATGTCCAAGAGTGTTCAACGAAGAAGAAGAAGAATTGTTGGTTCAAACATTGGAAGTTACGTCGGATTGGGGATTTCCGTTGGACACAAAAGATTTACGAAAGATTGCGAAATGTTACTTGGATCGATCAGGAAAAACTGTCGCACGATTCACGGACAATTATCCAAAATCGGATTGGGCACGAGGGTTCATGAAGAGACACAGCTCAAGGCTATCTGCCCGCATGTCAAATAATATAAAACGTGCAAGGGCTGCTGTTGACAGTGATATATTATCAAAATACTCCGACAAATTAAATTCATCTTTGGAGGGCCTCGGACCGGAGCAAATATTCAATTTCGACGAAACGAATTTGACCGATGACCCTGGAAAAGCCAAACTGATTTTCAGGAAGGGGGTGAAATATCCCGACAATGTTGTCAATCATACTAAAAGTAGTATTTCGTTAATGTTTTGTGTTTCTGCCAGTGGTGTGCTCCTTCCGCCATATATAGTGTACAAAGCCGGAGGTATGTGGGACTTATGGCGTAAGGGTGGTCCAAAAGGTGCCCCTTGTTGTAACGAAGCTTGTTGCAAACAAGGAAGCAGGTTCAATCGTACGGGGCATGGTTGGTTTGATGCCGTTTCATTTACGGATTGGTTCACTCGTTCGTTTTTACCTCACGCAATTCGGTTAGGGAAACCAACTGCACTAATCGGCGATAACTTGGCATCGCACTTCTCCCCTGATGTTCTTCAACTGTGTCGCCTACACAAGGTACGGTTCATTGCTTTACCACCAAATAGCACACACTTGACTCAACCTCTTGATGTTTCATTTTTTGGTCCTCTCAAAAAAGCATGGAGAAAAATGCTAAGGGATTGGAAGCGATTACATCCCCGCTCCTCGGCTGTAGATAAAACACAGTTTCCTGGTATGTTGAAGCAGCTCTTGCTAGAAATTCAGACCAACGCCAAAGCCAATATCATCAGTGGATTTGTTGCGACAGGAATTTTTCCTGTGGATAAAGAAAAACTTCTAAGCCGCATCCCAAGGCACAGTGTAAGTGGAATGCCAAACCAAAATGTTCCCAGCCTCATGAATGAAACTGTCATCTCTTTCCTCCAAAGTCAGAGGGCTACAGCTCCGAGGGCAGCTCCAAGAAAGAAGAGCAAATTGACGGTGATTGCTGGGCGATCAGTGGCCGCTGAAACTTCAGAAGAAGAAGATGATGAACCTCCACTCGATGTTGAGGACAGTGATGCAGGCAACGGTGACGACGCTGATGAATGTTCGGTCAATGGTAACGAAAATGGTTCAGAAGAAGCCAATATCACAGAACTGTCGGACGAAGACTGGTCAAGCGAGGATGAGATACCGCTGCGACTTGTTTCGGCAAGAGAAGCGTCTGTTTCTTCAAATAACGTACCGGTACCTGGGCAATTTGTGCTGGTTGCATTTGAAACGAAACGAGATTTATTGGACAGAGTCTATTTGGGACAAGTTTTGCAGTATGATGTTGAACGCTCAGAAACCGAAGTTAAGTTCCTAAAGGCCGTTGATAATTGTAAACTAGTATTCCGCTTTCCTGAGAACGACGACATTTCCTGGGTGAAGAAGAATCAAATTCTTGATGAAGCCATTCCACCTTACACGTTGGACAGGCGAGGCACCTGCACGATTTTCAAACATCCAGTTGATGTGAATGAGTGTTGACATGTAAATATTGTAATCTCTAATAATGAATAAAAATTAGTTAAACTGTCGCGTTTTGGTTTTTACTATTTTGGTAGACACATTTTCACAACGTTTAGAAACTGTAATAATCATCCGAAAATCATAATTTAAAAAGAATTACATAGCTTGTTGTGATATCTATTTTAAATCAACTCTTTGAACTTCCTAGTGTGAAACCTTGAATTTTAATAATATTAAAAAAAAAAACGATGCAACGTCAATCAAAATATACTTTATCTATCTGGATAAACTAGTGAGTAACGGCCATTTCAATCAGTACATGCGTGTGACAGATAATACCTATTCGATTTTTTCATACGAATCCACCCAGGTGTTCAGATTTACCCCATTGTATGTGTGCTTCAAGACATTGTACCTTTTATACAAGTGTTCAGTATTACCCCACAGTGGGGTAATGCTGAACACTAGATATAAAAATTTGTAATTAATTAGTGCTGATGGTTGAAAATTTTGTACTTATACTATTTTTGAACTACTTCCACCAGTAATGCTTTGTGCCAAAAAAAATCAACACTTATTAATTACACCTTCCGTTATTGCTAAAAGAAGAGTGAAAGTGTTCGGTATTACCCCATCTTACGGTATGTGTTTCCGCGTTGATGGAGAACATATCAACCTATCTTTGGATTGGGTATTATTATTATTTATATATATATATATATATATATATATATATATATATATATATATATATATATATATATATATATATATATATATATATATATATATATATATATATATATATATATATATATATATATATATATATATATATATATATATATATATATATATATATATATATATATATATATATATATATATATATATATATATATATATATATATATATATATATATATATATATATATATATATATATATATATATATATATATATATATATATATATATATATATATATATATATATATATATATATATATATATATATATATATATATATATATATATATATATATATATATATATATATATATATATATATATATATATATATATATATATATATATATATATATATATATATATATATATATATATATATATATATATATATATATATATATATATATATATATATATATATATATATATATATATATATATATATATATATATATATATATATATATATATATATATATATATATATATATATATATATATATATATATATATATATATATATATATATATATATATATATATATATATATATATATATATATATATATATATATATATATATATATATATATATATATATATATATATATATATATATATATATATATATATATATATATATATATATATATATATATATATATATATATATATATATATATATATATATATATATATATATATATATATATATATATATATATATATATATATATATATATATATATATATATATATATATATATATATATATATATATATATATATATATATATATATATATATATATATATATATATATATATATATATATATATATATATATATATATATATATATATATAAATAATAGTAATACCCAATCCAAAGATAGATAGGTTGATATGTTCTCCATCAACGCGGAAACACATACCGGTAACGCATTTGCCTATTTTTATTCACTTTTGATTGGGTATATTCACATTTTCCAAGTATTTAATCTATCACTTGGTTATTCGACCTATTACACTTTATATCACCTCTGAAGGGTATATTCACATTTTCCACTATTTAATCTATCACTTGGTTATTTGACTTATTAGACTTTATTATCACCTCTGAAGACATAAAATTACATATGTTGTATTTTATCAGATCGAAGTCTTAGAATATCGAATCGATCGAAAATATTGGAATCGAAAAGCAAAGCTAGTGCCACAAGTCATGAAAGACTCTGGATGGCCAAATCTCAACTGGCTTCTACAAATCATATTTTAATCCGGATTTATCAGAGATTGAGACTTAGTGCCAGCAGATGCGTCGCGATAACCATCGAGCCAAAATGCGGCCAGTTAGTTAATGTGCAATCACCTTTCTGTACGCAAGATACAATAGTGTTCTATTAGTCTGGAATCTAGATTTGACATTCCACTTCAATGCTAGTTAACGACCCCACAAACAGCTAGGATATATGGGGGTACGAATGAGCGGGTGATAGAAATGATAAGTGAAAGGGCGTTCACAAAGAAACCCATGCCTTATACGAGACTCAACCTACGCTCGACCTGACTTCAGTTCCTAACGCAGTGTGATAGTTGACTGAGACGCGGGGGGCGGCATTGGCATTCCGTATTCAAATCAAATAACATTGTTCAACTAGACGCAGACCGAGACGTGTGGTCCAGTGGTACCACACTGAACCGTCATTCGGCAGACCCGGGTTCGATTCCCGCCATGGCCGACCATCCCGACAGGGGTTTCCCTCTGTCGTTCAGGTTGATACTGGGATGGTTTTTTAACAACACGCCACGACCGACTCCTTCCCACCATCCAAAACACCTAATAAAATGACCTTTCATCTCATTCTTCATTCACCGACGCCAATAGATCGTGGCCATCAGTACAGTGCATCGTTAAAACACATACAATATACAATATGAATAATACAATATATATTTTATTAATTATTTTAATTATTTTATAATTATACAATATATAATTACAATATATATAAAAAAGAGGAAAACGTGGCGCACACGTTTATTGTAAGGAGAATGATATTATTATATGAAATGCATTCGAAAGTTATGTACTTTTTTTACTTTTTATTTAATTTTTACTTATTTTTACTTCATGTACTATAATATTGTACTATTGTTGCTTCTCGTGTCGAGCAGCTAAGAAACATGAGGATTGTTGACTGATCTTGTGTAACCACTCGTCGGCCGATTGTAATTACAATTGTGAAACATGTAGGTCATTGTTGTTCTTGTTGTTATGGTTTGAACTATTTCATACTTGTCATTTTTGAGATGTTATCAAAAAATATAATACCGGTATATATAATATCAAATCCGGTAAATATATAAAGAAAACGCCCGTGAACACTAGTCATATAGCACTGCCGAAAAAAGCCAAGACGATAAGATTTCATTATTATGAAAGATGATCATTACATGTGATTGAATAAAACCAGACAACAGGTGTTTATAAATGTTTCACATTTGTCGTATTATTATTTGATTAGTTGCGGTGGTTCCGGTCACGATGTAGTGACACCAACCAAATGCTATCATAGTGCCCGAGTCCAGGGAACTTGGAATATTATTGGAATAGAATTGAAATTTAATATTGGAATAAAATTCATTTGAATTGGCCAATCTAAATTTAAGATACGTATGTAAAAGCATTCAGACCTCTAGTCAAGAGGCCCCCTGCTAAAGTTTTTTTTAAATAATGTCTCCATTGTATTTTTTTACATTAAAAATTAAATTGAAAAAATTAAAAAAAAAAAATGCAAATTGTTTTTATGAATGTTGTTATGTGTCCGTGTGGCAACCGTTTTGGCGGCAGTGTTTTGATGAACTTCTCTCTCTCTACAATTTGATAACTGCATGAATAATTAGACCTACTAATCATCTACAAGAAAAATCAGGAGCAATGCAAGTATACAACTATGTATTATACACTGAAATACGAGCCTAATGCGTACGATTTGATTTGGAATTGCGTATCTCGGAAATGTACACGAAAGCGCTGATTCCACCATTGTGAAAACGGTATAATTTTGAAAGGATAGGACTTATCCCGTAACGTTATGGGTGAGACTATAGTGGACCAACCGGTGACCCAGTGTAATAGCATTAATAAGATCGACACGAGAAGCAACAATAGAAGGCGCTTCTGAATCTCAATGTGGCCGACGAGTGGTTACACAAGTTCAGGCAACAATCCTCATGTTTCTTAGCTGCTCGACACGAGAAGCAACAATAGAAGGCGCTTCTGAATCTCAATGTGGCCGACGAGTGGTTACACAAGTTCAGTCAACAATCCTCATGTTTCTCAGCTGCTCGACACGAGAAGCAACAATAGAAGGCGCTTCTGAATCTCAATGTGGCTGACGAGTGGTTACACAAGTACAGTCAACAATCCTCATGTTTCTTAGCTGCTCGACACGAGAAGCAACAATAGAAGGCGCTTCTGAATCTCAATGTGGCCGACGAGTGGTGACACAAGTTCAGTCAACAATCCTCATGTTTCTTAGCTGCTCGACACGAGAAGCAACAATAGAAGGCGCTTCTGAATCTCAATGTGGCCGACGAGTGGTTACACAAGTTCAGTCAACAATCCTCATGTTTCTTAGCTGCTCGACACGAGAAGCAACAATAGAAGGCGCTTCTGAATCTCAATGTGGCCGACGAGTGGTTACACCAGTTCAGTCAACAATCCTCATGTTTCTTAGCTGCTCGACACGAGAAGCAACAATAGAAGGCGCTCCTGAATCTCAATGTGGCCGACGAGTGGTGACACAAGTTCAGTCAACAATCCTCATGTTTCTCAGCTGCTCGACACGAGAAGCAACAATAGAAGGCGCTTCTGAATCTCAATGTGGCCGACGAGTGGTTACACAAGCTCAGTCAACAATCCTCATGTTTCTTAGCTGCTCGACACGAGAAGCAACAATAGAAGGCGCTTCTGAATCTCAATGTGGCCGACGAGTGGTTACACAAGTTCAGTCAACAATCCTCATGTTTCTTAGCTGCTCGACACGAGAAGCAACAATAGAAGGCACTTCTGAATCTCAATGTGGCTGACGATTGGTTACACAAGTTCAGTCAACAATCCTCATGTTTCTCAGCTGCTCGACACGAGAAGCAACAATAGAATGCGCTTCTGAATCTCAATGTGGCCGACGAGTGGTTACACAAGTTCAGTCAACAATCCTCATGTTTCTCAGCTGCTCGACACGAGAAGCAACAATAGAAGGCGCTTCTGAATCTCAATGCGGCCGACGAGTGGTTACACAAGTACAGTCAACAATCCTCATGTTTCTCAGCTGCTCGACACGAGAAGCAACAATAGAAGGCGCTTCTGAATCTCAATGTGACCGACGAGTGGTTACACAAGTACAGTCAACAATCCTCATGTTTCTTAGCTGCTCGACACGAGAAGTAACAATAGAAGGCGCTTCTGAATCTCAATGTGGCCGACGAGTGGTCACACAAGTTCAGTCAACAATCCTCATGTTTCTCAGCTGCTCGACACGAGAAGCAACAATAGAAGGCGCTTCTGAATCTCAATGTGGCCGACGAGTGGTTACACAAGTTCAGTCAACAATCCTCATGTTTCTCAGCTGCTCGACACGAGAAGCAACAATAGAAGGCGCTTCTGAATCTCAATGTGGCCGACGAGTGGTTACACAAGTACAGTCAACAATCCTCATGTTTCTCAGCTGCTCGACACGAGAAGCAACAATAGAAGGCGCTTCTGAATCTCAATGTGGCCGACGAGTGGTGACACAAGTTCAGTCAACAATCCTCATGTTTCTTAGCTGCTCGACACGAGAAGCAACAATAGAAGGCGCTTCTGAATCTCAATGTGGCCGACGAGTGGTTACACAAGTTCAGTCAACAATCCTCATGTTTCTCAGCTGCTCGACACGAGAAGCAACAATAGAAGGCGCTTCTGAATCTCAATGTGGCCGACGAGTGGTTACACAAGTACAGTCAACAATCCTCATGTTTCTCAGCTGCTCGACACGAGAAGCAACAATAGAAGGCGCTTCTGAATCTCAATGTGGCCGACGAGTGGTTACACAAGTACAGTCAACAATCCTCATGTTTCTTAGCTGCTCGACACGAGAAGCAACAATAGAAGGCGCTTCTGAATCTCAATGTGGCCGACGAGTGGTTACACAAGTACAGTCAACAATCCTCATGTTTCTCAGCTGCTCGACACGAGAAGCAACAATAGAAGGCGCTTCTGAATCTCAATGTGGCCGACGAGTGGTTACACAAGTACAGTCAACAATCCTCATGTTTCTTAGCTGCTCGACACGAGAAGCAACAATAGAAGGCGCTTCTGAATCTCAATGTGGCCGACGAGTGGTTACACAAGTTCAGTCAACAATCCTCATGTTTCTCAGCTGCTCGACACGAGAAGCAACAATAGAAGGCGCTTCTGAATCTCAATGTGGCCGACGAGTGGTTACACAAGTACAGTCAACAATCCTCATGTTTCTCAGCTGCTCGACACGAGAAGCAACAATAGAAGGCGCTTCTGAATCTCAATGTGGCCGACGAGTGGTGACACAAGTTCAGTCAACAATCCTCATGTTTCTTAGCTGCTCGACACGAGAAGCAACAATAGAAGGCGCTTCTGAATCTCAATGTGGCCGACGAGTGGTTACACAAGTTCAGTCAACAATCCTCATGTTTCTCAGCTGCTCGACACGAGAAGCAACAATAGAAGGCGCTTCTGAATCTCAATGTGGCCGACGAGTGGTTACACAAGTACAGTCAACAATCCTCATGTTTCTTAGCTGCTCGACACGAGAAGCAACAATAGAAGGCGCTTCTGAATCTCAATGTGGCCGACGAGTGGTTACACAAGTACAGTCAACAATCCTCATGTTTCTCAGCTGCTCGACACGAGAAGCAACAATAGAAGGCGCTTCTGAATCTCAATGTGGCCGACGAGTGGTTACACAAGTTCAGTCAACAATCCTCATGTTTCTCAGCTGCTCGACACGAGAAGCAACAATAGATGGCGCTTCTGAATCTCAATGTGGCCGACGAGTGGTTACACAAGTACAGTCAACAATCCTCATGTTTCTTAGCTGCTCGACACGAGAAGCAACAATAGAAGGCGCTTCTGAATCTCAATGTGGCCGACGAGTGGTTACACAAGTTCAGTCAACAATCCTCATGT
The DNA here is from genome assembly GCA_964007535.1 of Brachyptera risi. Classification (NCBI taxonomy): domain Eukaryota; kingdom Metazoa; phylum Arthropoda; class Insecta; order Plecoptera; family Taeniopterygidae; genus Brachyptera; species Brachyptera risi. Next base: position 4,895,394 of record OZ023333.1, read on the forward strand.
TTCTTAGCTGCTCGACACGAGAAGCAACAATAGAAGGCGCTTCTGAATCTCAATGTGGCCGACGAGTGGTTACACAAGTTCAGTCAACAATCCTCATGTTTCTCAGCTGCTCGACACGAGAAGCAACAATAGAAGGCGCTTCTGAATCTCAATGTGGCCGACGAGTGGTTACACAAGTTCAGTCAACAATCCTCATGTTTCTCAGCTGCTCGACACGAGAAGCAACAATAGAAGGCGCTTCTGAATCTCAATGTGGCCGACGAGTGGTGACACAAGTTCAGTCAACAATCCTCATGTCTCTCAGCAACTCGACACGAGAAGCAACAATAGAAGGCGCTTCTGAATCTCAATGTGGCCGACGAGTGGTTACACAAGTTCAGTCAACAATCCTCATGTTTCTTAGCTGCTCGACACGAGAAGCAACAATAGAAGGCGCTTCTGAATCTCAATGTGGCCGACGAGTGGTTACACAAGTTCAGTCAACAATCCTCATGTTTCTTAGCTGCTCGACACGAGAAGCAACAATAGAAGGCGCTTCTGAATCTCAATGTGGCCGACGAGTGGTTACACAAGTTCAGTCAACAATCCTCATGTTTCTCAGCTGCTCGACACGAGAAGCAACAATAGAAGGCACTTCTGAATCTCAATGTGGCCGACGAGTGGTTACACAAGTTCAGTCAACAATCCTCATGTTTCTCAGCTGCTCGACACGAGAAGCAACAATAGAAGGCGCTTCTGAATCTCAATGTGGCCGACGAGTGGTTACACAAGTACAGTCAACAATCCTCATGTTTCTCAGCTGCTCGACACGAGAAGCAACAATAGAAGGCGCTTCTGAATCTCAATGTGGCCGACGAGTGGTTACACAAGTACAGTCAACAATCCTCATGTTTCTCAGCTGCTCGACACGAGAAGCAACAATAGAAGGCGCTTCTGAATCTCAATGTGGCCGACGAGTGGTGACACAAGTACAGTCAACAATCCTCATGTTTCTTAGCTGCTCGACACGAGAAGCATCAATAGAAGGCGCTTCTGAATCTCAATGTGGCCGACGAGTGGTTACACAAGTACAGTCAACAATCCTCATGTTTCTCAGCTGCTCGACACGAGAAGCAACAATAGAAGGCGCTTCTGAATCTCAATGTGACCGACGAGTGGTTACACAAGTTTAGTCAACAATCCTCATGTTTCTTAGCTGCTCGACACGAGAAGCATCAATAGAAGGCGCTTCTGAATCTCAATGTGGCCGACGAGTGGTTACACAAGTACAGTCAACAATCCTCATGTTTCTTAGCTGCTCGACACGAGAAGCATCAATAGAAGGCGCTTCTGAATCTCAATGTGGCCGACGAGTGGTTACACAAGTACAGTCAACAATCCTCATGTTTCTCAGCTGCCCGACACGAGAAGCAACAATAGAAGGCGCTTCTGAATCTCAATGTGACCGACGAGTGGTTACACAAGTTTAGTCAACAATCCTCATGTTTCTTAGCTGCTCGACACGAGAAGCAACAATAGAAGGCGCTTCTGAATCTCAATATGGCCGACGAGTGGTTACACAAGTACAGTCAACAATCCTCATGTTTCTTAGCTGCTCGACACGAGAAGCAACAATAGAAGGCGCTTCTGAATCTCAATGTGGCCGACGAGTGGTTACACAAGTACAGTCAACAATCCTCATGTTTCTTAGCTGCTCGACACGAGAAGCAACAATAGAAGGCGCTTCTGAATCTCAATGTGGCCGACGAGTGGTTACACAAGTTCAGTCAACAATCCTCATGTTTCTTAGCTGCTCGACACGAGAAGCAACAATAGAAGGCGCTTCTGAATCTCAATGTGGCCGACGAGTGGTTACACAAGTTTAGTCAACAATCCTCATGTTTCTTAGCTGCTCGACACGAGAAGCAACAATAGAAGGCGCTTCTGAATCTCAATGCGGCCGACGAGTGGTTACACAAGTTCAGTCAACAATCCTCATGTTTCTTAGCTGCTTGACACGAGAAGCAACAATAGAAGGCGCTTCTGAATCTCAATGTGGCCGACGAGTGGTTACACAAGTTCAGTCAACAATCCTCATGTTTCTTAGCTGCTCGACACGAGAAGCAACAATATAAGGCGCTTCTGAATCTCAATGTGGCCGACGAGTGGTTACACAAGTACAGTCAACAATCCTCATGTTTCTTAGCTGCTCGACACGAGAAGCAACAATAGAAGGCGCTTCTGAATCTCAATGTGGCCGACGAGTGGTTACACAAGTTCAGTCAACAATCCTCATGTTTCTCAGCTGCTCGACACGAGAAGCAACAATAGAAGGCGCTTCTGAATCTCAATGTGGCCGACGAGTGGTTACACAAGTACAGTCAACAATCCTCATGTTTCTTAGCTGCTCGACACGAGAAGCAACAATAGATGGCGCTTCTGAATCTCAATGTGGCCGACGAGTGGTTACACAAGTACAGTCAACAATGTGATATTCCAGTCAATATCATTGTTGACAATATGCACCCGGTTTATTGTGTGACTTTTCTCTAGTTCCAGTTTTCTTCACTAACAGCGTGCCTGCAACTTCTTCTGGGTAATATCTAGCGCACTGAACCGTCACTCAGCATACTTGGGATCGATTCTCTTCACACTGACAGAAGTTCTTCGTAGCTTCCTCTGTCGACAACGTGGTGCTGAAATGGTTCCGTATTAGAGCTGGCTATAGAAACGCTTTTGAACCAATACAAAATGAATAACTTTTCATCTCAACTTCGCGCATCATTCAACGACGCCAATGAATCTTAAAGTTTCATTCTGACTACACGGTTCGTCTTTGAGCAAATACGTTAAACTATAGGCAAACACAACATAAGCGTTGTATAAGATGAGCGAGATATCCGAATAAGGTATAACAGCTCTACCCTTGCTACTTTATCGCCTAGACTGGTTTTCTACACACCTTGACGTATGTAGAAAATCCTTCATTGTTGGGCAAATATTGAATCTAGAAAGCAGTGAATCTCGGCAACCCAATTTTGTCATTATTTTATGATATATTTTATGAATAAGACCAGTTATTTCAATTTTTTCTTCAAAACCGCTGGTTAGATTTGACCATTGTGGATCGTCCGCCCTCGTGATGTCACAAAATATAAAAACCAATCAAGTGGACAGTGAAGCAGGGGAAATAGGGAAATAACCAATCAAGGTATCTAAACGTTTCCCCACTTCGTATAAGTGTCACATCCATTTACATTGGTCAATTGTATACAAAATGGTGATAATGTGTAAAGTCTATGTATACACATTCAGAGAAAATTTCATCTCATTGGGAGAGATTTTATTTTTCCACATTTTCCACCCAGCCAAATCTTATGGGGTTTTTAGAAACTTGGAGATGATATTTCTCAAAATCGGTTGGATGAGTTGGATGAGTTTGCGTGAACCAAAAAAAGTTTCATGTCGATCAGTCAAACCCTGCGACCTGTGGAGTGCCTACAAAAAAAAAAAAAAAAAAAAAAATATATAAGAATGGGATGGAGACTTCGCTACGCTCATCTAATGATGATAATGATAAGAGAGATTGCAAGAGAAGAGCAAATGGTAAAAAATACCTTATTTTAAATAGGCCCTATCTCTTTTCCAGTAGGAAGTATGTGGCATTTTTTGTTCAATAAATAACAAGATACAAATTTATTCTAATTATTTACATGTAGGCCTATTACAAACGTATTTAGTTGAAGCATTTGTTTGAAATGCAATTTAAAATGCGTCGATTTACAACTTCAAAGTTTTTTAATTTTTTTTTTTCATCAGTAGACCAATTTAGTAATGTATTATTCTTCTAATCGTTTACATGTGTTATACAAACGCATTAGTTGAAGCATTCATATAAAACACAATTTAAAAAGCGTCGATTTATATAACTTCCAAAGTTTATTGAAAAAGTAATTTTATCAACCTTGGGCCAATTTATTAAAGGTAGTTTATAGAGTTTTCCTTGCGTTTTGAAATGGAAATCATGATAATTGGATGAGCGAAGCGAAGACTCACTTTCATCGTACTTGGAAAAAACGTGTTTCTTTTCATTATTTGCGCTCCAGAAAGGTCAAACGAGAGATAACATTGCACACACATTTGTCATTATACAACTCGGTACTGCGTGGTTTTCAAATACAATCAGTTGAAACACTTTTCAATGTTTCTTTTAACTAGGCAAACGCGTTGTGTTTCCGTGTTGATGGATGAGATACTCATCAACTTATATCTTTGGATTGGTTATTTATATATACACCTTGAGATCCAAACAATTATGTCACTGCTAGCATATTTCCTCATCAATTTATATGATAATAAAGAAGGCTTTGTTTTAATCGTTTCCAATTGATGGTGACACCTGTTGCTTGGATTCAATTGGTTTCTTAATAGCTCTGAGTATTTAAAAAATGGATTATATATTTTTTTACATCAAAACGGCTGATCTGATTGGACTGAAAGTTCGGAATGAGGTGTATAATTATAATATTAAAATTCCATGAGAATTTGAATTCTGTCGAAGAAAATATTTTTGACGAATTTTTTCATCTGGGTTTCTCTTATGGGATTTTTGAAATTTTTGAAAAGATGTTTCTCAGAAGTGGTTCAACCGATTGCGCCTCAAAACTATAAGCCTACAGTATCGAGTTAGATAAGGACACTTGTGTATGCCAAGTTTCAACTGATTTTGAATTTTCGTTTCACCTGTGGAGCGCGAACAAAACAGAAAAAACGGCACTTTTTTTCGGGTATGGTGAAATCGAGTCTTCGCTTCGCTCATCCAATCAAATTTTATATTGGTCTTAACGACGCACAGCACTTATTGATGAATGAGATCTATTGGCGTCGGTGGATGATATATGAGATGATGATGTGATGAAGGGTATTTTATGAGGTGTTTTTGGATAGTGGGAAGGAGTCGGTCGTGGCACGTAAAAAAAATCCGTCAGGATTGTCGACAATGGCGGGAATCGAACGCCGGTCTTCTAAATGATGTTGCAGTGTACTAGCCACTCGACCACTCGTCTCAGTAGGCTTACGGTATTTATTTCTCATTATCAATTATTTAAATCCTTCATTCATTATAGCATTGAGGGGATGATTATAGCCAATATTTTGTTTTTCAGTTCATATTAAGACAAGAATAGTATAGGCCTAGTACGCGGGGCCTATCCTATTTAATAATTCCTTTACGCTCGATTATTTAAATTTTAAATCGAGTTCGATCTGAGCCGCTACTTCATTCCGGTTGTCAACCATGCCACCACGGCCCAAGAGAGATCGAGCTCTTTGACAGCCGCTGCACGATGTAGTGATACCAACCTATTTCATCATAATATAAAGGAAGTGGTCCAACTTTATATTTATGATGAAATAAGTTGGCATCACTACGTCGTGGCCGCTATAAACGTGACAATCAACATCACACGCACTAATTAATTACCATCTCCCAAGTCCCAATAGTCCACCGCGTCAACAAAAATGCAGAATACGATAGCTGGGTTTAATTGGAGTGATGTTTTAGTGAAACGATTAGTATTTTTGTCCTTCAGTGGAGCACGCTGGCTCAGTGAAAGAAACTCAAGGTTGTTCTGGTCTTCAAACGGTACACACACCACGAAAACATTGTCCACTCGCGAGGCGCGGTTGTAAACAAAATGCGCGAGGTGTACAATGACAACATGCGGCTCTCGTGGGTTAGTTACTCACGACAAATAATGGAAAAAAATATATTATCATGATTCTTGTAGTAAATTAATTTTCGCTGAAAGATGTTTATACAAATTTCATCACGAAATTTGGAAGTAAAACCACTCGTAGGTGATCTGCTATATCCGCGCCAAGATACGTGAACAAAAAAATCAACATTTTCACTGGATTTTTTGCAGTAAAACAAAAGTGAATGTTATTTTGAGGTGAAAAAAAATATATAGGCCTATATATATATATACAGTATATATATATATAAATATATATAAATATATATATATATATATATATATATATATATATATATATATATATATATATATATATATATATATATATACATATATATATATATATACCGATATATATATATATATATATATATATATATATATATATATATATATATATATATATATACCGATATATATATATATATATATATATATATATATATATATATATATATATATACATATATATATATATATATATATATATATATATATATATATATATATATATATATATATATATATATATATATATATATATATATACCGATATATATGTATATATATATATATATATTGAAACTTTTAAACTTTCACGACTCATTTTATAATAATGATATATATTTAATAGGAAGATTAAAGTCGTGTATAAAATTGTGAAATATTTTTAATATCTCTACGTTTCAACCATTATGTTATGGCCTTTTTCAAGAGAATTATTGAACTGAATAATATGACAAAAATTGTATTAGTATTAATAATATATAATAGTATTAGTATTTATATGAGATATAATTTTTGTCATATTATTCAGTTCAATAATTCTCTTGAAAAAGGCCATAACATAATGGTTGAAACGTAGAGATATTAAAAATATTTCACAATTTTATACACGACTTTAATCTTCCTATTAAATATATATCATTATTATATATATATATATATATATATATATATATATATATATATATATATATATATATATATATATATATATATACCGATATATATATATATATATATATATATATATATATATATATATATATATATATATACATATACCGATATATATATGTATATATATATATATATATATATATATATATATATATATATATATATATATATATATATAATATATGAATATATCAATATATATATATATATATATATATATATATATATATATATATATATATATATATATATATATATATATATATATATAATTGAACCAGCTACAGGCAGCTGAGATGAAGTTCTTGAGGAGTGTGAAGGGGATTACGAGAATGGATAAAGTTCGAAGTAAGCAGATAAGAAGTGAGCTAGGAGTAGAGAGATTAGGGTTCAAATTGGGAAGAGAGAGGCTTAGGTGGTTCGGTCATATGAAGAGGATGGGAACCGAGAGAATACCAAGGCGGGTATTCGAGGCGGCTACAGTGGGAACACGGAGAGTGGGACGACCGAGAGAGAGGTGGATTGGGCTGATTAAGGAGGATGTACTGATGAGAGGAGGAAGGTGGAAGGAGTTAGAGGCAGAACGTCAGTGGGAGGACAGACTAAAATGGAAGGAATTGGTGGAACAATTGGAAGTGGAAGAAGAGGAGGAGGAAGATGAGGAGGAAATGCCAGGCGTGGCCAACCGGTTTCCAGGAGTCTTGCGGCCCTAGTGATGGTGGAAATACCCACCCCCTGACCCAATGTTTCAGTTGGAACCAGGGGATATATATATATATATATATATATATATATATATATATATATATATATATATATATAACTTCACTCAACTCTCACGATTCATATTTGAATAAAGAGTGAAACTGGGCTGTTTTTTCAATCGTGATATTATTTATTTAAAGTGACCAATATATATTTAATATGACAAATGAATGACATCACGATTGAAAAAACAGCCCAGTTTCACTCAATTTATTCATACACACACACATATATATATATATATATATATATATATATATATATATATATATATATATATATATATATATATATATATGACATGTATTCAATTTCATCCTTCTTTACGAAGGTTCTCGTTCTTCAGTTTGTCATGTACAGAGAAAATAGTCAGTCCAACAAATCCTAGATCTCAAACCAATACACAGTACATTAGACGGCACAGCCGTTTTGGTCCATAAATATGATAACTAGGCAAACGCGTTATGTGTTTCCGCGTTGATGGATGAGCTGGAACATATCAACTTATCTTTGGATTGGTTATTATATATATATATATATACACCTTGAGATCCAAACCATTACATCACTGCCATCTTATTTTCCATTAATAATTGGATGAGCGAAGCGAAGACTCAATTACACTATACCGAAAAAAAAGTGTCTGTTTTTTTTTTTTTTTTTTTTTTTTTTTTTTTTTTTTTTTTTTTTTTTTTTTGTTTTTTTGTTCGCGCTCCACAGGTCAGACGAAAATTCAAAATCAGTTGAAACTTGGCACACACATGAACCCCTATCTGACTTGATGCTGTATAGTTTTGAGGCGTGATCGGTTGAACCACTTCTGAGAAAACTCATTCCAAAGTTTTCAAAAATCCCATTAGAATAACCCAGAGGAGAACATTCGTGAAAAATATTTCATCTGAGAGGATTCAAATTCTCAGGGAATTTGAATCTGATAATGATACACATTATTCCGAACTCTCACTTGAATCGGATCAGCCGTTTCGATGTAAAAAAATATATAATGTTATTTGTGTTAATTATTCAAAGCTATTAAGATACCTATTAAATCAAAGCAACAAGTGTCACCACTTGATCGTAAACGATTAAAACAAAGCCTTCTTTATTATCATATAAATTATTAATGAAAAATAAGATGGCAGTGATGTAATGGTTTGGATCTCAAGGTGTATATATATATATAATAACCAATCCAAAGATAAGTTGATATGTTCCAGCTCATCCATCAACGCGGAAACACATAACGCGTTTGCCTAGTTTATATAATAATAAAGAAGGCTTTGTTTTAATCGTTTACAATCAAGTGGTGACACTTGTTGCTTTGATTTAATTGGATGAGCGGAGCGAAGACTCAATTACACTATACCGAAAAAAAAGTGCCTGTTTTTTTTTTTTTTTTTTTTTTTTTTTTTTTGTTTTTTTGTTCGCGCTCCACAGGTCAGACAAAAATTCAAAATAAGTTGAAACTTGGCACATACATGAACCCCTATCTGACTTGATGCTGTATAGTTTTGAGGCACGATCGGTTGAACAACTTCTGAGAAAACTCATTCCAAAGTTTTCAAAAATCCCATTAGAATAAGCCAGAGGAAAACATTCGTGAAAAATATTTCATCTGAGAGGATTCAAATTCTCAGAGAACTTCAATCTGATAATGATACACATTATTTCGAACTTTTACTCGAATCGGATCAGCCGTTTCGATGTAAAAAAATATATAATGTTATTTGTGTCAATTATTCGAAGCTATTAAGATACCTATTAAATCAAAGCAACAAGTGTCACCACTTGACTGTAAACGATTAAAACAAAGCCTTCTTTATTATCATATAAATTATTAATGTAAAATAAGATGGCAGTGATGTAATGGTTTGGATCTCAAGGTGTATATATATAATAACCAATCCAAAGATAAGTTGATATGTTCCAGCTCATCCATCAACGCGGAAACACATAACGCGTTTGCCTAGTAGGTATCTTAATAGCTTTGAATAATCGACACAAATAACATTATATATTTTTTTACATCGAAACGGCTGATCCGATTTGAGTAAAAGTTCGGAATAATGTGTAACATTATCAGATTAAAATTCTCTGAGAATTTGAATCCTCTCAGATGAAATATTTTTCACCAATGTTTTCCTCTGGGTTATTCTAATGGGATTTTTGAAAACTTTGGAATGAGTTTTCTCAGAAGTTGTTAAACCGATCGCGCCTCAAAACTATACAGCATCAAGTCAGATAGGGGTTCATGTGTGTGCCAAGTTTCAACTGATTTTGAATTTTTGTCTGACCTGTGGAGCGCGAACAAAAAAAACGAAAAAAAAAAATAAATAAATAAAACAGGTACTTTTTTTTCGGTATAGTGTAATTGAGTCTTCGCTTCGCTCATCCAATAAATAAATAAAAATTCAAAATAGATGCATGTTAAATAATAATAATAATAATGCCTAGATAATGCATTCAGCTCAGCATTCAGGGAACCGCAAATGCAAAAATTACATCGTTTTTTTTTAGATTATATAGACCCCTGTTGAATATTCAATATCCCAAAAAATCACAAAAAGATTTCACATACAATTTAGATTCCATCTAGGGATTCCAAATTCAAATCGAATCACATTCGGATTGGGTCAAGAGAACATTCTGCGATCGGTCTAAACGTAACAATAGCCAATTGCTAAAAACAACAAAGGACGTGGGATAGTTTCTCGTTACGATTACGACACAAGATTCCTGTGAGAATGGAGACCTGCTTCAATTGTTTGTATTTTACTAACATGTGATCATTGACTTAAAACTATAAGTCCATGATGTGATGGTGACAGTGGCTAAGAATTGAGATACTTCTGTCAAGTGACGTCACCCATTGTTACAAGAGACAGACAACAATGTCCACCAGTTGGAATTGACCAATCAGGATGTTTGGTAGTCCACCAGTTCGCTGTATTGCTATGGTAACTATTGTTTGTCATTTGTTACGTGACAGACGTCTATACAGAGAATAATAATTACAAGTAAGTTTGTATAACCACTAACTTGCATTTTGGCTGTCACAATATTCACATTATAAGCTATATTGCCGACTGATTTCATAAACAGGCTTGGTCTACCTATAGGCCTAATATAGATACATTTTTTTTAAATTAATGAAATATAATTTAGAACTACATCGCTTTTTTGGATCTCTGTTACATCAAGCTGTAAAAAAATGGAATATTCTTTGATTAGGCCCTACCAGTGTTGAATTCAGAGATTTTGTTGCGTGGTGGCTTTTGTGTTTCCCGGGGGGGCAAGGGAAAACCGAAATACCTACAAGTTTCTGAAAGAATACACTATGTATCTAGTGCTTAATGTTTTTATCCCGGGGGAGCAAATGACATCCTGCGGGGGGGGGGGGCCGCAGGTATGCCTGAATTCAACACTGGGCCCTACCTATATCTAGGCCTATTGATATAATAATCAAGATACGATAGTCCGAATGACGGAAGGAAGGTAATAGCAAGAATCAATTAGGTAGACAGTTGTGTAACTGTTGGTGGCCCGATCGACCGGAACCGGAACCGGGACCGTCTCCTCAACACTAAAGGTCACGACTGTCGATCTGGCATGACTCGATTAACAATCAAGGATAAATATGAGAAAAGATTTAGTAAAAATAACGGTCCCGGCTAAAATAAAATTATATCGACAAAACTGGACCCTTACCGTGACTGCCGCTTTGTCCTAGGCCTCGCGATTGAGGTTTTGATTGGATAATGTACTCTAGGAGAGCTAAATACCATGACAATACGAGATACTAACAGAGTCATGGTCTCTTGGAACGCAACAATGTGACCTATTAAGCCCACCTCAAGAGCACGGCTAGGATTTTGTGCTAACAACAATGGAAATACACAAATACTGGCCATGTTGCTATGGTACTTGGCTCTATTATAGTGAATAAAAACCAATCAAATCCTTAGTTCCTTGGAGCTAGCTAAGCCTAGGACGTTATCTCAAGTGGAAGTCGTGGTAAGGGTCCAGAAATGTGAATAAAATGTGGAATAACCAACACAACTGAGATGTGACATGAAATATATATATATATATATATATAATTCAATTGTGAGAACATCATTATAATTAAACCTTGGAAGATGGTAATAATGCTTTCAAAAACCTGTTTCAACTCTTCATTCGCACATCAGTAGAAAACAACAAAACTATATTTTACCATCATGTGTTGGGAAATAATATTACTTTTATAGTATAAATATTAATTGAGTGATATATGATGATATTTGCTAGATGCTAATATTCCGTCAGCATCAGAACCAATCAGCACGTAGGCTTATAACAACCGACTCGACTTGACCCGTGCGCCAAACGGAGTCAGAACTTACCCAATGCCTCAACGAAACCCTTTCTTACATCACACTTTGAGTTTTTTACAATTGGTTTGTTTACAACTATCACAGATCTTCGCTCATTTCCCGAGTTGTGCTTATTTGAAAATGGAACATTTTCTCGATGTATCGGCCCGCGAGTTGGTCAAAAGCAACACTGGTATTAATCAATACACCACCCGGCAAGTGACGTCATCTCCCTTCTTCCCTCCCTCCCCCGCCGACCCACACACACACACACAAACACCCCCCCCGCCACCCTCGTCACGTGACAGGCGCGAAGGGTTTAATCATTACTTGACTTTACTTGGCGGGCTTGAATAATTCTAGTCGTCAATGCGTGTGGGGGACGTACCTGTTGGCAGTTGGTTTAGCGAGATATCACAAATCTAATGCGGATCTAAACACGGATCATTTGTATACCTTGAGATGGAAAAAGTTTCAATTATTTAACAAATATAGCATAGCTACACAACTGAAAAAAAAAACTTTTTAGCTGTATACCTTTCACAATTATACGATACAGTTTGAATAGTTTGTGGCCGAGTGGTTAATACACTGAACCGTCATTCAGGAGACCGGGGCTCGATTCCCGCCATGGTCGACCATCCTGACAGGGGTTTTTCGTGGTTTCCCTCTGTCGTTCAGGCCAATACTGGGATGGTTCCTTAACAACAGGCCACGACCGACTCCTTCACAGTATCCAAAAACACCAAATAAAATAAGCTTTCATCGTATCATCCCATCGATCTCATACATCATTCATCGACGCCAATAGATCATAGTCATCAGTAGAGTGCGTCGTTAAATCCAATACAAATTAATATTTCTTCTCTCTTCAAGGTATTTAAAATATACGTGTATCACTCGTATTGAAATGTTGTTCTCTCATGCTTTCACCAATAAGCTGACATTTCGCTCTCATAATGCGCGCGCACATGGTAAGCTTCGACACTTGACGTAAAATGCATGCATATTTGTATAATTGTAAAACGTGTATTTTTGGGGGAGTTAGAAGCTTTGGAAAAGACGATTATAATGGCGCTCAGACAAGCTGTATAATGCACACGCACACTTGGTTGACTTTCTTAGCGGAGAGAGAACAAGATATTGGCAACATGAAATCTGTGAATAAATAAATACGCCTCGAGCAATACGTATATTTTAATGAGACAAGTTCATCGTTTGATTTTTTGTGAAAATAAATGGATACAAATTTAGCGGAATGAATTAAAATCCACCGAGTTTGTCTCGATAACAATCATATTTTAAAGCGTAGGCCCTGTTCCAAATGTCAACGAATTCATCTCAGGACGTTTCACTTTTTATATGAAGAAACATCGCGTTTGAAATAAATCCGGACAATAAAAAAAAATCCCAACTTATAACAGCATTTAAGAAAAAAAAACTAATCAATATGTTATTATCGCTTTTTTCATAATTGTGTCAACATGATCATAGAACTAGTGAAACGCGAAATATGCGTTGTAAGATGAGCGAGATATCTGAATAAGGTATGAAAGTCCTTGAAGTAGTTCTACCCTTGCTACTTTATCGACTTTGGTATTCTACACACCTTGATATCTGAATAAGCTATAAAAGTCAGTTAGTTCTACTCTTGCCACTTCATTGACTCTGGTATTCTACACACCTTGACGCATATAAAAAATACTTCATTGTTGGTCAACTCTTGAATCTAGAAAGCAGTGCATCTCGACAACTTGATTCTGTCATAATTTGTATGATATATTTTATGAATATTATCAGTCATTTTATTTTTTTCCTCCAAAACGACTGATCAGAATTGCTTAAAAAATCGTAATAATGTGTAAAATCCATGTATACACATTTAGAGAAAATTTCATCCCATTTGGAGAGATTTTATTTTTCAACATTTTCCGCCCAGCCAAATCTTATGGGGTTTTTAGAAACTTTGAGATGATGATTCTCAAAATCAGTTCGACCGATTCATCCCAAAAACTATACAGTTCTAAGTTGGATGAGTTTGCGTGTACAAAAAAAGTTTCATGTTGATCAGTCAACCCTTGCGACCTGTGAAGTGCTTACAAAAAAAAAAAAAAAAAAAAAACACACAGACAAAGCCCTATTAAGAGTGGGATGGAGACTTCGCTACGCTCATCAATTAAGAACTCCACAGACCTTCTTTATACTTTGACTTGATCAACAAAACCAAATTACTTGGCCTTGACTTGTAAATCCATCCAACCATTGATTCTTCTAGACGAAACGATTAGTTAGATTTCGTTTGAGGAACTTATAAAATTAAAATTGTAATTTGGTGTTGCACACTGATCTAGCCAGTACACGGCACTTGTTTCATTGTTGATAACAATAATTAGTGTTCGATTTATACCACGTACTGCCTTCTAGGTGCAAGGTCAACCTTACGAAACGAGACGAATTGAGTGTGAAATGCGCGGCGCAGAATGACTCATCCACTCGTTTCGTTCAAAGTCCGAAGCGAAACTCCCAATCGGCAATGCTAACAGCTCATGAGAGTCGATTTAGTTTTTCGATGATAACTTTTGAACGGTATGAGATATCAAAATTCTAATACGCGAGTAACAGACATTTCCATTACCTTCAATACGGTATAAGCAAACACTATCTTATTTCTATCGCATAATTTTCACAGGAATAGGCTTGGAGCTGAAAATACGCTTCTGGAATTATATATACCTACCTGTGACAGTATTCATTTAGAAACCAATCACTTTAAAGGTATTACAAATATCTGTACTTCTTCTGCATTGTAATGTTGATATCTCATACCGCTCAAAAGTCATCACCAAAATACTGATATTTCGCTAAATCGACCCTCATAGGCACAAAAAGCTTCAATTCACCACTGTGTACCGGTACCTAGATCAAATCCGTGTGCCGACATTTGATCAAGTCAACGTCGGGGTAGGCACGTCCCGTTAGCTTGGGTTACGTATTTTGTGTCCCTATTGGTGAGTACGGTATAGTAACTAATATCTTTGCCCTTGCCTTCACCACGCGGTGTTCAATAGACTCACTTGTAACGCGTAAAACGTTATCCGCATAAAAATGCGAGCTTTGAGTATAAGTACACTTTGCTTCACATAAAGCGGTCGAAGAAAAGTGACATTGTAAGCATCGGAACGTCAGAATACCATGATAACATAGGAGTATATTCCATATAAAATGTAATTTAAATTGCGAAAAATAACATTTTACGTGGCTACATGTGTACACCAATGAGTTATCAGTTTCGTTCGAATTATTAGTAATTATAGACATTAAATAAACAATAGTAGTGTTCGTCTGTCTGCACTATCTTGCACGAACTTGCACCAACTTACACCGATCGGTCGGTGGCCGTTCGTCTGACTCGGGGCAGAATAGTGCAGCTTGCACTCGGCTGTTCGTTTGTCGACGCACGGTGAACTAGAGTAAGTTGGTGTAAAAAAGTGTAAGAAAAGTTACCCCTGTACGTATAGGTGGTGTAAAGTAGTATAAGCAGATTTTACGCGCGCAACATGGAGGTATCTGTGGATGCTATTCACGTTTTACGTACGGACTGATGAAAACGGGATATTGTTTAGCTCTAAATGCTAGTTTTATCAGTTCATCAATCATCCTTGAGATATTTGTTAATTATGATATCAGTTTAGTTCATTAGTTTTATGAGGATACTTTTATTTAGTTTATTAACAGTGCTCTCAAAACGATATTGTTTGAATATTCCGGGTGTCAAGTAGCTTACTGGCGATTCTCTCGTCTTGCTACTTTTCTATCATCTTTTAAATATTATATAAATGCTTTTGGCCAAGGGTTATTGGTCATGAATATTTTTGTCTCGACCAATATCATTAGTAGTAGTAGTAGTAGTAAACTTTATTAGCATGTTGCTATTTACATATTCAATTTCACTTTACATTCAATAAAACACTAAACTTGACATATTTCTAAATTCTAGAAAATCTAGGCCTATGCCTTTATATCTAGAATGTAATATTGTCATTTTTCTTTATAAGGAAATTTATCATGAGCGTAGAAATTAATTGAAAGTTGAAACATATTTTGAATTCGCGGCAAGTAGTTTGTGGTACGCGGTGGGTGGGGCTGTTCGTCTGTAATTGTTAGTTTTGAACTGAACAACGGCGCATCCTGCACGGAGTTGAACTCAAGTTGCTCCACCCCCTTAAAGTGTACTCTAGTTCTTTTCAGTTCATGAAAGACGAACACAACTATTGTGTAACGTCGTTTCCGCACTTTTTCGCGTGACTGTACTGCAAAGTACGAATTTCGCGCATTCTGTTCCGGAAGGCCTTGGATTTCGGCAGATTTATGCATAGATTCTACATTATCGGTATACACAAAGCTGTAGGCTGAAATGAGATGATGTAATGAAAAAGGTTGAAATGTCTAATTTGTATTTGTGGTTAGGCCTTACCTATTAATGAATAAGAAAATATTTACAATAATGTGAGCATTGGTAGGCCTCCTTAAATCGTCATTGGTAGACAAACAACTAGTTAATTTAGTGTAGGCCTACACCTGATTTCAGATTTCAAGGGATTTCATCAGTTGTTAATCGTAGTCGCTGAATAATTCAATGGTATTTTCTTCTAATTTAATTAGATTAATTGGATTGGATTATAATGTATAATAATAATAATAATTCATTTGTTCAGTGCATACATGAAATATACATGTTTATAGAATATGTCAATCTGTGAATGTGCAGCATGCACTTGTATTTGCTACGAATGTATATATTCATTTCCTTTAAAATGTGTAATCCCGTATAACCTAGCTATTGGTGGGGTCGTTAGGCAAACAATAATAATAATACTCAAAATGTGTAATTCTTCTTGATTTTTCTTGATTATAAATGTAATAGATACTCGACTATGTTTGTTGTAGACGACAGTTGTCCACGGATAACTCTTCAAATAAAATATTGTCAGATGTCTCAAAACAGATTGATAAACAAGTATTCAAATTTCTGAATTTGACAGATTTATTGGATAAAATATGATTGAATTTCTCATGTATAATTATTTGTCTTGGAATTAAAAAAAGGATGATGAAACTACCACGCTGTCAGTGACACCAGAAAAAAATTAAATGAAAAAGACTAGAAAAGAATGAGACATAAAATCACATCGAAATTCATGTTACCAATAACAATATGTTAGAGATTAAAAACATTCTAGAAATTATCAATTGAGTTAGGTCTATACGGTAATAAAAAATAAATAAATATACTTTCTTCAATTCTCATTTCTAAGAACGAAGAATAAAATATATACAATTTTATATGAAGAATTACTAGGGACCAGTTGTTGATCAATCTCTCTCAACATGTAGGCCTACAGTGTGCCAAGCCACAACAAATGTGCAAGTGATAAAAAACCTAAACAAGATTCAGCAGGAGGGGGGGGGGGGGGGTCAGGGGAATCGGCTGACCCCCCCAATAATCATGTGATAGGCCTAACTATAACAAAGAACTATAACAAACGTGTCAACTTTATCAGTCTTGACCCCTTAGTGATGTTAGGGCTTTGCCGCCTATGCAAGATTGTTTCTCTTTGAAATGTCGAAATAATGTCAACAGAAGCTATCGTCAAGTGGCTGGTTACTTATGAATAGTAAATGCTAGTTTCATGTACTTGATCACAATGTAATTTTATGTAAGATAAACTAAATTACATTTTATTTCAAAAAGTGAAAGTGAAACTATGACATTTTTTGGCAATTTTACATGAAAATAATTTGATTAAATACTGTGTATCCAACAATATTCGATAACTTGGTTATTCAATATTCTTTCTAACATCAATGGAATTATTGTATCTTTCTATTCAATAGGACTAACTAGTGTGTTACTGCTATGGTGTTCAACCCTTTCATCAATCCGTAATCCAGCAAATGCGTTTTCGTTGTTAGCTTCTGTACGAGTTTGAAACATCATTAATTAGCACTAATTGGTTGACAAGATTAAAAATGGAAGTTTCTACGAACTAATAACGAAAAAAGATGAAGTGGCATAGCCGTAAAGAATTTCTTCCGGCTGCTATAAAATAACGTTCGTGCCAAGGTGTAAAAAATAGTCAATAGAGAATGGTTTTAGGCAGGGATAAAAATAAGTTGAGAATCCGTCAGCGCGAAAAAGAGGGTTTAACCGCACTACACACAAGGACCATCTACATTAAAGAGTAATGTAAATCAAGCAAAAATAAGATACTAGTTGCTATTTGTATTTAAATCAGTTGAGATTGAAAAGCGGCTATATACTATATTGGCGTGACTACCAATCAAATACGAGACCACGTTGGTTTGAAATCTACAGCGAGGCGGTTTGTTTGGTTCATTGGTAACTCAAGAGTGAATCTTGACAGGAGAAATGACAAACTTTCAATTCTTACAAGTCTATCAGCAATGGCAACTATACTTGTTGAAAAACCTGAATATCAGAATAATTACCTGGAAATGCTGGACGAGCGACGATAAATACACCAATCGTAACACTGTTAGTTTATAAAACTTGTAGGATTTTAAATTTACAGGTGTAACATTCACTCGTTCGATTCCTAAACATCAAACAACATGGCCGCCAGGTTACATACCGCGAAAAATGCACGACATCAAGCTAGTCACTATTTTCATAATTGTGTATAATAAATTTATAGTGAAATTATTCTGAAACTGTGACATATTCAAAGTGAATTTTATAAATTTGTTGAAATTCGGATACCTTGCGCATGAAAATATTACAATTTTCGTTCAATTACATTTCTGTCGCCTCTTTGCAGTGCGCGCGCCATCTACATTGACATCATCAAAGCAGCATGATTACAGTGGCAACGGAAACCTCCACACTTGATGGCAACGGCAAGCTTTTTCATGCTCGATTAAATAGTAAATTCAGTCCCTGAATCATTTTCATTCCACAAATATACTCGAAAGAAAGCGCAGTAATTATGCATTGTTTACAAAAATAATCTTAATAAATACAAGGCAGGAAGTGCACTATATTGCCATTAGAGCGTTGCCATCGACAACAGGCAATGAATCTTGACAATGCAAGTCAAACTATCAAACGTTTTGGCCTCTTGGTAAAGTTTGGTTAGGTTAGGTGTCAACCAAAAGTGAATTAAGTTCCACAATCCATAATTTAGACATTGATTTCGTTGAACATGGATCAGACCACGTCTCTCGATGTGTCCAAGACCGAACTCAACAGACATATGACGGATATTGTCAGTGACCTGTTGTGTAGGCCTTTCATTAGTCGGACACCAAAAGAACAACATGTTATTGTCAAGGCTGGAAGAAGTACTCCAGATTTACGTTTCCATCCGAGACATTTCAGCAGAGACAGGTATTACATTCACCCATGGCTAAGTGGAAGTACAACCCTGAACTGCATTGTTTGCTGGCCATGTCTGCTCTTCAAACCAAATCCTGGAAATGTTTGGACCAATGGTGGATTCAACCAAATGAACACCTTCACTCAATCAGCACAATCGCATCAGTGTGCACCCGAACATGCAGAAGCTTTGATCCAATACAATCTGTTTGAACAGAATGTTCGATATCATGAGCTTGAATATATCAGCCACAATGAGCGCGTGCAGAAGAATAGAGACATATTAAAACGATTGATTGATATATGCTCGATGCTCAATCAGGATTTCTCATTTGGAAGATCCGAATGTTCGGCCAACAAAACAAGCAATGCAGAACTGCTTCAATATATCACTCCACTTGATGATGTTTTGCAAGACCATTTGGACAGTTCACCAATATTCTATAACATGCCTTACAATATTCAAGAAAATATTCTGTCATCCATCAGCTCAGCCATTGATAATGCCATTCGTCAAGAAGTAAACGGAGCCCGATTCGTTGCTGTAATAACAGATGACCTATCCGACGTTGGAAGTAAATCGCAACTTTGTATTACTTTGCGTTACGTAGCAAAAGGTGGGCTTAAGGAACGACTCTTGCGTATTTATGATAATGAAGACAGAACTGCGAAAGGGATATCGGACGTTGTGATCCATACTCTCAAAGAATACAACTGCTTGTCCAAACTGGTAGCCCATTCTTACGATGGAGCATCAGTTTCGTCCTCCGAATTACGTGAAATCCAGTCGCTAGTTCGGAAGCAAGTACCAAGTGCTGTACTTGTGCATTGTTATGCGCATGATCTAAATCATACTTTGAGAGAAAGTTTATCATTTTTACCGCAGTGTAAGGTGTTTTTCTCGGTAGTCCAAGGCATTTCTGGCTTCTTCAGTACTTCTGGCAAGCACACAAAATTGCTCGATCAAATGGTTAGTGCAGGTTTGCCCGAGATCAAACCCATTCAGTGGAAACATCAGTGGGTTGTCAATATTATTCATGCCAACAGAACTGAAATTGTCAATTTGTTGGAACAAATCTTGGAACATCCAGATGAATGGGAGACGGAAACAATCTCGTCTTCTAAGCAACTTTTGAATACGATGGAAGACTTTGAATTCAGTTTCCTCCTTGCTGTGTTTGCCACTGTCTTTGAGAAGATGTACACTATGTACACAACACTGAAGGAAGGTAACTTTTACCTGGGATATTGCGGCCGCGTCGTCAACGAAGGTATAAACTTCCTTTCCGACCAGTACAAGAAGTTCGAAGAGATCTACGAGAAAGTCGTAGATGATGTAGGCCCGCCAACTAAGCGTAAAGTAGCGCGGCAGGTCAAAGAATATTACAAAATGTTCTTCATCAGAATAATCGACTGTTTGAAAATGCAACTCGAGTTACGTTTCTCCTACATTCTTGATCAAAAACTCCAGTTCAACAGTCTCTTGGATCCCACCCAATTTGAAACATTCTCCAAGAAACGTTACGACCACGAAATCAAACTGTTGCGAGAATCTTACGACAAACATTTCGACCTGAGCCGACTGAAAAACGAGCTGAATGCATTATACAAACGAGATCATCTGTTCAACAAGACTCTCATGGAAGTGCACCAACTCCTAGCGACGGGAGAACTTTCGTCAGGTTTCCCGCAGTGCCTGAAACTGGCAGAACTGATACTCACGATCCCGACGGTTACGTTGACCAACGACGGTGGCCAGTCCAGCACCTACCTGACGCGCATCAAGAAGTATTGCGATAACGTGTCGAGGGAAGATCGCGTAACGGCGCTTGCGAAGATGGCTGTGGAGAAAGACTTACTAGCCACCATCAAAGCCGGACCAGACTTCCACGATGGCGTCGCAGAGGAGTTTCTCAAGTTGGCTCCAATTGATGATTTCATGTACAAATAGTAGCAACCAATGCCAATTCAAATTCCTCAAGGGCAAGTATTGGTATATTTGTCGATGAATTAATCAGCCTAATCGATCGGAGTTCATGTTTACACCCATCAGTGTTATTTTCTCATTAATAAAATGTCTAGCCAAAGCTTTTTACTTTCAGTAATATTGTCACCGTAGATCTTTTAACAAAATATTTAATACTAAGTAGTCTACTATTCTGGTCATTTTTCTACTATGGTCACACTAATCTGAAAATATTAATTGAAAATGAAAATCGGAAATAAATTTTAGCAGGCTGGGTTCGGTAGAATATGTCGTGTGGAATATTATATTTTATACTTTTTATTATATACTCTACACGTAGAAAGTTGAATCCCAATTCAAATGAAGCCTGGACATTACCAGTACTACCGGTAGATATAGTAATAAACTAATAATAGATATTGTATTATGATCAATAATTTTGACGCGCCAACTCTTTTGATTTTCCTCGTCCTCTAACCTCATTTGTGGTATGAGATTGTAATAATTGCCAAATATTACTCGGTTTTGAAAGATTGGACGAGTACCCCATCTTCTAGGTCTTCTTTTTCTTATTTTCCTAAACGGTTTTCAAGATTAAATGGTTTTTACTTCTTATGTGTTCCGTACTTTTGGGAACAGAAAAACTTTCATCTGCGGCGGAATATTATGGTCACAGACAGTGCAGTTCTGGTGTTGAAGCTAATTTGTTTTGAATAATTAATATGGGGTGGTAAGATCGCCCTTGTGGTGCCCCGTCCAAACGATCCTACTTTTCATCCATAGCCTTAATTGGGGAACAATGATTTTGTATAAAGTTTCAATGTTATTACAAAAAAAAATGATCAAATGAATTGAATAGCTTGCAAAACAAGACAGGCAAGTGCTGTCTTAATTCATAAAAAAACTTCATTTAGCAACGGCAGGATTCAATCATTTCCAATTATTACAATATGGAAATAATGATTGCACTATTAGGTCCCTTATAGGACGTATACTTGTAGGATAACTTTCAACTTATAGGATAGGACTTGTAGCTTGCAAAAATAAAGGATCCAGAAAGCAACGAAGAAAGTACCAATTTTGGGGCTCTTCGCATTTATGTAATACAAAGCCTGTTTTGACATTTTGTCAGGGGCGGGGCTCGTGTGTAAGTAGGCCTACTGCTGAAAGGCAGCACTCCCTACGATTTTCCAAATTCATGCTATTTTTCAAATAAATTCATCTTGAATAAATAATTCCCCTCATGTCTTATAATATTTTTCTGTAGCAATTATCGTTGAGAAAAATACAGCTTCATAAAAAGTATCATCAAAATTAACGTAATTATTGTTGAATGCCCGCGGCTTCAAATGCATCAAAATATCTACACGCCGCTTAGCGCCTGCAAGCGAGTGGGAGGCAACCTTTGATACACGTTCCGGGACTGCACGAGTTGCAGTACATGGTTCCCGATAGCTGGCGGAAGGATGATGGTAAAGATGGTGCGCGGAGGGTGGGGGAGTGCGTAACATTAGCCTGTACGGCGTACTGCATAAGGAACAACACCTAGCATGAACTTCTCCAAACACTGCGAGACACCGTGCACTTCTTGCTCGCGGGGCCGGGTGTTTTGAGCCGATTGACAAGTTTCACCACTGCAATTACCAAGTTCTATATATTTTACACCCGATTGAGTTGATTTTTTCATTATGGTCTCACATTACCCACAGAAAATTGTAAAAAATATATAGTTGCATACTTTTTTTTTTAAATTGAAAGTTAAAACATGTATATTTTTTATTGACATGGAGACACTTTTTCTAGAAAAAGGCCCAAGATGAGTTGGGCATTTTTCTTCTCTTGTAGGAATTACAAATTAATTAATCTCACACATATTTTTCAATCCAAGTTATTCGATAATTTTTCTGTTCAACAATTATTTTAGCATGCTGTTTTCAAGATTTACTGATAATAATGCATAACTTAATTTATTATCTAGTTCATGAAAAACATACACACAAAATGTGAAAATACAGTGCATCCGGTAAAATAGATTTTATTCACTTTTTCATTCCAGAACATATTAAAAAAAGATGCCAAGGAAACGGCCATCAAACTTTACAGAACCGGTATTCCGTTCTGAAGTGATTTTGGTTCGCCGCTAGATGATTAAAAGTTCAATATGAAATATATCAGTGGATTAATTCACATTATTTCTTCAGTATCCCCAAAAAGAGAACTGAAATAAATTAATCGAACCAAAAGAGAAGGTAAATTCCAACAAATGGACATATTATCAGTGGTGTCCTTACTTAATGGTCAGGATAGCTTCGTACTAAGCTTTTGGCAGATGGCATTACGTATAGTGCCACGCTGAGAAATCATGGCCGAGTTATATAGACCCAATAATCATGTGGAACGATTGAATTATGAACTTTTAATTTCATAAAACTCGATTTTTGAATTATAGTTTCCAAATGAATAAATCTAAATATTCAAGTTGAATGAATGAATGAATATTAGAGTTTTAAGGCGCATCGACAGCGAGGTCATTTAGCGCCTGTATATTCAAGTTTTGGCAGCATTAAATTCAAGATATCTTTTTTCAGTAAATCCGCAAGGACAAGGTCAACAGATTATGATTGAGTTATGAAGAAAAATAATGTTGAGATCTGAATAGGCCTATGGATGTTGAATGAGAAAATTGTGTCTATGAGGGTAAAATATTTCGCACAAAAAATATTTGAAAAATAAAATACTGACGAAAAATATTCCCTATAGACACTCATTGTTCTGTGGCTTTGTACTTTTGTATATCATTTTTTCATCAACTGCAGTACTCCCTATTGTTAGTCACCCGCTGCCACTGCATTAGGTAATTCTCTCACTACCAGCACCACTAGCTTGAAAACATGATATTTTGACACGTAATGTCAAACAGAAACACAAACAAAAATGAAGAAAACATCAATTGTCTCAAATGTCAAGTTGTAACGGCAAATGAACCCATTTAATATAATATTCTACATGCGAGTATTGAACAATGTCTTCTACATGTAATGACTACGAGTTGTAGGAATATAGCATTCATTTTCAGGTTTGGTAGCCTGTATTTATGAATGTAGTAGTTTGTAGCAAACTACACACCGAAAAGTTGATCTCGATCAAGCTAATTGAGATTAAATGTACGCATGGAATTGTGGGTAATAAACTAATGGCGTTAACGCGCTAACATGGTTTGCTGAACGAGATTAAGATGTTAATCGCTGTTAACGGTAATGGAGTTGCGTTCACACTGCACGGTAATCGAGATCAAGTCATTGATCGTGATTAACATTTTCGGTGGTATAAGAACAGGAGCTGCAAACTCTAGGCCTAGATCAACAAATACGGGATTATCATTGAAAATTACATTCTCTCAGACTTTTTAGTCCAAGGCAGGAAGTTGTTCAAAAACCACTCATTTTTATAGGTATTCAAGGAAAGATTCTTTTCAACTTCATATTTGGTTTCCACTTTCCAGTTAATTTTATATTTGAACACACTTTTCAGAAAATGACATTTCATATGATTCAGCTCAGTATCGTCAAGGTCTAGCAAATTCTCACGAAACAGTTGAATATAGCTGAATATTCTGATGAATACATTTATGGTGAAATAGAAAATGGTGTTAAATTAATAGAAATACCATGAAACACAAAGAATATCAAAAATATATACCGTGTGAAATACTTGTACTTGTTAATCTATATTTCATTAATGTTGGATTCCTACATCTCTAGTTAATGACCCAAGCCTGAATTTCATTGAGTAGCCATAAACCAGTCATTGCATTTATAAATTTGAATTCTATTTGAAAGACCAGTTCACTTAATTGCTTGACCTAGTTTAAAAGCCAATGTTTTCAATTTTCTCACACTAAACTCTTGATAGCATTAAATGTATATATTATGGTAATTACAAATGTATTGTGAGTTTTGTGAGGTAATATGCAAATTAAAATTTAAACAAACATAATAACTTGTGTCACTTGTTTCCTTTATTTATCAAGTAAGAAATCATTAGTAAAATCAATTCATTCCGATATTAACGATACAATATTATAGGTACTAGCATTGAAAAGCCTGGCCACTGATTCAGAATAATACTCGCATGCGGCGAGTAACAGTCGGATTAACGGCGGTCGGTCTTTCCGGAGCCACGTTTGCCGGAGAAGAGATGTTTTGGCATTTTGGTGCCGATGAATCGATCGGCTTCTCCCTTCATTCCCCTCCTGTTGATCTTCTGCTTGATTGCCTTGTGAGCAATGTTCTTCAATTTGCCCTTCATCTGGAAACAACGTAACGACATTGAAACGTGAATTTGGTTGGTTATTTGTGCTCAACGACCCACTAGGTTATACCGGACGGGGGTACGAGTGAGCAGGTGATTATGAAAGTATGAAGTGATGACAAGTGAAAGGACATTTACAAAAACCCCAGGCCTTATGCGGAACATGAATCCATGCCCAACAGTGACTTCAGATTCTGAAGCGGTGCCTCAGCTGACCGAGCTACCAAAGGTGGCAAATGTGAATTCGATTGAATGCTGAGATGCAAGAGAGAGAGATACCATTTTATGAGGCCGCAGGCGCTTGTATTTCAAGCCGCAAACTTTCACGGCCGTAATTTTTGAGATATCAATATGATTGTTTTTGCATTCTGTCAATGATTGAAAAGAGGTTATCGCATCAACAGAATTTTGAGCAAAAAATTTGTAACTTTTCAAATTCTTCAAATGAAAAATGAAAAAATTTCAAAAATGCGAAAACCTAGATAGGCTACATATTTTTGAATATCGAAAAAAAAAAAAAAAAGTGAAATATATCAGAAGTGTGAGCTAGGGAATTGACGGCGTATAATATGAGTTCGGCGGGCTAGTCTATGGGTTGCGCCTAGCACACCATGCATGTTAAACTCGAGTCTAAAGCGAGCGAACAACGAGCCCGTGTAAAGCACTTGCAACCTCTTGACCAGAAATTTCAAAGGAAAATTTTAAAGGAAGCAAATCAATTGCCCACTCGTCTTGTGATGTTGAATAAAGGTCGGCTTTACGCAGGACCGGCCATGTTGTATTGATAGTGTCAGCCAGGCTTCGAGACGATTCTAGAGACAAGTCGACCCGGGTGGGTTTGTGTTTTACACCTATTCAATACTCCATAAGTACTAAATACAGTACCAACCGTGTATGATAAATCCTAGAAGGACAATTCCTACAAACATCACACGTCCATTGAATAATGTACATGAAATGAATTGCATGTTGGTCTGTCAGGGCTGTCGTTAAGGGGTCTCAGGGGGCGCACGCCCCCCCTCAATAACTTATCCTCCCTTGAAAATATAAAATGTTGACCTACGAATAAACACAATGAAATATGATGACTTATCAATATGAATTGTATCAGTATCTACTTCTTTAAACTTACATTTTTCTTTTCGATAATGATTCAATTATTAGATTCCGAAACTGCTCGTGAATCGCAAAAATCACTTGAAAAATGACCATAGTTAAAAAAATCACTGCTGGGAATTTTGCTGGGAGAAATCGCGTATATAGCTTCGAAAATTTCAATAATGATTATACTATTGAAAATAACTTTGGCAATGTCCATAATGATTCAATCATTGGACTCCAAAACTGCTTGTAAATATCAAAAGCACTTGAAAAATGACATGGGTCTATTTCAAAAAATTCCCTACGGGGGGCTTTGCTAGGATAAATCGAAAAAGTATAGCTTTGAAAATGTCCATTATGATGCAATTATAAGACTCCAAAACCACTCATGAATCGCAAAAATCTCTTTAAAAATGTCCATATTTTCAACAAACCTGCGGGGCTCTGCTGGGGGACTTCCGCCCCCCAGACCCCCTTTTTGCGCGTGGCAGTTGACCAGCTGGGCGGTCATTTTATTTATGTAGCCTGTGCGTCCCCCCAATACACAAATCCCAACGACGTACCTGTGGTCTGTTGAATATGGTATCTTCTCACAGATAGTATGGAATACATTCATTTCCTTGTGATGTCGCTTAACGAGATATATGGAGGGTGGGGGGGGGGGGGGTGAACGAGTGAGAGTGTAGATACGTGAAAGGATTTGTACAAAACCCATGCCTACAGTAGTAGGATTTCAACTTGCTGTCAACACTAATTAATGAAAAAAATGCCAACAAGTTACTTTCAGTATACTTACTTCTTAGACTATCTAGTATCTACCTACTTGAGCAATACCTTTTCTACTTCTCAAATTTGGGTCTACTTTAAACTGATACAAAGTGAGGAAGGAAACTCGAAATATCATTATTTCAAGATTGTTATCAAATCTGAACTGAAAGCGTACTGACGACCAAGATCTGTTGGTGTTGATGATTGAGAGATCTGGCCTGTTGTTTAAGAACCCTCCCAATATTGACCTGAACCTCGGCTCTTGAATGACGATTCAGCGTGCTAGCCAATGGACCAGTCCTCTCAATAATGTAATCTAAATAGACGTATCGCAATTAAATATCTGTGAAATCACGAAGGATATCTAATAAATATTCTGATGTATCGTCTACTCCAGTGGTTCTCAACCTTTTAGGTACCGCGACCCACTTGGTGTTTCCAAATAATATGGCGACCCAATTACTTGAAGAGTATAAGACTCTGTATCAACAACAATCAAACTACAAGTCAAACTTATTAATGCTAGAAGTTTAAAAAGAAGAGGTTTAAAAAGAGTGGTCTACTCTAGAATCAATTTGAACATTAACGTATCATATTTTCTTTTTTCAACACTATTGCACACACTTTTTGACCCACTATCTACAACATTGTTTTTTCGCTTTTGTGAAGAAAACCCGAACGAACTCAACAGCTTTTCTCATCACTCTCAAGTGTACGACTGACTGAATAATCATATTTTTGTGTTTTCCATCGATCTGGTTGGATAGTGAGAGGTGAGAGATACCAAATAACTCGTTAACTGTACACAGGTGTAGGGATGATGCCTTGACTACTTGGACTTTCCGCGACTACCCTACCCAGATTCTAAGAAGTACATAAGTACCAAACATTGCTGTCTTTCGAAGAATTCTTGGAATAACCAATGGAATACATTCCTAGAATCAAGGCAATAATGATATTTTTGTAATAATTGTGACAGAAAATAAAAATGTATCATTACATTATTATGAGGAAATGAATGTTATTTTTTCTTTAATTTTCATAAAATATAAGGTCTCTGCGACTCATCCATAACCCTCTCGCGACCCACCAGTTGAGAGCCACTGGTCTATGCAGTAAACAACCGCCAGGGTGCGCTAGAATGTAACAAACTCACCTCCGAGTCCTTGATGCCCTGTTCGTCTCGCGGCGGAGCAGACAAGCTTCTCGTCCTCGAGTGGCCGACCGAGTCAACCCTGATCTTCTTAGCCGCCGGTCGCGATAACGAACGGAACTTGGCAGGCGTGCGAGTGAAGTGAGCCTGGAGACAATCAAAATCAGGCCAAAGTTATTGTTGTTGTTGTTTTTACTGACATATTTTGGAGAAGTAACAAGTTTTCACAAACAAAGCTTAACCACCAAGCTTATTTGGATTGTCTGTGGCATAAATATAATAAATTATAAAACAATCAAAACGTGATCGCAAAATAAAATGTCAAATTTTAGTTGGAACATTGCTAGGAACTGGAACAGGCCAGAAAATGAACAGTACATACAACATACATATATTCAATGGTAATAAGATACAGAAAAAAATGAATCATTCAATGATAATAGTAGAATGTATTGTCAACTAGTACAAGTAGTTTAGCAACTAGTAAGGGCACCCGGACGCAATTTTCCATGTTTTTCCATTTTTTTTATTATTGATAAAAAAAATTCAACATCTGATGTTTACGATAATACCAACAACTTTGAAATCGAATCAATAGTTATTTTACAATTAATTATTCAAACTACCTTTGCGTAGAAAGTAATGTGATTTTCTCGAGTAGAAACTTCTATACTTTAAATTCAACAGTAAAAAAGAAGGGGGTTCTTTTTTACTTTTCAAACTTTTAATAGAGGATACCGAAAGTAATGAGGTTGACCCTTCACATGGAGCTGGAATTGCCCAAGGTAGCCCTAATTTTAATTTTAACCAGGTCTATATTATTCAACTTGAATTATCTCAGAACCATAAATACATATATGCATTCAATGTACCTTCTCTCAGGACTGGCTGGATGAAATGGTTTCAAATTTTCAGTGTTTTCAAAATTCAGTTTCACAAAAAAGCAGAGCAAAAAATAATCGAAAACTTAGTTAGGAACATAAAAAATAAATAAATTCATTTAGGCACAGTTAGGCCCAGTCCAGTTAGTATTTATCTGAGAGTTGGTGAAAACAAATACCACAGGTAACCATGGTGATAACAAGTTCGAACTGTCAGATAAAGGCTAACTGGACTTGGTAATACCGGGCCTTACAGTATTAAAAAATGTACGTTTTTTGGTGCTAATTTCCAAAATTGTTATATTTGACAAATTTTCAAAAAATATATTTTCTTTTGCAATGTGTTTGTTCAAAACAGTCATACCAATGGCAGCAATGAATATTATTGAGCTATCATTGCCTGTTCTCCTAGAAAGGTACATCAAAGTTGTCCAATTTAACATGGCTAGTATAGGCGCGTCCGGGTGCCCTCAACTCTTTCCCACTTGGGTATCGAAATTATCTGAGTAGCGAGTAAGCTAGAAAACAAGGTGTGCATATGAAATGCACTAAGATGGTGCTTTTTTTTCGCATTCGAGGTAATTATAGATCAGGGCTTTCCAAATAGATAGCTCTAAGGGCCATTTTTCACGGGAAAAGTTGAGGTGGGCCACACAATTGATTGCTCAATGATTCTCCATTCATTATTCAATTGTTTTCAATATGGTACGCTGGTATACAAACAAAATATTTTTTCAAACTTTTTATAACTGTTTTTTTCTCAAATCAAAATTCTATTAGTCAAATTTGCACTTATTTTCTTTATATCTTCATTTCGATCTATATTACTGATATGGTGCAAGAGGGAGAGAGCTCACAATATTGTCAAATGGGTGTGCCTGCTGTCACAAGCCAAATGGTAAAACAGAATACGAATATTTTGTCAGAAATTATCAAGTATGATGTCAGTTCAAACGCCACCCCTACCGTTTGGCTTGTTAGAACAGTTCAACCCTTGCCAAATATATTCTCAATTTGACTACACAGAATGTTATAATGAATTGCAATGATTTTACACTGGTCCATGAGATCCTACTGCGGGCCATTTGAAAAGGTCCCGCGGGCCGGAGTTGGGAAGCCCTGATGTAGATAGACTATATGTTCAAGTAGCCATTTTATAAGGTCATTATCTGATTGTTTGAGGTTATGTTGTAGAAAATAGTCAGTTATGTGGAGAAAATGAAACGTTTCAATGTACACCTGAGATGAGCTGACACCAGAGGTTGGCAACCTGCAGCTCCTTCCTTGGTGGTTCTTAAATGGTTCTTTATAATTTAAATAAAGAACTGAAATCAAATTTAACTTGAAAATTTTTGGCGCGAAATTTTTGAGGTATGTTCACAACAACCTCACCGTTCCTCCAACAGCGCTCCGTGAGCTAGCTGTCGGCCGAGCTGGGCCCAGTGAGACAAATTAGAGATTAGGTTGCCAACTTGCCATTTGTCTCAAAATGAATGACGCAAAGTATCATAAAATATCGGAAATCGTTCATTTAATATGTGTTACCTGACTAAAATCAGAATAATGTCAAATTACTTGGTGTGTATAGAAAAAAAAGCCTGAGGCTGAATATATGAATTGGGTGAAAGGGAAAGAGAGAACAGCAGCTTACCAAGATTTATGAGTAGAGAAAGACCTTCTCATAGTGGAGAGCCCGTTGTTAGAACACACAGAGATGAAAGGTACACGAGATTCCGACGTTTCGGCTATTACCTTGGTCACAGTAGAGTAGAGAGTAATGAACTCTCTTCACTCTCTACTCTACTGTGACACAGGCAATAGCCGAAACGTCGGAATCTCGTGTACCTTTCATCTGTATGTGTTCTATCAACAGGCTCTCCACTATGAGTAGGCCTTTCTCTACTCATAAATCTCAGTAAGCTGCTTCTTCTCTTTCACTTTCACCCAATTCTTAAAATCAGAATAAAATAGTCATGTTATTTGTGGTTTTCAGTGTTTTGTAACTGATTTCCTCCACTGCGGCTCCCATTAGTATCCAATTTATTCATTCATGAGAAATTGATTGCATGACCAAAAAAGGTTGCCGGCCCCTTATTGTAGTATCTGTTATGAAGCTCTAACTAGCCACATAGCGATAAAGCTTGCGTCATGGATTTCAAGGTGAAAGTTTGAATACAAACTGAAAGAATAAATATTTTAGCAACTAGTGGGCAGAAATTGTCGATAAAAACAACAAACATTCTCGTTAGGCGAGAGAGGGAGAGAGAGAGGAAGAGGGAGAGAGAGCAAGAGAGGGGGAGAGAGCAAGAGAGCGCAAGAGAGGAGAGAAAGAGAGGGAGCGAGAGAGAGCTCACCTGTTCCGTGTCGGCCATGTCGACGCCCAGCCCCTCCATCTCGGTACGCAGCCTCGTGGCGCTGCGGCCTCGAGCCTTGGCCGGCGTCGTCCTCGGCACCACCGGCTTCGTAGAGTTCTTGCCAATCGCCGCCTCCTGGCGCATGATCGACTTCTTGTTGCGGATCTGCAGCGCCAGGGCGCGGATCTGGAAACAACAAGATGCGGATTATGGTCGATAACACGGAGGAAACAGTGGAATAACTTCGATTTATTCAATTGTTCATATTGGGTTCAACGACGCACTGTACTAATGACTACAATCTATTGGCGTCGGTGGATGATGAATGAGAGGAAATGTTATTTCATTAGGTGTTTTGGATGGTGGGAAGGAGTCGGTCGTGGCCTGTTGTTAAGGAACCATCCCAGTATTGACCTGAACGACGGAGGGAAACCACGAAAAACCCCTTTCAGGATTGTCGACTATGGCGGGAACCAAACCCTGCGATCTCCTGAATGATGGTTCAGTGTGCTAGCCACTCGACTACTTGTCTTACGTTAATTGTTCACTAGAGTAGAGGACGGATCGCCTCTTAACCACTTGAAACGTCCCAGGCCAGGGTTTTCCCGTTACATCGTACAGATACGTCTGTTTAGAGAGCCTTTCATAACAATTACAGCAGAAACAAATGGTTGTATTGCCATTATATATTGTTATACTTGATATGTGAAACAAGAAATTTGCCGATAGGCCCATCTCTTTTATTTAGCCTGCAGAGGCTTGTCAATCTGACATATTTGGCCTAGAACGATGTTTTGGAATAACAACTGACTGTATTTCATCATTTGCCCGATACATTAGCGAAGGGGTGTCCAACGTACGGCCTGCCAAGCCATTTTATCTGGCCCACACCTCCAAGTGCATAGCATTGTCTTAAAAACATGAGTCTCATAAAGAAACCTGCGAAGGAAATTTAATTTTCTGTAAACTCATTTTGTTTTGAAATTGATTTGTTTGAGATCTCAGAATTCAGTCAGAATACTTGTTTCTACAATATTTTGTCGCTGGGGTAATTTTTGTTCTCGCGGTCAAGGCGAGTTTCTTGGAAGCAGCGGAGAGGGCGGTATTGTTTTCTTTGGCGACATCCAGCTCAGGTACTAACCGGCAAGGACTCCACTGGTTATGCGGGGTCCGTGCAAATGTGTTTCACCCTTTTGATCGTGTTCTTGCTCGCACGTGAGAAAGTTGTCGTAAAATTAGTGTATCTGTTTTTAGTGTTTGGTGTTGATCCTCTCATTAAAAAGCACAGTCCTCTCATTAACGGAGAGTACACTTGATAAAACCCACAGACATAAACAATTGTCATAACTTGCACATTCAAATTACGTGAGCTTTGAGTGATTTTTCGGATATTTTATAGAAATAAACCTTACCGACATGGTGTTGATTCATAAACTTTTCATAAAATTTGATATCGCTTAAAAAACATCATTATACATTTGTGTTTGTTATATAATCAACCTTGGTTTAAGGTTGCTATAGTAATATGGAATCTAGAAGGAGTAGACATTACTATAGCAACCTTACAATAAATAAAAACAATCAACAATAGGTTTGTGAAGATGGGTTCGAGATTGGAATAAACATTCAGACAAACCAGATGTAAAATCTTGCTAACAGATGTTAACTTGCCAACAGTATAATAAACCAAATACTGCAGTGTTGACGTGGCCTGTCAACGTATAATAATTATGCCATGTGGCCCACTTCTAAATTAGGTTGGGCACCCCTGCATTAGCGTATTCTATCAGCTGAAAATAAAATCTCAATCCATCTCCCACATGTCAGTACAAGTCCCATGTCAATATTCCTTTAATTAGTAGAGTGATAGACCTAATTAGTAATTATAACATAATAGGCCTATTATCACTCATTTTTTTCTTTGTCCATTTTGTATAATGATAAACTTTACATCTGGTGTTAATGGAAAGAAGTGATCATTGCCCAAGAGACTCAGTTCAAAGTGGAAGATATCAACATTCGTGTGTTTTGTGTCTGGATACATATCACAGAAACAGTCCTAATGTGTTCTGGACGTTCCGAAAATGAAAGACTTTTATCTAATCAAAATGGGGTGGTAAGATCGCCCTTGTGGTGCCCCGTCCAAACGATCCCATCTTTCATCCATAGCCTTAATTGGGGAACAGTGATTTTGTATCAAGTTTTGATGTTATTACAAAAAAATATATAAATAATTATATAAAGTTGCCGTTCGATATAAAAACTCATATCGATTATCGTTTACTTAACATCGATTATTAATCGTATTATATCAATATTTTTTCTCCTAATCGATAATCGTATCGAATGTCAAAATATTGTATCGCATCGGAATAATTGTGTTGAGAATTGCGGTCTAAACAGCTGTGTTGATTGATTCATTGACAAGTGGTTGACCTTGGACTACGCACGGGACTTCGGTCCTAGCAGGGAGGGGTAGAAAGATAACGGGATAGAGGAAGAGGCAGATTTATGATCTGTAATAAAAGTTCACGTCACAATATACATCTGGAATTCATCCATATTGTCCGGAAGGAATATAAGCCGAGGGTTTTTCTCGAAATTTCGAGCTAAAAAGTCAACCTCGGTTGAAATGCAAATCTCGGCCTATAATCGGTATAAAATAAGTTTTTTCTCATTTAAATTGGGCATACTACACCCGCACACTCATAACAAAGAAATCAACTTGAAACCGCGAGATATTCCACTAGAAACACATTCAATAAATGTATTATCATGGAGAAGCATGATTTTCCCAATTTCTAATATTTTCATTTGACGCGCAGTAATAAACATAATAAGCACGTTGAGCTGTTAGCTGCATCGTGTGTGTCATATACGGTGTGTGGTCCAACGTCATCTGATCTTGAGGAGCACTCGTAGACCAACTACTACAGGTTTGTTCGATTTGTCTGCACCAGGGGCAGTTGGTGTAGGCTTGGTGTATGCTCAGTGCACTATGGAAATTACGTCATGCCAGTTTGGTGTAGCACCAAGCAGCTATATTACAACCCAAATCGAACACGTCCGGATTCGTTACGCGGCATTTGAGTTGAGCATTTGAGACATGATCGTAGCTTTTCTATATTATTATGAACATGGGCTACAAATAACCTAAAGAAATAACTCACAGTCAGAAAAAAAAGCTTAATGCCGTCCTGGACAACTGGATTGTTGTTGGTGATTAATATTTTCATGATTTAATTTCGTTGCGGGACCCTCCATGTTGAAAAATGCGCCAAAACAATCTGCACTACACCAACACACCACCTCCAGAGCTGGTGCGCTAAAAAGCTGCCCCAAGATACACCAGCGCCAAATCGAACACGCACGGTGCTGCACCAGAGTCGGCAAAGTAGTCTGCACCAGACAAATCGAACATGCTGGTGCAGTGGTGTAGCTTGGTGCAGACAAATCGGAACAGACCTTACGTAGCGTGAAAAACGTCTCCAACTCGAGACGGCCGAGCGGCAATTGACCGCGCGGTAGTCTATATTCTCGTCTATTCTTGCGCATACCAACTCTGACGTCAATGCAGACAGCGTTTCTCATTGGCTTTCAAGTGCCCAATAGAAACCAAGAACTTTCGCGCCACATGCACTGATTGGAGCAATTAGGTAAAGGGAAAAAAATTACTTTGAAAAGGAAATAATGTTCATTTCGATTATTGAAAATAATCATATTGATATCGTATCGCCGAAATTCAATCGATTATACTATCGTTTGAAAAAATATCGATCTATATCGATATATCTATTATTGTTGGCAACCCTACTAATATATATATATATATATATATATATATATATAAATATATATATATATATATATATATATATATATATATATATATATATATATATATATATATATATATATATATATATATATATATATATAAATATATATATATATGAACATATATATGTATATATATGTATATATATATATATATATATATATATATATATATATATATATATATATATATATATATACATATATATATATATACATATATATATATACATATTTATATATAAATATATATATATATATATATATATATATATATATATATATATATCTATGTATATATATATCTATGTATATATATATATATATATATATATATATGTATATATATGTATGTATATAAATATTTATATATATATATATATATATATTTGAATATATATATATATATATATATATATATATATATATATATATATATAAATATATATATATAAATATATCTATCTATCTATCTATCTATCTATCTATCTATCTATCTATCTATCTATCTATCTATCTATCTATCTATCTATCTATCTATCTATCTATCTATCTATCTATCTATCTATCTATCTATCTATCTATCTATCTATCTATCTATCTATCTATCTATCTATCTATCTATCTATCTATCTATCTATCTATATATATATATATATATATATATATATATATATATATATATATATATATATATATATATATATATATATATATATATATATATATA
>OZ023333.1:4931911-4954001 GCA_964007535.1 Brachyptera risi
ATATATATATATATATATATATATATATATATATATATATATATATATATATATATATATATATATATATATATATATATATATATATATATATATATATATATATATATATATATATATATATATATATATATATATATATATATATATATATATATATATATATATATATATATATATATATATATATATATATATATATATATATATATATATATATATATATATATATATATATATATATATATATATATATATATATATATATGTATATATATATATATTCATATATGTATATATATATATATATATATATATATATATTTATATATATATATATATATATATATATATATATATATATATATATATATTTATATATTCATATATGTATATAGATATACATATATATATATATATATATAGATATATATATATATATATATATATATATATATATATATATATATATATATATATATGTATATATATATATTCATATATGTATATATATATATATATATATATATATATATATATATATATATATATATATATATATATATATATATATATATATATATATATGACGTCATTTAGTCAATATATGAAATGTTTTGGAATATGTGAGGACGCGTATTTGCGCCACCGGCCTTCAATTCCATATGCCACGAGATAGAAATAATACATGGCTATTATACGATAAACATACACGAAATGAAAGCAAGAGCGAAAGTGTCACAGCATAGGGATTGTCCGAAAAAATGAAGGTGGTTCAGAGTTTCAGAATTAGTTAGGGCTCCAATGAAACTAATTGGAGCTAGCTCTCTTCTAATACCGGTATGTGGAGAATCATAAAATAATGTACTCGACGTGGCCTAGATTGTTACACGAATAACAAGAAAATGATAAAACAATCAGGCCAACCAATTAAATAATTTCAACATTACAGGCTATGTAGGAGATATCTGAAAATAAATTAATAAAACTATTTGAAAACTTGTAGAACTTCCAGATCTAGAAGAAGGAGTATGGGGGGCGGACACTAGAGATACTAGAGGGATTGGCGATATAATTATAATTCTCTTTCTGTATACGATAGGCTAGGTTTATTGCACAAGTATCAAAAGTCCAGTCCAATCTAATCCAATTTAATTTCTCTTTTGTTCCAAGTTGAAGTTTTTGACCTCTAATATGGCCATTGATAGTTCTTTCTTTGGCATTCTTTCTCACACATTCACTGACAACCATAGGCCTAGCCCTACTTAGTGGATTTTGCTGACTTTGAACCAACAAACATTTTTGTAATATTCCTTATTGATCATTTACAATGCTAGATTAGGAAATCCCATGAACAACTCAAGTTAATATACCTAAGGTGTTCTATCAGAAAATTATAGCTATAATTATTACTTTTTGTTATCTATTAGCCCTTAAATTGTAATATCAGTGTTGTAGTGTGTATAATTCTTAGGAAAATCAATATCTATTGGCAAATGAAACAAACAAATCCAGTTTAGTTGCCTGGAAACCAAGGAAGTGTTTACTAGGCATTAGTGTTGATACTGTAACCATGGAAACCACTGGAGGCTAGAATAGCACATAAAAATCAATAAACTGTGGTACCTAAGAAAGTTCAGCTGTCAAATTTTTGAAAGTTTAAAATAAATCTGCCAAAAAATGATGAAACTACCCGAAGACTTTAAATTAGCCGCAGCTGTCGAACGTAAACGCAGACAAGAAGAAGAAAGGAAATGTAGAATCTTCAATCGCAGATTCCTTGTCATTGGTGTCGACAAGGAAGCTCTCGACAAACAAGTGGCCGAACGTAAAGAACGGGAAGAAAAGGAAAAGCAACTCGACAGAGCTTTCGAGAAGCAAAGAGTGGAAGAAGCCCGTTATGGAATGTTATTAGACAACGCCATGAAAGAGGAGAAACGACTGCTCGAGAAAGAAATCAACGTATTTCGCGCCGTGTACCAGAGAAAGGAGAACAGTCGTGATTTCGACCTCACCGATCCCGACCACCTAAAGAAAGCGCTCCCGGCTCGATTGCAAGACGACGATCCACGATTAGGCATCTCGTCGGCGCAGAAGTTTGAAGGTGAAGATCTGACGAGCCAAGAGCGCGCGAAATATCTGAACGCACAGATCCAGAAGTGGCTTGGACAACAGGTGAAGGAACGCGAAGCGGCCGAGAAGGAACGCGAAGGAGCAGAAAAAGCTTACGGGGAATCTGTACTGGCTCAAGACCACCGGGCTGTTCAACTCGATATCATGGAACAAGACTTGAAGAAGAAAATCGACGCAGCAACTGCACAATTCAATAAAGCTTTAAAAGAAGAGACAAAAACTCGCGAACTACTAGAGAAGTCTCGCCAAAACGAGATGGACAAATCTGAAATTTACAACGCCCTAACGGGCGACATGCTGACGGAGAATCCCGAGGTCCACAAAAGCGCGTACGGGTCTAACCGCGTCATTGGTTTCATGTACAAGGGGATGACGGAACAGGAACGTATGGACGTACGTAAATACCAACAGCACCAAGTCGAGATGAAGATGGCGCAGAAAGAGCTGGACAGGACGCGCGAGCGCGCTTTCAACCAGCAGGCCAACACGATGGCGTTGTACAGCGCGCTGGGAGAGCATGACGCCCAACAGAAACAACGCGAGATCGACGAAAACATTGCACGGCAGAACCAACGTTTGTCGCAACAACAGAAGTCCGACCAACGATATTTAGAGAAGGTGGTTTACACCAATCAACCGACGGCTGCTTACTACCAACAGTTCAACACCTCGACCAGATAAGCCTACGCTACCTTTTTATGCCTTATTTAAATGAGACTGGTCAGCAGATTTAAATTTATATGGACGTATTTATGACAAGTTTCAACAACTGTTACTAAACATATTAATCTCCATTTTTTAGCCTCAAGCCTATATTGTAGAAATTAATTTATATAATGTGGATTAGTATTACTTTCAATTGAATAAACATGATTAGTTTCAAGAGCATGCATTAAATACTGGCAATTGTAGGCTTACTGATGTCTTTAAATAGGCAGTACTATCCAGGCATTAAGGTCCTAGCATTGATACAGTGTCTAGGTAGGCAACGCCGTACGACAGAGCCTATGCTCACCAATTGCGCACCAACAAAAGTTAGCATGACCACAGCGCTCCTAACAGCATTCACTCGCAACAGTGCTCTAGCAAATGGTATTTTGTTTGTGATC
The DNA here is from genome assembly GCA_964007535.1 of Brachyptera risi. Classification (NCBI taxonomy): domain Eukaryota; kingdom Metazoa; phylum Arthropoda; class Insecta; order Plecoptera; family Taeniopterygidae; genus Brachyptera; species Brachyptera risi. The sequence goes on from OZ023333.1 coordinate 4,935,154, forward strand.
ACAGCGCTCCTAGCAGGATTACCAGGCATAACACTACCAGGGTCTGTAGACTGTTTAACCAGGGCGTTGCCACTCTATCCCGTAGGATACTTCTTTACTCAATGGTCCTAGGTGAGGAAAAATAAAGAAACCGTTCAAGCAAAATAGAAGAATTTCATTATTTTTACCTCGTGTAAAGTCTCGTCGACTTCTTGCTTGGGTACAACATACAATCCGGATGCTTCTCTCAATCCCTCCTCCCTCTCCAGCTCTTCGAGTTTCTTCAAGATGTCTGGATCGATATAGTCGGCAATGTTGTGGCCCTCCCACAGCTCGGGAATAATGTCGTACTTGTACTCTTCCGGCATGTCGAAGTTCTTCTGCAAGTCCAGAATGTAGTCGTCGCCCATTTCCTCTTCGATGTCGCGCTCCAGTTTACGTTTGACTCCGTGCGCTGCTTTCTCAAGCTTCTTCTTCAATACATTCTCTGCAAGGGAAATATACAGTAATTAGCATACCAGTTCACTGTTTTTTTTTTAAATTGGGTTTCAACGACGCACTATACTGATGGCTAAGATATATTCGCGTCGGTGGATGATGAATGAGATGATAGGATGATGAGATAAAAGGTTATTTTATTAGGTGTTTTGGATGGTGGGAAGGAGTAGGTCGTGGCCTGTTGTTGATCTTTTTACTGCCACCAGATTTTACTCAAAATGTGTCTAATAATGCCAGGTAGGTTTTGACTGATTTACAGTAGGCCTATCACAAAAAAATCATAACTTACCAATTTCATTTGGTCAAATTTCATGAAATATTTTTTGAAATGTGATGGAATACTGTAATTTCACATTTATCTGACAATAAATGAAAAAATTACTTTTTTTATTTTTTTCAACTGTCAAAATATTTGTTGGGTTTATAACAATGGTAGGCTACAGATAACAAATAATTTTCAACATTATTTTGAAGAACTGCATGATGAAGAAGAAACTGTTTTGAGTAAGAATCATGAGTTTCATTTATTTTTATTTGGAATTTCAATCATTACAAACTATCTTTCAAAAAGACGACAACATGACATGAACTAGGCCTACTCTAGGCCTAGGCATATGCCTGGCCACATTTTTATCAGGAACATCACTCTCTTTGCCCGTCACTCGCATCACTATTTCATCTGAAGATGAGATAATGCATCTTCCGAAAAGTCACTTCTTTTTTCCTCATCTGATTCATCTACTAAATCCCTAATCACTTCTTCATCTTGAACCAAATCACGTCTTCCACAAGACGCCATTTTGAAAACCAACTAGAATTACATTGTCATATTTCAGCCAAATGTAAACAAACATTGACAGCTGTGGAAATATGGTAGAATATTGACCTTGGTACCACGAAATTTGTGTGAATAGCAGCTTTCTGAATATGTCACTACTATTGCCATCTTACACAAACTTTGGGAACTACATCAGTTTGAAGTAAGAGCCGATATATTGGCTCTTGGCATTTCTCAAGCATGATATTTGGAGCCAATATATCGGCTCTTGGCACTAAAAGGGTTAAGGAACCATCCCAGTATCAACCTGGACGATAGAGGGAAACCACGAAAAACCCCTGTAAGGATGGTCGACCATGTCGGGAATCAAACCCTAGTCTCCCGAATGACGGTTCAGTGTATTAACCACTCGACCACGCGTCTTGTTCACTTCACTATTAGTTCCGAGCATTTTGATAGACGTTTCAAGTTGTTGATTGACGCAGTTTAAAAAAAAATCAATATAGGGCCGCTACTCTATCTGATTTATTGGTTCAAATTTGATGGCATTTTTTTATCACGCACCCATTTCACATTTAAATATCATGTTAGAATGACCAGGTTGTTTTGTAATCCTTCGATGTCATTGCACCTCACACTATCAAGTAGGCCTACTTTAAGCCTCCAAGTTTGTTCTTCAAGTTTTTTTTAACAAAATGACATTTGTCAAGAGATATTATACAAATTATAATACTGTTACGTCTGTTCATTTTTCTACATTCTCATCATCGTGATTCATGATATTTTCAAACTTTCTTCTCTACAGGCAATATATCAAGGCCTATTCTCAACAATTTCCAACTTTCTTCTCTACAGGCAATATATCAAGGCCTATTCTCAACTATTTCCAACTTTCTTCTCTACAGGCAATATATCAAGGCCTATTCTCAACTATTTCCAACTTCCTTCTCTACAGGCAATATATCAAGGCCTATTCTCAACTATTTCCAACTTTCTTCTCTACAGGCAATACATCAAGGCCTATTCTCAACAATTTCCAACTTTCTTCTCTACAGGCAATATATCAAGGCCTATTCTCAACTATTTCCAACTTTCTTCTCTACAGGCAATACATCAAGGCCTATTCTCAACAATTTCCAACTTTCTTCTCTACAGGCAATATATCAAGGCCTATTCTCAACTATTTCCAACTTCCTTCTCTACAGGCAATACATCAAGGCCTATTCTCAACAATTTCCAACTTTCTTCTCTACAGGCAATATATCAAGGCCTATTCTCAACTATTTCCAACTTTCTTCTCTACAGGCAATACATCAAGGCCTATTCTCAACAATTTCCAACTTTCTTCTCTACAGGCAATACATCAAGGCCTATTCTCAACAATTTCCAACTTTCTTCTCTACAGGCAATACATCAAGGCCTATTCTCAACAATTTCCAACTTTCTTCTCTACAGGCAATATATCAAGGCCTATTCTCAACAATTTCCAACTTTCTTCTCTACAGGCAATACATCAAGGCCTATTCTCAACAATTTCCAACTTTCTTCTCTACAGGCAATACATCAAGGCCTATTCTCAACAATTTCCAACTTTCTTCTCTACAGGCAATACATCAAGGCCTATTCTCAACAATTTCCAACTTTCTTCTCTACAGGCAATACATCAAGGCCTATTCTCAACAATTTCCAACTTTCTTCTCTACAGGCAATACATCAAGGCCTATTCTCAACAATTTCCAACTTTCTTCTCTACAGGCAATACATCAAGGCCTATTCTCAACAATTTCCAACTTTCTTCTCTACAGGCAATACATCAAGGCCTATTCTCAACAATTTCCAACTTTCTTCTCTACAGGCAATACATCAAGGCCTATTCTCAACAATTTCCAACTTTCTTCTCTACAGGCAATATATCAAGGCCTATTCTCAACTATTTCCAACTTCCTTCTCTACAGGCAATATATCAAGGCCTATTCTCAACTATTTCCAACTTTCTTCTCTACAGGCAATATATCAAGGCCTATTCTCAACTATTTCCAACTTCCTTCTCTACAGGCAATATATCAAGGCCTATTCTCAACTATTTCCAACTTCCTTCTCTACAGGCAATATATCAAGGCCTATTCTCAACAATTTCCAACTTTCTTCTCTACAGGCAATATATCAAGGCCTATTCTCAACTATTTCCAACTTCCTTCTCTACAGGCAATATATCAAGGCCTATTCTCAACTATTTCCAACTTCCTTCTCTACAGGCAATACATCAAGGCCTATTCTCAACAATTTCCAACTTTCTTCTCTACAGGCAATACATCAAGGCCTATTCTCAACAATTTCCAACTTTCTTCTCTACAGGCAATACATCAAGGCCTATTCTCAACAATTTCCAACTTTCTTCTCTACAGGCAATACATCAAGGCCTATTCTCAACGATTTCCAACTTTCTTCTCTACAGGCAATACATCAAGGCCTATTCTCAACGATTTCCAACTTTCTTCTCTACAGGCAATACATCAAGGCCTATTCTCAACAATTTCCAACTTTCTTCTCTACAGGCAATATATCAAGGCCTATTCTCAACAATTTCCACCTTTCTTCTCTACAGGCAATACATCAAGGCCTATTCTCAACAATTTCCAACTTTCTTCTCTACAGGCAATACATCAAGGCCTATTCTCAACAATTTCCAACTTTCTTCTCTACAGGCAATACATCAAGGCCTATTCTCAACAATTTCCAACTTTCTTCTCTACAGGCAATATATCAAGGCCTATTCTCAACAATTTCCAACTTTCTTCTCTACAGGCAATACATCAAGGCCTATTCTCAACAATTTCCAACTTTCTTCTCTACAGGCAATACATCAAGGCCTATTCTCAACAATTTCCAACTTTCTTCTCTACAGGCAATACATCAAGGCCTATTCTCAACAATTTCCAACTTTCTTCTCTACAGGCAATACATCAAGGCCTATTCTCAACGATTTCCAACTTTCTTCTCTACAGGCAATACATCAAGGCCTATTCTCAACGATTTCCAACTTTCTTCTCTACAGGCAATACATCAAGGCCTATTCTCAACAATTTCCAACTTTCTTCTCTACAGGCAATATATCAAGGCCTATTCTCAACAATTTCCAACTTTCTTCTCTACAGGCAATACATCAAGGCCTATTCTCAACAATTTCCAACTTTCTTCTCTACAGGCAATACATCAAGGCCTATTCTCAACAATTTCCAACTTTCTTCTCTACAGGCAATACATCAAGGCCTATTCTCAACGATTTCCAACTTTCTTCTCTACAGGCAATACATCAAGGCCTATTCTCAACAATTTCCAACTTTCTTCTCTACAGGCAATATATCAAGGCCTATTCTCAACAATTTCCAACTTTCTTCTCTACAGGCAATACATCAAGGCCTATTCTCAACAATTTCCAACTTTCTTCTCAAATATATAGGGCGTAATATATGGCAGGTGTCCAAAGCAGCCCTAATCATTTTCAAAAACCAAAAAACATGATCAAGAGTGAAGATTCGTCCATAGTTTCAACTTGATTATTAAACCTCAAGATATGGATTGCCTTTCAACAATTTTCATTTTTTTCAAATCAATAGTTTACAAGCAAATATTCAAAGATTTTCCGAACTAACAGGAGTGGTTTCTTGTGACTTTCAGAAAAATGTACGTCAAATTTCATTTCCAAAGCACTTATCGGTTGAAATGAAAAAATATCCTTCGCCAACAGTTAGTAAATAGGCCTACACAGAAAAAAGAGTTCATCACTCTCTACTCTACTGTGATCAAGGTAATAGCCGGAACGTCAGAATCTCGTGTGTACTTTCAATTTCATCTCGTCTGTTCTATCAACGGGCTCTCCACTATCAGTGGGCCTCTTAAAATCTCGGTAAGCTGCTGTTCTTTCTTTCCCTTTTACCCAATTCATACAGTAGAAAAAAAAAGAGTTCAACCAGTTCCTAACAAAAAAAATCAACAACTAGGCCTAACAGCACTTTGTCCAGAGTTACCCTCCACGACCAAAGTAGCACCATCCAACCTATTGTTCAATATGAAGGAGAAATGTGTCAAGTCCTTGCCACAAACTTACCCGGAATGCACGCGGGCCTCGTTTTTGAGTCCCTCTGCGTCGGCATGGCAACGTGCAGCCTGTTGAGCACACCGTCCACCTTCTTCGTCCTCATCTTCTGTTCGACGCGGAATGCGAGCAGCGTCTCGCACGCCTCGATCTTCACCTCCATCACACCCTGCTCGTTCAACGTCGACATCTCCATGACGGGCACCTGGTCCTCTTCCAAACCCTTCAACGCAGCTTTCTTCTCTTCAGGTAAATCATCCAGCTTCAGGACGTCAGACTTGTTGAAGACCACAATCAACGGCTGGAAGACAAAAATGAAAATATATACCACTGTAGGCCTACTACTTAGTCAGCATTTTATGGTAATAAATGTGTTGATCAAGCTAAATAATAATTAAGGTACAAAATAGCATCGACAACAAAGGGTATCAACAAGACAATCCGCAAGTAATCAATTATTTGTAAAACAGGAGCTTACCAACACTGAATTAAAAAAACTAGTCAAGGTCTCAAACAAAACTAAAACATCACAATGTGACATGCCGTCACATGCGTGAGCCATCCCATAGACCATTTTCATAATTCAATGCGCAGGCGCGTCACGCCTCCTAGCGGCCGAGATCGCTGGTATTGTGTATTCTGGGAGTTTTAGTACTGTTCAAAAAGTCAGCCTGCTTATCCACAGGGTTAAAGGCAAAACACCAGGCCTAAGATATAAAACTTGCATTATCTCTCATCTTACCAACTCTGACAGTGTGTAAATCTCTCAGTAAGCCTATATAGTAAACATATAAATGTTGAAACTACCATCATATTATAACTTGATATGTTCGCTGTAACGCACAATAATATATAAATCAAACGTGCTAAATAGCATTGGCAGCATGGGACTTCCGAAGTCGGGTAATAACATCCCGTTCTAGTTCAAACGATTGACGCTAGATGGCTCATTCTTTTCGGTAATGGTCTATTGATTCTTTCAGACCACCTGGCCCAAATGTGAAAAGCTTAGGGCTATTGTAAGCAAAATATTCAAAAACAAACCTTGTTAGCAAACAGCGGCTTGATACTATCATATAATTTCATTTGCTCATCTAATGAATGTCCACACTGTTCAGAAGCATCCATGAAATACAGAACCGCAGCTCTTAGATGAGCCAATGCCGTAACAGCTTGCATCTCAATAACGTTACGATCCTCCAATGGGTGATCCAAGATTCCAGGCGTGTCAATAACTTGCCAACGTAAATATTTATAATCCATGTGTCCAACATATAAAGACTTTGTTGTGAAAGCGTACGGCTGGACTTCAACATCAGCACGAGTGATTTTGTTGATGAAGCTCGACTTTCCTACGTTGGGGAAGCCGCAGATGAGAATTGTACGCGTATATGGATCAATTGTTGGTAGACGAGCGAGATGTTGACGGACTTGTTCGAGATATTCCAAGTTGGAAGCTTGACGTTTCATAATAGTAGCCATTCTGAAAAAAATGATTGAGCACGCAATTCAAAGACGTGAAAAAAACATTTTTCAAGTGTTGAAGCACAAGTAGGTATTGTAGATACTAGGCCTATTGTTTGTAACATTTATGCTTACCTTCCTAAAGCAGCCTTTTTTAATGCTTTACATCGATACAATGAATCACCAAACTTCAAAAGACGAAGATAGTCTTTGGCAACACTGGAAATGAAAACACATACAATAAGACACTATTTACCAGCACATATCTTAGCCTAGGCCATTGAATACTTGGGCCTAGGCATTGATTTTGTAAGGTCAACATGGCCTAGGCTAGGTGTAAATGTTACAAGAATGTGCAACTAGAAAACCTAGAAAATGCAAACATGTACTAACTTGTCGATTAAGTGCCGAGCTGTGTTGAGTTGTCCAAGACCTAGCTTATAATGATCCTTATCATAAAGTACATTCATTAAATCTGCGTAGAAAGGATGGATATCGTCAAGTTTTGGGAATTCTTGGATGATCTGAGAGAGTCGGTCGTGGAAATTTTGCATTGTAAACTTCACTTTACGCATGTAAAACTGACGTATACGGGTGATCTTGTAACTTTTGTGAACAACTGTAGGCGTTTTACGTTGTGTCTTTGACAGCATAATATCGATGAAGTCCTAAAAATAAGGGTAAAGATCATATTTGTTATATTTACAATCATTGTCAACGTATTGACAGCTTTAACCCTGTTTTACATGAAGTCGGCAAGCACTATTTTAGAGCCTTCATAACTCAAAGATAGGCCTATGCGTCATAATTACCTTGGACGAGGGGACCACCGCAATTTTTTTAAAATTGTACAACGCCATGGTTGATGAATTATTCTGTAAATTCACTAGTATTTAATTAATGTCTTCGAGAAACTACACTGTGCACACACGTGCAAAACGTGTCCACCGAAAAGGAGCAGGGAAAAGACGTACGTAATGTACTATGTTCGATTATTCGATAGTGTATATTGCTGGAAACGGACTTCGACTTTTACAGTCGAACATGAATCTCGATATCGACTACCGCGAACGTTTCGAACAAATAAAGTATAAACTCAAGTAACAACTAAAAAAGGATTTAAAATATAGCCTACGGATGAAATTCTAAACTACAATACGTGTTATTTTATTAAATATATTTAATTCGTTTTAACTTTTGTTTTAATGAATCGTATCATGAATAACCTTGAAAGGTGTAATGATGAAACCATTTGACCTTGAATGATTAGACTTGAGCTGTGACTTATTTTCCCTTCAATTCTGGTCACTGGTGACGAAACCACAATTATTATCTGTATACCAGGAATGTTTACCAATACGAATCACTTGGATGGTTAAATAATTATTGATTTAATGAGTAAAATGTGTTAAGCAGGAAATCTAAACTTGAATGATTCATAGAGGCCTTTATTAGTCTGTATAATGACTTTGTGGTGAATGAATGAATAAAATCATCTTTATTAAACATTTTCAATCAGTATCAGTACACAGAAGACAGAAATCAATTTGTAAACTCATCAAAACATTCTAGGCCTATTCATTGACGTTATGAGTCACACCCACTTCTTTGTTATAGTTTTTGATACTTGTTCGAAATTTAAAAGTAATGTCAATAATGTGGATAGTCAGACCAATATAATATTGAGATATTTTTATTTTCAAGTTTTTATCCAACTTTATATTTTGTAACTTTGGGATGGTAAGATAAGATCGCCCTTGTGGTGCCCCGTTCAAACGATCCTGTCTTTCATCCAATGCCTTAATTGTGGAAGGGGAACAATGATTTTGTATCAAGTTTCGATGTTATTCAAAAAAAAAATCTAACCAAGGCTTATCATTACATTTTGTATTTTATTATATTATAATTCACGTTTTATAATTTATTTTATTATGCGATGATAAATTACTTCATTTTCAAAGAAAACACTACATCCTCATCACACATTAAATACGAATACGATGGCGTTTCCCTCTAGTATTATACAACTCTAGTTCCCAGCCACGAGAACTCTTCCACCTTATCTTCTGATTCACCAGACCTATTCGAGCAAAGCAATCACCGACTTCTTATACGTCCCTCCGCCCAGTCCGCATAACGGTGAACCCGAGCAACGAGAGAAAGGTGTGATGCTCGTTCAGGGGCCACGTGCATTTGCGGTTCGCGGCAGACTAGTACATTGGCACAAAGTCGTGCTCCGTGTGCTTCCTTTAGGGAAGAATAATACAAAATAAAATCATGGGAATAGAAAGATCCTCAGGGAATTGGTGTGAAAGATGTGTACATTTATTTGTTAACGTTTTTATTTGTTTAGCAGTTGTTATGACGACGGTTTCGGCGACGAAAGTTGACAGTGTGCAAGTACCAAGAAATACAGGTTAGTTACTTTTGTTTGTGTGAGACGGCTAATTTAGTTTGTGCAGAGGAAGTTGCCTATCTAACGGGGGATAATTGTAATCTATAATATTATCATGTTATTATTCCGTTGATTTTGACATTGAAGACGGGGAGGTCAGTTGATGTTCCTGCGTTGAACCGTAACGGGGTTCGATTCCCGCCATGTTTGACCATCCTAACATGATTTTCTCTGTCGTTGAAGACGACCCTGTCCTTCCTGCTATTCAAACACGATAAGAGGGGTGATCAGTATACACACAGATTAGCCCTACACAGGTCTATAGAGTCGACACGCCCGGTCGATGACGCTGATAGATGGAAAAGACGGCCGATCGCATACCGCAACGTTGTCTCACGAATTATATGAGATGCAGTATTCTTTCTGTTGGAATACAAAAGCGGTGAAAGTTGGCTGCAGTGTTGAATTATTGTCATTTGTTAAATTACTCATAATCATTTATTATTTGACGTAATCAGCTTAAAATGATTAGGTATATTCTTTCTGTTCATTCTGACTTATTTGACAGAGTTTATATACTATTTTTAATGATAAAACGAGTTCATATTAAATGAAATAGATCGACAGGATGTTTTATTCTACGGAAGACCTGAGTTTGATACTTGAAGGTTCAAGTATATGGTGACGGCTCGAAACTCATGATCGATTGTACTTAATACATGAGGAGACGGATTACCTTGAATGTCGGGATGGGAGTCAATTTATTGGAATACGGTATCTTTTATTTTGGTGATGACTTTCGCACGATAGGCCTTAGGCCTTATACGATAACGAAATCACAGTACCACAAAAACAGATATTTTTAATGCCGTTGTTGTTGTTGTTTTTATTGAAATTTTTGTGGAAAGATACATGTTTTCTACACAAGAACTCACAGAGCCTACTTGACGTAATTGTCTGTGGTAGAAACATAGTAAAGCAAAAAACAAATGTGATCACAAAATAAAATGTCAAATTATAGTTGGATGAGCAAAGCGAAGACTCAATTTCACCGTACCCGAAAAAAGTGCTTGTTGTTTTTGTTTTTTTTGTTCGCGCTCCACAGGTCAAACTAAACTTCAAAATCAGGTGAAACTTGGCATGCACAAGTGACCTTATACTGTATAGTTTTAAAGCACAATCGGTTGAACCACTTCTGAGAAAACTCATTTCAAAATCTTCAAAAATCCCGTAAGAATAACTCGGAGGAAAAAATTCGTCAAAAATATTTCCTTCGATGGAATTCAAATTTTTAGGGAATTTCAATATGATAATCATACACCTTATTCCGAACTTTCAGTACAATCAGATCAGCCGTTTTGATGAAAAAAAAAATATAATCCAATTTTTGTAAATCATTCAAAGCTATTAAGATACCAATTAAATTCAATCAACAAGTGTCACCACTTAATTGTAAACGATTGAAACAAAGCCTTCTTTATTATCATAGAAATTATTAAGGAAAAATAAGATGGCAGTGACATAATGGTTTGGATCTCAAGGTATATATATATATATGTAAATATATATATATATATATATATATATATATATATATATATATATATATATATATATATATATATATATATATATATATATAATAACCAATCCAAAGATAAGTTGATATGTTCCAGCTCATCCATCAACGCGGCGACACAACGCGTTTGCCTAGTTAAAATAACATCGCTAGGAACTGGAACAGACCTAAAAATGAACAGTACATACGACATAATATATATATATATATATATATATATATATATATATATATATATATATATATATATATATTTATATACATATATATATATATATATATATATATATATATATATATATATATATATAAATATATATATATATATATATATATATGTATATATATATATATATATATATATATATATATATATATATATATATATATATATATATATATATATATATATATAGGCCTATATATCCACCCTCGGCAGCTCGGTCAGCTAAGGCACTGCTTTAGAAACTAAAGTCATCCGTCGGGCGTGGGTTTTTGTGAACGTCTTCTCACTCATCATTGTCACCTGCTCATCGTACCCCCGTATAACCTAGCTGTTGATGGGGTAATAATGATCAATAATGGATTGATTCCCGTTTGCTTATAGGTACGGTATTACCAAGTCCAGTTGGCAGTTATCTGTGAGCTGGTGAAAACAAATATCACAGGTAACCATGATGATAACAACTTTTATCTGCCAGTTAGAGCTACTCCCACGTTGGTAATACCGGGCCTTAATCAATCAAAAACAAAAACAATAATCAGCATCATCGGTGATAAAGATCCAGAAAAAAGAGTCAAGGATAGTAGAATGTATAATAGCCATTATATTATACAAAATAAACTCTCTTCCACTTTTGTATCGAAATGATCTGAAAAGCGAGTAAGCTAGAAAACAACGCGTGTATCGTAAGAACAATATACGATCATGATAATCATAACCGCGTGTAATTGACACATGTATCCAAACAGCTAGAATAACGCTTTTTAACTGTGAATTAATGTGAGGAAAATATCAGGATCCAAGGTGAAAAATGTTGAAACACATCATTTTAGAAGGTATTGTTGAAAAAACTAACTATAGTCTGATAGATTGCTTATTTATTATTATTTATTTCCATTTTCATCCAACGACGACGTTGCATTTTCAAACATTTCGCGCAGAAATTATGATTTTTAATATCACATAGGCCCTAATATGTGGATAGTCAAAATATACATTTGTTGCATAGTCATTTGGCATTTAACAAATTGAAGATGGAATAAAATGTGAAAAAATCATACGAGATACATTGATAACACATCTAAAAGCACTTTAAAATACAAACTTTAAAACCACATTGAAATATATCGAATAATACAGAGTGAGTTATGTGAGAATTTATTAGATGAGCGTAGCGAAGCTTTCCATTTCACACCCTGAAAAAAAATGAGCTTCGTTTTTATGTTTTTTTTTTTTTTTTTTCTTTTCTTTTGTAATTATGTACGCGGCATACAGGTCAGAGAAATGAATCAATCAACTTGAAACTTTTTCTGAACGTTGGTGTCATACCAGAATAGGTTGGGATTGTTATTCAGAGGAATCGGTCTGAAGGTTTTTCTGGAAAATAATCGGAAAGTTTGGAAAATCCTCATAAGAATAACCCGGAGGAAAAATACTTGAAAAACAAGAATTTTACAAAAGCTCTCAAATTCTCATCGAACATGAACAATACTATTATACACCTTTTCAGAGATTTTTACAACAATCGAATGAGAAATAACAAAGAAAACGCAATAAAAGTGTACATTTTATTGAATATTCGAATCAATTGGTTTTGCAAAGTGTTTATGCGACAAGTTGCAGCACTATAAATATCAACAAGTTGCGGGTAAGGTTTTTAGGCGTTTGAAGTAAGTCAAGGTTTGTTAGATGAGCGTAGCGAAGCTTTCCATTTCACACCCTGAAAAAAATGGGCTTCGTTTTTATGTTTTTTTTTTTTTGTAATTATGTACGCGGCATACAGGTCAGAGAAATGAATCAATCAACTTGAAACTTTTTCTGAACGTTGGTGTCATACCAGAATAGGTTGGGATTGTTATTCAGAAGAATCGGTCGGAAGGTTTTTCCGGAAAATAATCGGAAACTTTGGAAAATCCTCATGAGAATAACCCGGAGGAAAAATACTTGAAAAACAAGAATTTTTCAAAAGCTCTCAAATTCTCACAGAATATGAAAAATACCATTATACACCTTTTCAGAGATTTTTACAACAATCGAATGAGAAATAATGAAGAAAACGCAATAAACGTGTACATTTTATTGAATATTTGGATCAATTAGTTTTGCAAAGTGTTTATGCGACAGGTTGCAGGTTACTATAAATATAAACAAGTTGCAGGTGAGGTTTTTGAACGTTTGAAGTAAGTCAAGGTTTGTAGATGTAAATTGAGCTGAAAAGTTATTTTTCATTCTAGATTGCCATACATTCTAAGCTCATCTCACAACGCGCATCCCGCGTTTTCCTAGTAGATGTAAATTGAGCTGACAAGTTATTTTTCATTCTAGATTGCCATACTCTAAGCTCATCTCACAACGCACATTCTGCGTTTTTAGATGAGCGTAGCGAAGCTTTCCATTTCACACCCTGAAAAAAAATGGGCTTCGTTTTTATGTTTTTTTTTTTTTTTTTTTTTTTGTAATTATGTACGCGGCATACAGGTCAGAGAAATGAATCAATCAACTTGAAACTTTTTCTGAACGTTGGTGTCATACCAGAATAGGTTGGGATTGTTATTCAGAGGAATCGGTCTGAAGGTTTTTCTGGAAAATAATCGGAAAGTTTGGAAAATCCTCATAAGAATAACCCGGAGGAAAAATACTTGAAAAACAAGAATTTTACAAAAGCTCTCAAATTCTCATCGAACATGAACAATACTATTATACACCTTTTCAGAGATTTTTACAACAATCGAATGAGAAATAACAAAGAAAACGCAATAAAAGTGTACATTTTATTGAATATTCGAATCAATTGGTTTTGCAAAGTGTTTATGCGACAAGTTGCAGCACTATAAATATCAACAAGTTGCGGGTAAGGTTTTTAGGCGTTTGAAGTAAGTCAAGGTTTGTTAGATGAGCGTAGCGAAGCTTTCCATTTCACACCCTGAAAAAAATGGGCTTCGTTTTTATGTTTTTTTTTTTTTGTAATTATGTACGCGGCATACAGGTCAGAGAAATGAATCAATCAACTTGAAACTTTTTCTGAACGTTGGTGTCATACCAGAATAGGTTGGGATTGTTATTCAGAAGAATCGGTCGGAAGGTTTTTCCGGAAAATAATCGGAAACTTTGGAAAATCCTCATGAGAATAACCCGGAGGAAAAATACTTGAAAAACAAGAATTTTTCAAAAGCTCTCAAATTCTCACAGAATATGAAAAATACCATTATACACCTTTTCAGAGATTTTTACAACAATCGAATGAGAAATAATGAAGAAAACGCAATAAACGTGTACATTTTATTGAATATTTGGATCAATTAGTTTTGCAAAGTGTTTATGCGACAGGTTGCAGGTTACTATAAATATAAACAAGTTGCAGGTGAGGTTTTTGAACGTTTGAAGTAAGTCAAGGTTTGTAGATGTAAATTGAGCTGAAAAGTTATTTTTCATTCTAGATTGCCATACATTCTAAGCTCATCTCACAACGCGCATCCCGCGTTTTCCTAGTAGATGTAAATTGAGCTGACAAGTTATTTTTCATTCTAGATTGCCATACTCTAAGCTCATCTCACAACGCACATTCTGCGTTTTTAGATGAGCGTAGCGAAGCTTTCCATTTCACACCCTGAAAAAAAATGGGCTTCGTTTTTATGTTTTTTTTTTTTTTTTTTTTTTTGTAATTATGTACGCGGCATACAGGTCAGAGAAATGAATCAATCAACTTGAAACTTTTTCTGAACGTTGGTGTCATACCAGAATAGGTTGGGATTGTTATTCAGAGGAATCGGTCGGAAGGTTTTTCCGGAAAATAATCGGAAAGTTTGGAAAATCCTCATAAGAATAACCCGGAGGAAAAATACTTGAAAAACAAGAATTTTTCAAAAGCTCTCAAATTCTCACAGAATATGAAAAATACTATTATACACCTTTTCAGAGATTTTTAAAACAATCGAATGAGAAATAATGAAGAAAACGCAATAAACGTGTACATTTTATTGAATATTTGGATCAATTGGTTTTGCAAAGTGTTTATGCGACAGGTTGCAGGTTACTATAAATATCAACAAGTTGCAGGTGAGGTTTTTGAACGTTTGAAGTAAGTCAAGGTTTGTAGATGTAAATTGAGCTGACAAGTTATCTTTCATTCTAGATTGCCATACTTCTAAGCTCATCTCACAACGCGCATCCCGCGTTTTCCTAGTCCTAGTTAGATGAGCGTAGCGAAGCTTCTCATTTCACACCCTGAAAAAAAATGGGCTTCGTTTTTATGTAACTTTTTTTTTTTTGTAATGATGTACGCGGCATACAGGTCAGAGAAATGAATCAATCAACTTGAAACTTTTTCTGAACGTTGGTGTTATACCAGAATAGGTTGGGATTGTTATTCAGAGGAATCGGTCGGAAGGTTTTTCCGGAAAATAATCGGAAAGTTTGGAAAATCCTCATAAGAATAACCCGGAGGAAAAATACTTGAAAAACAAGAATTTTTCAAAAGCTCTCAAATTCTCTCAGAATATGAAAAATACTATTATACACCTTTACAGAGATTTTTACAACAATCGAATGAGAAATAATGAACAAAACGCAATAAACGTGTACATTTTATTGAATATTTGGATCAATTGGTTTTGCAAAGTGTTTATGCGACAGGTTGCAGGTTACTATAAATATCAACAAGTTGCAGGTGAGGTTTTTGAACGTTTGAATTAAGTCAAGGTTTGTAGATGTAAATTAAGCTGACAAGTTATTTTTCATTCTAGATCGCCATACTTCTAAGCTCATCTCACAACGCGCATCCCGCGTTTTCCTAGTAAATACACTAGGAGAACGCGGGATGCGCGTTGTGAGATGAGCTCAGAAGTATAGCAATCCAGAATGAAAAATAACTTGTCAGCTCAATTTACATCTACAAACCTTGACTTACTTCAAACGTTCAAAAACCTCACCTGCAACTTGTTGATATTTATAGTAACCTGCAACCTGTCGCATAAACACTTTGCAAAACCAATTGATCCAAATATGCAATAAAATGTACACGTTTATTGCGTTTTCTTTATTATTTCTCATTCGATTGTCGTAAAAATCTCTGAAAAGGTGTATAATAGTATTTTTCATATTCTGTGAGAATTTGAGAGCTTTTGAAAAATTCTTGTTTTTCAACTATTTTTCCCCCGGGTTATTCTTACGAGGATTTTCCAAACTTTCCGATTATTTTCCGGAAAAACCTTCCGACCGATTCCTCTGAATAACAATCCCAACCTATTCTCGTATGACACCAACGTTCAGAAAAAGTTTCAAGTTGATTGATTCATTTCTCTGACCCGTATGCCGCGTACATAATTACGAAAAAACAAACATAAAAACTAAGCCCATTTTTTTTCAGGGTGTGAAATGGAAAGTTTCGCTACGCTCATCTAAACTAGCAAAACGCAGAATGTGCGTTGTGAGATGAGCTTAGAAGTATGGCTATCTAGAATGAAAAATAACTTGTCAGCTCAATTTACATCTACAAACCTTGACTTACTTCAAACGTTCAAAAACCTCACCTGCAACTTGTTGATATTTGTAGTAACCTGCAACCTGTCGCATAAACACTGCTAAACCAATTGATCCAAATATTCAATAAAATGTACACGTTTAAATTGCGTTTTCTCCATTATTTCTCATTCGATTGTTGTAAAAATCTCTGAAAAGGTGTTTAATAGTATTTATCATAATCTGTGAAAATTTGAGAGCTTTAGAAAAATTCTTGTTTTTCAAGTATTTTTTCTCCGGGTCATTCTTATGAGGATTTTCCAAAGTTTCCGATTATTTTCCGGAGAAACCTTCCGAACGATTCCTCTGAATAACAATCCCAACCTATTCTGGTATGACACCAACGTTCAGGAAAAGTTTCAAGTTGATTGATTCATTTCTCTGACCTGTATGCCGCGTACATAATTACAAAAAAAAAAAAAAACATAAAAACGAAGCCTATTTTTTTTCAGGGTGTGAAATGGCAAGCTTCGCTACGCTCATCTAACTAGGAAAACGCGGGATGCGCGTTGTGAGATGAGCTTAGAAGTATGGCAATCTAGAATGAAAATAGCTTGTCAGCTCAATTTACATCTACAAACCTTGACTTACTTCAAACGTTCAAAAACCTCACCTGCAACTTGTTGATATTTATAGTAACCTGCAACCTGTCGCATAAACACTTTGCAAAACTAATTGATCCAAATATTCAATAAAATGTACACGTTTATTGCGTTTTCTTCATTATTTCTCATTCGATTGTTGAAAAAATCTCTGTAAAGGTTTATAATAGTATTTTTCATATTCTGTGAGAATTTGAGAGCTTTTGAAAAATTCTTGTTTTTCAAGTATTTTTCCTCCGGGTTATTCTTATGAGGATTTTCCAAACTTTCCGATTATTTTCCGGAAAAACCTTCCGACCGATTCCTCTGAATAACAATCCCAACCTATTCTGGTATGACACCAACGTTCAGAAAAAGTTTCAAGTTGATTGATTCATTTCTCTGACCTGTATGCCGCGTACATAATTACAAAAAAAAAAAAAAAAAAAAAAAACATAAGAACGAAGCCCATTTTTTTTCAGGGTGTGAAATGGAAAGCTTCGCTACGCTCATCTAATAAACAGTCGACGTAAATATTTCAGATGAGCGTAGCGAAGATTTACATTTCATATACCGAAAAAAATTGGGCTCCATTTTTTGTTGTTGGTTTGTTTGTAATTCTGTACGCGGCATACAGGTCAGGAAAACTCCAATCAACTCGAAACTTTTTCCACATATTGATGTCTCATCAGAATAGGTTGGGATTGTTTTTCAGAAAAATTGATTCAATGATTTTTCCGAAAAGAGATCTGGAAGTTTGAAAAATCCCCATAAGAATAACCTGGGTGGAAAATACTTGAGGTATGAAAAGTTTTCCGAAAGCTTCAAAATTTTTACTGACTATGGAAAACATCGTACATAATTTTAGTGATTCTCACAATAATCGGATGAGAAATGACGAAGAAAACGCAATAAGAGTAGGCCTATAGATTTTATTGAATATTGGGATCAATTGGTTTTGCAAAGTGTATATGCGACAGGTTGCAGCACTATAAATATCAACAAGTTGCAGGTAAGGTTTTTGAACGTTTGACGTAATCCAAGGGCTGTGAATGTGGATCGAGCTGACAGAATATTCTACATTCCATACTTCTAAGCTCATCTCACAACGCATATCCCGCGTTGTCCCAGTTACATTATTGGATGTGCGAAGGGAAGACTCAATTTCATCATACTATAAAAAAGTGCCTTCTTTGTTTTGTTCGCGCTCCACAGGTCAAACAAGAATTCGAAATCGGTTGAAACTTGGCGTACACAAGTGTCCTTATCTAATTCGATACTGTATAGTTTTGAGGCACAATCGGTTGAACCACTTCCGAGAAAACTCATTCAGAGTTTTCAAAAATCCCATAAGAATAAGCGAGAGGAAAAAATCTGTGAAAAATATTTCATCCGAGAGAATTCAAATTTTCAGGAAATTTCAATATAAGAATTATACACATTAATCCGAGCTTCCAGTCGAATCGGATCAGACGTTCCGAAGTAAAAGAATATATGATTTAATTTTTTTCAAATCACTCAAAGCTATTAGAATACCAATTAAATCCAAGAAACAGGTGTCACCATTTAATTGTAAACGATTGAAACAAATCCTTCTTTACTATCATAGTAATCAATTAGGAATTAAGAGGGCGGTGACGTGATTGTTTGGTTCACAAGGTGTATATATATATATATATATATATATATATATATATATATATATATATATATATATATATATATATATATATATATA
>OZ023333.1:4954201-4979201 GCA_964007535.1 Brachyptera risi
ATATAGATATAGATATAGATATAGATATAGATATAGATATAGATATAGATATAGATATAGATATAGATATAGATATAGATATAGATATAGATATAGATATAGATATAGATATAGATATAGATATAGATATAGATATAGATATAGATATAGATATAGATATAGATATAGATATAGATATAGATATAGATATAGATATAGATATAGATATAGATATAGATATAGATATAGATATAGATATAGATATAGATATAGATATATATATATATATATATATATATATATATATATATATATATATATATATATATATATATATATATATATATATATATATATATATATATATATATGTTTTGTTGAAAGCTTTCACGACTCATTATTGGATGAAAGAAGCGAAGACTCAATTTCACTATACCAAAAAAAATGTGCCTGTTTTTTTTTTGTTTTTTTGTTCGCGCTCCACAGGGCAGACGAAAATTCAAAATCAGTTGAAACTTTGCACACACATGAACCCTTATCTGACTTGATGCTGTATAGTTTTGAGGCGCGATCGGTTGAACCACTTCTGAGAAAACTCATTCCAAAGTTTTCAAAAATCCCATTAGAATAACCCGATGGAAAACATTCGTGAAAAATATTTCATCTGAGAGGATTCAAATTCTCAGAGAATTTCAATCTGATAATAATACACATTATTCCGAACTTTCACTCAAATCGGATCAGCCGTTTGGATGTAAAAAAATACATAATGTTATTTATGTTAATTATTTGAAGCTATTAGAGAGGTAATCATTTTTATTGACGGCTGTTCATCTTCTTGATGACTGACCATGAAGGTCCAGCTTACTACGAATTTGGAATTATAATTGCCGAAAGTGAAAATGAGTTATACAAATATAGTGATAAGATCAAAAACTCAATTATTATACACAAAAAAAATATTAGAATTCAAGTAGATTGAGATACGCTGAAGAGATGATTGTGGAGAATATGTGATGATTTTCTTAATATTGTGGAAACTATTCCTTGAATTAATGATTCTGATACCGGTATATTAAATGATTTGAAAAAAGTATTAAAAAATGTGGGAATAGCTGCCCTTGCTCCAAGAAGGAGTCCTACAACGTCCCAGTATTCCTCAGGAATTCCATAACGTTCCGCGAGGTGAGGAATACAGGGACGATATATCTCCTTCTTCTCCGCATCTACTTCTTCCGCGTGCCCCACTCCCTTTTCAAACCTAATAGTGGGGTCGAGAACTAGAACTTTTTCTCTGTCTCCCCGTATTGCGACAATGTCCACTCTACGGTTCAAACCTGAGGCAGAGTGACAATGCACCTCCTCGTGCACCTCCTATTTATTCATTCTAAATAGGTCAGCGATCATTGTTCTGATGGTGTGATGACGGTTATTCCGCAGCAGTTCACCTTTCCGGCACGACCCGAGGACATGGGCAATTGTTTCGATCTCGTTACAGCCTGGATGGCGGCAACGGTTGCCCTCGAGTGATCGTCCGGGAACGGCTCGAACTGCTGCGACATTGCAAGACATTTTTATGGGAGTTGTCCATTCTGATGATGAAAGCTGTCGCTTTGAATAAACCCACGAGTTTGATTGTGGGGTATCGCAGAAAGCTTCGACTCCTTTGCCTTTCTGAGGAAGTTTCGCCCAGTCTTCAAACGAGCATTGTCTCAGCGCGCTTCTCAATTCACGGCCAGTCGGAGTTTTCTTCTCTGTCGCAACGTTGATGAGATCATTATTTGATGTTTGTAATGTTCCAGCATCAACCATTTCAGGGATTGTTGGAGAATGTAGGAATGTGAGTGTTGGTGATAGGTCGAGTTGATTGATACAGTGCAACATTTCTCCTTTAAAATCTCTTGTTGCCTGTAGTAATTGATCGTCAACGCTCAATAGCTTACGACAGATATTATAATTTTGTATGAATGCTTCCCATGTTGCCTTCATTATTCCCAGTCCTCTGAATTTACTAGGGGCATAGATGAAGCTATTCGGAGTGTCAGTTGGTAACCCCAATATTTGTTTCACTGCACTTCGGACAAGTCTATCGATATCGTCTAAGAAAGACTTGGTTAAACGATACAAAGGGGCACATTGGAGCGGGTAAATCAGTGTTGGCCAGGTGAATTGATTTAAAATATTGAGTTTCTGGTCAGGTTTCGTCACCTATTAAATCAAAGCAACAAGTGTCACCACTTGATTGTAAACAATTGAAACAAAGCCTTCTTTATTATCATATAAATTATTAACGGAAAATAAGATGGCAGTGATGTAATGGTTTGGATCTCAAGGTGTATATATATATAATAACCAATCCAAAGATAAGTTGATATGTTCCAGCTCATCCATCAACGCGGAAACACATAACGCGTTTGCCTAGTGTAATTATTAATCAAATCTTCATGGATAATTAAAAGTCGCGTTGACGAATGAATATTTATTAAATTGCCCGACGTTTAGACTACAATATAGTGGTCATTTTCGAGGGCTGAAAATGAAAATAATTATATAAATGATAAATAATAGGAACCAAAAAACAGATTCTTATGAAGAAAAACACATCTTCAATGAATGTCTTGAAAGGTGTAATAAAAATAACAATAAAAATAAAAATAAGCTTGATGCACATCTATGAATCTAGATGGCTATATCACAGTGTCCTAGATCACACATGCTGGGCTAGGTTATCAGATTGATCCTACTTCTCAAATGGTAAATATTATTAATAAATAAATATTGAATAAATAAATGAATAAATAATTTTTTTTTCGTCAACGCGACTTTAAATCATCCATAAAGATTTGATTATTGATTATATATATATATATATATATATATATATATATATATATATATATATATATATATATATATATATATATATATATATATATATATATATATATATATATATATATATATATATATATATATAATTATATATATATATATATATATATATATATATATATATATATATATATATATATATATATATATATATATATATATATATATATATAAATATATATATATATAATCTATCTATCTATCTATCTATCTATCTATCTATCTATCTATCTATCTATCTATCTATCTATCTATCTATCTATCTATCTATCTATCTATCTATCTATCTATCTATCTATCTATCTATCTATCTATCTATCTATCTATCTATCTATCTATCTATCTATCTATCCATCTATCTATCTATCTATCTATCTATCTATCTATCTATCTATCTATCTATCTATCTATCTATCTATATATATATATATATATATATATATATATATATATATATATATATATATATATATATATATATATATATATATATATATATATATATATATCCACCTTGAGATCCAAACCATTATGTCACTGCCCTCTTATTTCCCAATTGATTTATATGGCAATATAGAAGGCTTTGTTTTAATCGTTTACTATTAAATGGTGACACCTGTGGCTTGGATTCAATTGGTATCTTAATAGCTTTGAGTGATTTAAAAAATTAGACTATATATTTTTTTACATAAAAACAGCTGATCTGATTCGACTGGGAGTTTGGAATAATTTGTATGATTATTATATTGTAATTCCCTGAGAATTTGAATTCTCTCAAAATAAATTTTTCCACTGGGTTATTCATATAGGATTTTGAAAACTTTAAAATGAGTTTTCTCAAAAGTGCTTCAACCAATTGCGCCTCAAAACTATACAGTATCGAATTAGATAAGGACCCTTTTGTGTCCAAGTTTCAATTGATTTTGAATTTTCGTTTCACCTGTGGAGCACGAACAAAAAAAAAATGTTTTTCGGGTATGGCGAAATTGAGTCTTCGCTCCGCTCATCCAATTATGTATATGCTATGTAAATTTTAATCTGATGATACCCATACTTATATCATGTACTAGTCAACGGGAATAAATACCCTTACACACTACAAATTCAATGACATCATCCACCCTTTTCGATGGTTGTTCAAATTGGAAACGATAGAAAAAATGCCCAGCTGACGAACTAATGCCTATTCATTTAGTCCCTTACGTGTTTTTTTTTAGACTACAATATTTTGATGTATGGTATCCAATGTTTTGGATTAACTTTATCAGCATCTAATCAGACCTTAGTATTGGTATACAATCCAATTTTAGTTTCTAATGATCAAGGGTTGTCGTGAATCACTTATCCAGGTCCTAATGGTTACCGTATGTTTGTATATTACAGTTTATCAGTATGTATAACATATCTGGTCTTTGACGATACTAACAACCGTCCTTGTATTACCGAAGGTCACCACCAGGGTTCAGTGCTGTTCCAATCAGAGGACGAGCTGGCGATCGATATGGATGCTCACACTCCGCTGCTGCAAGCTCCGCAGAGCCAGGCGATGATGAGCTACGACGAGACGGAGAATTATCTCCAGAGTCGAGC
This sequence comes from Brachyptera risi, assembly GCA_964007535.1. Classification (NCBI taxonomy): domain Eukaryota; kingdom Metazoa; phylum Arthropoda; class Insecta; order Plecoptera; family Taeniopterygidae; genus Brachyptera; species Brachyptera risi. The sequence continues at coordinate 4,958,663 of OZ023333.1, forward strand.
CGATACGATGCACAACATCGAGTCGACCATCGTCGAACTCGGTGGCATTTTCCAGCAGTTGGCGACCATGGTGAAGGAACAGGAAGAAATGGTCGATCGTATCGATACCAACGTACAAGACGCGGAATTGAACGTCGAAGCAGCTCACGGAGAAATATTAAAGTATTTTCAGTCTGTTACGTCAAATCGTTGGCTTATGATTAAGATATTTGGGGTGCTCATATTCTTCTTTCTATTCTTTGTTATATTTCTGGCATAAATATGCACTGATATTATAATTAAATTGAAATTTATTGATCTACGTATTTGAGTACTGGTTATTATCCACTAACAATTTTGCTAGCATGCTTCAATGCTTTCCTCATGCATTTATATCAATGCATTTCAGATTCTAGCTGAAACCATCAAGCGTCAAGTTGGAAACTTGCTTATAAATAATGAACAATGAATGTCGAGAATTATATATCCAAGTATAATTATTATATTTGGTGTTATACAAACTCAGAATAGGCAGAAGGAATATTTTTTTTATTTTCAACTTCAATATCTTTTCCGAGTCAAATAAAAAATACGGCTCCAGAAACAGCTTGAAATTTTTCGAAATATTATTGTTTTAAAGCGGACCTAAGCGACCGTTTGAAACACAATTGGTAAATTGCTTTTTGTCTGCATAAGTGACATGTCCATTTGTTGAAGTATCATTCGCCTGTCATTATGGCATGAGCAACATTGATCAGTGAGAAGGCAAGCGACATCTCGGTTCCTGCATTTGCTCGAGTGTAAGAAACATTATCGTACAGAGAAGTATCATTATCTCATGGAAATAATAAGTCAAGTTGAATTTTTAAACTCGTAGAGTGTTGAATAATAAACACATTTTTTGTATACACTGAAAATCCATGCCAATTGATTAAAATTGAAGCACAATACGGTATGTTTTTCACGTCTTGTACAGTTCAAAATGTTGCTTGCACCCTTCTGCCTTTTCTGTGTCGCTATGACAACTAGAAGCATAAATTCTAATATTCATGTTGGCAAAATTGATTTCTGTTTCATTTTGTTACTAAAGAAACTAGTCAGCTTCACGCAATACAGAATTTTGATCGAATTTGATCTTCATTGGATGAGCGAAGCAAAGACTCGATTTCACCATACCCGAAAAAAAAGTACTCTTTTTTTTTGTTCGCGCTCCACAGATCAAAAGAAAATTCAAAATCAGTTGAAACTAGGCATACACGAGTGTACTTATTTAATTCAATACTGTATAGTTTGGAGGCACAATCGGTTGAACCACTTCTGAGGAAACTCATTTCAAAGTTTTCAAAAATCCCATAAGAATAACCCGGAGGAAAAAATCCAGGGAAAAAATTTCATCCGAGAGAATCCAAATTCTCAGGTAATTTCAATATAATAATGATTAGGGTTGCCGTTTGATTTCGATCGATATTCGATTTCGATATATGTACTTTTCGATTTTTGATTCGATCAATATCGAAAAGTTTTCGAAGATTAAAAGCGTACAACAGTACAAGAGTAGCGCGAGACGTCACGAGTAACGCGCTCGCTTCTATTGGTATCATTATACTTATATATATAGCGCGTGCGGGGTATATAAACATGGTTTTTTGCTACCTAACACGTTTTTTTTTTCAATTCGATTTCGATTCGTCAATTCGATCGATTTTCGATGATAATGCAATCGATTTTGATTCGATCGATTTTTGATATTGTGAAATTCGATTTCGATCACGATTTTTTGATCGAACGGCAACCCTAATAATGATACACATTATCCCGAACTTTCACTCAGATCGAATCAGCCGTTTTTTTGAAAAAAATATATAATGTAATTTTTGTAAATCATTCAAAGCTATCAAGATACCAATTAAATCCAAGCAACCGGTCTCACCACTCAATTGTAAACGATTGAAACAAAGCCTTCTTTATTATCATAGAAATTAATAAGGAAAAATAAGATGGCAGTGGCGTAATGGTTTGGATCTCAAGGTGTATATATATATATAATAACCAATCCGAAGGTGAGTCGATATGTTCCAGCTCATCCATCAACGCGGCAACACATAACGCGTTTGCCTAGTAATTGTAACTTGGTGCGTGATAGATAGATTATACCCCGGATTGAAGTTGCCTCTAACTCCTGCTCACTCTCAAGGAAACTTGGAATAGTTGGGTACAGAAACTGGCTGACTGGAATTAGCCAATTAAGAAGTCGTAAGGATGTCAAAGGATTATGAATACATAGTTTTACGATAGTTTACATTCCAAAACACTTCCATCTTTATTTTAGAGGTCAGCAACAAATATGTTTTACCGAGCTATTTCTGCAGATGAAAACTTGTCTCTCACTTGTCTGGGCTAAACAATGATACACTAGCTGATATGAAACTATAAACAATACATGTATCCATGGAAACAAACTAAACAACCAATGAAAACATATGCTAGGCCAATGTTGTGTACATATTTGTGGTAGTGATGCTAGGCCTACTCCTCTTTTTTTAAAAAAATATTCAATGAACCACATTTTGTGTAATTTTTCTATACCAAGGTACAAAAATGATCTAATATTAAATTATTCTAACATACTTCAAAGTCCAAACATAGTTCCAGCAACAACGGCAAAGACGAAACTCACTGATAAAGTAATAATATAGGAAATACTTGTAACTGTTCGAGTAATGGCCGAACTCTTTGATATTTTCTGTTTCTCTTCTCTTTCCTTGTCGGCTGCTCTTTGTTTGATTCCTTCCGTCGAATCGATCACCGCCTTGTTGATGGAACGTAGCAGCGGGTAGTTTGATTTACTCTTCTTGCTGCATTCGCCGCGGAAATCGTCGTTGTCCATCGCCCAGATCATCACGCCAGCCAGGTCCTTAGTCACTGCGTAATTCACCTGGAAATTATCAGCATTGTCAAGAGGCTACCTTACATCTCACAACCCATGAGTATAACCTCAAGGGAACGGTCAATGCAGGCCTTTGGCTTTCAACGCATGGTGGGTAAACGATAGGACCAATCAGTCCAATTCTTTTTGCAATGAAACCACAATGAGTATAACTGTGCCTCTACGTTCATTAAAAATTATAATTCAATATTATATCACTCTGAAAAAATCGTACAAATAATGAAAAACAGGTTGGTTTTTGACAATTATTTTGAAAGGGTTGAAAACATATCACGAACTAAAGCTCTTCGAGCGAGCATGTATTGAATACTGGTGATCATTCAACCGAAAACTGTCTGTTGATACGATGATTGCCAACTTGGGCCCCAAACGTGTGCAATTAAGCCGGTAGGCAACATGTAACGAGGCCTCTTAAGTGTGTTAGGGGAGTGAGATTTAGTGAAATATCATTATCTGAAATATCAGATAACTTTGAATGGTGTGATACGAAAACGAGTGGACGAGTGGTCAACACACTGAACCGTCATTCAGGAGACCGGGGTTCGATTCCCGCTATTGTCGATCATACTGACAGGGGTGCATCGTGGTTTCCCTCTGTCGTTCAGGTCAATACTGGGATGGTTTCTTGACAACAGGCCACGACCGACTCCGTCTCACTATCCAAAAGCACATTTTTTATTTTAAAAAAAAGCTTTCATATCATCCCACTATTTCATATATCATTCACCGACGCCAATAGATCGTAGTCATCAGTATAGTGCGTCGTTTAACACAATATAAATAGAAAAATGATTTTGATCAGTGTGAGTTATCAAAATTCTCATACGGGATGAACAGATATTGTTATTACCTACGAGACTGTGAAAGTAGAAACTGGTAAGTAGAAAGTAGATTTATTAGTGAAATATCAGTATTAGGCTATAACTTTGAAATGGTATCAGATGGTAAAATTCTAATAGGGCCTATGAGGAAAAAACAGGTATTTTCAATACATTCAAGATGGAAAAAGTAAAAACTATCCAGCTTATTGTATCATCAACGGTATACAGCTAAGAATCTCGTTACAGTAGAACCTCTGTTATAAGTTTCTCGTTTATAGGCCTACATTTATTACATTTATGAATAAGTTTTATTTCTTTATCCAACCCATATGCTCCACATGTTGAACAATTTCATTTATAAGTTTTTCACGTTGATACATGTTTTTAGTCTGGTCCCCTGAAAAACGTATAAAAGAGGTTCCATTGCACATAACTGCATACACTTTATAGAGTTATGCAAAATTAGTTGATATTGATAGCTTACAATCTTGAAGGTATTAAAATGTCTGTGTCTTTCTCGTACTAGAATTTTGTTATCTCATATCGTTCAAAAGTTATCAACAAAAGAATGATATTTCGCTAAACTGACTTCTGTGTGCTCTAATGAACAGCACACAGACAATCTTGGCAGTTATTAGGAATATTAATATATCTTCGGACTGTATTTACTGTTTATGTAGGACAAATCCCAATATTACTGATCCCTTCATTCCGTTGTTCTGCAAAAAATACCGAGACGGGTGGAACAGTGGCTAGCACGCTAAATCGTCATTCAGGAGACCGAGTTCAATTCCCACCATGGTCGTCCGTCCTTACAGAGGTTTCTCCTGGTTTCCCTCTGTCGTTTAGGTTCATACTGGAATGGTTTCTTAAGAACAGACAGACTCCTTCTGACTCAACTTTTTAGTCATGTACAAGAATCGTAACCTAATTTGTTAATTCTGACCCAAACTAAGAACACACTGAGAACTGACATTTTGATAAAGTACGTTCAGTTTATTTTCAATACAAAAACATGAATTCATATAGGCCTAGCCTTTCATGATATTTCTTTCCTTTCTTTTTCTTCCTTTCTTTCTTTCTACTTCTTCTCCAACGTGTCTTATTCACAGGAGGTGCGTACTGTACTCTCACCCCTCCCTTCCCTTGTATCTGCGACTGATCTATGTATGTGAATAAATTTATTTGTTGAAAAGGTCAGCGTACCTTTTCTCTGATACTCTTTGGATTGTCGAAGCTGATGACTTTGTTGCCTTGCACAGCGAACGGTGTGTCGGTGTTGTCGTCCCAGTACTCCTCCCACGTCGAGTCCTCGGCCTCCAGCTCCAGGCAGATCTACACGCACAAGCACATTCTTTGACATGTGACACACACACACACATGTTCATTGACATGTGACACACACACACACACACGTTCATTGACATGTGACACACACACACACACGTTCATTGACATGTGACACACACACATACATGTTCATTGACATGTGACACACACACACACATGTTCATTGACATGTGACACACACACACACATGTTCATTGACATGTGACACACACACACACACATGTTCATTGACATGTGACACACACACACATACATGTTCATTGACATGTGACACACACACACACACACGTTCATTGACATATGACACACACACACATACATGTTCATTGACATGTGACACACACACACACATGTTCATTGACATGTGTGTGTGTGTGTCATATGTCAATGAACATGTATGTGTGTGTGTCACATGTCAATGAACATGTGACACACACACACACACACATGTTCATTGACATGTGACACACACACATACATGTTCATTGACATGTGACACACACACACACACATGTTCATTGACATGTGACACACACACATACATGTTCATTGACATGTGACACACACACACACATGTTCATTGACATGTGACACACACACACATACATGTTCATTGACATGTGACACACACACATACATGTTCATTGACATGTGACACACACACACACACATGTTCATTGACATGTGACACACACACACACACATGATCATTGACATGTGACACACACACATACATGTTCATTGACATGTGACACACACACACACATGTTCATTGACATGTGACACACACACATACATGTTCATTGACATGTGACACACACACATACATGTTCATTGACATGTGACACACACACATACATGTTCATTGACATGTGACACACACACACATGTTCATTGACATGTGACACACACACACATACATGTTCATTGACATGTGACACACACACATACATGTTCATTGACATGTGACACACACACACACACACATGTTCATTGACATGTGACACACACACACACACATGTTCATTGACATGTGACACACACACATACATGTTCATTGACATGTGACACACACACACACATGTTCATTGACATGTGACACACACACAAATACATGTTCATTGACATGTGACACACACACACACACGTTCATTGACATGTGACACACACACACACACGTTCATTGACATATGACACACACACACACATGTTCATTGACATGTGACACACACACACATACATGTTCATTGACATGTGACACACACACACACATGTTCATTGACATGTGAAACACACACACACACATGTTCATTGACATGTGACACACACACACACACACATGTTCATTGACATGTGACACACACACACACATGTTCATTGACATGTGACACACACACACACATGTTCATTGACATGTGACACACACACACACATGTTCATTGACATGTGACACACACACACACATGTTCATTGACATGTGACACACACACACACATGTTCATTGACATGTGACACACACACACACATGTTCATTGACATGTGACACACACACATACATGTTCATTGACATGTGACACACACACACACACATGTTCATTGACATGTGACACACACACACATACATGTTCATTGACATGTGACACACACACATACATGTTCATTGACATGTGACACACACACACACATGTTCATTGACATGTGACACACACACATACATGTTCATTGACATGTGACACACACACATACATGTTCATTGACATGTGACACACACACATACATGTTCATTGACATGTGACACACACACATACATGTTCATTGACATGTGACACACACACACATGTTCATTGACATGTGACACACACACATACATGTTCATTGACATGTGACACACACACACACATGTTTATTGACATGTGACACACACACATACATGTTCATTGACATGTGACACACACACATACATGTTCATTGACATGTGACACACACACATACATGTTCATTGACATGTGACACACACACATACATGTTCATTGACATGTGACACACACACACACATGTTCATTGACATGTGACACACACACATACATGTTCATTGACATGTGACACACACACACACATGTTCATTGACATGTGACACACACACACATGTTCATTGACATGTGACACACACACATACATGTTCATTGACATGTGACACACACACACACACACATTCATTGACATGTGACACACACACATACATGTTCATTAACATGTGACACACACACACACACATTCATTGACATGTGACACACACACACACATGTTCATTGACATGTGACACACACACACACACACACATTCATTGACATGTGACACACACACACACACATTCATTGACATGTGACACACACACATACATGTTCATTGACATGTGACACACACACACACATGTTCATTGACATGTGACACACACACACATGTTCATTGACATGTGACACACACACACACGTTCATTGACATGTGACACACACACACACATGTTCATTGACATGTGACACACACACACACATGTTCATTGACATGTGACACACACACACATGTTCATTGACATGTGACACACACACACACACATTCATTGACATGTGACACACACACACACACATTCATTGACATGTGACACACACACATACATGTTCATTAACATGTGACACACACATGTTCATTGACATGTGACACACACACACACATATTCATTGACATGTGACACACACACACACATGTTCATTGACATGTGACACACACACACACATGTTCATTGACATGTGACACACACACATACATGTTCATTGACATGTGACACACACGCACACATGTTCATTGACATGTGACACACACACACACACACATGTTCATTGACATGTGACACACACACACACACATGTTCATTGACATGTGACACACACACACACATGTTCATTGACATGTGACACACACACACACACACATGTTCATTGACATGTGACACACACACACATGTTCATTGACATGTGACACACACACACACACATGTTCATTGACATGTGACACACACACATACATGTTCATTGACATGTGACACACACACACACATGTTCATTGACATGTGACACACACACACACATGTTCATTGACATGTGACACACACACATACATGTTCATTGACATGTGACACACACACACACATGTTCATTGACATGTGACACACACACACACATGTTCATTGACATGTGACACACACACACACATGTTCATTGACATGTGACACACACACACATGTTCATTGACATGTGACACACACACACACACATTCATTGACATGTGACACACACACACACACATTCATTGACATGTGACACACACACACACATGTTCATTGACATGTGACACACACACATACACATTCATTGACATGTGACACACACACACACATGTTCATTGACATGTGACACACACACACACACATTCATTGACATGTGACACACACACATGTTCATTGACATGTGACACACACACACACATGTTCATTGACATGTGACACACACACACATGTTCATTGACATGTGACACACACACACACACATTCATTGACATGTGACACACACACACACACATGTTCATTGACATGTGACACACACACACACATGTTCATTGACATGTGACACACACACACACATGTTCATTGACATGTGACACACACACACACATGTTCATTGACATGTGACACACACACACACACATTCATTGACATGTGACACACACACACACACATTCATTGACATGTGACACACACACACACATGTTCATTGACATGTGACACACACACACACACATGTTCATTGACATGTGACACACACACACACACATGTTCATTGACATGTGACACACACACACACATGTTCTTTGACATGTGACACACACACACACATGTTCATTGACATGTGACACACACACACACACATTCATTGACATGTGACACACACACACACACATTCATTGACATGTGACACACACACACACATGTTCATTGACATGTGACACACACACATACACATTCATTGACATGTGACACACACACACACATGTTCATTGACATGTGACACACACACACACACATTCATTGACATGTGACACACACACACACATGTTCATTGACATGTGACACACACACACATGTTCATTGACATGTGACACACACACACACACATTCATTGACATGTGACACACACACACACACACATTCATTGACATGTGACACACACACACATACATGTTCATTGACATGTGACACACACACACACATGTTCATTGACATGTGACACACACACATACATGTTCATTGACATGTGACACACACACACACATGTTCATTGACATGTGACACACACACACACACGTTCATTGACATGTGACACACACACACACACATTCATTGACATGTGACACACACACACACATGTTCATTGACATGTGACACACACACACACACATTCATTGACATGTGACACACACACACACACATTCATTGACATGTGACACACACACACATACATGTTCATTGACATGTGACACACACACACACATGTTCATTGACATGTGACACACACACATACATGTTCATTGACATGTGACACACACACACATGTTCATTGACATGTGACACACACACACACGTTCATTGACATGTGACACACACACACACACATTCATTGACATGTGACACACACACACACATGTTCATTGACATGTGACACACACACACACACATTCATTGACATGTGACACACACACACACACATTCATTGACATGTGACACACACACACACACATGTTCATTGACATGTGACACACACACACACACATTCATTGACATGTGACACACACACACACACATTCATTGACATGTGACACACACACACACACATTCATTGACATGTGACACACACACACACACATTCATTGACATGTGACACACACACACACATGTTCATTGACATGTGACACACACACACACACATTCATTGACATGTGACACACACACACACACATGTTCATTGACATGTGACACACACACACACATGTTCATTGACATGTGACACACACACATACACATTCATTGACATGTGACACACACACACACATGTTCATTGACATGTGACACACACACACACACATTCATTGACATGTGACACACACACACACACATGTTCATTGACATGTGACACACACACACACATGTTCATTGACATGTGACACACACACACATACATGTTCATTGACATGTGACACACACACACACATGTTCATTGACATGTGACACACACACATACATGTTCATTGACATGTGACACACACACATACATGTTCATTGACATGTGACACACACACATACATGTTCATTGACATGTGACACACACACATACATGTTCATTGACATGTGACACACACACACACACGTTCATTGACATGTGACACACACACATACATGTTCATTGACATGTGACACACACACACACATGTTCATTGACATGTAACACACACACACATTCATTGACATGTGACACACACACATACATGTTCATTAACATGTGACACACACACACACACACATGTTCATTGACATGTGACACACACACACATGTTCATTGACATGTGACACACACACACACACATGTTCATTGACATGTGACACACACACACACACATGTTCATTGACATGTGACACACACACATACATGTTCATTGACATGTGACACACACACACACATGTTCATTGACATGTGACACACACACACATGTTCATTGACATGTGACACACACACACACACATGTTCATTGACATGCGACACACACACACACACATGTTCATTGACATGTGACACACACACACACACATTCATTGACATGTGACACACACACACACACATTCATTGACATGTGACACACACACACACACATTCATTGACATGTGACACACACACACACACATTCATTGACATGTGACACACACACACACATGTTCATTGACATGTGACACACACACACACACATTCATTGACATGTGACACACACACACACACATGTTCATTGACATGTGACACACACACACACATGTTCATTGACATGTGACACACACACATACACATTCATTGACATGTGACACACACACACACATGTTCATTGACATGTGACACACACACACACACATTCATTGACATGTGACACACACACACACACATGTTCATTGACATGTGACACACACACACACATGTTCATTGACATGTGACACACACACACATACATGTTCATTGACATGTGACACACACACACACATGTTCATTGACATGTGACACACACACATACATGTTCATTGACATGTGACACACACACATACATGTTCATTGACATGTGACACACACACATACATGTTCATTGACATGTGACACACACACATACATGTTCATTGACATGTGACACACACACACACACGTTCATTGACATGTGACACACACACATACATGTTCATTGACATGTGACACACACACACACATGTTCATTGACATGTAACACACACACACATTCATTGACATGTGACACACACACATACATGTTCATTAACATGTGACACACACACACACACACATGTTCATTGACATGTGACACACACACACATGTTCATTGACATGTGACACACACACACACACATGTTCATTGACATGTGACACACACACACACACATGTTCATTGACATGTGACACACACACATACATGTTCATTGACATGTGACACACACACACACATGTTCATTGACATGTGACACACACACACATGTTCATTGACATGTGACACACACACACACACATGTTCATTGACATGCGACACACACACACACACATGTTCATTGACATGTGACACACACACATACATGTTCATTGACATGTGACACACACACATTCATGTTCATTGACATGTGACACACACACATACATGTTCATTGACATGTGACACACACACACACATGTTCATTTACATGTGACACACACACACACACATGTTCATTGACATGTGACACACACACACACACATGTTCATTGACATGTGACACACACACACACGTTCATTGACATGTGACACACACACACACATGTTCATTGACATGTGACACACACACACACACACATGTTCATTGACATGTGACACACACACACACACATGTTCATTGACATGTGACACACACACACACACACATTGACATGTGACACACACACACATTGACATGTGACACACACACACACATGTTCATTGACATGTGACACACACACACACGTTTATTGACATGTGACACACACACACACATTGACATGTGACACACACACACACACACACACACATTGACATGTGACACACACACACACACGTTCATTGACATGTGACACACACAAACATTGACATGTGACACACACACACACATTGACATGTGACACACACAGGCATGCAGTGGGGCCAGGGCGGTCCAGGGCGGCGCCCTGGTACTTTTTTGGTAGGCAGGGCTTAGCCCAGCTTCCAATTTTACAGCGGAGGCAGGGCGGCGTAGGGCGTTGAACTTTGGTAGTCTGTTATAAAGAAAGTACATTTTAAAAGAAAAATCCAGTAATATAGTAATATCTTTGTACATTTTTTGAAAATCAATTCAATGAAAATTATTCAACAATGCAGACTTGAGAATAGTGAATGTATTTATTATAGATCCAGCTGAAAGAATAGGCCTATACTATTGTACTCCTATTACTTTTCCTGGAATTTCTGGTCAGCTTAATTCCCCTTGCTGCTTCTTCCATGTAACACTCAGCGGACGCCTTTCACAGTTATTATTGCTGTTACTCTCTCTGTGATATTTTCTCTCGAAATCGATTCTATTTGGAAATTCTGAAGAATTGGATTATTTAGAGAATATGTTGTTTTTCCCAGTACTCAAGTTTTGGTCTGTCATCGGTAGTTTGTGGATACGCAAACTGTCGCTCATCAGTTCACTCGTGTACTTCGGTGCGTACAGTCGATAGTTGCGATAGTGGTTTAGTTTTGAAATAGTTAATTTTGTACACGTATTAATTTATAATGAAAAGGAAGAGTTGTCAAGGCACAATCGCCAACTTTTTCAGTAAAGTTCCTAAAACTGATCAAAACCCAGTAAATAATAGTGCATTCGAAAAAAACAAAGTGAAGATTGAAGACGTAGAGAGAAAAAGTGTTGAGCTGAACTCTATAAATGATAAGGGAGGCAAATAGACGTTAATGTGAGAGATGATATGGAGAGTGTTCTAAACAATGAAGTGATTTCAGGAAAATCTGTCCCATCATACCCAGACGTGTGGACTGAAGTTCAATGGTTAGACTCGAAAGATACCAAGTTCTTTTGGTCGGTTTCCGGAACGGTTTCCGTGAATATTATGAAGGTGGCGGTCGTCGAGTGTCATCTTCACTCTTGCCTCTGATACAATACCAATACTATGCAATACTTGCATCAATACCTTGCCTTGTGGTACCGCCGAATGTGAGCGAGGATTCAGTGCTATGAGCTTGATTGTAACACCCCTACGTACTAAAGTATTGCTGCAAAATGTTGCATCCTTGATGTTTATCAAACTAAACGGCCCCGCCTTCCAATTGTTCAACGCTATTCCCTATGTGAAATCGTGGCTCCTTACGCATCGATCTGCAGATGACACGCAATCTCGACACGTAAATCACGATGAGTTCAAGAAAGTCGAGAAATCGGAACTTTGGACAATATTCTAAGCTTCAAATCGGTATGTTTCAAGTTCAAATAACTTTTCTCATTTCAATTTATAAAAATGAATGTGACAAAACTGAAAGTAATAAAAACAATCATTGTTAGCCTACACCTTATTAGCTCGCGGTCCCAGTCTGCTAGAACTGTGCTAGAATTGGAAGTAGGCCTTTCACTCCTACTGAATATAGACCTAATTGTTCAGAAAAGAAAAAAAATCAAATTTTTTCCTTGCAGGACGTTGTGGGGGGCCAACCCACCACCAATTAGGAATCGCATTGACTGCTATTTGAATTACATATCGATGTTTATGCGAAATTTTGGGGTACCCACTGTTATTTTTACGACAGCACTACTTCTGGCCTTCTGGGGCAAAAGTAATGATGCCACCGCCCTGGCACTTTATTTTTTACGACTACACCCCTGGACACACACACGTTCATTGACATGTGACACACACACACACACACACACATTTGTTGATGATCACAGTTGTAGGAATAAAGCACAGCTGTACCGAGGTACAACACCAACGGCTGGCACCACTCATTCTTTAAGGGGGGGGTAAGGTGCAAAACTTAATTTTCACCATTTGAAAATGGTGAAAACGTCTCAATATGTTATGACATAAAATCCCCTTGCAAAAATTCTTACCCCATTTGACACAGGTGAAAAAAAAACGTGAAAAGTCGATAATTTTCGACCGGGCCCAACGAAAATCTCTCTTATGGAAAATAACATGTAACGGTAACGCTTTTTTGAGCTAGGAACGAAGAAGAACTAAGATAGGTAGAGAAAAAGTGATCCTACAAAATATCTGCGCTCGAATGTCATCTTTCATAGCTACTTATTTCCGCCATATGATTTCAACTGATTAACTCGCACGGCGTGTGGTTTATTATTGCAGATTTGGTCTTACCAATGTCCCAGCAATAACCTTGAGCTGTCAACGTATGGCAGGTGTCTGAAGGGGGAAGAGGACATTGGTTTATTTTCAATGATTGTCAGAAACTTGAATTACAATACAATACTGAACAATACTGAACAAAATAAAATCATATTCGGCAAATATTGGGCTTTCTCACACAACTTATTTTTTCCAAAAAAAATTTTGTCAATATTTGGTATAGCTATTTATTTTTAAAGGGCGTTTTATGTCATGACAGAATGAGAGACCAATGCCCCCCCCCCCCCCCCCTTAAAGCCAGGGTATAAGAGACTGGAATGAGCTCCCAATGACTCAACTCCCATCAAACTGTATCCAGAAGACAGATCCGAAGACTATACAGGACGAATCAGATGAGCCAAGACCATCAAATACTACTGTTCAGGAAAGGGCTTATCTATAGTTAGTATCAACACTAGCCACTCTTTACTACTTAGTATGCCACTTCATTTTATATCTTATACAAACTTACTCAGTATTACCCAGTATTACTACATTACAGTATTACTCAGTAGTCGTAAGATCGCCCTTGTGGTGCCCCGTCCAAACGATCCTAGCCTTAACACTTTGTCTGGCAAGTGCCGATATATCGGTGATCTTTCGCCCACACGTTGCCTGGCAACGACCGATATATCGGTTTTCATTTCATCGTCAAAAACCGTACGCTATCGCCATCTTTCAGAAGTAAATGGAAACTTTCAAACTTGCCAACCTAGCGCAGAATGAATAGATTTAAATGAAGAATTTTTTTGCTTGAAGTTGGTGTAAATGGTTTAAAAGCAAATAATTATCAAAGTGACTGTGACATTAGACAAAATGTCAAAAGTAGTGTTATGAAACATGGAGTCTAGAAATCCGCGGCTAACGCAAAACCAAATTGAATCGGAATTGTTTTGCGACAGTGACAGTGAAATGATATCTTTGAAAGCAGAACAATTATAAATGACTTGTACTGACAAACTGCAAAAAGTTTCAAAGTGATAGACTTGAATAAATAGTGATGCAATGAATTATTTAGTGTAACCTTATAAAACAGCTGGAATGGCTGCCAAGTAGGGTAGTTTTGACAGTGGAATGAATGCCAGACAAAGTGTTAATTGGGGAACAATGATTTTGTATCAAGTTTCGATGTTATTTTTTAAAAAAAAAGTATTACCCTATTACGGTATACTTGACTAATATTTTCACCTTGATTATTATAAAGATACTTTCATCATTATATTTCTATTTGACTGTGGACTTGTGCAGACTCTTAGTTATTGAAGAAAGCCAAGTGAATACTACCATCTGCCACTGGAAGGTAGCCCCTCCCCTTCCCAAGCAGACAGAATAAAGATTTGATTTGACATTCAGTTTTTGTTGTCTATTTTCATGTCAAGTATAGCATTTTGCAGAAATCTAGTAAATAAACAGGAGCTGCTCACTCTAGAGTCTAGATCATATTCTCAGTCCGAGGCAGGGGGATGGCCGAATACCACTTACTGTTCAAGGAAAAAGGTAACGATTCTTTACAACTTGAACCTTGGTTTCTTCAGTCAATTCTATGTTTGGACACACTTTTTACCCAAACAATTTCATACAATACAGCTAATTTGCTAATTCTAATTTGAAATAAAATCGTAGTAACTCTTCATTTAATGAATTTAAGACATTATTAGAACCATCCGACCGTAACAGGAGAACCTTTATGTTCATTTCTTCATTTTCGTTGATTTCATTCAATAATTTCTCATGACTTTTCCCCTATGTTTTACTAGTTCTATCCATCTTACTCTAACACTAGCCCGCGCACTAGCCTAGCCTTGCCTGTCTTCAGACAATGCATATTTTCCCGTAAATGCTGTGAAAAAAAGTCTTTGCCACCTATACTTATCTGATTAATTTGGTATGAATTTTAAAATTTGTTTTCTACTTTGAAAAAATCATGTGGTTCATCCACGTAATGGTTTTATTACCTACCAAGAACCAACTGGTCACTACTTTCCTATTCTACATCACTAGGTAACGACAACAAAGTCCTCACCTCATTATACCCTAGGAAGCCGTCTTCTCTCGTGTAAGGACCTTGGAAACCCTTTTCCTTGGCCGGAAAGCCGAGTGCTTTGGCGTTCTTGTTTTCCTCCCCTTCCATGACGAACGTGCGCCCGTACATGGACAGTCCGAGGACCAGCTTGTGGGGAGGTGCTCCCATCTGGAGGAGGTATTCAACACTATCTTCCTGCAACAAACATTAACGTTGACACATCAATTGCTATTTACTTCGTTGTCAAAGAAATGAATAATTAATTTTTCTTAACTGCATTTATAATTTTAATTTGTCTTTATTTCTTGGCCGTTGAAGTGTTGTTAACAACTGGACAGCCACTACTCTACCTCCCAGACCGGGTTTATCCCGTTATATCGCACATATACTTGTGTTTGGTGGCCTTTCAGAACATTTGTAGCACAAACAAATGATTTCATTGTATTGATGTACTGACCTATTGTACTTGATACATGGAACAGTCAATTTGTTTATATCACTGTTATTTATACCCCGTTCACACCGAAAATGTTAATCACGATCAATGACTTGATCTCGATTACCGTGCAGTGTGAACGCAACTCCATTAACGTTAACAGTGATTAACGTCTCAATCTCGTTCAGCAAATCATGTTGACGCGTTAACGCAGTTAGTTTATTACCCACAATTCCATGCGTACATTCAATCTCAATTAGCTTGATCGAGATTAACTTTTCGGGTACGAACAGGGTATTAGCGTTCAGAGGCTCATCAATTTGACACATACACTCTAGAATGAGGTTTTGGAATAACAGATGACTGTATTACAATGAAACCTCAGTCTATCGACTTTCAAGGGACCAGGAAAAGTGAACCATCCATGCAGGAAAACTATCCATCAAGAAAAATGTAACATTGGCCATAAAGGGAGTGAATTTGGGCAAAATAAATTATGGAAGCAAGAAAACGATGGATGCGGGAACGATGTATAGAAATTTCACTGCATCATTTTTCAATACACTAGGCAAACGCGTTATGTGTTGCCGCGTTGATGGATGAGCTGGAACATATCAACTTATCTTTGGATTGGTTATTATATATATATACACCTTGAGATCCAAACCATTACTTCACTGCCATCTTATTTTTCATTATTGATTTCTATGATAATAAAGAAGGCTTTGTTTTAATCGTTTACAATTAAGAGGTGACACCTGTGGCTTGGATTTAATTGGTATCTTAATAGCTTTGAGTGATTCACAAAAATTCCATTATATGTTTTTTTACATCAAAACGGCTGATCTGATTTGAGTGAAAGTTCGGAATAATGTGTATCATTATTATATTAAAATTCCCTGAGAATTTGAAATGTCTCGGAGGAAAATTATTTTACGAATATTTTCCTCAGGGTCATTCTAATGGGATTTTTGAAAACTTTAAGATGAGTTTTCTCAGAAGTGGTTCAACCGATTGCGCCTCAAAACTATACAGTATCAAATTAGATAATGACACCTGAGCATGCCAAGTGTCAACTGATTTTGAATTTTCGTTTGACCTGTAGAGCGCGAAAAAAAAAAGCAGTCGCTGTTTTTTCAAGTATGGCGAAATTGAGTCTTAGCTTCGCTCATCCAATTACCGGTAGCGTATTCTATCCGCAAAAAAAAATCAACATCGGTTTTTTGATATCTCCTAGATAGAACAAGTCCCATGACAATATGATGTAATGCTGTCGAGGTATTAAACGCAATGTATTGTAAAGTGTAAGAACGCGTGGACGCACGTACACCTCCACAGCCGGTACATGGTTACCGTATTTACACGCATACAAGCCGTACCAGCTTATAAGATGCACCCCTACTTTTCTGGTTCTATTTTTGGATTTTTTTTTGTTTACTTATGTAAGATGCAGTATCATATTCCACACCAACACTAACACTGACGGGCGGCAGTCCTGAATAGCAATCAGTGACCTTGCCTAAACAACAACTGCCATGTGGCTTACAAAGCAAGGGAGAGAGAGATGGAGAGAGAGAGAGAGAGAGAGAGGGAGAGAGAGAGAGAGATGGAGAGAGGAAAGGTTGTACTGAACGCGCAGCAGTGCACTGACGACTGCCGTGCATCAAATCTCATGACAATTGCAGGTTTGCCCCACGCTTTAACATTGGACAACCGGCAGTGTCTCACGGGAACTGTTCATGTGATGGAAAACATCAGAGAAAAACAGTTTGCAGCGCGGGCGTGTAGTTTTGCGCAGTAGTATAGCTGTAGTGTAAACTAAAAACATATACCCAGCCAAAAAATATATCTCAAAATGTGACGTTTTTTTCTCACTCACCTTCATAAAATGCATGTGACTTTCTGATGACTTAAAAATAGAATGACTTGAAAAAGTGAGTCTTATATGCGTGTAAATGTGGTAATTCTAGTTGGTACACATAAGTTGTTTTTTATATTGGGTTTTAACGACGCACTATACTGATGGCGACGATCTATTGGCGTCGGTGGATGATGAATGAGGTGATGGGATGATGAGGTGAAAGGTTATTTCATTAGGTGTTTTGGATGGTGGGAAGGAGTTGGTCGTGGCCTGTTGTTACGGAACCATCCCAGTATCAACCTGAACGACAGGGAAACCACCGAAAAACCCTGTCAGGATGGTCGACCATGGTGGGAATCAAACCCCAGTGTCCCGAATGACGGTTCAGTGTGTTACCACTCGGTCTCGCGTCTCGGTTACACATAAGTATGACACGAGTACGTACCACGCTGAACTTATCGGGCTGCGAAAGGAAGGGTGTGTTGGATCCCGTCTTCTTGTCCCAAGCGCCGTGGTAGTCGTAACACATCGCGTGCAGGAAGTCCAGGTACTGGCCGAGAGGCTTCACGTCATACGCGATGTCGATGGTGTCGATGCCAGCCCCGAGAGCCGCCGTTAGCAGCCAGCCGTGCTTGTCGAACGCAGTACGCAGTTCCTACATCCAGTAATCAAACGGAAGATTCAATCATTTAGAAAAGTGAGTTGAAAATTTATTCGTGTTATTTATGATTTTTAGTTTATTCATGATGGCTGTCTATCTTGACGAGGACTGACCATGAAGGTTCAGCTTACTTTAAATTGGGAATTATAATTGCCAAAGTTAAACTGAGTTGAAAAATTAGGGTAATAAAATAAGAACCCAATCAGTGGAGATGTGCGAGCACTCGAATTTACGAGTTCAAGTTCAAATTTAACTGAGCTCGAAAATTTCGAATGAATGAATGAATATTTGAGTTTTAAGGCGCATCGAGTTCAATTTTTTTCTCTTTTTTTCATATTTTTCTGTACTTGTATTGTCCCGAGTATGAAACGCGATTATTTTCTCATATTACAGTCCAGAGGATGCTATTCATATGTAAATCTTGGACTAACATTTTTTTTTTTTTTTGAACTCAAAATCAAACTTGAAACTCGTGATTTTCTCTCAAACTTGAACTTGACTCAAACTCGCACACCCCTAATAATTGGTAAAAATAAAAAAGAGAAAAATAAATTATAATAAAATTTGACTCATCAGCATTTTTGGCAAATATTGTCTGCATCAGATGACGTATTTGATGATATTTTATCTTGCGTGGTTCAAGTTTCATCTTCATTCATATCTGTGAAATCACTCTGGTGGCAACTTTTGTCCTCAAAGACTTGGGAGG
>OZ023333.1:4984201-5017460 GCA_964007535.1 Brachyptera risi
CACAATTATTATTATTTGTTATTCTAGTTATTATGTGAAAATTCATGATGTTACATGTTATGTCCAATCTGGTCCACATTATTATTATTATTATTATTATTTAATTATTCTTTAATACTCTTTTCACAATGTTTTACTATTATTATTCTTATATGACATTGTTTTTATCATCATTATTATTTTGTTGTTCTTTCATGTATTATGTAAGATAGCATGATTGCTAAATAAAGTTTCTACTACTACAATATGAATTGTCAATATGGGCGTAACACTTGATGTTGTATTATTTTCCTTTTTCTTCCATTTCTCATTATTGAGTGTCTAACCTGATGAAATCGGTGACACTTTGCACAAACACTTTTCTCCGTTGCGGCGACGAAGCCAAGAGGGAGTAATTGGCAGACCCTTCGTTCCAGCCTCCGATCGCTATGGTTACTTTCAGGTGAGGATTCTGCTGTCTCATAGCTGTCATCTTTTTGTACGAACCTGGATCATGGATAGAGACATGTAAACATAGCTTCTGTTTTTTCTTCTCGTAGCATTTAGAATTTGAAAAGTAGCACTTTGGTGCATCTATTATTTTGAAACATTGTGTTTTGTAGCGCAACAACAGTACGGTACTGGTAAAACCACTAGATAATGTACAATAGGTATACAAGAGAAACACCCCAATTGATATTTTTTAGGAAAATAGTCTCTGCAAGCAGATTAAGCCTACCATCTGCATTTGCAATTGCTTTTTTTTTAATTCCCCAACTACCGTAACTTCATCCGTTCACACCTCAATTGGAATAATTGTGGTAAAAATAGCATCTATAATGGTTCTATTCCAAATATAGCGTATATATCGCCAATACATTGGAACGTAGTGGGTTCAGACGTTTGTAGGGCTTTGTCGAATTTTCAAAAATTGCAGAACAAACAATTGTTAGAACAGCATCAACCTATTTAAATATTAAGAAATATCAGAAAAACTTGTAAAAAAGCACTTTCAGATTTCATCGCTTTTATAGCAATTGCTATTTTTACATGTCTCTAATTATGGATATACAGTATTATCAGATTAGCGAAGCACAGACTCGTGACGCCTGAATACGCATACTACCAAGAGTGAATGTTAGCATGTGTAAATGGGTGGAGAGGTGTACCTTTCGAGGAAACGCTCATGAATTACACACAAACGAAGAGAATGGGAAGAACAATGAAGACTAAGAGTGAGAATGAGTTGACCTGGCCAGCCACTTACCGTCAAGCAGACATTCATGCAGACATAAAACTAAAAGCCAGCAATGAGATGCACCGTACACTGTACACACAGATGTGCCGACGTGATTGTAAGCCGCTGTCTGGCCAATCTACATGTTATTCACAATCTAGATATCACCATGAATAGGGACCATATTCATTTCATCACTGCAATCATCTCATTATTTGATATTCCTAAATAATACTTTATTCTATTTTTCATAGCTATCTCAATATTTTATCCATTTGCAAGTGTGCAAAGAGTCCTATAGTGTCTCCACAGCCAGTAGCGTCACTCCTATACGTACTCAGTGGGACGACTTGCCGCAAATATAAAATAAGTTACGACTATCCAAGGACTGTGTCTGTGCTTTGACAACAATAACGTGAGCCAACATGATTACGCAGTCAACAGTCATATTGAAATGACCGCCAATAAGCGATCGCCTTCAAAATAGTTTACATCTACAGATGCATGCAGTTGCTAGGGGCGAACGCAACTACGTGTGTTTCCGAGACTGAACACCAAGAGTGACTTGACTGCAAGCACGGCTACCAAAGTGACTCTACTAAAGCATAGCGAAGCTACGATGTAGTGATACCAACATACTTCATCATAATATGAAGAAGGTGTACCAACTCCTATAATAATAACATGGATGGTGCTTGTGGTTTCTTGCGGTCAGTTCAGAGCCAAAGGTCTCGTTTGCCTGTCACGATTTAGCGGATTCCATCCTGGACTAGATTCAGATTAGAGTGGCTACGGAACCGGTGACATTGTTGATCGTGTATAGTTTGATATAACAGAGCTACTTGGGCTACAGGCAAATGGGACCATGAACTCAGATTCTGACTGTGAACTACTTCAATTTGAAGACGCAAGTTGGTACACCTTCTGTTATATTATGATGAAGTATGTTGGTATCACTACGGCGTGACTTGGCTATGCTCACGGTGTATCGGGCCATCTCCGTGCGTTGGAAGGCTGATGCTAACAGTGGTGCTAGTTCCACCAACCGTGATACGAGGCTAGTCACATGGTGTATAATAGGTTGGGTGTTGTATCGGGCCATCTCCGTGCGTTGGAAGGCTGATGCTAACAGTGGTGCTAGTTCCACCAACCGTGATACGAGGCTAGTCACATGGTGTATAATAGGTTGGGTGTTGTATCGGGCCATCTCCGTGCGTTGGAAGGCTGATGCTAACAGTGGTGCTAGTTCCACCAACCGTGATACGAGGCTAGTCACATGGTGTATAATAGGTTGGGTGTTGTATCGGGCCATCTCCGTGCGTTGGAAGGCTGATGCTAACAGTGGTGCTAGTTCCACCAACCGTGATACGAGGCTAGTCACATGGTGTATAATAGGTTGGGTGTTTTATCGGGCCATCTCCGTGCGTTGGAAGGCTGATGCTTACAGTGGTGCTAGTTCCACCAACCGTGATACGAGGCTAGTAACATGGTGTATAATAGGTTGGGTGTTGTATCGGGCCATCTCCGTGCGTTGGAAGGCTGATGCTAACAGTGGTGCTAGTTCCACCAACCGTGATACGAGGCTAGTCACATGGTGTATAATAGGTTGGGTGTTGTATCGGGCCATCTCCGTGCGTTGGAAGGCTGATGCTTACAGTGGTGCTAGTTTCACCAACCGTGATACGAGGCTAGTCACATGGTGTATAATAGGTTGGGTGTTGTATCGGGCCATCTCCGTGCGTTGGAAGGCTGATGCTAACAGTGGTGCTAGTTCCACCAACCGTGATACGAGGCTAGTCACATGGTGTATAATAGGTTGGGTGTTGTATCGGGCCATCTCCGTGCGTTGGAAGGCTGATGCTAACAGTGGTGCTAGTTCCACCAACCGTGACACGAGGCTAGTCACATGGTGTATAATAGGTTGGGTGTTGTATCGGGCCATCTCCGTGCGTTGGAAGGCTGATGCTAACAGTGGTGCTAGTTCCACCAACCGTGATACGAGGCTAGTCACATGGTGTATAATAGGTTGGGTGTTGTATCGGGCCATCTCCGTGCGTTGGAAGGCTGATGCTAACAATGGTGCTAGTTCCACCAACCGTGATACGAGGCTAGTCACATGGTGTATAATAGGTTGGGTGTTGTATCGGGCCATCTCCGTGCGTTGGAAGGCTGATGCTAACAGTGGTGCTAGTTCCACCAACCGTGATACGAGGCTAGTCACATGGTGTATAATAGGTTGGGTGTTGTATCGGGCCATCTCCGTGCGTTGGAAGGCTGATGCTGACAGTGGTGCTAGTTCCACCAACCGTGATACGAGGCTAGTCACATGGTGTATAATAGGTTGGGTGTTGTATCGGGCCATCTCCGTGCGTTGGAAGGCTGATGCTAACAGTGGTGCTAGTTCCACCAACCGTGATACGAGGCTAGTCACATGGTGTATAATAGGTTGGGTGTTGTATCGGGCCATCTCCGTGCGTTGGAAGGCTGATGCTAACAGTGGTGCTAGTTCCACCAACCGTGATACGAGGCTAGTCACATGGTGTATAATAGGTTGGGTGTTGTATCGGGCCATCTCCGTGCGTTGGAAGGCTGATGCTAACAGTGGTGCTAGTTCCACCAACCGTGATACGAGGCTAGTCACATGGTGTATAATAGGTTGGGTGTTGTATCGGGCCATCTCCGTGCGTTGGAAGGCTGATGCTAACAGTGGTGCTAGTTCCACCAACCGTGATACGAGGCTAGTCACATGGTGTATAATAGGTTGGGTGTTGTATCGGGCCATCTCCGTGCGTTGGAAGGCTGATGCTAACAGTGGTGCTAGTTCCACCAACCGTGATACGAGGCTAGTCACATGGTGTATAATAGGTTGGGTGTTGTATCGGGCCATCTCCGTGCGTTGGAAGGCTGATGCTAACAGTGGTGCTAGTTCCACCAACCGTGATACGAGGCTAGTCACATGGTGTATAATAGGTTGGGTGTTGTATCGGGCCATCTCCGTGCGTTGGAAGGCTGATGCTAACAGTGGTGCTAGTTCCACCAACCGTGATACGAGGCTAGTCACATGGTGTATAATAGGTTGGGTGTTGTATCGGGCCATCTCCGTGCGTTGGAAGGCTGATGCTAACAGTGGTGCTAGTTCCACCAACCGTGATACGAGGCTAGTCACATGGTGTATAATAGGTTGGGTGTTGTATCGGGCCATCTCCGTGCGTTGGAAGGCTGATGCTAACAGTGGTGCTAGTTCCACCAACCGTGATACGAGGCTAGTCACATGGTGTATAATAGGTTGGGTGTTGTATCGGGCCATCTCCGTGCGTTGGAAGGCTGATGCTAACAGTGGTGCTAGTTCCACCAACCGTGATACGAGGCTAGTCACATGGTGTATAATAGGTTGGGTGTTGTATCGGGCCATCTCCGTGCGTTGGAAGGCTGATGCTAACAGTGGTGCTAGTTCCACCAACCGTGATACGAGGCTAGTCACATGGTGTATAATAGGTTGGGTGTTGTATGGGGCCATCTCCGTGCGTTGGAAGGCTGATGCTAACAGTGGTGCTAGTTCCACCAACCGTGATACGAGGCTAGTCACATGGTGTATAATAGGTTGGGTGTTGTATCGGGCCATCTCCGTGCGTTGGAAGGCTGATGCTAACAGTGGTGCTAGTTCCACCAACCGTGATACGAGGCTAGTCACATGGTGTATAATAGGTTGGGTGTTGTATCGGGCCATCTCCGTGCGTTGGAAGGCTGATGCTAACAGTGGTGCTAGTTCCACCAACCGTGATACGAGGCTAGTCACATGGTGTATAATAGGTTGGGTGTTGTATCGGGCCATCTCCGTGCGTTGGAAGGCTGATGCTAACAGTGGTGCTAGTTCCAACAACCGTGATACGAGCCTAGTCACATGGTGTATAATAGGTTGGGTGTTGTATCGGGCCATCTCCGTGCGTTGGAAGGCTGATGCTAACAGTGGTGCTAGTTCCACCAACCGTGATACTAGGCTAGTCACATGGTGTATAATAGGTTGGGTGTTGTATCGGGCCATCTCGGTGCGTTGGAAGGCTGATGCTAACAGTGGTGCTAGTTCCACCAACCGTGATACGAGGCTAGTCACATGGTGTATAATAGGTTGGGTGTTGTATCGGGCCATCTCCGTGCGTTGGAAGGCTGATGCTAACAGTGGTGCTAGTTCCACCAACCGTGATACGAGGCTAGTCACATGGTGTATAATAGGTTGGGTGTTGTATCGGGCCATCTCCGTGCGTTGGAAGGCTGATGCTAACAGTGGTGCTAGTTCCACCAACCGTGATACGAGGCTAGTCACATGGTGTATAATAGGTTGGGTGTTGTATCGGGCCATCTCCGTGCGTTGGAAGGCTGATGCTAACAGTGGTGCTAGTTCCACCAACCGTGATACGAGGCTAGTCACATGGTGTATAATAGGTTGGGTGTTGTATCGGGCCATCTCCGTGCGTTGGAAGGCTGATGCTAACAGTGGTGCTAGTTCCACCAACCGTGATACGAGGCTAGTCACATGGTGTATAATAGGTTGGGTGTTGTATCGGGCCATCTCCGTGCGTTGGAAGGCTGATGCTGACAGTGGTGCTAGTTCCACCAACCGTGATACGAGGCTAGTCACATGGTGTATAATAGGTTGGGTGTTGTATCGGGCCATCTCCGTGCGTTGGAAGGCTGATGCTGACAGTGGTGCTAGTTCCACCAACCGTGATACGAGGCTAGTCACATGGTGTATAATAGGTTGGGTGTTGTATCGGGCCATCTCCGTGCGTTGGAAGGCTGATGCTGACAGTGGTGCTAGTTCCACCAACCGTGATACGAGGCTAGTCACATGGTGTATAATAGGTTGGGTGTTGTATCGGGCCATCTCCGTGCGTTGGAAGGCTGATGCTGACAGTGGTGCTAGTTCCACCAACCGTGATACGAGGCTAGTCACATGGTGTATAATAGGTTGGGTGTTGTATCGGGCCATCTCCGTGCGTTGGAAGGCTGATGCTGACAGTGGTGCTAGTTCCACCAACCGTGTTACGAGGCTAGTCACATGGTGTATAATAGGTTGGGTGTTGTATCGGGCCATCTCCGTGCGTTGGAAGGCTGATGCTTACAGTGGTGCTAGTTCCACCAACCGTGATACGAGGCTAGTCACATGGTGTATAATAGGTTGGGTGTTGTATCGGGCCATCTCCGTGCGTTGGAAGGCTGATGCTAACAGTGGTGCTAGTTCCACCAACCGTGATACGAGGCTAGTCACATGGTGTATAATAGGTTGGGTGTTGTATCGGGCCATCTCCGTGCGTTGGAAGGCTGATGCTAACAGTGGTGCTAGTTCCACCAACCGTGATACGAGGCTAGTCACATGGTGTATAATAGGTTGGGTGTTGTATCGGGCCATCTCCGTGCGTTGAAAGGCTGATGCTAACAGTGGTGCTAGTTCCACCAACCGTGATACGAGGCTAGTCACATGGTGTATAATAGGTTGGGTGTTGTATCGGGCCATCTCCGTGCGTTGGAAGGCTGATGCTGACAGTGGTGCTAGTTCCACCAACCGTGATACGAGGCTAGTCACATGGTGTATAATAGGTTGGGTGTTGTATCGGGCCATCTCCGTGCGTTGGAAGGCTGATGCTGACAGTGGTGCTAGTTCCACCAACCGTGTTACGAGGCTAGTCACATGGTGTATAATAGGTTGGGTGTTGTATCGGGCCATCTCCGTGCGTTGGAAGGCTGATGCTAACAGTGGTGCTAGTTCCACCAACCGTGATACGAGGCTAGTCACATGGTGTATAATAGGTTGGGTGTTGTATCGGGCCATCTCCGTGCGTTGGAAGGCTGATGCTAACAGTGGTGCTAGTTCCACCAACCGTGATACGAGGCTAGTCACATGGTGTATAATAGGTTGGGTGTTGTATCGGGCCATCTCCGTGCGTTGGAAGGCTGATGCTAACAGTGGTGCTAGTTCCACCAACCGTACGAGGCTAGTCACATGGTGTATAATAGGTTGGGTGTTGTATCGGGCCATCTCCGTGCGTTGGAAGGCTGATGCTAACAGTGGTGCTAGTTCCACCAACCGTGATACGAGGCTAGTCACATGGTGTATAATAGGTTGGGTGTTGTATCGGGCCATCTCCGTGCGTTGGAAGGCTGATGCTAACAGTGGTGCTAGTTCCACCAACCGTGATACGAGGCTAGTCACATGGTGTATAATAGGTTGGGTGTTGTATCGGGCCATCTCCGTGCGTTGGAAGGCTGATGCTAACAGTGGTGCTAGTTCCACCAACCGTGATACGAGGCTAGTCACATGGTGTATAATAGGTTGGGTGTTGTATCGGGCCATCTCCGTGCGTTGGAAGGCTGATGCTAACAGTGGTGCTAGTTCCACCAACCGTGATACGAGGCTAGTCACATGGTGTATAATAGGTTGGGTGTTGTATCGGGCCATCTCCGTGCGTTGGAAGGCTGATGCTAACAGTGGTGCTAGTTCCACCAACCGTGATACGAGGCTAGTCACATGGTGTATAATAGGTTGGGTGTTGTATCGGGCCATCTCCGTGCGTTGGAAGGCTGATGCTAACAGTGGTGCTAGTTCCACCAACCGTGATACGAGGCTAGTCACATGGTGTATAATAGGTTGGGTGTTGTATCGGGCCATCTCCGTGCGTTGGAAGGCTGATGCTAACAGTGGTGCTAGTTCCACCAACCGTGATACGAGGCTAGTCACATGGTGTATAATAGGTTGGGTGTTGTATCGGGCCATCTCCGTGCGTTGGAAGGCTGATGCTAACAGTGGTGCTAGTTCCACCAACCGTGATACGAGGCTAGTCACATGGTGTATAATAGGTTGGGTGTTGTATCGGGCCATCTCCGTGCGTTGGAAGGCTGATGCTAACAGTGGTGCTAGTTCCACCAACCGTGATACGAGGCTAGTCACATGGTGTATAATAGGTTGGGTGTTGTATCGGGCCATCTCCGTGCGTTGGAAGGCTGATGCTAACAGTGGTGCTAGTTCCACCAACCGTGATACGAGGCTAGTCACATGGTGTATAATAGGTTGGGTGTTGTATCGGGCCATCTCCGTGCGTTGGAAGGCTGATGCTAACAGTGGTGCTAGTTCCACCAACCGTGATACGAGGCTAGTCACATGGTGTATAATAGGTTGGGTGTTGTATCGGGCCATCTCCGTGCGTTGGAAGGCTGATGCTAACAGTGGTGCTAGTTCCACCAACCGTGATACGAGGCTAGTCACATGGTGTATAATAGGTTGGGTGTTGTATCGGGCCATCTCCGTGCGTTGGAAGGCTGATGCTAACAGTGGTGCTAGTTCCACCAACCGTGATACGAGGCTAGTCACATGGTGTATAATAGGTTGGGTGTTGTATCGGGCCATCTCCGTGCGTTGGAAGGCTGATGCTGACAGTGGTGCTAGTTCCACCAACCGTGATACGAGGCTAGTCACATGGTGTATAATAGGTTGGGTGTTGTATCGGGCCATCTCCGTGCGTTGGAAGGCTGATGCTAACAGTGGTGCTAGTTCCACCAACCGTGATACGAGGCTAGTCACATGGTGTATAATAGGTTGGGTGTTGTATCGGGCCATCTCCGTGCGTTGGAAGGCTGATGCTAACAGTGGTGCTAGTTCCACCAACCGTGATACGAGGCTAGTCACATGGTGTATAATAGGTTGGGTGTTGTATCGGGCCATCTCCGTGCGTTGGAAGGCTGCTGATGCTAACAGTGGTGCTAGTTCCACCAACCGTGATACGAGGCTAGTCACATGGTGTATAATAGGTTGGGTGTTGTATCGGGCCATCTCCGTGCGTTGGAAGGCTGATGCTAACAGTGGTGCTAGTTCCACCAACCGTGATACGAGGCTAGTCACATGGTGTATAATAGGTTGGGTGTTGTATCGGGCCATCTCCGTGCGTTGGAAGGCTGATGCTAACAGTGGTGCTAGTTCCACCAACCGTGATACGAGGCTAGTCACATGGTGTATAATAGGTTGGGTGTTGTATCGGGCCATCTCCGTGCGTTGGAAGGCTGATGCTAACAGTGGTGCTAGTTCCACCAACCGTGATACGAGGCTAGTCACATGGTGTATAATAGGTTGGGTGTTGTATCGGGCCATCTCCGTGCGTTGGAAGGCTGATGCTAACAGTGGTGCTAGTTCCACCAACCGTGATACGAGGCTAGTCACATGGTGTATAATAGGTTGGGTGTTGTATCGGGCCATCTCCGTGCGTTGGAAGGCTGATGCTAACAGTGGTGCTAGTTCCACCAACCGTGATACGAGGCTAGTCACATGGTGTATAATAGGTTGGGTGTTGTATCGGGCCATCTCCGTGCGTTGGAAGGCTGATGCTAACAGTGGTGCTAGTTCCACCAACCGTGATACGAGGCTAGTCACATGGTGTATAATAGGTTGGGTGTTGTATCGGGACATCTCCGTGCGTTGGAAGGCTGATGCTAACAGTGGTGCTAGTTCCACCAACCGTGATACGAGGCTAGTCACATGGTGTATAATAGGTTGGGTGTTGTATCGGGCCATCTCCGTGCGTTGGAAGGCTGATGCTAACAGTGGTGCTAGTTCCACCAACCGTGATACGAGGCTAGTCACATGGTGTATAATAGGTTGGGTGTTGTATCGGGCCATCTCCGTGCGTTGGAAGGCTGATGCTGACAGTGGTGCTAGTTCCACCAACCGTGATACGAGGCTAGTCACATGGTGTATAATAGGTTGGGTGTTGTATCGGGCCATCTCCGTGCGTTGGAAGGCTGATGCTAACAGTGGTGCTAGTTCCACCAACCGTGATACGAGGCTAGTCACATGGTGTATAATAGGTTGGGTGTTGTATCGGGCCATCTCCGTGCGTTGGAAGGCTGATGCTTACAGTGGTGCTTGTTCCACCAACCGTGATACGAGGCTAGTCACATGGTGTATAATAGGTTGGGTGTTGTATCGGGCCATCTCCGTGCGTTGGAAGGCTGATGCTAACAGTGGTGCTAGTTCCACCAACCGTGATACGAGGCTAGTCACATGGTGTATAATAGGTTGGGTGTTGTATCGGGCCATCTCCGTGCGTTGGAAGGCTGATGCTAACAGTGGTGCTAGTTCCACCAACCGTGATACGAGGCTAGTCACATGGTGTATAATAGGTTGGGTGTTGTATCGGGCCATCTCCGTGCGTTGGAAGGCTGATGCTAACAGTGGTGCTAGTTCCACCAACCGTGATACGAGGCTAGTCACATGGTGTATAATAGGTTGGGTGTTGTATCGGGCCATCTCCGTGCGTTGGAAGGCTGATGCTAACAGTGGTGCTAGTTCCACCAACCGTGATACGAGGCTAGTCACATGGTGTATAATAGGTTGGGTGTTGTATCGGGCCATCTCCGTGCGTTGGAAGGCTGATGCTAACAGTGGTGCTAGTTCCACCAACCGTGATACGAGGCTAGTCACATGGTGTATAATAGGTTGGGTGTTGTATCGGGCCATCTCCGTGCGTTGGAAGGCTGATGCTAACAGTGGTGCTAGTTCCACCAACCGTGATACGAGGCTAGTCACATGGTGTATAATAGGTTGGGTGTTGTATCGGGCCATCTCTGTGCGTTGGAAGGCTGATGCTAACAGTGGTGCTAGTTCCACCAACCGTGATACGAGGCTAGTCACATGGTGTATAATAGGTTGGGTGTTGTATCGGGCCATCTCCGTGCGTTGGAAGGCTGATGCTAACAGTGGTGCTAGTTCCACCAACCGTGATACGAGGCTAGTCACATGGTGTATAATAGGTTGGGTGTTGTATCGGGCCATCTCCGTGCGTTGGAAGGCTGATGCTAACAGTGGTGCTAGTTCCACCAACCGTGATACGAGGCTAGTCACATGGTGTATAATAGGTTGGGTGTTGTATCGGGCCATCTCCGTGCGTTGGAAGGCTGATGCTAACAGTGGTGCTAGTTCCACCAACCGTGATACGAGGCTAGTCACATGGTGTATAATAGGTTAGGTGTTGTATCGGGCCATCTCCGTGCGTTGGAAGGCTGATGCTAACAGTGGTGCTAGTTCCACCAACCGTGATACGAGGCTAGTCACATGGTGTATAATAGGTTGGGTGTTGTATCGGGCCATCTCCGTGCGTTGGAAGGCTGATGCTAACAGTGGTGCTAGTTCCACCAACCATGATACGAGGCTAGTCACATGGTGTATAATAGGTTGGGTGTTGTATCGGGCCATCTCCGTGCGTTGGAAGGCTGATGCTAACAGTGGTGCTAGTTCCACCAACCGTGATACGAGGCTAGTCACATGGTGTATAATAGGTTGGGTGTTGTATCGGGCCATCTCCGTGCGTTGGAAGGCTGATGCTAACAGTGGTGCTAGTTCCACCAACCGTGATACGAGGCTAGTCACATGGTGTATAATAGGTTGGGTGTTGTATCGGGCCATCTCCGTGCGTTGGAAGGCTGATGCTAACAATGGTGCTAGTTCCACCAACCGTGATACGAGGCTAGTCACATGGTGTATAATAGGTTGGGTGTTGTATCGGGCCATCTCCGTGCGTTGGAAGGCTGATGCTAACAGTGATGCTAGTTCCACCAACCGTGATACGAGGCTAGTCACATGGTGTATAATAGGTTGGGTGTTGTATCGGGCCATCTCCGTGCGTTGGAAGGCTGATGCTAACAGTGGTGCTAGTTCCACCAACCGTGATACGAGGCTAGTCACATGGTGTATAATAGGTTGGGTGTTGTATCGGGCCATCTCCGTGCGTTGGAAGGCTGATGCTAACAGTGGTGCTAGTTCCACCAACCGTGATACGAGGCTAGTCACATGGTGTATAATAGGTTGGGTGTTGTATCGGGCCATCTCAGTGCGTTGGAAGGCTGATGCTAACAGTGGTGCTAGTTCCACCAACCGTGATACGAGGCTAGTCACATGGTGTATAATAGGTTGGGTGTTGTATCGGGCCATCTCCGTGCGTTGGAAGGCTGATGCTAACAGTGGTGCTAGTTCCACCAACCGTGATACGAGGCTAGTCACATGGTGTATAATAGGTTGGGTGTTGTATCGGGCCATCTCCGTGCGTTGGAAGGCTGATGCTAACAGTGGTGCTAGTTCCACCAACCGTGATACGAGGCTAGTCACATGGTGTATAATAGGTTGGGTGTTGTATCGGGCCATCTCCGTGCGTTGGAAGGCTGATGCTAACAGTGGTGCTAGTTCCACCAACCGTGATACGAGGCTAGTCACATGGTGTATAATAGGTTGGGTGTTGTATCGGGCCATCTCCGTGCGTTGGAAGGCTAATGCTAACAGTGGTGCTAGTTCCACCAACCGTGATACGAGGCTAGTCACATGGTGTATAATAGGTTGGGTGTTGTATCGGGCCATCTCCGTGCGTTGGAAGGCTGATGCCAACAGTGGTGCTAGTTCCACCAACCGTGATACGAGGCTAGTCACATGGTGTATAATAGGTTGGGTGTTGTATCGGGCCATCTCCGTGCGTTGGAAGGCTGATGCTCACAGTGGTGCTAGTTCCACCAACCGTGATACGAGGCTAGTCACATGGTGTATAATAGGTTGGGTGTTGTATCGGGCCATCTCCGTGCGTTGGAAGGCTGATACTAACAGTGGTGCTAGTTCCACCAACCGTGATACGAGGCTAGTCACATGGTGTATAATAGGTTGGGTGTTGTATCGGGCCATCTCCGTGCGTTGGAAGGCTGATGCTAACAGTGGTGCTAGTTCCACCAACCGTGATACGAGGCTAGTCACATGGTGTATAATAGGTTGGGTGTTGTATCGGGCCATCTCCGTGCGTTGGAAGGCTGATGCTAACAGTGGTGCTAGTTCCACCAACCGTGATACGAGGCTAGTCACATGGTGTATAATAGGTTGGGTGTTGTATCGGGCCATCTCCGTGCGTTGGAAGGCTGATGCTAACAGTGGTGCTAGTTCCACCAACCGTGATACGAGGCTAGTCACATGGTGTATAATAGGTTGGGTGTTGTATCGGGCCATCTCCGTGCGTTGGAAGGCTGATGCTAACAGTGGTTCTAGTTCCACCAACCGTGATACGAGGCTAGTCATATGGTGTATAATAGGTTGGGTGTTGTATCGGGCCATCTCCGTGCGTTGGAAGGCTAATGCCAACAGTGGTGCTAGTTCCACCAACCGTGATAACGAGGCTAGTCACATGGTGTATAATAGGTTGGGTGTTGTATCGGGCCATCTCCGTGCGTTGGAAGGCTGATGCTAACAGTGGTGCTAGTTCCACCAACCGTGATACGAGGCTAGTCACATGGTGTATAATAGGTTGGGTGTTGTATCGGGCCATCTCCGTGCGTTGGAAGGCTGATGCTAACAGTGGTGCTAGTTCCACCAACCGTGATACGAGGCTAGTCACATGGTGTATAATAGGTTGGGTGTTGTATCGGGCCATCTCCGTGCGTTGGAAGGCTGATGCTAACAGTGGTGCTAGTTCCACCAACCGTGATACGAGGCTAGTCACATGGTGTATAATAGGTTGGGTGTTGTATCGGGCCATCTCCGTGCGTTGGAAGGCTGATGCTAACAGTGGTGCTAGTTCCACCAACCGTGATACGAGGCTAGTCACATGGTGTATAATAGGTTGGGTGTTGTATCGGGCCATCTCCGTGCGTTGGAAGGCTGATGCTAACAGTGGTGCTAGTTCCACCAACCGTGATACGAGGCTAGTCACATGGTGTATAATAGGTTGGGTGTTGTATCGGGCCATCTCCGTGCGTTGGAAGGCTGATGCTGACAGTGGTGCTAGTTCCACCAACCGTGATACGAGGCTAGTCACATGGTGTATAATAGGTTGGGTGTTGTATCGGGCCATCTCCGTGCGTTGGAAGGCTGATGCTGACAGTGGTGCTAGTTCCACCAACCGTGATACGAGGCTAGTCACATGGTGTATAATAGGTTGGGTGTTGTATCGGGCCATCTCCGTGCGTTGGAAGGCTGATGCTAACAGTGGTGCTAGTTCCACCAACCGTGATACGAGGCTAGTCACATGGTGTATAATAGGTTGGGTGTTGTATCGGGCCATCTCCGTGCGTTGGAAGGCTGATGCTGACAGTGGTGCTAGTTCCACCAACCGTGATACGAGGCTAGTCACATGGTGTATAATAGGTTGGGTGTTGTATCGGGCCATCTCCGTGCGTTGGAAGGCTGATGCTAACAGTGGTGCTAGTTCCACCAACCGTGATACGAGGCTAGTCACATGGTGTATAATAGGTTGGGTGTTGTATCGGGCCATCTCCGTGCGTTGGAAGGCTGATGCTAACAGTGGTGCTAGTTCCACCAACCGTGATACGAGGCTAGTCACATGGTGTATAATAGGTTGGGTGTTGTATCGGGCCATCTCCGTGCGTTGGAAGGCTGATGCTAACAGTGGTGCTAGTTCCACCAACCGTGATACGAGGCTAGTCACATGGTGTATAATAGGTTGGGTGTTGTATCGGGCCATCTCCGTGCGTTGGAAGGCTGATGCTAACAGTGGTGCTAGTTCCACCAACCGTGATACGAGGCTAGTCACATGGTGTATAATAGGTTGGGTGTTGTATCGGGCCATCTCCGTGCGTTGGAAGGCTGATGCTAACAGTGGTGCTAGTTCCACCAACCGTGATACGAGGCTAGTCACATGGTGTATAATAGGTTGGGTGTTGTATCGGGCCATCTCCGTGCGTTGGAAGGCTGATGCTAACAGTGGTGCTAGTTCCACCAACCGTGATACGAGGCTAGTCACATGGTGTATAATAGGTTGGGTGTTGTATCGGGCCATCTCCGTGCGTTGGAAGGCTGATGCTAACAGTGGTGCTAGTTCCACCAACCGTGATACGAGGCTAGTCACATGGTGTATAATAGGTTGGGTGTTGTATCGGGCCATCTCCGTGCGTTGGAAGGCTGATGCTAACAGTGGTGCTAGTTCCACCAACCGTGATACGAGGCTAGTCACATGGTGTATAATAGGTTGGGTGTTGTATCGGGCCATCTCCGTGCGTTGGAAGGCTGATGCTAACAGTGGTGCTAGTTCCACCAACCGTGATACGAGGCTAGTCACATGGTGTATAATAGGTTGGGTGTTGTATCGGGCCATCTCCGTGCGTTGGAAGGCTGATGCTAACAGTGGTGCTAGTTCCACCAACCGTGATACGAGGCTAGTCACATGGTGTATAATAGGTTGGGTGTTGTATCGGGCCATCTCCGTGCGTTGGAAGGCTGATGCTAACAGTGGTGCTAGTTCCACCAACCGTGATACGAGGCTAGTCACATGGTGTATAATAGGTTGGGTGTTGTATCGGGCCATCTCCGTGCGTTGGAAGGCTGATGCTTACAGTGGGCTAGTTCCACCAACCGTGATACGAGGCTAGTCACATGGTGTATAATAGGTTGGGTGTTGTATCGGGCCATCTCCGTGCGTTGGAAGGCTGATGCTGACAGTGGTGCTAGTTCCACCAACCGTGATACGAGGCTAGTCACATGGTGAATAATAGGTTGGGTGTTGTATCGGGCCATCTCCGTGCGTTGGAAGGCTGATGCTAACAGTGGTGCTAGTTCCACCAACCGTGATACGAGGCTAGTCACATGGTGTATAATAGGTTGGGTGTTGTATCGGGCCATCTCCGTGCGTTGGAAGGCTGATGCTAACAGTGGTGCTAGTTCCACCAACCGTGATACGAGGCTAGTCACATGGTGTATAATAGGTTGGGTGTTGTATCGGGCCATCTCCGTGCGTTGGAAGGCTGATGCTAACAGTGGTGCTAGTTCCACCAACCGTGATACGAGGCTAGTCACATGGTGTATAATAGGTTGGGTGTTGTATCGGGCCATCTCCGTGCGTTGGAAGGCTGATGCTAACAGTGGTGCTAGTTCCACCAACCGTGATACGAGGCTAGTCACATGGTGTATAATAGGTTGGGTGTTGTATCGGGCCATCTCCGTGCGTTGGAAGGCTGATGCTAACAGTGGTGCTAGTTCCACCAACCGTGATACGAGGCTAGTCACATGGTGTATAATAGGTTGGGTGTTGTATCGGGCCATCTCCGTGCGTTGGAAGGCTGATGCTAACAGTGGTGCTAGTTCCACCAACCGTGATACGAGGCTAGTCACATGGTGTATAATAGGTTGGGTGTTGTATCGGGCCATCTCCGTGCGTTGGAAGGCTGATGCTAACAGTGGTGCTAGTTCCACCAACCGTGATACGAGGCTAGTCACATGGTGTATAATAGGTTGGGTGTTGTATCGGGCCATCTCCGTGCGTTGGAAGGCTGATGCTTACAGTGGTGCTAGTCCCACCAACCGTGATACGAGGCTAGTCACATGGTGTATAATAGGTTGGGTGTT
The DNA here is from genome assembly GCA_964007535.1 of Brachyptera risi. Taxonomy (NCBI): domain Eukaryota; kingdom Metazoa; phylum Arthropoda; class Insecta; order Plecoptera; family Taeniopterygidae; genus Brachyptera; species Brachyptera risi. The sequence goes on from OZ023333.1 coordinate 5,000,788, forward strand.
GTATCGGGCCATCTCCGTGCGTTGGAAGGCTGATGCTAACAGTGGTGCTAGTTCCACCAACCGTGATACGAGGCTAGTCACATGGTGTATAATAGGTTGGGTGTTGTATCGGGCCATCTCCGTGCGTTGGAAGGCTGATGCTTACAGTGGTGCTAGTTCCACCAACCGTGATACGAGGCTAGTCACATGGTGTATAATAGGTTGGGTGTTGTATCGGGCCATCTCCGTGCGTTGGAAGGCTGATGCTAACAGTGGTGCTAGTTCCACCAACCGTGATACGAGGCTAGTCACATGGTGTATAATAGGTTGGGTGTTGTATCGGGCCATCTCCGTGCGTTGGAAGGCTGATGCTAACAGTGGTGCTAGTTCCACCAACCGTGATACGAGGCTAGTCACATGGTGTATAATAGGTTGGGTGTTGTATCGGGCCATCTCCGTGCGTTGAAAGGCTGATGCTAACAGTGGTGCTAGTTCCACCAACCGTGATACGAGGCTAGTCACATGGTGTATAATAGGTTGGGTGTTGTATCGGGCCATCTCCGTGCGTTGGAAGGCTGATGCTAACAGTGGTGCTAGTTCCACCAACCGTGATACGAGGCTAGTCACATGGTGTATAATAGGTTGGGTGTTGTATCGGGCCATCTCCGTGCGTTGGAAGGCTGATGCTAACAGTGGTGCTAGTTCCACCAACCGTGATACGAGGCTAGTCACATGGTGTATAATAGGTTGGGTGTTGTATCGGGCCATCTCCGTGCGTTGGAAGGCTGATGCTAACAGTGGTGCTAGTTCCACCAACCGTGATACGAGGCTAGTCACATGGTGTATAATAGGTTGGGTGTTGTATCGGGCCATCTCCGTGCGTTGGAAGGCTGATGCTAACAGTGGTGCTAGTTCCACCAACCGTGATACGAGGCTAGTCACATGGTGTATAATAGGTTGGGTGTTGTATCGGGCCATCTCCGTGCGTTGGAAGGCTGATGCTAACAGTGGTGCTAGTTCCACCAACCGTGATACGAGGCTAGTCACATGGTGTATAATAGGTTGGGTGTTGTATCGGGCCATCTCCGTGCGTTGGAAGGCTGATGCTAACAGTGGTGCTTGTTCCACCAACCGTGATACGAGGCTAGTCACATGGTGTATAATAGGTTGGGTGTTGTATCGGGCCATCTCCGTGCGTTGGAAGGCTGATGCTAACAGTGGTGCTAGTTCCACCAACCGTGATACGAGGCTAGTCACATGGTGTATAATAGGTTGGGTGTTGTATCGGGCCATCTCCGTGCGTTGGAAGGCTGATGCTAACAGTGGTGCTAGTTCCACCAACCGTGATACGAGGCTAGTCACATGGTGTATAATAGGTTGGGTGTTGTATCGGGCCATCTCGGTGCGTTGCAAGGCTGATGCTAACAGTGGTGCTAGTTCCACCAACCGTGATACGAGGCTAGTCACATGGTGTATAATAGGTTGGGTGTTGTATCGGGCCATCTCGGTGCGTTGCAAGGCTGATGCTGACAGTGGTGCTAGTTCCACCAACCGTGATACGAGGCTAGTCACATGGTGTATAATAGGTTGGGTGTTGTATCGGGCCATCTCGGTGCGTTGGAAGGCTGATGCTGACAGTGGTGCTAGTTCCACCAACCGTGATACGAGGCTAGTCACATGGTGTATAATAGGTTGGGTGTTGTATCGGGCCATCTCCGTGCGTTGGAAGGCTGATGCTAACAGTGGTGCTAGTTCCACCAACCGTGATACGAGGCTAGTCACATGGTGTATAATAGGTTGGGTGTTGTATCGGGCCATCTCCGTGCGTTGGAAGGCTGATGCTAACAGTGGTGCTAGTTCCACCAACCGTGATACGAGGCTAGTCACATGGTGTATAATAGGTTGGGTGTTGTATCGGGCCATCTCCGTGCGTTGGAAGGCTGATGCTAACAGTGGTGCTAGTTCCACCAACCGTGATACGAGGCTAGTCACATGGTGTATAATAGGTTGGGTGTTGTATCGGGCCATCTCCGTGCGTTGGAAGGCTGATGCTGACAGTGGTGCTAGTTCCACCAACCGTGATACGAGGCTAGTCACATGGTGTATAATAGGTTGGGTGTTGTATCGGGCCATCTCTGTGCGTTGGAAGGCTGATGCTAACAGTGGTGCTAGTTCCACCAACCGTGATACGAGGCTAGTCACATGGTGTATAATAGGTTGGGTGTTGTATCGGGCCATCTCCGTGCGTTGGAAGGCTGATGCTAACAGTGGTGCTAGTTCCACCAACCGTGATACGAGGCTAGTCACATGGTGTATAATAGGTTGGGTGTTGTATCGGGCCATCTCCGTGCGTTGGAAGGCTGATGCTAACAGTGGTGCTAGTTCCACCAACCGTGATACGAGGCTAGTCACATGGTGTATAATAGGTTGGGTGTTGTATCGGGCCATCTCCGTGCGTTGGAAGGCTGATGCTTACAGTGGTGCTAGTTCCACCAACCGTGATACGAGGCTAGTCACATGGTGTATAATAGGTTGGGTGTTGTATCGGGCCATCTCCGTGCGTTGGAAGGCTGATGCTAACAGTGGTGCTAGTTCCACCAACCGTGATACGAGGCTAGTCACATGGTGTATAATAGGTTGGGTGTTGTATCGGGCCATCTCCGTGCGTTGCAAGGCTGATGCTAACAGTGGTGCTAGTTCCACCAACCGTGATACGAGGCTAGTCACATGGTGTATAATAGGTTGGGTGTTGTATCGGGCCATCTCCGTGCGTTGGAAGGCTGATGCTAACAGTGGTGCTAGTTCCACCAACCGTGATACGAGGCTAGTCACATGGTGTATAATAGGTTGGGTGTTGTATCGGGCCATCTCCGTGCGTTGGAAGGCTGATGCTAACAGTGGTGCTAGTTCCACCAACCGTGATACGAGGCTAGTCACATGGTGTATAATAGGTTGGGTGTTGTATCGGGCCATCTCCGTGCGTTGGAAGGCTGATGCTAACAGTGGTGCTAGTTCCACCAACCGTGATACGAGGCTAGTCACATGGTGTATAATAGGTTGGGTGTTGTATCGGGCCATCTCCGTGCGTTGGAAGGCTGATGCTAACAGTGGTGCTAGTTCCACCAACCGTGATACGAGGCTAGTCACATGGTGTATAATAGGTTGGGTGTTGTATCGGGCCATCTCCGTGCGTTGGAAGGCTGATGCTGACAGTGGTGCTAGTTCCACCAACCGTGATACGAGGCTAGTCACATGGTGTATAATAGGTTGGGTGTTGTATCGGGCCATCTCCGTGCGTTGGAAGGCTGATGCTAACAGTGGTGCTAGTTCCACCAACCGTGATACGAGGCTAGTCACATGGTGTATAATAGGTTGGGTGTTGTATCGGGCCATCTCCGTGCGTTGGAAGGCTGATGCTAACAGTGGTGCTAGTTCCCAACCGTGATACGAGGCTAGTCACATGGTGTTTAATAGGTTGGGTGTTGTATCGGGCCATCTCCGTGCGTTGGAAGGCTGATGCTAACAGTGGTGCTAGTTCCACCAACCGTGATACGAGGCTAGTCACATGGTGTATAATAGGTTGGGTGTTGTATCGGGCCATCTCCGTGCGTTGGAAGGCTGATGCTAACAGTGGTGCTAGTTCCACCAACCGTGATACGAGGCTAGTCACATGGTGTATAATAGGTTGGGTGTTGTATCGGGCCATCTCCGTGCGTTGGAAGGCTGATGCTAACAGTGGTGCTAGTTCCACCAACCGTGATACGAGGCTAGTCACATGGTGTATAATAGGTTGGGTGTTGTATCGGGCCATCTCCGTGCGTTGGAAGGCTGATGCTAACAGTGGTGCTAGTTCCACCAACCGTGATACGAGGCTAGTCACATGGTGTATAATAGGTTGGGTGTTGTATCGGGCCATCTCCGTGCGTTGGAAGGCTGATGCTGACAGTGGTGCTAGTTCCACCAACCGTGATACGAGGCTAGTCACATGGTGTATAATAGGTTGGGTGTTGTATCGGGCCATCTCCGTGCGTTGGAAGGCTGATGCTAACAGTGGTGCTAGTTCCACCAACTGTGATACGAGGCTAGTCACATGGTGTATAATAGGTTGGGTGTTGTATCGGGCCATCTCCGTGCGTTGGAAGGCTGATGCTGACAGTGGTGCTAGTTCCACCAACCGTGATACGAGGCTAGTCACATGGTGTATAATAGGTTGGGTGTTGTATCGGGCCATCTCCGTGCGTTGGAAGGCTGATGCTAACAGTGGTGCTAGTTCCACCAACCGTGATACGAGGCAAGTCACATGGTGTATAATAGGTTGGGTGTTGTATCGGGCCATCTCCGTGCGTTGGAAGGCTGATGCTAAAAGTGGTGCTAGTTCCACCAACCGTGATACGAGGCTAGTCACATGGTGTATAATAGGTTGGGTGTTGTATCGGGCCATCTCCGTGCGTTGGAAGGCTGATGCTAACAGTGGTGCTAGTTCCACCAACCGTGATACGAGGCTAGTCACATGGTGTATAATAGGTTGGGTGTTGTATCGGGCCATCTCCGTGCGTTGGAAGGCTGATGCTAACAGTGGTGCTAGTTCCACCAACCGTGATACGAGGCTAGTCACATGGTGTATAATAGGTTGGGTGTTGTATCGGGCCATCTCCGTGCGTTGGAAGGCTGATGCTAACAGTGGTGCTAGTTCCACCAACCGTGATACGAGGCTAGTCACATGGTGTATAATAGGTTGGGTGTTGTATCGGGCCATCTCCGTGCGTTGGAAGGCTGATGCTGACAGTGGTGCTAGTTCCACCAACCGTGATACGAGGCTAGTCACATGGTGTATAATAGGTTGGGTGTTGTATCGGGCCATCTCCGTGCGTTGGAAGGCTGATGCTAACAGTGGTGCTAGTTCCACCAACCGTGATACGAGGCTAGTCACATGGTGTATAATAGGTTGGGTGTTGTATCGGGCCATCTCCGTGCGTTGGAAGGCTGATGCTAACAGTGGTGCTAATTCCACCAACCGTGATACGAGGCTAGTCACATGGTGTATAATAGGTTGGGTGTTGTATCGGGCCATCTCCGTGCGTTGGAAGGCTGATGCTAACAGTGGTGCTAGTTCCACCAACCGTGATACGAGGCTAGTCACATGGTGTATAATAGGTTGGGTGTTGTATCGGGCCATCTCCGTGCGTTGGAAGGCTGATGCTAACAGTGGTGCTAGTTCCACCAACCGTGATACGAGGCTAGTCACATGGTGTATAATAGGTTGGGTGTTGTATCGGGCCATCTCGGTGCGTTGGAAGGCTGATGCTAACAGTGGTGCTAGTTCCACCAACCGTGATACGAGGCTAGTCACATGGTGTATAATAGGTTGGGTGTTGTATCGGGCCATCTCCGTGCGTTGGAAGGCTGATGCTAACAGTGGTGCTAGTTCCACCAACCGTGATACGAGGCTAGTCACATGGTGTATAATAGGTTGGGTGTTGTATCGGGCCATCTCCGTGCGTTGGAAGGCTGATGCTAACAGTGGTGCTAGTTCCACCAACCGTGATACGAGGCTAGTCACATGGTGTATAATAGGTTGGGTGTTGTATCGGGCCATCTCCGTGCGTTGGAAGGCTGATGCTAACAGTGGTGCTAGTTCCACCAACCGTGATACGAGGCTAGTCACATGGTGTATAATAGGTTGGGTGTTGTATCGGGCCATCTCCGTGCGTTGGAAGGCTGATGCTAACAGTGATGCTAGTTCCACCAACCGTGATACGAGGCTAGTCACATGGTGTATAATAGGTTGGGTGTTGTATCGGGCCATCTCCGTGCGTTGGAAGGCTGATGCTAACAGTGGTGCTAGTTCCACCAACCGTGATACGAGGCTAGTCACATGGTGTATAATAGGTTGGGTGTTGTATCGGGCCATCTCCGTGCGTTGGAAGGCTGATGCTAACAGTGGTGCTAGTTCCACCAACCGTGATACGAGGCTAGTCACATGGTGTATAATAGGTTGGGTGTTGTATCGGGCCATCTCCGTGCGTTGGAAGGCTGATGCTAACAGTGGTGCTAGTTCCACCAACCGTGTTACGAGGCTAGTCACATGGTGTATAATAGGTTGGGTGTTGTATCGGGCCATCTCCGTGCGTTGGAAGGCTGATGCTAACAGTGGTGCTAGTTCCACCAACCGTGATACGAGGCTAGTCACATGGTGTATAATAGGTTGGGTGTTGTATCGGGCCATCTCCGTGCGTTGGAAGGCTGATGCTAACAGTGGTGCTAGTTCCACCAACCGTGATACGAGGCTAGTCACATGGTGTATAATAGGTTGGGTGTTGTATCGGGCCATCTCCGTGCGTTGGAAGGCTGATGCTAACAGTGGTGCTAGTTCCACCAACCGTGATACGAGGCTAGTCACATGGTGTATAATAGGTTGGGTGTTGTATCGGGCCATCTCCGTGCGTTGGAAGGCTGATGCTAACAGTGGTGCTAGTTCCACCAACCGTGATACGAGGCTAGTCACATGGTGTATAATAGGTTGGGTGTTGTATCGGGCCATCTCCGTGCGTTGGAAGGCTGATGCTAACAGTGGTGCTAGTTCCACCAACCGTGATACGAGGCTAGTCACATGGTGTATAATAGGTTGGGTGTTGTATCGGGCCATCTCCGTGCGTTGGAAGGCTGATGCTAACAGTGGTGCTAGTTCCACCAACCGTGATACGAGGCTAGTCACATGGTGTATAATAGGTTGGGTGTTGTATCGGGCCATCTCCGTGCGTTGGAAGGCTGATGCTAACAGTGGTGCTAGTTCCACCAACCGTGATACGAGGCTAGTCACATGGTGTATAATAGGTTGGGTGTTGTATCGGGCCATCTCCGTGCGTTGGAAGGCTGATGCTAACAGTGGTGCTAGTTCCACCAACCGTGATACGAGGCTAGTCACATGGTGTATAATAGGTTGGGTGTTGTATCGGGCCATCTCCGTGCGTTGGAAGGCTGATGCTAACAGTGGTGCTAGTTCCACCAACCGTGATACGAGGCTAGTCACATGGTGTATAATAGGTTGGGTGTTGTATCGGGCCATCTCCGTGCGTTGGAAGGCTGATGCTGACAGTGGTGCTAGTTCCACCAACCGTGATACGAGGCTAGTCACATGGTGTATAATAGGTTGGGTGTTGTATCGGGCCATCTCCGTGCGTTGGAAGGCTGATGCTAACAGTGGTGCTAGTTCCACCAACCGTGATACGAGGCTAGTCACATGGTGTATAATAGGTTGGGTGTTGTATCGGGCCATCTCCGTGCGTTGGAAGGCTGATGCTAACAGTGGTGCTAGTTCCACCAACCGTGATACTAGGCTAGTCACATGGTGTATAATAGGTTGGGTGTTGTATCGGGCCATCTCCGTGCGTTGGAAGGCTGATGCTTACAGTGGTGCTAGTTCCACCAACCGTGATACGAGGCTAGTCACATGGTGTATAATAGGTTGGGTGTTGTATCGGGCCATCTCCGTGCGTTGGAAGGCTGATGCTAACAGTGGTGCTAGTTCCACCAACCGTGATACGAGGCTAGTCACATGGTGTATAATAGGTTGGGTGTTGTATCGGGCCATCTCCGTGCGTTGGAAGGCTGATGCTAACAGTGGTGCTAGTTCCACCAACCGTGATACGAGGCTAGTCACATGGTGTATAATAGGTTGGGTGTTGTATCGGGCCATCTCCGTGCGTTGGAAGGCTGATGCTAACAGTGGTGCTAGTTCCACCAACCGTGATACGAGGCTAGTCACATGGTGTATAATAGGTTGGGTGTTGTATCGGGCCATCTCCGTGCGTTGGAAGGCTGATGCTAACAGTGGTGCTAGTTCCACCAACCGTGATACGAGGCTAGTCACATGGTGTATAATAGGTTGGGTGTTGTATCGGGCCATCTCCGTGCGTTGGAAGGCTGATGCTAACAGTGATGCTAGTTCCACCAACCGTGATACGAGGCTAGTCACATGGTGTATAATAGGTTGGGTGTTGTATCGGGCCATCTCCGTGCGTTGGAAGGCTGATGCTAACAGTGGTGCTAGTTCCACCAACCGTGATACGAGGCTAGTCACATGGTGTATAATAGGTTGGGTGTTGTATCGGGCCATCTCCGTGCGTTGGAAGGCTGATGCTAACAGTGGTGCTAGTTCCACCAACCGTGATACGAGGCTAGTCACATGGTGTATAATAGGTTGGGTGTTGTATCGGGCCATCTCCGTGCGTTGGAAGGCTGATGCTAACAGTGGTGCTAGTTCCACCAACCGTGATACGAGGCTAGTCACATGGTGTATAATAGGTTGGGTGTTGTATCGGGCCATCTCCGTGCGTTGGAAGGCTGATGCTGACAGTGGTGCTAGTTCCACCAACCGTGATACGAGGCTAGTCACATGGTGTATAATAGGTTGGGTGTTGTATCGGGCCATCTCAGTGCGTTGGAAGGCTGATGCTTACAGTGGTGCTAGTTCCACCAACCGTGATACGAGGCTAGTCACATGGTGTATAATAGGTTGGGTGTTGTATCGGGCCATCTCCGTGCGTTGGAAGGCTGATGCTAACAGTGGTGCTAGTTCCACCAACCGTGATACGAGGCTAGTCACATGGTGTATAATAGGTTGGGTGTTGTATCGGGCCATCTCCGTGCGTTGGAAGGCTGATGCTGACAGTGGTGCTAGTTCCACCAACCGTGATACGAGGCTAGTCACATGGTGTATAATAGGTTGGGTGTTGTATCGGGCCATCTCCGTGCGTTGGAAGGCTGATGCTTACAGTGGTGCTAGTTCCACCAACCGTGATACGAGGCTAGTCACATGGTGTATAATAGGTTGGGTGTTGTATCGGGCCATCTCCGTGCGTTGGAAGGCTGATGCTAACAGTGGTGCTAGTTCCACCAACCGTGATACGAGGCTAGTCACATGGTGTATAATAGGTTGGGTGTTGTATCGGGCCATCTCCGTGCGTTGGAAGGCTGATGCTAACAGTGGTGCTAGTTCCACCAACCGTGATACGAGGCTAGTCACATGGTGTATAATAGGTTGGGTGTTGTATCGGGCCATCTCCGTGCGTTGGAAGGCTGATGCTAACAGTGGTGCTAGTTCCACCAACCGTGATACGAGGCTAGTCACATGGTGTATAATAGGTTGGGTGTTGTATCGGGCCATCTCCGTGCGTTGGAAGGCTGATGCTAACAGTGGTGCTAGTTCCACCAACCGTGATACGAGGCTAGTCACATGGTGTATAATAGGTTGGGTGTTGTATCGGGCCATCTCCGTGCGTTGGAAGGCTGATGCTAACAGTGGTGCTAGTTCCACCAACCGTGATACGAGGCTAGTCACATGGTGTATAATAGGTTGGGTGTTGTATCGGGCCATCTCCGTGCGTTGGAAGGCTGATGCTAACAGTGGTGCTAGTTCCACCAACCGTGATACGAGGCTAGTCACATGGTGTATAATAGGTTGGGTGTTGTATCGGGCCATCTCCGTGCGTTGGAAGGCTGATGCTAACAGTGGTGCTAGTTCCACCAACCGTGATACGAGGCTAGTCACATGGTGTATAATAGGTTGGGTGTTGTATCGGGCCATCTCCGTGCGTTGGAAGGCTGATGCTAACAGTGGTGCTAGTTCCACCAACCGTGATACGAGGCTAGTCACATGGTGTATAATAGGTTGGGTGTTGTATGGGGCCATCTCCGTGCGTTGGAAGGCTGATGCTAACAGTGGTGCTAGTTCCACCAACCGTGATACGAGGCTAGTCACATGGTGTATAATAGGTTGGGTGTTGTATCGGGCCATCTCCGTGCGTTGGAAGGCTGATGCTAACAGTGTTACTAGTTCCACCAACCGTACGAGGCTAGTCACATGGTGTATAATAGGTTGGGTGTTGTATCGGGCCATCTCCGTGCGTTGGAAGGCTGATGCTAACAGTGGTGCTAGTTCCACCAACCGTGATACGAGGCTAGTCACATGGTGTATAATAGGTTGGGTGTTGTATCGGGCCATCTCCGTGCGTTGGAAGGCTGATGCTAACAGTGGTGCTAGTTCCACCAACCGTGATACGAGGCTAGTCACATGGTGTATAATAGGTTGGGTGTTGTATGGGGCCATCTCCGTGCGTTGGAAGGCTGATGCTTACAGTGGTGCTAGTTCCACCAACCGTGATACGAGGCTAGTCACATGGTGTATAATAGGTTGGGTGTTGTATCGGGCCATCTCCGTGCGTTGGAAGGCTGATGCTAACAGTGGTGCTAGTTCCACCAACCGTGATAGGAGGCTAGTCACATGGTGTATAATAGGTTGGGTGTTGTATCGGGCCATCTCCGTGCGTTGGAAGGCTGATGCTAACAGTGGTGCTAGTTCCACCAACCGTGATACGAGGTTAGTCACATGGTGTATAATAGGTTGGGTGTTGTATCGGGCCATCTCCGTGCGTTGGAAGGCTGATGCTAACAGTGGTGCTAGTTCCACCAACCGTGATAGGAGGCTAGTCACATGGTGTATAATAGGTTGGGTGTTGTATCGGGCCATCTCCGTGCGTTGGAAGGCTGATGCTAACAGTGGTGCTAGTTCCACCAACCGTGATACGAGGCTAGTCACATGGTGTATAATAGGTTGGGTGTTGTATCGGGCCATCTCCGTGCGTTGGAAGGCTGATGCTAACAGTGGTGCTAGTTCCACCAACCGTGATACGAGGCTAGTCACATGGTGTATAATAGGTTGGGTGTTGTATCGGGCCATCTCCGTGCGTTGGAAGGCTGATGCTAACAGTGGTGCTAGTTCCACCAACCGTGATACGAGGCTAGTCACATGGTGTATAATAGGTTGGGTGTTGTATCGGGCCATCTCCGTGCGTTGGAAGGCTGATGCTAACAGTGGTGCTAGTTCCACCAACCGTGATACGAGGCTAGTCACATGGTGTATAATAGGTTGGGTGTTGTATCGGGCCATCTCCGTGCGTTGGAAGGCTGATGCTAACAGTGGTGCTAGTTCCACCAACCGTGATACGAGGCTAGTCACATGGTGTATAATAGGTTGGGTGTTGTATCGGGCCATCTCCGTGCGTTGGAAGGCTGATGCTAACAGTGGTGCTAGTTCCACCAACCGTGATACGAGGCTAGTCACATGGTGTATAATAGGTTGGGTGTTGTATCGGGCCATCTCCGTGCGTTGGAAGGCTGATGCTAACAGTGGTGCTAGTTCCACCAACCGTGATACGAGGCTAGTCACATGGTGTATAATAGGTTGGGTGTTGTATCGGGCCATCTCCGTGCGTTGGAAGGCTGATGCTGACAGTGGTACTAGTTCCACCAACCGTGATACGAGGCTAGTCACATGGTGTATAATAGGTTGGGTGTTGTATCGGGCCATCTCCGTGCGTTGGAAGGCTGATGCTAACAGTGGTGCTAGTTCCACCAACCGTGATACGAGGCTAGTCACATGGTGTATAATAGGTTGGGTGTTGTATCGGGCCATCTCCGTGCGTTGGAAGGCTGATGCTAACAGTGGTGCTAGTTCCACCAACCGTGATACGAGGCTAGTCACATGGTGTATAATAGGTTGGGTGTTGTATCGGGCCATCTCCGTGCGTTGGAAGGCTGATGCTAACAGTGGTGCTAGTTCCACCAACCGTGATACGAGGCTAGTCACATGGTGTATAATAGGTTGGGTGTTGTATCGGGCCATCTCCGTGCGTTGGAAGGCTGATGCTAACAGTGGTGCTAGTTCCACCAACCGTGATACGAGGCTAGTCACATGGTGTATAATAGGTTGGGTGTTGTATCGGGCCATCTCCGTGCGTTGGAAGGCTGATGCTAACAGTGGTGCTAGTTCCACCAACCGTGATACGAGGCTAGTCACATGGTGTATAATAGGTTGGGTGTTGTATCGGGCCATCTCCGTGCGTTGGAAGGCTGATGCTAACAGTGGTGCTAGTTCCACCAACCGTGATACGAGGCTAATCACATGGTGTATAATAGGTTGGGTGTTGTATCGGGCCATCTCCGTGCGTTGGAAGGCTGATGCTAACAGTGGTGCTAGTTCCACCAACCGTGATACGAGGCTAGTCACATGGTGTATAATAGGTTGGGTGTTGTATCGGGCCATCTCCGTGCGTTGGAAGGCTGATGCTAACAGTGGTGCTAGTTCCACCAACCGTGATACGAGGCTAGTCACATGGTGTATAATAGGTTGGGTGTTGTATCGGGCCATCTCCGTGCGTTGGAAGGCTGATGCTTACAGTGGTGCTAGTTCCACCAACCGTGATACGAGGCTAGTCACATGGTGTATAATAGGTTGGGTGTTGTATCGGGCCATCTCCGTGCGTTGGAAGGCTGATGCTGACAGTGGTGCTAGTTCCACCAACCGTGATACGAGGCTAGTCACATGGTGTATAATAGGTTGGGTGTTCTATCGGGCCATCTCCGTGCGTTGGAAGGCTGATGCTGACAGTGGTGCTAGTTCCACCAACCGTGATACGAGGCTAGTCACATGGTGTATAATAGGTTGGGTGTTGTATCGGGCCATCTCCGTGCGTTGGAAGGCTGATGCTAACAGTGGTGCTAGTTCCACCAACCGTGATACGAGGCTAGTCACATGGTGTATAATAGGTTGGGTGTTGTATCGGGCCATCTCCGTGCGTTGGAAGGCTGATGCTAACAGTGGTGCTAGTTCCACCAACCGTGATACGAGGCTAGTCACATGGTGTATAATAGGTTGGGTGTTGTATCGGGCCATCTCCGTGCGTTGGAAGGCTGATGCTAACAGTGGTGCTAGTTCCACCAACCGTGATACGAGGCTAGTCACATGGTGTATAATAGGTTGGGTGTTGTATCGGGCCATCTCCGTGCGTTGGAAGGCTGATGCTAACAGTGGTGCTAGTTTCACCAACCGTGATACGAGGCTAGTCACATGGTGTATAATAGGTTGGGTGTTGTATCGGGCCATCTCCGTGCGTTGGAAGGCTGATGCTAACAGTGGTGCTAGTTCCACCAACCGTGATACGAGGCTAGTCACATGGTGTATAATAGGTTGGGTGTTGTATCGGGCCATCTCCGTGCGTTGGAAGGCTGATGCTAACAGTGGTGCTAGTTCCACCAACCGTGATACGAGGCTAGTCACATGGTGTATAATAGGTTGGGTGTTGTATCGGGCCATCTCCGTGCGTTGGAAGGCTGATGCTAACAGTGGTGCTAGTTCCACCAACCGTGATACGAGGCTAGTCACATGGTGTATAATAGGTTGGGTGTTGTATCGGGCCATCTCCGTGCGTTGGAAGGCTGATGCTAACAGTGGTGCTAGTTCCACCAACCGTGATACGAGGCTAGTCACATGGTGTATAATAGGTTGGGTGTTGTATCGGGCCATCTCCGTGCGTTGGAAGGCTGATGCTAACAGTGGTGCTAGTTCCACCAACCGTGATACGAGGCTAGTCACATGGTGTATAATAGGTTGGGTGTTGTATCGGGCCATCTCCGTGCGTTGGAAGGCTGATGCTGACAGTGGTGCTAGTTCCACCAACCGTGATACGAGGCTAGTCACATGGTGTATAATAGGTTGGGTGTTGTATCGGGCCATCTCCGTGCGTTGGAAGGCTGATGCTTACAGTGGTGCTAGTTCCACCAACCGTGATACGAGGCTAGTCACATGGTGTATAATAGGTTGGGGTGTTGTATCGGGCCATCTCCGTGCGTTGGAAGGCTGATGCTAACAGTGGTGCTAGTTCCAACAACCGTGATACGAGGCTAGTCACATGGTGTATAATAGGTTGGGTGTTGTATCGGGCCATCTCCGTGCGTTGGAAGGCTGATGCTAACAGTGGTGCTAGTTCCACCAACCGTGATACGAGGCTAGTCACATGGTGTATAATAGGTTGGGTGTTGTATCGGGCCATCTCCGTGCGTTGGAAGGCTGATGCTAACAGTGGTGCTAGTTCCACCAACCGTGATACGAGGCTAGTCACATGGTGTATAATAGGTTGGGTGTTGTATCGGGCCATCTCCGTGCGTTGGAAGGCTAATGCTAACAGTGGTGCTAGTTCCACCAACCGTGATACGAGGCTAGTCACATGGTGTATAATAGGTTGGGTGTTGTATCGGGCCATCTCCGTGCGTTGGAAGGCTGATGCTAACAGTGGTGCTAGTTCCACCAACCGTGATACGAGGCTAGTCACATGGTGTATAATAGGTTGGGTGTTGTATCGGGCCATCTCCGTGCGTTGGAAGGCTGATGCTAACAGTGGTGCTAGTTCCACCAACCGTGTTACGAGGCTAGTCACATGGTGTATAATAGGTTGGGTGTTGTATCGGGCCATCTCCGTGCGTTGGAAGGCTGATGCTAACAGTGGTGCTAGTTCCACCAACCGTGATACGAGGCTAGTCACATGGTGTATAATAGGTTGGGTGTTGTATCGGGCCATCTCTGTGCGTTGGAAGGCTGATGCTAACAGTGGTGCTAGTTCCACCAACCGTGATACGAGGCTAGTCACATGGTGTATAATAGGTTGGGTGTTGTATCGGGCCATCTCCGTGCGTTGGAAGGCTGATGCTAACAGTGGTGCTAGTTCCACCAACCGTGATACGAGGCTAGTCACATGGTGTATAATAGGTTGGGTGTTGTATCGGGCCATCTCCGTGCGTTGGAAGGCTGATGCTAACAGTGGTGCTAGTTCCACCAACCGTGATACGAGGCTAGTCACATGGTGTATAATAGGTTGGGTGTTGTATCGGGCCATCTCCGTGCGTTGGAAGGCTGATGCTAACAGTGGTGCTAGTTCCACCAACCGTGATACGAGGCTAGTCACATGGTGTATAATAGGTTGGGTGTTGTATCGGGCCATCTCCGTGCGTTGGAAGGCTGATGCTAACAGTGGTGCTAGTTCCACCAACCGTGATACGAGGCTAGTCACATGGTGTATAATAGGTTGGGTGTTGTATCGGGCCATCTCCGTGCGTTGGAAGGCTGATGCTAACAGTGGTGCTAGTTCCACCAACCGTGATACGAGGCTAGTCACATGGTGTATAATAGGTTGGGTGTTGTATCGGGCCATCTCCGTGCGTTGGAAGGCTGATGCTAACAGTGGTGCTAGTTCCACCAACCGTGATACGAGGCTAGTCACATGGTGTATAATAGGTTGGGTGTTGTATCGGGCCATCTCCGTGCGTTGGAAGGCTGATGCTAACAGTGGTGCTAGTTCCACCAACCGTGATACGAGGCTAGTCACATGGTGTATAATAGGTTGGGTGTTGTATCGGGCCATCTCCGTGCGTTGGAAGGCTGATGCTAACAGTGGTGCTAGTTCCACCAACCGTGATACGAGGCTAGTCACATGGTGTATAATAGGTTGGGTGTTGTATCGGGCCATCTCCGTGCGTTGGAAGGCTGATGCTAACAGTGGTGCTAGTTCCACCAACCGTGATACGAGGCTAGTCACATGGTGTATAATAGGTTGGGTGTTGTATCGGGCCATCTCCGTGCGTTGGAAGGCTGATGCTAACAGTGGTGCTAGTTCCACCAACCGTGATACGAGGCTAGTCACATGGTGTATAATAGGTTGGGTGTTGTATCGGGCCATCTCCGTGCGTTGGAAGGCTGATGCTAACAGTGGTGCTAGTTCCACCAACCGTGATACGAGGCTAGTCACATGGTGTATAATAGGTTGGGTGTTGTATCGGGCCATCTCCGTGCGTTGGAAGGCTGATGCTAACAGTGGTGCTAGTTCCACCAACCGTGATACGAGGCTAGTCACATGGTGTATAATAGGTTGGGTGTTGTATCGGGCCTATCTCCGTGCGTTGGAAGGCTGATGCTAACAGTGGTGCTAGTTCCACCAACCGTGATACGAGGCTAGTCACATGGTGTATAATAGGTTGGGTGTTGTATCGGGCCATCTCCGTGCGTTGGAAGGCTGATGCTAACAGTGGTGCTAGTTCCACCAACCGTGATACGAGGCTAATCACATGGTGTATAATAGGTTGGGTGTTGTATCGGGCCATCTCCGTGCGTTGGAAGGCTGATGCTAACAGTGGTGCTAGTTCCACCAACCGTGATACGAGGCTAGTCACATGGTGTATAATAGGTTGGGTGTTGTATCGGGCCATCTCCGTGCGTTGGAAGGCTGATGCTAACAGTGGTGCTAGTTCCACCAACCGTGATACGAGGCTAGTCACATGGTGTATAATAGGTTGGGTGTTGTATCGGGCCATCTCCGTGCGTTGGAAGGCTGATGCTAACAGTGGTGCTAGTTCCACCAACCGTGATACGAGGCTAGTCACATGGTGTATAATAGGTTGGGTGTTGTATCGGGCCATCTCCGTGCGTTGGAAGGCTGATGCTAACAGTGGTGCTAGTTCCACCAACCGTGATACGAGGCTAGTCACATGGTGTATAATAGGTTGGGTGTTGTATCGGGCCATCTCCGTGCGTTGGAAGGCTGATGCTAACAGTGGTGCTAGTTCCACCAACCGTGATACGAGGCTAGTCACATGGTGTATAATAGGTTGGGTGTTGTATCGGGCCATCTCCGTGCGTTGGAAGGCTGATGCTAACAGTGGTGCTAGTTCCACCAACCGTGATACGAGGCTAGTCACATGGTGTATAATAGGTTGGGTGTTGTATCGGGCCATCTCCGTGCGTTGGAAGGCTGATGCTAACAGTGGTGCTAGTTCCACCAACCGTGATACGAGGCTAGTCACATGGT